>CM050527.1:33195000-33819159 GCA_027563665.1 Antrozous pallidus | reverse complement strand
TTTGTGGTCCCACACACCCCCCTTTTAATGCTGTTTTTGCGTTTACCCAACCTGGTGGCCGAGCATTGTGTGCTGCATTGTTAAAATCATGCTTCCGTGAGTGTGCTGTCTGAGTTGTATTTCTTGCTAAAAAAATACTTTTCATATTCTTTTAGTATTTATTTAAAAAAGTAAATCTGTGCGGAGTTGTTTTAGCTATACGACTGAATAGAATTTTCTGTGGTGGTCTGAGGTTTCAGTTTTCTGCAGAAAATTGTGGATTTTTATAGTGTCTCCCTGCCCTATGTTACTGTAGTTCTATAGTGGTTTGGATATGGGACTCAATTTAAAATAGTTCAGTGTGGGGACTTTGAACATTCTATTCACTGTATTCTTTAGGATGTATGTTTCCATATGTCTGCTTAACATAGTATTTGTAAGAAGTTTGGTAGAGTTTTTTCATACCAATTTGATTTCTTTTCATTTATGGTTGCCTCATACTGGGGGTAAACTGGGGATTTAAAAGCAACATTGTTTAACTTTCCTCTTATATTTCTTAATTAGCTAGGTTGCAGTAAAACCTCATGAGTTCACTATATATGCTAAGAGGGGTAAATTCCAAGGGCCAACCTCATTACTTCATCTGCCCTTTTTAGCTATTAAAATGGAAAAAGGGGGAAAATATCAATTAGAAGAACTTTACAATACACACACTCACACACACACACACACACACACACACACACACACACTAAGGAGAATAGAGATTTGTATGTATATCCTGAAGTTTTAAAATGTTTATGTTTTTATTTATTTCAGAACGGGGGAAAGAGAGAGATAGAATATCATGATGAGAGAGAATTATTGATCAGCTGCCTCCTGCACATATCACACTACGGATTGAGCCCAGGAACAGGGGCATATCTCTGAACTGGGACTTCACAGTAACCTCCTGGTTCTTAGACAATGTGTTCAATAAACACTTATATATTTTAATGATTTAATTTACAGTGTAATGAAAGATTTAGCATATCTCTGTAAAACATATACCAAGACTGAGATATTTGAACTTTAGCTTTTTGTTGCCACATTGAGAGTCAATTCATTTTGAGACAGTTTTAAAATCAACTAATGTTTTTAAAGACCTTTTTGTAGATGTGGCTCAATATGTTTTCTTTTACCGTAAGATTTGGTTGGTCTATTTCTTCATGAATGAATAGCTCAAACTTGTATTTTTAATAATACTAGGGCACGGTTGCGAGACTCGTGCACATTGAAAGGAAATTATTAGAAGTAACATTTGTATGGTAATTACATTCCTGCAAAAGAATTACATGTTATATCAGATAAATTAATATAGTATGATAAAAATTATCGCTTTGATACATAGATTTAAAACCAATTCAATTTAAATTCATTAAAATAATACCACTGCTGCTATTTTTATTAATATTAAAATAATAACAAAAAGGATATAAAAATGAAGAAATGTGACTGATATTGAGGATCTGATGAATAAATCCACGATGTGGTTTCACATAGATTGTCACAAAAAATACCAAATTCAAGATTGACAATCATAGATTGAAACACAAGCTTGTGATTGGATACATGTGAGAGCTTTATATTTATCATCATGCTCTTGTATTAGTTTATTTTTATATTGCAATTGTTGCACCATATGATGGTGCATACATAAATAATAGTTCATTTTTAAATTTATGACCTTTTATGCATATTTTTAATGCCGTATACAATAAAAGCCTAATATGCTAATTGTCTAGTGCTCTGGTCAGCCATTCAAGCAATCAAAGCATAATATGCTAATGATTTGCTATGGCTACTCACTGCTCTCTATGGCATGCACTGACCATTATGTGGAAGATGCTCCGCTGGTAGGTTAGTTTGCTGCTGTGGGCTCCGGCCACACTGGACCCTAAGAAGACCGGCCAACCCATGCTCAGACGACCTCCCATGGCCGCCACTCCAAACTGACCAAAACTCCTTTTTCCCTCCCTGAACAGACTTGCTGCACCAATGGGGTCCTTCAGCCTGTCTGTTCCCTCTTGACAATCCAGGTACCTCGGTGGATGTGGAGAGCTGGTTTTTTGCTGGATCCCACAGGTCAGGTCTGTGGGGAAACCCAGGTGCATGAATTCATGCACTGGGCCTCTTGTAAAATATAATATGAAAATAAAAATCCTACCTAATGAAAAGGGATTATGATAATTCACCATCACTCTGTCAAAGATGGTCGCACCACAGCTGATGGCCAAGTTCCCTTAAGGAGCCTTAAGGAGCAATCAATAGACACCTGAGGCTACAACTCCCCAACTCTTGGGGATTGACAGGGGACCTCATGCATCAGGCTGTGGGACTTCAGACCATGCCCCAACCTTGGCACCAGCCAGGACACCTGAGGCCATGCCCTCCTCCTGTGGGCTTGACCAGGGAACTTAATGTGTGCTTCCATCCAGCTGCTAGGTTTGGGGACCTCAGGCTGGTCCTCTCACTCCAGAACCAGACTGGTGGGCTTCAGGCTGCAATCCCACAGGTGGGTCTTGTCAGGGAACTTCAGGGCATGCCCCCCCACTCCTGCACCATGTCCAGGGACCTAAGACCACTCCCCCCCAACAAGCAGGGATTGAAGAGGACCTAAGGCTATAGCCCCACACTATCACTGCGCTGAAGAACCTGAGTTTGTATCACCCTGCCTCATAGGGCTTGGTAGGGGAACCTCAGGCTATTGCCCCAATCCAAGCATGGCTTGCCAAGGGACCTCAAGCCATGCCCCCTCCAAGCGTGGCCTGATAGGGACCTCAAGGTGCAATACTATCTCTGTGATGAGAGAATTCAGGCAATGCCCCCCGCCCAGCAGGGATTGACAGGAGAAGTGAGGCTGTGCCACCTCCTGGTGCTGGGTTGGGGGACCTTAGGCTATGCCGCCCTGCCTGGCATGTCTTGATTGGGGAACTCAGGCCATGCACGCCACCAAGAGTGTCTTAATGGGGGACCTCAAGGCATGCCCCCTGCCCAGGTCTGGGCTGGGGACCTCAGGCCATGGCCACCGTGCTGGCACCAGATGAGGGTACCTGAGGCTACACCCATTGCTGGATCAGATTGGCTGTGTCTGTATCTAGTCTAATGGGGGTTGAGGGCAGCCAGTTCAGGGTCTCACACCATTTTGATTAACATGTGGGTGGGCAGGCACTTGAATCTTGACCCTTGGTGTGCCCCAGACTCTGACAACAGGAAGGTTTTCATAAACATTTTACAAATTTTCTTTAATCTCTCACACTTGTATTATAGAGAAAGGACAACAGGCAATACTAAATTATTTCCTCTAATTAATCTCTTTTAATGTACACAAAATTGTGCACTGGGCTACCAGTAGAGAATAATATGCAAGTTGATCCTCATGCCATTACACAAGATGTCCACCCCATGTTGTCAAAGATGTCCTCCCCCACGTGGTAAAAGATGTCTGCTACAAAATGGCTAGCAGAGGAGGTTAATTGTGAGAGATCAGGCCTGCAGGGTTGGGCAGTTGGGGGAACCAGGCTAACAGGTGAGTACAGTTGGGAGCGATGAGGTCAGCAGGGGACGGTAGTTGGGGTTTATCAAGCTGGTAGGGGAGGGCAGTTCTGGGTGACCCGGCTGGCAGGGGAGTGTTTAGAGTGTAATCATGCTGGCAGGCAGAAGTTGTTATGGGCAATCAGGAAGGCAGGCATGTGAGTGATTGGGAGACAACAGTCCTGGAATGAGTTGGACATCTCCCTGGGGGGTCACAGATTTCAGAGGAGCCAGATTGGGCTGAGGTCCACCCCAACCCCATGCATGAATTTTGTGCATTGATGCCTTTAATGTTATATAATCTATTTAGAAATGTTATATAATATTGACAGTTTCCATTGAATTTTAATTGGTTTTGGCTCTGTTTTGTGCTGTTCAGACTGTTGACATTCATAATTCTATACATTTTTAATTTGTTTTATTTCAAGTGTCACATTGTGTTTATTTTAGTAATGTCACAATGGTCTCTCAACTCCATTTATGAAGCTATTAGTATTAAATAGTGTTGATCTTTTCATCAGATTGCCAATAATTGTTAGTGTAAAAACATTCATATGTGGACAGGTGACAGTATATATTATCCTTATCAAAAATTGGTATCTACTTTACACTTATATTCTCTAGTATTTCAACATCTATTGCATTAAAATCTTGCCCATCATTTATGTTAGGCCGTTTGATAGTCAGGGAAGTAGGTCAGTCGCTTCTTAGATGGTCCAATGTACATCATGGTCAGTCCACTTAGCCATATATATTAGAAACCCGATGTGCAACAAGTTCATGCAGGAATGAGCTTTCATTTTTACCTGGTTGCCCAGCACTGCATTAAACTCTAGGCTAGAGTTGCCTTTCTTGCGACAGCCAAAAGCTACCTTTCTACCTTCAACGCTGCCCTAAGGCCTGGGGCAGCTGTGATGGTGCAGAATGTACTGCTCGGTTTCCTGTGTCACTGACAAGCTTACCACCCTGTCCCCGGCCATGGGTGCTGTTTATGCAAAATTAACCCACCATCTCGTTGGGTTCATTTGCATTCTCATCATGATTGTCAGTTGTGTGTCATGAAGGTTGGTCAGTTAATTGTGGCTCGATTATTAGGTAGTATATACATATTGTTTACCACAGTGCCTCTTCATTTGGATAACTTACTTGCAGAATTCATGATCGCATACTGGTTTTCGCTATTTCCAGGTACATTTTAACTATATATACACAGATCCAACTAGGAAAAAAATTTTACTCATTTCCCTGGTTTCATGTTGAAATAAATCATTGCAAAAGCAAAATCGCTTTGTTGTTCTTCATATTTCTTTCTTTAAAACATCACTGCATCAAAATAGGTAAGGTTCTTAAAGTAATATGATGCAAACCCTCTAGCTACCAGTCAATAAAGGTCTATTAAAGTGTAAGTAATTATCTGAGCGATCTAGCCCTGGATTCAAGGTTAGGCCCACAACTGATCTCAGGTCCATGTTTGCTGAGCTCCAGGTGATTGCTGCACTCTGAGCCGGACTACTGTGAGTAAAAGGGTGAAGGACTGCCATTGATGATGTCTGTGCTCTTGAAATATGATTAAACACGTCAAGTTTATGAGCAAATGTTTCTCCCTGGTTTTAGGTAATTGGTTTTTTTAAAAGAGTCTTCATCTGTTGTACATGCTACAAAAAAGGAGGTTAAAGCTAAGTTTTTGTGGCGAACACTTACCTTTACTCATTTTCTTAGGGAATGTAAACGACTTCGTTATTTTCTTCTGAACTGTTATGGCTATTATTCATCTCAAAAAATATGGCTGCCAATGCCTTAGAAAATGATTTAGGAAGACACTAACATATATAGTGAGGCTTGTTTGATTCTAAGGGTAACTATGGAAGCTGGGTTAACTAGTACTTAGAGAAGAAAAGCATTGATATTGCTAACTTGATACCAAATGACTTGATGAAAAAATTGCACGGATGATGTTTGGAATTAATTGACCTTCTACAGCATTCATAGTGAAAGTAGAATTAAGCATAAAGTCTTATTTTAAGATTAGTAAAAAAATAATATCTGGATTTAAAAATGGTCAGAAAGTAATATATATGAATATATCTTACCACTTATAGAATGTGTGGAGTTACTCTAAGATACAATCAAGAGTTTGGGAACAAATTTCACAAAGGCCAATGGAAAGGCAATTTTTTGGTAAAAGCAAAGTGGTGTCTTTAATCTCAGGGGAAAATGGAAGACAAACATTCCTACCAGAAGGGCAGTCTGAGCCTTCCAGTACACTCTATCTTCTTCATCTCTTAGCATTCCTTGAGGTTAAAACCAACCAGTTTTCAGACTCTTGTGAGCTTCGAAGTATCTGAAGCTCTCACCCTTAATTTAATGATTATTGAAGTTAATATAAAATACTTGTAATTAGAAGTTCTTTTAGATTTTCATCTGGCTCTAAAATAAAACAGCTTCAAATACCTTTATTGTATTATCAAATGATGTTTTTAACTTTATATTAGTTCTTACTATACTTTTTTCTTACTGTAATAGGATGAGAGACTTCAATCAAAATATCGATATATAAGCAACAACCTCTGCTTTCCTTGAGATTTAGCTTGGGGCTCGTGGCTTCAATTCTGTAATTACTGAAATTTTATGAGAATTTTTTTGTTTTTTTTTTAGGGAAATGATTGGTTCATTGGTCCTCTAACCACCTGCAAACTACTTAGGAGAGTGATCTCTTCATCTGCATTTGGCATGAACTCAATTTCATGACAGACTATTTGGATTATGATGCCATAGTACTAGCTTCTCACATTCCAGTTTGTAGGGATATTCAAAGTTGAGTTCATAAAATGCAGATTCTATTTCAAATGGGTGTCACACTGGGGCCTATGTGGTGCATTCCTGTGGTCTTCATTCTGCAATTTGTGGTAGGCTGCAATATCATAGCCCAATCTATCGGGTTACGACACCTGGGACCTGTGATGTTACCTGAATGGAAAAAGGGCTTTCAAAGATGAGGTCTGGGATGGGGAAAATTACCCCAGTTATCCAGGTGTGACCCGACATGTAATCACAATCTCCTTCTATAGAAGAAGGCAAGGGGAGTCTTGTCCACAGGCCAAGGCAATGTGAGCACTCAGTCAAAATGCTGCTGTACGGAGGATAGGATGGAGGGCAGGAGGTAATAACAAACTAAGAATGCTGACTTTTCAGAAGTGGAAAAATGAAGGACTCTGCTTCTCTCACATTCTCCCTGGTGGCAGGAGGCCAGCCCACACCTTCATTTCCACCAGTGAAATTCATTTGTCACTTATGACCGCCAGAACGGAAAGCATTAGGTGTGTTGTTTTGAGGTCACCGATGTGAAAAGGTCTGTGTTCCTCCAAAAATTCCTACGTAAATTAATCTCCTGGGATGGCATTAGGAGCTATGGGGAGTTACTAGTTGACTGGGGCTCATGGCTTCAGAGTTGGGATTAGTATTCTATAAAGGGAATCCGAGGAAGAGCCTCGCCCTCTGCCTCGTGAACTTAGAGCTAGATAGGCTGTGCTCATGAACCACAAAGCTGGTTGTCACGATGCTGACATTGTGAAGACCTTGATCTTGGCCTTGCGGCCTCCAGAACTGTGAGGAACCCGTTTCTGTTACCAGTTACCCAGTCTCTAGAACTTTTCTAGATGCTGGAAGACACCAAGCCTCCCAATCCGCTATGCCCTGTTACCACAGCCACACAAAACAAGCTACCAATGCTATGGGTTGTCAGAACACACTTTGAGGAGCAAAGCGGTGTAGAAGCAAAGCCACAGGCAAGTGGTTCTCAAAGCCAGGCTACACATTAGCCTTACCTGGATGAGTTATAAACAAAAAGCAAAAAGCAATGCCCAGGTCCCATTGCTGGGAGAGTTAAGGCAGAACCTGTAAGGGTGGTGGCTAAGCATCACTGTGTACAGGCTCCTTGGGTAGAACTGATTAGAAATTAGAAAGGAGCTGTCTCAAGAGAAAAAAAAACACACCACACAAAATACAAACTTTCTTGTGTTTCATGGAAGATAACCTCTTAAATCTCCCCGATATATGGACACACTACGTCTTCCCCCCAGCCCCTGGCCCACCCACCCTTGCTCCTTCAGAACTATATGCTGCATCTCAGTGGGCCATGAGCCAATACCTCCCGTGAGGACTTTACTGGGCTAGAGGACTTAACGTTTATTTTCCCCTAAATCGGTACATATCTGTGTCTTGGGGCTATTAAGAAAAACCTCAGACTGTCTTAACTGGTTTGGCTGTGTTGAAAAGAGCATCATTCCTGAGACTCAAGGGTACCAGGTCAATTGATGTCAAGGGCTTGTATCTTGTTGTGAAGCACATAGCAGTAGGAGTGTGCACGAGCAGTGATTTTATGTTTCTCTATCATTTGAGTTTCTATCTCTCGGTCCCCTCCCTTCATCTCTGTAAAAAATTAATAAAATATTTTATTTAAAAAAGAGAACTAATTCGTCTTTATTTTTCACAGGGGGAACTATTGCCATACAGCCAGCAGGAGGCTCCGAGTGAGCTCTGAGTACAATGAGCCTTCCCTCGACACACCTTTAGCCCAAGCAAGTGGATCATTTAGGTAATAGGGACACACAGTTGCCAACGCATTTCTATTTCATTGGAGAAACATTGGCCTCAACCGGATTCAATTGTGTGCAAAGAAACAGACTTACTAAAGGAAAAAACCAATTGATGGCATAGGTAAACACCTAAAACTGCTGGCCTCGCACAATACAATTTCAAAACAACTTCCAAACAAAACGGACACATATAAAATCACAGGAAGTCTGGCTGAGTGAAAAATTTCACAAACAGAAGCAAAGAAAAAAAGCACCCTGAGACTCGGCAGTCAGACTTGTACAATGCAAGGTACTGAGATGCATGAGGTGGAGAGGACTGTCAACTGTGTGTGTGGTGGCTTTATCAAGCTGGTGGGAGATAATAAGCTCCCCTGACTGCACTCAAATCCAGTTCCAGGGAAGACTCTGGGGACCCAGAATCATTTGGGCAGAAACTGGATGTTATGCTGTGGGTGGTACTCAAGGCAGATGTATCCTCAGAAGTGTTGCAGCATTTCAGGGACACTGTGACACAGGGGCTTACTAGGCAGGGCTGCCAAGGAACAATGATGTCTGCTCAACCCAGTGATTCACCCCATTTCAAGCTCTGACTGACCAGAGGCGTATGCAAATCTTTGCCAATATGAGTGTCTCCAGTTACAGAAGTTCTACAGCATAAGCACAACTGATCCTCCCAGACAATGGCTGGAGGTCATATTCCTCTCAGTGATACCAAATGCATTCAAGGCTTCAGTACAATAGGCTGATGAACACGGCCCAGAAATGTTGCTCCAAGAGCGGCCCACCCAGGTTAAGTGGGGAGCTGTAGCCTCTGGGCCCTTTGGATAACCTTCACCACAAGCCACTCTATCACTATGGGAAGCACATAAAATGGTGGAGACAAACAGGATCATAAATGTAAGAAATGAAGGGAAATGACTGGATATAAATTTCAAAACCATAGGTTATAAAAGTTTTTTCAAGAATTTCTCTAGACCAAAGGCCAATAATCTAGCAGGACCTTTGTGGATATAAAAACCAACCAACTAGAAAATTAGCATATACTGACTAAAATAAAGAAATCTTATACAGAGATCTAACAGAAGACTAGAAGATTACAAGAATCAAGTCAAAAGACTTGAAATATAATAGAAGCTAAAAAACAATCAACCCTATAAGCAAAAAAATATAAAGAGAGTCCAATATATTATGAACCATAGTGAAGGGTGTCTCTGGGACAACTTCAAGCGTACCCATTATTCAAATTAATGAAGGTGCAGAAGAAAGAGAGAGATCAAGATACTTAAAACCTATTTCAATATATAACGACTGAAAATTTCCCCTTCTAGTGAATGAAATGACTCTAAACATCAAGAAGTCACAAAACTCCAAACAAAAGGAATTCAAGAGGACAACCAAGACGCACATCATAATTAAAATGCAAGAGCAAAAAGGGAACAAAAGAGAGAGTATTAAAGGCTTTCAAGAGAACAACAGTTACCTACAAAGAACACCAGGGACTGTCAGTGGATTTTTCAAACAAGAAACGATACAGGCGTGAGGGGAGTGGCTGGAAATATTTAAAGTGCTGAATACCTACAACTACAACCATGATTACTTCTGCTGCAATGCTATCATTCAGAATGGAAGGTAGATAAAGAGCTTCACAGATAGAATAAGCTAAAGGAGGTCATCACTGTCAAACCAGTATTATATGAAATGCTGAATGGGTATTCTCCTAAGAAGTGGAAGAAGAAGAAAAAGTTAAAGATAAAAATTATGAACAACAATACTATATATCCAACAAGTGTGTCTAAACTTCAATTTGAAGAAAAGAAAAATAGTGAAATATAATAAAATTCAGGTGGCATAGAAAGGGGGGTTATAGACTGACAATCCTTGGGGGGAAATGTTGTGTGTGTGGGGGCGGGGGGGGGGGCGAAATCGACGATGAAAGAACATGGACAAAAATCTTACACCTATTCATGAGGAAGATGGCAGGGCTGGGGGTTAAGGGCAGAGGATGGGGTGGGAACATGGGTGGCAACTGGTTGGAGGTGAGGTATGGGGGAAAAAGAGGAACAATTGTAATAATCTGAACAAAAAGGATTTATTAAATTTAAATATTGAATGCATTCGGCATTATGTGCCTCCTGATGGGATGAGATAAGACCAAATAAAGTCTCCAACCATTCTACATTGAAGAAGAGGCGAGAGGAACATGCTTAAAAGAAACCATGGGGAAGTAATTAGCAATATACAAACTATAGGATAAACCAAACCAATTTCATCAACATATACTCTCACAATGAAAAAATTAATTATGGTGTGATAGGGAGGGGCGTAACAAGGGTAGCACTATTTTTAATTCCAAAGCTAAGGAAAAAAGTCATTTCTCAAAGAAGAATTGGAAATCTGAACAATGACTATGTATGTAATAATTAGTAAGAATTAATAATTTTTTAAAGGTATAAAGAGATTGTGGTTATTTTTACTAAGGAGTTATTTTTTTCTTGGAATTCTTACTAAAAAAATATGTGGGTAAAATGATTGTGATAATGGTATTGCTTCAAATCATATGGGAGTAGGACAGTGGATAAACAAGATTGGCTATGAGTTGATAATTGTAGAATCTGGGTACAGTGCACATGGGGTTTCACAGTAATTATTACATCCCTTTTGTATTAGTGACCTTTACAAAATTAAAATTTGATCACTGCTTTAAAAATGCTTATTAAAATGCCTTTATACTCATAAAAAAGAGGAGAATCAGACTTCAATACTTAATACAAGTTTGTAAGGACATGAGAAATTATCAATGGTGAGGTATATGTCACATTGATTTGGAGAAGAAAGTGTACAGTGATGGGAGGAATCAGTTGGCAAGTACTGTTTGGTGTATCAAGTGAGCTGATGAGGTCATAGGGTTCTATGCCTTTGTGAGGACAGTATTCATGGCTTGAGAAAGAGGAGAGGCTTCATCCTTCCATGGAACCATTTGGACACCCTTATACTAAGCAATACTCCTTTCAGTCTTTTTGATGTGTTAAGTGCAGAAGGACAGACTCTTCCCCACTGCTGATGTCTGAACAGACAAGACTGAAGTGTAGATTTTGTGAGTTAAATGGGTCTGTGGGTTTTCTGGATTGGGCAACTTTTTTTTACTTGTTCAACTCTGGAACAGTTTTCTTTTGACAAAAGAAGGAAGGGGATTGGTGACATTGTTCATGTGTTCTCTATCGATTTCGTCAGTACCTCAGGTTTTGCCATACTGGCTTGTATCCTATACAACTAAAACAAGAGGCCAGAAAAACATTCTTGTGAACTTGAAATGTAATGCTAGCTCTGTGTTTATCTGCATATATGCAATTGTGGGTCGATCTGTTGTCAGCCATGCTGCAAATGCTGAGTGCAACAGGTGCCTCTGTAAATGACAGTGGCTATGAATTTTGATCCCATGACAAGTCCTTTGGGCCAGAATATCTTTTGTCATGGTCAACAGTTTTACATATCCCCTCCACACAGAGGGACTTATATGCTCAGCTAAGAAACAAAACATTGTATTGTTCAGGGAGGAACAGGAATTTCCATGATTTGTTGAACCCAGAAGTGTCCAGTACATCTCAGATTTAGAATTGTGTAAACATATATGAAATTCTGTAATTCCACAAGGAGAGTTTGAGTTTTATACTGACAGCTTCCTTTTCCTCACCAACCTCTCATTCCTTAACCCTGACTGATATGTGTTCTATCTGCATCATTCGATGAACAAAATAGATGTGGATACAGAAAGGGCATTATTAAAATTTTATTCATTACCTGATTCCACATGTAACCTGTATGTATAGAGAAATCTGCAAAAAAAAAAGGCACCAGAAAATGAAATATTCATACTCCAATAAACTCTTAGTTATCTTGGGAATATTTCCAATTAATCCGTTTTATGTGTACCAATATCCAATCTGTTTTATAAAGGAAGTGCCAAGGTCCACACCCTGATTTAGAGTCTGCTTTGTACACATACAAATCTATCAGTTACACTGATATTTTAACATGGCATGCTGCATAGGATTCACATTAATTCCTCAATATTGCTACCAGATAATTAGCATTTAATATTTTGCAAAATTGTATATCTTTGCTCACAGTTCTGATGATTACTTTGGGATAAACTCTAAACAGACGTGGTGGTGTAAAAGTTATGTCCATTGAAAAACTTTTAACATACAATTGATATATATTAAAAACGAAAGATTTGAAGATACTGCTACTCCCAATATGTTTACTCACAATTGCTGACATTTTGATTCTTTGCCAACTAGGAACAAAATGTCAGCTCCTTTTGTACGCTCTTTAATAACCTTCCTTACTCTTTTTAAAAACCAGTCTTACAGATTTACTCACAACTCGACATGAAAACCTTGCTCATTCTTAATGTTCCAGAATTGAGATGGTTTCCCCACAAAAGTTCTCCCTCTTATCAATTCCTACTCATCCCACCAATCATGGCATTAACCACATCCAGGACTTGGACAATTAATACACCCTGTCCTTACCTTTTTCCTAATAATGTATTTTGTCTCCAATAAAACATTTAGTTACAAAATGGCAAAGGTCCTATAGGTTGATACCCAAGATCCTTAATGGCATGGTGTTTAATAATGTACCTTCCTAGGGACCTCTCAAGGTACTAGAGGCAGAAGTATTTCTGGGGAGTGCAGTGCTTGAGCCATGCTGGTAATTTTGAAATCTAGAAGGCCTTGAGAGGATTCACTAGCAGACTGTCAACCACAGAAACCTCAACTATTGTCCCTAATTATGCTTAATTAATGCCAAATATGCTTAAGGGCCCTGGCTCTGTTATCTGTAGAGATGGTGTGCCCACAGGCAGAAGTGGGGGATTCCTTTTCTCACTGTGTTTTTCTCCAGCTGCCTGCTGGTCTCTAGGTAACCTTCTGTCTGGACTCTGACTTTGATTTTCATGTCAATTCGCTTCATTCTTCCATCCAGGAGTCCCAGAAAGGTGCAGTGACGACTGGGCCAGCTCTCATTTCCTTTCTCCCTTTCTACATTGGATGGTACCTGCCTGTTTAGGGACATGGCAGTGACCCACCATTTCCAGCAAACCTTGGCAGGTATAAGAATGGTCAGCCCACACAGGCCAGGGCGGAGACTGAGCATCAAGCGACAGGATTGGCTTAGACCTCTGCCAGGCCACGCCCCGTTCCTTAGTATCCTGCCATTGTCCCCGCCCTACTGTGAATCAAACGCCAGACCACGCCCACCAACTGTAAAGTATTTGACACCTTTTGAGTCTGGGGATTGTTGACTGTGGTACACACACTCAAAAAAGCAAATACTCAATGTCCCTCAGGTTTCCCCCTGATGTCCAGATCAATGAAGGCACCTTACCAGCCGTGCAGGGCATCTTCCCACCGCCTGGAGAGTCCCTTTTCCTGGAGCATCCTTGGGGTCCTTTTGCTGGTCCTAAAACTCTTGCTACCCATTTGCTCAGGTAGGGGAAGGGAAAGGATGTCAGCTCTGGAGGGAAACTAGAGCGGGTAGGGAAGCTGGCCAACCAGACTGAGGGCCAAGGGCACATTGCTTGGTGTTTGGGTAGGGGATCAGGGCGTGGTGGACCCAGGTGATGCAGGTTAGGGTAGAAGCCTTAGCAACAGATGCTCTGGATTGTTCGGGAGGCACCCAGAAGTTAGGGGGAATTCAGAGGCCACACCGTGAGGGTTGTTAGGTGGTGGGTATTGAGCCTCTCGGAGTGCTGGGTGCGGTCAGTGTGTCCTGGGGTGAAGCTGTGTCCCTAGCCAGAGCTTACAGGTGTTTGAAGACTGAGCCAATCAAGATGTCAGAGATTAACCAAAGAACATGTATGCATATATGCATAACCCATGAACACAGACAATAGGTTGGGCAAGTCCAGGACTATGGTGGGGCTGAGAAATGAGGGCAAAGGGTGGGGAAATGCGGGACATGTGTAATACTGTCAACAATTAACAAAACAAAATGGCAAACCTGACCGGGTGCTGAAGGTGAGGGCTTGCTCTTCAATGCTCAGCTGTCTGTGGGTGTCGATGTTGTTTGGACCAGTGCTGGGCCATGGGGAGGCTTTGCCCTGTGTTCCCTGGGCTTAGTGAAATCTTGGTGAGTGGGTCCTGTGCACCATTGGGGTGGTTGGGGGATTCCAGGCCAGGTGTACCAGGTGTATGGTTTATAGAAAGGTCCAGTCCAGAGGTGCAGGGTTTGGGGCAAGAAAGCTTACTGCTTGCTTTGTATGGGGTTTGGGAAGCGGTTTTAACCACAGAGCCTTTAAGTCAGAGCAGGCTACAGGGCCTGGCATTTAGAAGGACTGGAAAGGACACACAGTGCTTTTTGTACAAAACGGTAACAGGCTGCTTCTTGCCCGCAAATCATATTGGTATTGCTCTCCAGGCTGTTGCTTGTTTGTAAGCATGGAGAGTCCTATTGACATCCCCTATACATAATGCCCTACTCGCAAATTTCATTTGCTCCGTGTTTTTCCTTGTTCATTTGCTTGGGTCCCATTTGAGGAGAGATTAGAATCAACCTGGTAGTCAAACCTAGTTCGAAATGAGTCATAAGAAATGAACAATAAATTGTGTCCATGGGCTATTCCCCTGGAACTGATAAACTATACATGAAAGCTATCCACTAATAAAATTCGTGTTTCACAGAATGCAGTCAACATATATACACACATATATGCTCACTGTAAAAAACATATGTGATCAAAGGGCAAAAATTGAATCTTATGGTGTATTCCCAACTGTTGTATTCATGTGTGTTTCTATATCTAAGCAGGATTTTTAGGATCCTTTCACATATAGAGTTTGTATTCTGCATTCATTTCTTGGGAAATTTCTTCAAGAAAGATTTGTCTTGTATGTGCCAGGCCTGTGTTGGTTATGGAGAAACATTGCTGACCAATAACAAGCCATTCCTACTTTCATGATCCTTATTTCACTCTTTGTTTGCACTCACAGACACATGAACTTTAACAGCGAATGTGTTTTGCTCACTGTTAGATCCCAACTGCTAGGAGCACAGTAGGCACTCAATAAAGATTTTCTCAAATTTACTGGGACTGTTGGACAGTAACCACCCACAAAGCTAGTGTTACAATCCCAGCCAGGCTCCCTGGAGGAAGGAGCAGACTTTCTGAGAGCCTTTGACAAAGGACTGTGAGAGGGAAGGCTTTTCTGCTCAGAGGCCACACTCTGCTACTGTGGGGCTTCTGCACTTGCTGTCCCCCAAATTTCCTTTCTCTGCATAATTGGCTCCTTGTCCTTCAAAGTTAGGTGTGACAATATCCAACCAGACGCTTTCCCTGAGCAAAATTTCTCAAGAGAGACCCACACACTCCAGCTCAAATTCCCCTGACTGTTGCCCCTCTTCCCAAACCACGTTTTCTGTCCTGGCTCTACTTGAATGAAGAGATCCTTTCTGTCTTTTCACACTGGTGTTTGCAAATGCGCCATGTTTTGGCCATGGTGCCACCATCCTTTCTAACTACTGAGTTCAAAAAAAAAAAGTATAATATTCAGGGTGCTCAGCAGCCCAGTAAAAATTTAAATTAAACAGGAAAAAATACTACCTTGAGAAAAATGAAGACGAAAAACAAAACATTACAAAATGTATGAGATACAGCAAAACTAGGGGAGTTTATAGTTACACAAGCCTTCACAAAGAAGCAAGAATGAACCCAAATAAACAATCTAATTTACGTCTAAAGGAATTAGAGAGGAGCAAACTAAATCCTAATAAGTATACGGAAGGAAATAATAACGATCAGAGTGAAATAAATGAAACAAAATAGTAAAACAACAGAAAAGATCAGTGAAACTAAGAGGTGGTTCTTTGAAAAAATGAATAACATTTAAAGATCTTTACCAAGAATCATAATGGTAAATGAGAGAGGGAACAAAATAAAATCAGTGTTGAAAGAGGAGACATTGCAGTAGATCACTCAAAATTACAAAGCATCACTAAAGAATATTAGGAACAACAACATGCCTACAAATCACATAATCTAAAAAAATTGATGGATTTTTAGAAACATACTTGCTCCCAGGACAAAACCAGGAAGAAACAGAGAATTTGCATAGACCATTTCTAGCAACTAAATTGAAGCATAACAAAATAAAACAAACAAACAAAAACTAACAAGAAACTGAAGCACTAGAACAGGCACCCTCTAAGGTGAATTCAACCAAACATTTAAAGAAATAATACCTGTTTGTCTAAAACTATTTCTAAACATTGAAAAGGAAGGAACACTTCCAAAATTTGCCATCAGCCCAGCTTCAGTCTGATAACCAAAACCTGAGGGAGACACTACCAAATGAGGATTAGAGATCAATATCCCTGATGAACGTAGGTACCAAAATTCTCAATGAAGTTTCAGCAAACCAGATACAACATACATCAAACAGATCACATACCATGATCAACAGGAATTTATACCAGGGATGCAAGGATGAGTCAACATAGGCTAAGCAATGCATGTAATTCATCACATCAATGAAACCTATTGTAAAATCATATGGTTATCTCAACAGATGCAGAAAAAGCTACTGTGCTGCCACTGGCTCCCAGGAGCCCACACACTGAAGTGTCATTGATTGGATTCCTGGTGAGGGGCATGTACTTGGGTTGCAGATTTGATCCCCAGCCCTGGTTGGGGAACATGCAGGAGACAACCAATTATGTCTCTGTCAGATCCATGTTTCTTTCTCTCCTTCTTTCTCTTCCCCAGGCTCCACCCCTTCCTCTCTGTCTAAAAATCAATGGGAAAAAGTATTCTCGAGTAAGGATTAAAAAAAGCAACATGAAATACACTGAAGAAATTCTTGAAAAGATACCTCGGATAAGGGGCTAATTCCCAAAACACAAAAAGAACTCATACAGTTCAACAACAAAATCTGATTAGAAAATGGGCAGAGGATCGGAATAGAGAATTATGCAAGGAAGACATACACATGGCTAACCAATATATTAAAAGATGCACAACATCAGCAGTTATAAGGGAAATGCAAATCATCACCAAAATAAGGTACCACTTCATACCAGTTAGAACAGTGGGTCTCAACCTTTCTAATGCTGTCACAATTTAATACCATTGCTCATGTTGTGGTGACCCCCAACCACAAAATTATTTTCGTTGCAACTTCATAACTCTAATTTTACTACTACTATGAATCACAATGTAAATATCTGTCTTTTCTGACGGTCTTAGGCCCTACAACAGTGGTTCTCAACCTGTAGATCGTGACCCACAGGCTGAGAACAGCTAGCAGGGTTGCCTAAGACTATCAGAAAACACAGCGTATCTACATAAAAAATTGAAAACTCTCATCAAGTTATATGGGAGGCTTTGTTCATGGCAGCATTAATTACAATAGCTAAGACGTGAAAACTCCCTAAGTGTCCTTCAATGGGTGTTTAGATAAAAAGAAGTTGTACATCGTACAATAACAAAAGCCTTCTATTCAACTTGACTGTAACTCCAACACACAA
Organism: Antrozous pallidus; assembly: GCA_027563665.1. NCBI lineage: Eukaryota > Metazoa > Chordata > Mammalia > Chiroptera > Vespertilionidae > Antrozous > Antrozous pallidus. The sequence continues at coordinate 33,801,484 of CM050527.1, read as the reverse complement.
GATGGCCGCCTCTACATGGACACAAGATGGCCACCACAAGATGACTTAAGAAGAGGCAGTTAGGTGTGACCAGGCTGCAGGGGTGGGAAATTGGAGGTGACTAGGCCTGTAGGGGCAGGCAGTTGGGGATAACAGGCCTATAGGGGAAGACAGTTGGGGGAAATCTGGCCTACAGGGGAGGCCAGTTGGGGGAATCAGGCCTGCAGGGGAGGGAGTTGGAAGTGACCAGGCCAGCAGGAGACAGCAACTCACAGTGACCACCCCTGTAAGTTAGGGATGTTGGAGGTAACCAGGATTGTAGGGTCAGACAGTTGTGGGGGACCAGGCTTGCAGTGGACGGCAGCTGTGTGAGACCAAGATGGAAAATGGTGGGCAGTTAGGAGTGACTGGGCCTGCAGAAAGGGCAGTTGGGGGCTACCAGGCTTGCATGGGAGGGCAGTCAGGGATGAATGGGCAGGCAGGGCATGGTCATTGGGAGGGACCAGGCCTGCAGGGGAGGACAGTTAGGGGGATATCATGCCTGCAGGGTAGAGCAGTTGGGAGGATCATGCCTGCAGAGGAGGGCACTTTGGGTTGACCAGGCCTGCAGGCAAGGAAGTTAGGAGTGACCAGGCATGCAGCGGAGAGAAATGAGGGGCAAATGGTCCAGCAGAGTAACAGTTGGGCATCAGTCAGGCTTTCAGAGGAGTAGTTAGGGGGTGATCAGGCTGATAGGCAGAAGCAGTAAGAGCAATCAGGAAGGCAGGCAAGCAATTGTGAGCCAGCAGTCCTGGGTACTGAGATGGATGTCTAACTGCCCGGTTAGTCCGATTCCAGTGCAGTTGGCCCTAAACAGGCAGTAAGACATCCATCGACGGGCCCTAGATTAGAGCTTGTGCAGACTGGGTTGAGGGAAATGCCCCTACCCCACCCTCTATGAGCGAATTTCATGCACAACGCCTCTGGTATCCTAAATAATAAAGAGAAAATATGCTAGTTAGACCAAACAGTAGAATGACTGAATGAATGACCTTCTGGATGAATCCAGGGTTGCTAGGGCCGAGGCAGCAAGGGCTGCAAGTGCCAAGACATTTGCATGAATTTTGTGAATCAGACCTCTGATCTGTAATACTCTATAATGGAAGCATAATATGCGAAATTGACTGAATTGCTAAACAGCAGAACAACTGTCAGAAGAACACACTGTGACATGCAGTGGTATCAGACCAGCCATGGTCAGTGCATTGCAATTGGTCCAGGGGTCCCCGCCATTTATCCATGATCACCCCACAAAAGGAAGCCCAGGCCACAAGCCATCAGGGGAATCAAGGGTGTAGTGAGGATGGCAGGGGATATAGGCAGTGCCAGTGGAAGGCAGGTGTGGGAGGGGGGCAGTGCTGGCTGCCAGCAGCGAGAGGGAAGCCCGTGTCTTGTGTGCTAGCAGCAGGAGGGAATCCTAGGTGCCAGATGCCAGGGTAAGGAAGGCCTAGCCTTGCATGAATTTCTTGCATTGGGCTTCTAGTATACCATGGAATAGGACTTAGCTATAAAATGATTGAATATTGCCATTTGCAACTTAAGAGGATTAGACTAAGGAAGTCAGATACAAAAAGACAAAAGCTGTGGTTTCAATCCTGTGGGATGTAACCCAGAAAGCAACAAATGAAAAAAGCAAACAAAACAACTCACAAATAGTGGTTACCAGAAGGAATGGGTGGTGGGGAATTGATTAAATGGAGATGAGGTAAAGACTAGACTTCACAATAGAATATACAGATGTCCTATTACAATGTTGTGAACCCTGAAATATACATAATATTTTTAACCAATGTTATCCCATACATTTAATTTAAACAGAGTCATATATATATTGTTATTTGATAGAAGTACAAATACATATATTTTAAAGTTTAAAATCAATCTGATATAAGACCAACTCAGGGCATAAGAAAAGAGAGGTTTCTCAGGGATCCACTAGATCTAGCTCCTTTCTTCCATCCTTAACCTCACATGAGGTACCTCTGCATGCTGTTAGCCCTTCAGGATTCTACTTGATGTGTTTCCATCACATTATTTTACATACTAGTTCTATCAGATATGTTAGATTTTAAAGCCCACAGCTAACTAAAAGGAAGATGAATGGCTAAAGTAGAAAGGAAACTACTCAAGAAAGAAAAATGTACCCCAAATCTAGAAACAAAAAATCTAACAGCATAGCAATATAGTAACACAGCTTAATAACTACCTCAGAAAACTTATGCAGCCAAGCATGACCCAATGATTAGTGAAGGAGGAATAAATTATATTTAAAGCAATGTTAAACTTATAAAATTTGACATTTAAGTAACATCAATTCCATTTAACCAAAGAATACTATGCAAATTAACCATCACTCCCCTATACCCACACGCCACGCTCACCAGCCAGTCATGAGCAAGTATGCAAATTAACCCAACCAAGATGGCTGCATCCATAGAGTGAGCAAAGGCTTAAGTTTCCCTGGTAATGGAGAAAGCCAAGGTTTCTGCACATACTGGCTGATCTAAGCCTCCAATGATGGCTAACAAGATTCAATTATAGAAGATAAATAAATCCCAGATACCAAGTGCTCCACTTCGGTCACTAAGGGGTGTGGCCAACCTGCTAACCACCACAGGTCCTTTGCCCAGGCCCCCCCAGCCCCAAGGGAACCACCCAACATGATCCAGGACATCCTTCAGGGCAAACTAAGTGGTCCCCACCTATGCATCAGACCTCTATTCTAATGAGAGAGTAATATGCAGGGGTAATCAAGATGGCAGCATAGGTAAAAACCTATACTGCTGCCTTCACAACATTTCAATACTACAACTGGAAGGCAAAATGGACATCATTCAAAACCACTGTAAAGCTGGATGAGTGGAAATTCTACAAGTAGAAAGAAAGATAAAAGGTCACTGAGACTCAGAGTATGTGTGGAGGGCAGAGGTGCTGAGATGCTGAGACAGAGGTGTAGAGTTGCAGAGACGTGCATGAGCCAAAGGGTGGGTGGCTGAATACCTGGCTGGTTTTCTCAAAGGAGGAGGGGGACACAGGCTCCCCACTGCATTGATGCTCAGTTCCAGGCAAGTCTCAGGGAACCCAGATCCATACAGTGTGAAACTGGAATGTGAGGAAGAAGCACACTGAGACTCAGGAGCTGCTGAGGTAAAGGCAGCTTTCTCTCAGAGGTGTGTGCAGCCATTGCTTCAGGACATGGAGAACCTGGCACCACGTAAGTTGGGGCTGATGGGTACCCAAGGCTGACTGCTCAGCCTTGAGACTCTGTCCCATCCAAGCTGAAGCACAAATGCTCTACCACCATAGACACAGCTGATTTTTATATCCAATAGGCTTGGATGTCAACCCCTCCCAATGATATCAACAACAATCCAGGCTTAAGTACAACAAGACAGTGCTACCCATAAAGGGGTACACCAAGAGTATCCACCTCAGATAACTGGGGAGGCTGAGCCACTGTTCCCTAGAGGACGTCTACCACACAAAGCTACTCAACTAACTTAGGGAAACAGCCAAAATGCGGAGACAAGGAAACAGATCACAATGGGAGGAAATAGAGGAAAGAGATTATTGGACATAGAGTTCAAAACTACGATTAGAAGGCTTTTGAAGAGGATCCTAATAAAGGCTGATAAATCTCATGAGACCCTCAAGGACATGAAAAAGGACAAACTGGAAATTAAGCATACACTAACTGAAATATATAAAAAGTATTATACAGAGAACTAAATGCAGACTAGAGGACTGGAAGAATTAAGTAAAGATTTGAAATACAAAGAAGCAAAACCACTCATCTGGAAAAGCGAACAGGAAAAAGAATCCAAAAATATGAAGATAGTGTAAGGAGCCTCTGGGACAACCTCAAGTGTACAAACATCCAAATTATTGGGATGCCACAAAAGGAGAGAGAGCAAGATACTTAAAATGTATTTGAAGAAATAGTGACCGAAAATTTCCCTCACCTGGTGAAAGTAATAGTCTTAAAGTCCAGTATTGTACAGAACCCCAAACAAAAGGAATCCAAAGAGAACCACATCAAGACACATCATAATTAAAATGACAATAGCAAAAGACAGACAGAACATTAAAAGCAGCAAGAGCAAAACAGTTAGTTACCTACAAGGGAGCATCCATACGATTGTCAGCTGATTTCTCAACAGAAACAATGCATGCCAGATGACAGTGGCAAGAAATATTCAAAGTGATGAATAGTAAGAACCTAAAACCAGGGTTACACACCTCTGCAAAGCTATCATTCAGAATTGAAGGTCAGATAAAGTGCTTCACAGATAAGAAAAAGCTAAAGCAGTTCATCATGGCCAAACCAGTATTATGTAAAATGCTGAATGGTATTCTTTAAGAAAAGGAAGAAGATGAAAAAGGAGGAAAAGGGGGTTCCTTCAAACTAGAACATGGATGGAACTGGAGAGCATTATGCTAAGTGAAATAAGCCAGTCAAAGAAAGATAAGTATCATATGATCTCACTCATTTATGGAGTATAATAAAAAACATAAACTGAAGGACAAAAAAAAAAATCCAAAGATAGGAGCATTGACTGTCAAACCTCACCGGGATGTTAGGGGAGAGTGGGGATAAGGGGAAGAGATCAGTCAAAGGACTTATATTAATGCATATAAGCCTAATTAATGTACATGTACACCAGCGGATTGAGGTCATACATGGTGAAGTGGGGTCTGGAAGGGGCATTAGGAGATGGGGACATATATGTAATACCTTAATCAATTAATACATTAAAAATTAAAAAAGATTAATATCTAAATTGTTCATTACTCCAACATATAAGAGGTCTGCCCTGATGTGGACATAACATTTATGCCACAAGATGGCCCAGCAGGGGAGGATAGTGGGGAAGGACCAGGCCTGGAAGAGGGGCAGTTATGGGTGATCAGATCAGCAGGGGAGGGTAGTTGGGAGAGGAATCAGGCCTGCAAGGGAGGCAAATTGGGGCAATCAAGCCTACGGTGGAGGACAATTTGGGGTAACCAGGCCAGCAGAGGAGGGAAGGTGGGGGCTACTGGGCCTGCAGGGAAGGGCAGTTGGTGGGGATCCAGCCCTGCAGGGGAGAGCAGTAGGTGGGGACCAGGCCAGCACTGGAGGGTAGTTAGGTATCACCAGACCATCAGGGGAGGGCAGTTAGGGGCAAACTGGCTGGCAGGAGAGCATTTATGCATCAGTCAGGTGAGCAAGCAAGTAGTTGGGGGTGATGAGGCTGTCAGGCAGAAGCAGTTAGGGGCAATCAGCAGGCAGGTATGAGCAGTGGGAATCCAGAAGTTATAAGTTCTGAGATGGATGTCCCACTGCCCATTTAGTAGGTTCGGGCCTAATGGGCAGTCAGATATTTCTGGAGGAGTCTGAGATTGGAGAGGATGCAGGCTGGATAGAGGGACACACACCCCTGTGCATGAATTTTGTGCACTGGGCATCTCGTTCACTTATAAAATGCTCAGTTCACTGATATGGAACATATGATGTCAAGTCTTATATTTTAAAATAGTTTAGCCCACCTTTATATTTAACTATGAAAATCTTGATGCTTATTTAACAAGTCAGCACTTCTCATAACATTTCTTAAGTATTCAGGGGGCACAGAGTGTAGTAGGAACAGAAGACATATGATCCTCACCTCAAGGAACTTGTCTCCTGAGAAGAGACTGAGCCCAAAGTGACAAGTCATCATCATCCAATTTAATAAAGTGGGAATATGGTAATCGACTCTTACGCTGTTGTAAAGGTGAAGCTGCCCAGAGTCCATAAGGAGGAAATATGCTAATTGAATGCCCCAACCTCAAAGATGGCGGCGCCATAGCCAATAACAAGGGAATATGCTAACTGACTCCCCACCCTCAAAGATGGTGGCATCCACAGCTACAAAATGGTGAAGCCCAGTTCCCTCAGCCCTGCTGGAATGGCAGGTGCACAACAAGCCACTTCTTGCACCAGCCTCCAGAATCCCCAGTCCCTTCAACTCCCCAGCCTCCAAGAGCCAACTCGATGTGCAGGTAAACCTATGATGGAGGCTGCCCAGCCACCCAGGACCATCCTGAAAGGCAGATAAAGCCTAGGATGGCAGTTGCCCAGGCGGACAGCATCAGCCAAAGGCTCAGATATCCAGGCCCAGCGAGGCTTGTGCTGCTGGCAGTGGCCAAAGCAGAGCTGTGATGGGGTGTTACCTTCCCCTGATTGCTGGGTCATCTCCTGCCCCTGACAGCTCCCAGACTGTGACAGGGGATCCTGTGAACTGAAGAACCCTTTTTCTCATGCATGAATTTTCATGCACCGGGCCTCTAGCCTTTCATTTCTTTCTTGTTTTGTTTGTTTATTTATTATAAATACTAGAGGCCCAGTGCAGGAATTCATGCATAGGTGAGGTTCCTTTGAGTGGCCTGCAGGGATTGGGCTGAAACCTGCAGTTCAACATTGCCTGCAGCTCCTACCTGCCGCTCTCACTCATCCCGGCTACACTGTGCCTGCCACAGGCTCATGCCTAATCAGTCCTGATTGGGAAAGCCCTACATCTGGTGCCATCCCAAGGGGAGTGGCCTGTGATATGGGGCTGAATCTCTCTTCAACATCCTCTGAGGGGTCCCAATTGTGAGAGGGTGCAGGCCTGGCTGAGGGAACCCACTAGTGCATGATCTGGGTGGGGCGGGAGTGAGAGAGGGCACTTTCAGCCCATCTTGCTCAGTCACAATCGGCCAGACCCCAGCAGCAAGCTAACCCCCTAGTGCTAGTGCACATCATAGCAGTTGGTTGACCAGTTGACCGTCTGTCCCCTGGTGGTCAGTGCACTTCATAGCAAGCAGTTGAGAAGTCTTAGCATTCATGAGAGTATTATGCTTTGATTGGGTGTTCAGTTCTGCCGTTTGGCCAATTTGCATATTACCCTTTCATTATATAGGATATTTTATTGATTTTTCACAGAGATGAAGGGAGAGGGACAGAGAGTTAGAAACATCAATGAAAGAGAATCATCGATCAGCTGCCTTTTGCACACCGCACACTGGGGATGTGCCTGCAACCAAGGTACATGCCCTTGACTGGTATTGAACCTCGGACCTTTGAGTCCAAAGTCCGACGATCTATCCACTGAGCCAAACCACTTAGGGCACAGACTTCTAGAAAAGCCAAGTCTATAGCCAGCAGAAGTCCTATAAAGCAAACTAGCCTATGTTAATGGAACTACAGATTGGTGCACATTCTCAATGTTTGTAATCAGGGGTGAGTTGTTCCTCACAGGAATGAGGTAAATGTTGCTAGTTCCATTTTTAGTTTGGTGCTCTTCTTGTGTTTGAAACTGTGGAGGAGCAATCTGATGGAGGGCTTTATACTATAGAAGTTTCTTAGGGGGCAGGTGAGTGTGGAATAAACTCAGATAAAATGGGAAGGGCATAAGTGTATAAATAAATTTTAAAACCACAAATATTGGTGCTCTCTCTTCAATTTACTGTTGAAAGAATAGGCAGGTGAATCTCAAGGAAACCAAAGCTAAATGGATGTTATTTAAAGCCAGCCCAGCTCATCATCTGGTAAAACCTGGCACAATCACTTAAAATCTCACCAAGGACCTTCCATTTATTCTGTACAACCTGCCTGATGCCAGGCCATAAACCATGGCTGATGGATTATGTTCTTATTCTCTCATGTCCAGGTACCTGTGGTGAGCCACCAAAATACACAACTATGAGAATCAAGGAGGATCTTATACCGCCTGTTAAAGAAGGGACAGCAGTAGTATATGTATGTATCGATGGTTACAAGCCTATTGGTCCTATTGATAACCCCATCTTTACTGGTTGTGCAAACGATGGAACATATTCTCCTGTTCTCCCAGAGTCTTGTACAGGTAAGTAAACAAAAATTTTATTATTATTGCTCTAAAGATTTTCATACATTTTAGACTGCATATTCTACTATTCCCATGATGATTTTCTCAGGTGAATATAGATTTTAGGAAGCAAGATATTTTTTCAAGCTGATGATCTTCGGGAAATTTTTAACTTGGCCATTGATTCTCTGGGTAAATGTGAATCTTTACCAGTTAACTACCAAGCATCCAAAATGATAACCATCACCACACGCAATGTTATTTTAGTTTAGTTTAAAAAATCAATTTGCAGTCAATATTATAAAAATAACTATAGTACACACAATGCTGGTGCTCTTGAATACTTTCAGCTGGAAATTGTCATGAAAAATTATGTTAAATTTGGTAAGGGTTTCCATATAAAGAAAACATTTTTTTTCTAGACGCATGTGGCATGAGGGATGGTCCGTAACCTGCATCTCCAGACGGTTATGGTGTACAATGCCTTAAGTTTGGCCATTAGCAGCAACATGGATGGAGCTTGAGGCTATTATGTTAAGTGAAATGAGTCAGTCAGAAAACGTTAAGAACCAGATGCACATGAAACTGGAACTCATAAACAGAGACAACTATTGGGTGGTTACCAGAGGGAAGGGTGGATGGTTGCAGTGGTAGTAATGAGAAAAGGGGACCAAGTATATGTGGAAGATGATTTGACTTAGGTGGGTGGCAAACACCCAAATAAAGAAATATAGATCATGTATCATCGATGTGTATACTTGAAGCCTATATAAGGTTATTAGCCAATATCATCCCAAGAAATGCAATAAAAATAAATGAGAAAGTATTCCCATCAGTTTAATAGCACAATGTAGAACTTTTATTTTGATTCAAATCTATTTTGACATAGTATAAAACAACAAATTTAAATTTTTACTTTTAGAAATGTATTGTCCACAGCTAGAACAACCTTCAAACGGCAAACTGGTCTATAATGGAACTTACAACTTGGGTAAAAAAGTTTACTATGTTTGTAATGAGGGGTAAGTAAGCTGCTCCTTGGAGGAATAAGGTAACATTGCTGGTAAAGCATTTCCATTATGTTGAAGACATCGTGCTGTCTGTGGGACAGGTTGTACTTATAGCCAATCAGCACTTGGGATTTTTAATGGAGAATAAAAACATGTGCAATGAATAGAAATAAATTTAACTTGAAGAAAAGCAAAATTGTACCATATGATACATAACAATCCTATCATAGTCATTAAAAATGTAGTAATCCTGGTGACATGGTCCTACATTAAATTATAATAGGCAGGGGATAGCAAAGAGAGGCAGGGAGTTTATCAGTTAAGAAAGCCAAAGGAAGAAATTAATGAAATGTGTTTTGAGACTTTGAATAAATGTCCAGAGGCATTTCAGCATGGTGTGAATATAAGAGCTAGTAGTGTAGCTGTTTTTCAATAAGGGCTAGCTGACCACCAGATTTCAGGGCATCCTGCTTCCACATGAACTTATCAGACTGTTCAGCAAACTGTCCAAAAGCACCAAATACTTCTTTCTACCATCCATGCACCTATCCCAGAACTAGCCCCACTTACCCTTCTTTTGCCCCCTTACCTATAGCCCATTTAAGTTCCTTCAACATTACTTACATCTTTCTATTCAAAGCTGTAAAAAAAAAACACATTAATCTGGATAGCAGAAATATTTGCTTTCATGTGTCCCTGTGGCTGGTGGTATAGACTGCGTGCCCCATAACATGGTTCGTTTTTCTCGTGAATGAATGGCTACTCAGTAAACCTGTTCCTTCAGATAATCGAGCTGTGAAGATTTTTGTTTTACAGCTTTATCGCATTGGGGTTAGACAAGATACTTTGTATCATATTTAACTTGTTGAAACCTATTAATTGGTTAATATTAATTTGTGGCTGATCAGATGGTCTATTGTGGAAGATGTCCCATGTGCATTTGAAGTGAATCTATACTTTGTGCCATCGTGCTCTGTGTCTGTGAGATCTAGTTGATTGTGTTGTGGAAGTTTTATGTTTTCTTACTAATTTTCAATCTAGGTTTACTATCCTTTATTGTGAGTGGGATAGTGAAGTCTCTATTCCTGGAGAAATGATTTTTTCCTTAGAATTATGAATTTCTCTCTACAGTTGTATCAGCTTTTGCTTCATGTATTTTGAAGGTGTGTTATTTGGTCCTTTAACGTCTATAATTATTACTAGGGTCCTGGTGCTTGAGATTCATGTGATTCATGCTCGGGTGCAGTCCCTAGGCCTAGCAGCAATGGAAGCACAGCAACTGGAATTGGAGGGTAGGTACCAGCTTATCTCTGGGTCCTGGGCAGCACCTGGGCCTCCTGGGCCCATCTCACCCACATCCAGTGAGTCATCAGGCCTCCACCTGGTTCCTTCAGTGCCTGGAAGTGAGGCAGCTACACTGCCCCTCACTGTTGTGGCTAATTGCCATTTACAGGGCAATGGGCAGGGCAATTGGGCCCTGCTCACACCCACCTTGGCCTGGCACCACCCACTCACCTGCTCTCCCATCCCCCTGCAGTCCTAAGCTCCTCAGCTCCATCAGGACCAGCAGAGCCCCCACTGCTGCCCACTAGCAATGCTGCCTCACCGACACCTGACAAGTTCTGTGCAACCTCCAGGTGGTGAGCACACTTCATAGGGAGCCATCAAACTCACCGTGGAGGGGAAAATGTGCCTATTTTATTATATAGGGTATCTTGTTGCACTATGTGAAACATTAAAATAAAATGTGCTTCTTGTCTCTTACACCCTTTTCTGATTCAAATTCTATTTTGCCTGGATTAGTATAGCCACCTCTTTGGTTACCATTTGCCTGAAAGATCTTTTTCCATCCTTTCATTTTAAAATTATTGGTGTCTTTAAGCTCAAGTGATTCTCCAGTAGACAGGATAGAGTGGAGTCTTTTGTTTTTAACCATTCTGTCTTTTGATTGTAGAATGTAATCCATTTAAGTTTAAAGTAATTAATGACAAGGAGGGAGCTGTTTGATTTCTTAAAGCTTTTTTTGCCCCCATTTCGCACATTCCTATTTTCTTTTGTCGGTTGATTTTTCTAAGAAAGTGTTGGAATACCTTTTCATTTCCTTTTGTGTGTATTCTACGGTGATTTGTCTCTAGTTCCCATGTGGATTACACTTAACATTCTAGAGTTATAACACCACAATTTGAAATCATGCCAACTTAAATTCAATAAATTACAACAATGAATGCTTATCAGGTCCATCCTCATAAATGTGGGCGGTTAGTGTCAAACTACTGTCTTCAACAGTGGTTCTCAACCTCTTTAATGCCGCGACCCAATAATACATTTCCCCCTGTTGTGGGGAGCCCAGCCATAAAGTTATTTTCTTTGCTACTTCATAACTGTAATTTTGCTACTTTTATGAATCCTATTGTAAATATCTGTGTTTTTTGATGTTCTTAGGTGACCCTCCTAGTGGTTCTCTACACTGCTGTGGAGCCTTAAGACCTTTAGAAAACACAGATATTTTCACTAGGATTCATAACAGTAGCAAAATTACAGATATGAAGTAGCAATGAAAATAATTTTAAGGTCTGCAATCATCATAACATGAGGAACTCTATTAAAGGGTCCCGGCATTAAAAATGTTGAGAACCAATGATCTACAATAATAATTGAAATCCTGGCTTCTAATCAACTTATTTTCATTGTATGCTTTCTTTCTTAATTTACATAAAAGATAAAAATGTATTTACAAACCATGGTTACAATAAGACTAGCTTTAATAATTGCCCATGTATATACCTACAGTGAGATGTTGATCCATATGGCATGACTGACCTAAACCAAACAACCTGGGTTCAGGTGCCTGCTTGGATGAATGCCAAAGTGGTGAGGAAGGTGCTGATAGAAAAGCAAAAAGGTTTTATTCAAGTGCCTGAGACCGGGATCTCACAGCTCAAACATCACCCCCTTTTCTTGTTCAGGCCCTCAGTACTTATATAGTTAGGGAGGGGAGGGCTTTATTTCCTATCCAATTATCTTGCTGCTTTTGGCACACTTGTGCCCTGCCCCTGCATCTGTATAGATTTTGGTGAGCTTAGTATAAGAATCTCTCTCTATAACAATCCCTGCTGTGGGAGTGGGATGGCTAATGGGAGAGACTCCAAAGCACTAGAACTGACTGTCTAGCTAATATCATTTACTCTCTAGTGTATTTATGACAGCCTTGAACTCTTTTTGTAGGTGAATTATCATGCTAATTAATTCTCTTAACTTTAATTTATGGGAAAATCCTAATATTTCCCTTAATTCTGTAGCACAATTTTACTGTGGAGAGGATTTTTGGCAGAACTTCTTCTTATTTGTGTTATTCAATGTCTTCTGGAACCCAAGTTCCTATTAGGATCTCTGCTGACCAGTTAGACTCCTTTTCTTGGATTTTGGCTGAGACATTCTCAGTGGTATCACTGGGCTCAACCTGGAGAGGGATGGTCTTGTCCATCAGGATATTCACCTCACTGGAACTGCCTCTCATCTGCCTCATGGAGGAAAAGAGGTCTATGGAACTGGAAACTGCAGATCTGTCCCCAAGGGGGCCTGTGAAAGATGTACATGCAGTTTCTCTGACTATTTTAGAGTCTCTTGTCTAGTACGTGTCCCCTCAGGCCTTTTTTAGGATTAATTTTTGTTGGTTTAAGTTTTCCATTGAATGGGCCACCCATTCCTATTATTTTGTATGCCATATACTTTTTCTGTTGAACAAGGAATTGAATCTAATTTAATGAGATAACTCTAAATATCAAATTCTCACCGTTTCCTATGGTTTATTGTGTTATGTTATTGTTTTGCTTTTGGATTGTTGAAGCGTGTCTCTATGCTGAGGATCAACCTGCCATGTAAACTTAGCCTACTTCTGCGCATGCACATTCCCTCTACTTGTCCCTGAAATGTTTGAGGTTGGGACAGGGTAACAGAGAACAGACTCAGGGCTCAGTGTCATAAACATAAAATTTATTCCAGGCACCCGGGTGTAGGAAGTCTGACTCAAGAAAGAGTCAGTGGTGAATTGGGGAGGCAGCAAGCGTTTTATGCATTCAGTGAGAGCTGCAGATGGGGATTTGGCTTGACCCAGGTAGCAGAACCATACCCCATGTAGTTTCACAACCTTGCACTTTGTCCTTTTGTTGGCACAAGACTTCCTTTCTCAGGGCGCTGCAGTGGGTTTATGACATTCAGGAATTTCTGTAAAGTAACCCCTGAAGGGGAGAATGTTTGTGCTAGGTTTAGGCTAGCAGAATGAGCTTTCTTTTATTAGCCCTACGAAAGTAGAGCCCGCTATCTTGGTTCACCCTTTCAGTCCCCATATATGCAGTTGGTATTTAAATTCACAGTGTTTATTGTCAGTCTCCTGAAAGGGGAAAAGTGAGAAATGAAGGATGGTTCGATGATCTCCGGATCTGTGATTTCCCTGGAAGATGGTCTTGCAACTTAGGGCGAGGTGTGACAGCAATGGCTGCCAGCCCCTCCCTGTCTGCCACTCTGTGATCACAAACAGAAGTAGATAATGAGCCGAGACCGGTTTGGCTCAGTGGATAGAGCGTCGGACTGCGGACTGAAGGGTCCGGGGTTCGGTTCCGGCAAGGGCATATACCTTGGCTGCGGGCACATCCACAGTGGGGGGCGTGCAAGAGGCAGCTGATCGATGTCTCTCTCTCATCGATGTTTCTGACTTTCTATCCCTCTCCCTTCTGCTCTGTAAAAAATCAATAAAATATATTTTTTTTAAAAAAGAAGTAGATAATGAGAACACAGATCCCCAAGGACAAGGTCTTTTTTGCTCACTCTGGGACCCTCAGCCTGCCTATAAGCTGCCAAAGGTCACAAGCACAGCTGCCTGCCGTGGGACTGGAATGGTAACTGCCACTGTGGGAACAGGTGAAATTGACCACTGCTCCCAAATTTTACCTTTCCAAGACTTTCCTGAAAGTGCAAATTTCTAGCAGTGAAATTGTTGTCTATTTGAGAAGTCGTATTTGTGGTGCTTCCTACCCTGATATTACTCCATAATTCTCTCCTAATCCTGTCTAATAAAATGGTAATATGCAAATTATCCATCACTCTATCACAGAGATGGCAGCATGCAGTATTCTCCGTTCCTCTGGAGTCCTCCAGTCCTAGCAGAGTGGCTCCTGAGAACAAGCAGCATGAGCAGCTCTTAAAAAGTTTGCTTCATCACCTTAGCGAATATGCAAGCATTCCATAGCTTGTCTGAGATTGGCCTATGGGCTACAGACAGCCTCTGATCAGTGAGCACGGAGCAGCCAGGCCCCACAGAGAGCTATTGGCATGGGGATTCATGTGCAGGGTTGCTAGTTCATTATAATATACGTCAATGAATTAGCCTTGGGGAAAAGTCAGCTGAAAGTATGTACAGCCCATTTTACTGACTATATTTTAACCTGATCATTTTGAGAATATCCAATCAACAGTTAGCGAGAGAACCTGCTAGACACCTTGTGGAGTACAAAATGATAGGATATAGAACAGAGTTTTTCTACCGGTGTGCCACAAAAATTTTAAAACATATATTACCTGACTAATTACTAGGGACACTGATCTCTTTTCTCCTAGATTTTCAAATGAAAAAATTGCTACTGCCAATACATTGATAAACATCTCATGTAAATAAATCAAAACTATATCATTTTTGCCAGACAGACTATATATGTATTGTGAGATATATATATATGTATATATGTATATACATATATACATATATATATATATATCTCACAATTTTATTAATCATGTTATGTGTGCCATCAGATGAAACAGGATGAAAATGAGTGACATAGGTTTTCTTTTTTTTTATTTTTTTAATTTATTTATTTATTTTATTTTTTATTTTTTTAATATTTATTGTTCAGTTTATTAATTACATTGTTTCCCCTTTTTATCCCCCTATAGCTTCCTTCCACCCTGTACCTCTCCCACTCTCCACCCTCACCTCCCCCTCCACACTGTCCTCTCCCATTGTTGCTAGATTTTTGTCCAGTCTCTTGCTGCACTTCCCACAACCCTTTTCTCCCCAAGAATTGTCAGTCCATTCCCTCTCTATGTCCATGTCCCTGTTATATTCACCAGTCTATCCTGTTCAACAGCCTATCAATTCACTTGATTTTTATGTTCATTTGTTGATAGATGTGTATTTGTTGTTCATAATTTTCATCTTTACCTTTTTCTTCTTCCTCTTCTTAAAGAATATCTTTCAGCATTTCATATAATGTTGGTTTGGTGGTGATGAACTCCTTTAGCTTTTTCTTATCTGCGAAGCACTTCATCTGACCTTCAATTCTGAATGATAGCTTTGCTGGATAGAGTAATCTTGGTTGTAGATTCTTGCTGTTCATCACTTTGAATATTTCTTGCCACTCCCGACTGGCCTGCATCGTTTCTGTTGAGAAATCCTCTGACAATCGTATGGGTGCTCCTTTATAGGTAACCAACTGTTTCTCTCTCGCTGCTTTTAATATTCTCTCTTTGTCTTTTGCTCTTGGCATTTTAATTATGATGTGCCTCGGTGTGGTCCTCTTAGGGTTCCTATATATTGGGGTTCGGTGTACTTCTTGGACTCCTAAGTCAATTTCTTTCACCAGGTATGGGAAGTTTTCAGTCACTATTTCTTCAAATAGGTTTTCATTGTCTTGGCCTCTTGCTTTTTCTGGCACCCCTATAATTCGGATGTTGGTATGCTTGAGGTTGTCCCAGAGGCCCCTTACACTATCTTCAATTTTTTGGATTCTTTTGGTTTCTTGCTTTTTCAGCTGAGTGGATTTTACCTCTTTGTATTTCAAATCTTTAACTTGGTTCTTGGGGTGCTCCAGGGCACTTTCAGGTCTTTGTTTAATATTTTTTGTTTCAGTCAGTGTATGCTTAATTTCTGGTTGGTCCTTTTTCATATCCTTGAGAATCTGCTTTATATCCTTGAGAGTTTCTTTCATTTCCACGTTGGTCTTGATAATTTCTTTGCAGCTCTCGTTTATAGCCTGGAGGGTGTTATTCATTTTCTTGTAGGACTCATTCATTTCCTTTGTGGTTTTGCTTATTTCCTTATAGGCCTTGATCTTTTGTTGGAGCCTCTTAAAAAACCCTATAACCGTGGTTCTGAATTCCATGTCCAGTCGTTTTTTTTCCTCCATTTCTTTCACATCTGATTTCTTTCCATGTTGCTGCATGGTGGCTGCTTCCCTGAGTTGGTCAATTAGCTTTGTGTGGTAGACTTCCTACTAGGGATAGTGGCTCAGCCTCCCCGGTTACCTGAGGTGGATATGGGCTGCACAGTCTTGTTGAAGTTAAGCTCAGTTAATCGTTGTTAGCACTTGGAGGGTTGACCTCCAGGCCAATTGTCTGTGAAGCTCAGCTGTGCTCAGGTTGGATGGGCGGAGTCTCCGGGCCAAGCAGACAGCGTTAGCTCCGCCCTATGCGGCCCCGGGGACTCTGTGCCTGGGGAAATGGCTGCCAGCACCTCTGAGAGAGAGCCGCTACGGAGCTCCACCTGCTGCTGGTTGCCGGGGAATTCAGACTTTCCCAAAATGAGTCTGCATGCGCAATGGCTCACCCAGGGTCGTAAAACCAAGCAGTCTGACGGTTTTCCGAATGAGAGGCAAGACGAGGTGCGCTCTCTGCGCCATCACACAGCCGAACTGTTTGCACGCGAGCTGCCTTCTCCACAAGCCAGGAGACCCGGCAGCACCCGAGCTTCGGCGTGCCCTCCCACTGTCCAGTTTTCACCCCGTGTGATAGTGGGTTCTCTGGACTTCGCCCAGAGCTGGAGAAACAGTCTAGTGGGACGCCTTTGTCTCCCTGTTCGAGAAAACTGGCCGGTTTTCAGCCGCCCGCCCTCTCCGCGGCGTCCTCTCCAAACCTCTCTCTGTGGGAATCTTTCAATGCTGTCAGCCACCGCTCCTCCGGGTCACAGTGTCTTATCTTCACTTTTATTTGTGGAATTTTCACTCGGCGAGCTTCCTGGTGATTCTGAAAGGTGTTTGTTCTTTCGTTAAGTTGTAGTATTAAAATTGCTGATTATGATGGCAAGATAGATGTTTTGCCTTTGCCGCCATCTTAGTTCTCCCGAGGCTGCTTCTCGACATAGGTTATTTTCAAAGAAGTTTTAGCTTTATTGAGAATCAACTATATAGAAAGGTGTCCAAATACTACAGAAATAGAGTTATTCATGATCAGTATAAGGGGAGTCCAGAGGGAGGAAAGAGTTCTGTGAATAACAGTCAACAGAGAATTGATCAAGGAGGGGTATCCTGAGCTATATATACCTCAGAAAAAACTCTAATATGAAGAGTATTCATAACATCAAAAACTTCAGTAGCTCTCACTTTGTTTCAAATGCCAATTCACCTACTACTTAAAGCAACGCTCCCACATATATACTTTTCCACAAATGAATTAAGAAACAGAATCTTTAAGAGTCTCTTCCTAGCGCAACAAGCAAATCAGTATTGGAGCTGGGACTCAAATACACTCAGGTCAGCCCTTGGGTCAGGTCTCTCTGCACATTAGTTGCCCTGTCTGAGCAGAATGGCATGAGCAAGGACAGAGATGTGACAGTGTGATGTGTCTGCCAGGGTAGCAATCACCAGACTGTCAGGGAAGTCATGTTTGTTTGTTTATTATTTTCAATATATTTTTATTTTCAAAGAGGAAGGGAGAGGAGAGAATGAAAAAATCATTAAGGATAAGAAAGAATCACTGATCAGCTGCTACCTGCACACGGCGCATTGGGAATCATGCCTTCAACCTGGGCCTGTGTCCGTTACTGGAAGGGGACCCAGGACCCTTTAGTTCACCTGCACGTGCTCTATCCACTGAGGCAAATCAGCTAGGGCATGACATGTTTATTTAGACACTTTGCTCTAGTCCAGTAGTCAGCAAACTCTTTAGTCAACAGAGTCAAATATCAACAGCACAATGATCAAAATTTCTTTTGAGAGCCAAATGTTCTAAACTGAAACTTCTTCTAACACCACTTCTTCAAAATAGAATTTTGGTATTTTCTGGAAGTTCCACACTCAAGGGGCCAAAGAGCTGCGTGTGGCTTGCGAGTCGCAGTTTGCTGACAAGGGCTCTGGGCCAACTTGTGTTCTTATGAAGATTCTCTCCATTTCATTAAATTTCAGATTCAGTTCACATTAAATACCTGTCATTGTATCAACGTCTCCTGAAGTATATTAATGTAGAAAACAAATAAACAACCTTATAAAAACTTCATCATTGTTGTGTGTTCTTGTTAAGTGGAGAAGAAAACAATCATCAATTCTTTTTTAATTTAGATATTCCTTATTTGGTCCTGATTTTCTTCATTGTCAAGAAACTAGTGTGTTTCATTTGGTATGGAATTCAGAGCCACCAATTTGTAAAAGTAAGTACATTGTCTCTTTAGAATTTACAGTAGCAGTTCTCAAACTTTTTGGCCTGAGGGCCTGTGTATGCATTACAATTAACAAAAACATCACAGAACTTTTCTGCCTGTGGCTTAGAGCTACTGATATTCTTTACATTGGGATTAAAGCAGAGTTTTAAAATAATTATTTACTAATTCATTTTTAAGAACAGTAATCTCAATAGGTGTTAACAAATGCAGCATAATTTTGTCCTAAGATTAAACATATCCAAAACAGTGGGGAGAGTGTCATTGCTTTACAGTTTTTCTAATCTCTTCAGTATCTGGCTGAAAGGAAGACCTCCACATTCATTCTGCGGCATTGTCAGTCTGAAGCCACAGGAAAATGTCACTGTACACTCTAAGGATGACAATGAGAAAAGACAAAATCGTGGTATCCTGTGAACCTCTGATTCAGGAAAGGGTGTAGCTCTTCTCAACCATCACTGAGTTTTCCTAACTCATAAGTTTATTTTCTCATTAAATTGTCAATGTCTTATGATTGGAAAAACTTAGCACAGTATTACAGATAAACACAACTGTTTCTTACAGGTATTTTCTATGGGTATTTATGAAAACAGGTTTTAAATTAAAATTTTATTTTTCTATTTATGATTTGACTTGGGATAATACATTTTTCATAAAAACTAAGTTTGAAATGAATATTAGATTTGCAACTATATTGTAGAAATAATACAATAATGAAGTTATTGAATACATTTCATAGAACATTAATAATGTTGATTGAATCTATTACTTTTTTTTTGCAATTTCTTTTCCCTTTTTAAGAGATTGTGTGTGAGTCACCTCCAGAAATATCAAATGGATACTTCACCCATGACGGAAAGGATATATTTGAATATAATGATTCAGTTACTTATCATTGTGATTCAGAAGCATTTACATTTGTTGGAGATAAAGAGCTTGTTTGTATTGGGTATTTCCATTGGAGTAGTCAGGCTCCTGAGTGTAAAGGTAATAACATGTCCATTTCTTTCCCTGTCATTTGTAAATTGTTTGGAAAGATTTACCAACTTTAATTTTATTTCTTAAACAAATATGTTTTTGTTAATTTCTGAGAGGAAGGGAGATGGAAGAGAGAGATAGAAACATCAATGTTGAGAAAGGATCATGGGTTGACTGACTCCTGCACGTCCCTTACTGAGGACCAAGCCCACAACCCAAGCATGTGCCCTTGACAGGAATGGAACCTGGGACCCATCAGTCCATAGTCTAATGCTCTATCCTTTGACCCAAACCAGCCAGGGTTACTTTACCAACTTTTAAGTACTTTGACTAACATTTAAAAAACAAAACAAAAAATATATATGTGTTTTTTCCCCATTAGTTTCTAACATAATGGTATAGGTGTCAAATAATAATAAAAAAATCTACTTATAGAGTTTCTCACCCTTCATTCCACATGTTCTTAACATTGATGTTTACACATTATTAATTACTATGTATATGCATGAAGTCGATTTTCTATTTGGCTGGAAAGCATCAAAAATCACATACCGGCTTTAAGAAATACTTTTTTTCATTTTTCTTTAAATCTTGATTGTTTAGAGCATTACAACTATCCTGCTTTTTCTCCTCCATTGCCCCATCAATCCAGTATTCACCACACCGCAGTCTATCACATCCCTATTGTTTGTATCCACAGGTATTGCATATCTATACTAATAAAAGCATAATATGCTAATTAGAATAACAATTGCTCTGATAATAATTTTTGCTATTATGTTCAATAGATATGTCAAATATGGTCTTCCTGTCTTACTCTTGATTTAAGGGGAAAACTTTCTCTTTCACTATTGAGTATGATGTTACCTATGAGTATTTCAAGAATGGGCCTAATTGTGTCAAAATTTCTCTTTTCTTTCTTCCTTTGAGAAAGTTTTCAAATCAGAAAATGGGAGTTCTCTCAACTTTGTTCTTCCATTTCCAAATTTTCCTGGCTCTTCCTAGTCCTTTGAGGTTGCATATGAATTATATGTTGGATTTTTCTATTTTTACAAAATGCATATTAAAGAAAGTGAGGAGGTTGCATGTAGTTTGTAGGTTGTTCTTTCTTTCTTCATTTATCTAATAAATATTTATTGTTCAGATAATTACAGTTATTCCTCTTTTTCACCCATAGTCACCCTCCCATCTGGTTCCCACCCCACTCCATGGACATACCGCCCACACTATCCTCATCCATAAGAATATGATTTTTGTCCATTGTCTTCCTGCACAACCCACATCCCTTTCCCCCTGAGGATTGTCAGTCCACTCCCTTGCTCTGCCCCTGATTCTATTATATACACACGTTATTTTTATTTCTATGATTTTTTATTAACTTGATTTTTAGATTGACTTATTTGTACATATGTATTTGATGTCAATTTGTTTATATACATTTTCTCCTCCTCCTCCTCCTCCTCCTCCTCCTCCTCCTCCTCCTCCTCCTCCTCCTCCTCCTCCTTCTTCCTCCTCCTCCTCTTCTAGAATTTTTTTAGCATCCTATATATTATAAATGGTTATTATACAAATTGTCCCCTCAACTGAAGAGTTCTACCAAAAGTTTTACCAGGGTTGGGGCTGGCTGGCCAACTGCTCACTGTCCCTTCCTCTAGCTGCCTGGCCACGACCTGTGCACAAATCCGTGAACTGGGCCTCTAGTTACATATAATATTGGTTTATTGGTGATGACAGCCTTTAGCTTGTTCTTATCTTTGGAGATCTTGATCTGACGTTCATTTCTGAATGATAGCTTTGCTGGGGATAGTATCCTTGGTTGTAGGTTCCTGCTATTCATCACTTTGAATATTTTTTGCCTGAATAATTTCTGTTAAGAAATCAGCTGACAATCATATGGGTATTCGCTTTTAGGTAACTAACTGTATTTTCTTGCTGCTTTCAATACTTTTTCTTTGTCTTTTGCTCTTGGTATTTTAATTATGATGTGTCTTGGTGTGGTCTTCTTTGGATTCCTTTTGTTTGGCCTTCTCTATGCTTCCTAAGATTGTAAATATATTTCTTTCACCAGGTGGGGAAAGTTTTCGAACATTATTTTTTCAATGATGTCTCTCTTCTTCTGGCAACCCCATAATTCTGATGTTGGCATACTGGAAAGTGTCCGAGGAGCTCCTTAAACTATCTTCATATTTTTTGGTTCTTTTTGCTTTTCAAGTTGGGTGTTTTTGCATCATTGTATTTCAAATATGTAATTCTTTCTTATATCTTCTAGTCTGCTGCTGGATCTCTGTATATTATTCTTTATTTCAGTCAGTGTATGCTTAATTTATAGTTGGTCCTTTTACATATACTCAAGGCTCTCACTAAATTTATCAGGAGTTTCTAGAAAATTTTTGAAAAACCTTATAACTGTGGATTTCAAACCTAAACACTCCATTTGTTTCATTTGTGACCTGTTTCTTTTTCTTTGCATTTTGGCTGCTTCCCTGAGTTGATAGAGAAGCTTTGAGTGCCCAGTGGCTCAGCATCCCAGTTACCTGACATGAACACTTTTGGTGCACCCCTTTGTGGGCTGTGTACAAATCTTATTGTAATTAAGCGTTGATTGCTGTTGGTATTACATGAGGGAATAGACTTCTAGGCCAATTGGCTGTGAGGTTGAGCTGTGTTTACCATGGGAGGACTTCTATCAGGACACACACTAAAGGGGCAGTACTTGCTCTAGTGGAGCTGTGGTGCTCACTGAGTCTGCCCCCTGAGTGTGTACCTTATGGATCTGAGGAGTTGTAATCTGTATGCTCCCACTCTTGCCACTGGGTACACTGGCTCTTGGATCTCTAAGGAGGTACTAATTGAGCCTCTGCCTGAGGCTTCCCATCAGGAGCTACGGAGAGGTCTGCAGAATCCTCTTCCTTGTTTGGGTTTGGAGGTGCAAGGATGAGGTCAAGGTGTGAAGCAGTGCAAGCTGCTGTGGGTGCCTTAGGACTTCTTTTGGATGTTCTGGGTCTGCCTGACTAAGGTGCAGTTTGTTAGGTAATTTTAGATTTCAAAGGACTAGACAATTGACATGCAAAAGCCTCTGTGTACAACAATGGCTTCCCATCAGCCCTGTCCTACAAGTCCCATGGGTCTCAGTGTACCTTGGTAATTGCTGCCAGCACCTCTGAGAGAAAGCTGCCCTTGACTTCTTTCCAATGCCAGACAGTCCAGTTTCTCCCCATATGAGTCTGGGTCCCAAGAATATTACTCTAAACTGGAGTTCAGAGCATTTGGGAGCTTGTGTCTCCCTCCCAATTGGAAAAGACAGGTGCATACTCAGTTACTAGACCTTTCCACATGAGCACCTCCATAGCTCTGCACTTTACTTCAGCACCTCCTCTGAGTATCAGTATGCTTTTCTTTTTCTTTCTAGTTTTAGAATTTCAACTCAGCCTGCCTTTCTGTGGTTCTGCTTGAATTTTGTTTGGCTTTTAGTTGTAGTTTTGAAGTGGTTGTGCAACACAGTACCTTCAGGTGTTTACCTATGCTCTCATCTTGGTTTCTCATCTATGTTGAAATTTTTCTGCATTTCAGAATACCCTCAAAATCACTTATTAAGCTCTCCTGTGTCTTTCAATTATAAGTAGAGGCCCAATGAATCCCTAAGCTAATATTGACGATGCACTAATGATAAATTTGCATTCTGTACCACAGAATACTGCCATAGCAAATGTTACTGGAGAAGACGGCCAATGCTGATGAGTGAATGTAAATTTATAATTTTATGATACTACTTTAAAAGAGAAACTTTAACATTATTTATCTAAAGAAAACAAATTATAAAAGATTTTGTGAAAAGACAAATACTCCAAACCTATAAATTTAGGAATCTATAAGCTATTACCATTTTTTTACTTCATTTTATAATTATTTCTTTTTTCTTCTAGAAAATTCTACAAAAGCTAAAGAACCACCAAGTAGAGCCGATGATTTAGGTATTATTTGGGATATTAATAACCCTCCATTCTGAGACTTCCGAGTTTTCCATTAAAAAATCTTATTTCAAATATCTGCAGTTAGAGAAGATTCAACCTGTCATGTGAAAATTGGCATTTGTATTAATTCTAATAGCATAGATATGATAAAGGGAAGCAGTAGTATATGTAGGCACATGCAGAAAATGCAGTTTTTAATAAGTCCTTCAAATCAAATTCCTAGTAGAGTGAGGTAACTTTCTAAATTGCTGTGTTTATTTACAGATTGAAATATATAAAACCTAACTTCTTTTTCATGTGATATTGTTATTTTGTAAATGGCATTTTATATATAATGTTCTCTCCATTCATACCTTATATAAACAAGCCTTAGCATACCCTATGACACCCATGTGCTCAATTACTTTCAAACTGGCTTCATTTTTTTCTCAGATGGAGGACTCATTGCTGTGATTGTTCTGACTGTACGTAAGTGTTTCAAAATTGGATGCCCACCTAAATCAAAATATTAATGTGAACAAGTGCATCTTTATGACTTTTCTAGTTGCTATAGTTCTCATAACTTAAAAATTAAGCAAAGCAGTTTAGAAATATCTGACCTTTTTTATGATTATACCCTGTATTGGTATTGTATATGCTTTTGTATTCTATATGTCTGTGTAGTAACAAATCTTAAATTCCAAATAACCTTTGAGAAATATTCTAAATTAGTGAGGGCTCTTCCATGACTTATTGGAGACTCTCAGCGATACCGGGGAGCTGCATTTAGACAGTAAAATGATCAGCCAGAATATGAATTAAGATGGTCTTAAATGAAATAATATTTCTGTCCACTGAAATGTATCCAACATTAATCTCTTCTCCTGGATTTTGAAACTTGGCATTAGTTTTTAGCATTACATGTCATTTGTTTTTTGGTTTCTCGTAGTTGTTGGCGATGCAGTAATTGGTACCTGTGTATAAATGTCGTCACATCAGGGAGAGTAAATTAAACATGTTTCTTCAACCTGTTCTTGCATCTCAATTTGTTGTCCTTGTGTAGCTTTGGCTTGCATCTGCATTGTGTGCTGCCTTGTTAAAAACATGCTTGCGTGAGTGTGCTCTCAGAGTTGTATTTCTTCCTATGAAAATTTTCATCTACTTTTAGTATTATTCTAACAAGAGTAATTTGTGCAGAGTTGTTTTAGCTATTACGACTGAAAAAAATTTTCTGTGGTGGTTTGAGGTTTAAGTTCTGCAGAAAATTGTGGATTTTTATAGTGTCTCCCCTGCCCTATGTTTACTGTAGTCCTATAGTGGTTTGGGAATGGACTCAATTTAAAATAGTTCAGTGTGGGGACTTTGAACATTCTATTCACTGTAATCTTTAGGATGTAAGTTTCCATGTGTCTGCTTAACATAGTATTGGTAAGAAGTTATGTAGAAGTTTTTTCAAATACCCAATTTGATTTCTTTTCATTTATGGTTGCTCATACAGGATAAACTGGGGATTTAAAGCAACATAGTTTAACTTTCCTCTTCTGTTCTCTTAATTAGCTAGGTTGCAGTAAAACTCAAGAGTTCAACCTAAAGATGCTGAGAGGGGTAAATTCGAAAGGCACCTCATTAACTTCATCAGCCGTTTTAGCTATTAAAATGGAAAAAGGGGAAATATCAATTAGAAGAACTTACCAATATACGCACACACACACACACACACACACACACACACACACACACACACACACTAAGGAGAATAGTATTTGTAAGTATCATCCTGAAGTTTTTAACAATATGTTTTTATTTATTTCAGAGCGGGAGGAAAGAGAGAGAAGAATCATCAATGATGAGAGAGAATTATTGATCAGCTGCCTCCTGCACATCTCACACTACGGATTGAGCCCACAACAGGGGCATATGCTCTGACTGGGACTACAACCGTAACCTCCTGGTTCATAGATCAATGTTCAATAACACTTATATATTTTAATGAAATAATTTACAGTGTAATGAAAGATTTAGCATAACTCCGAGAACATATACCAAGACTGAGATATTTGAACTTTAGCTTTTTGTTTGCCACATCTGAGAGTCCATTCATTTTGAGACAGTTTTAAAATCAAACTAATGTTTTTAAAGACTTTTTGTATATGTGGCTCACTATGTTTTTCTTTTACAGTAAGATTTGGTTTGGTCTATTCTTCACTGATGAATAGCTCAAACTTGTATTTTTAATAATACTAGGGGCACGGTGCAGAGACTCGTGCACATTGAAAGGAAATTAATTAGAAGTAACATTTGTATGGTAATTACATTCCTGCAAAAAATTACATGTTAATATCAGATAAATAATATAGTATGATAAAATTATACGCTTTGATACATACATTTAAAACAAATCAAATTAAATTCATTAAAAATAATACCACTGCTGCTATTTTTATTAATATTAAAAATAATAACAACAAGGATAAAATGAAGAAATGTGACTGCTATTGAGGACTGATGAATAAATCACGATGTGGTTCACATTGAATGTCAACAAAAAATACCAAATTCAAGATTGACAATCATAGATTGAAACACATGCTTGTGATTGATACCAGTGAGAGCTTTATATATATCATTCATGCTGTAGTAAATGTTTATTTTTATATTGCAACTGTGCACCATATGATGTGCACACATAAATAAAAGTTCATTTTTAAATTTAATGACTTTTATGAATATTTTAAAAGCCTATACAATAAAAGCCTAATATGCTAATTGTCTAGTTCTCTGGTCAGCCATTCAAGCAATCAAAGCATAATATGCTAATGATTTGCTAAGGCTACTCAACTGCTCTCTATGGCATGCACTGACCATCATGTGGAAGATGCTCCCGCTGGTAGGTTAGTTTGCTGCTGTGGTCCGGCCACACTGGACTAAGAAGACCGGCCAACCATGCTCAGACGACCTCCCATGGCCGCACTCCAACTGACCAAACTCCTTTGTCCCTCCCTGAACCGAACTGTGCACCAATGGGGTCCTTCAGCCTGTCCTGTTCCCTCTTGCAATCCAGGACCCTCGGGGGATGTTGGAGAGCCGGATTTTGGCTGATTCCACAGGTCAGCCTGAGGGAACCCACTGGTGCATGAATTCATGCACTGGGCATCTGATAAAATATAAAATGAAAATAAAATCCTATCTAATGAACAGAGAATATGCTAATTCACCATCACTCTGTCACAAAGATGGTGGCACCCATAGCTGAGGCCAAGTTCCCATAAGGAGCCTTAAGGAGCAATCAATAGACACCGGAGGCTACACACTCCCCAACTCTTGGGGATTGACAGGGGACCTCAGGCATCAGGCTGTGGGACCTCAAACTATGCCCCAACCTTGGCACTGGCCAGGGGACCTGAGGTATGCCCTCCCCCTGTGGGGCTTGACCAGGAAACTTAATGTGTGCTTCCCATCCAGCTGCTAGGCTTGGGGACCTCAGGCTGGTCCTCTCACTCCAGAACCAGACTGGTGGGCTTCAGGCTGCAATCCCTACCAGGTGGGTCTTGACAGGGGACTTCAGGGGATGCCCCCTACTCCTGCACCATGTCCAGGGACCTAAGGCCACTCCACTCACAAGCAAGGCTTGAAGAGGACTTTAAGCTATAGCCCCACATTATCACTTGGCCAGAGGACCTGAGTCTGTGTCACCCTGCCTGGTAGGACTTGGTAGGGGAACCCCAGGCCATTGCCCCAATCCCAGCATGGCTTCACAGTGAACCTCAAGCCATGCCCCCTCCAAGCGTGGCCTGATAGGGACCTCAAGGTGCAATGATACCTCTGCGATGAGACAATTCAGGCAATGCCCCCTGTCAGCAGGGATTGTCATGAGAATTGAGGCTGTGCCACCTCCTGCTTCTTGGCTGGGGGACCTTAGGCTATGGCGCCCTGCCTGGCATGTCTTGATGGAGGAACCCAGGCCATGCCCGCCACCAAGAGTGTCTTAATGGGGGACCTCAAGGCATGCCCCCCACCCAGGACTTGTCTGGGGACCTCAGGCGATGGCCACTGTGCTGGCACCAGACGAGGGTACCTGAGGCTACACCCATTGCTGGATCAGATTGGCTGTGCCTGTATCTAGTCTAATGGGGGTTGAGGGCAGCCAGTTCAGGGTCTCACACCATTTTGAGGAACATGTGGGTAGGCAGGCACTTGAATCTGGACCCCTGGTGTGCCCCAGTCTCTGACAGGAGGAAGGTTTTCATAAACATTTTACAAATTTTCTTTAATCTCTCACACTTGTATTATAGAGAAAGGACAACAGGCAATACTAAATTATTTCCTCTAATTAACCTCTTTTAATGTACACAAAATTGTGCACTGGGCTATCAGTAGAGAATAATATGCAAGTTGATTTTCATGCCATCACATAAGATGTCTGCCCCATGTTGTCAAAGATGTCCTCCCCCATGTGGTAAAAGATGTCTGCTACAAGATTGCAAGCAGAGGAGGTTAATTGTGGGTGATCAGGCCTGCAGGGGTGGGCAGTTAGGGGGAACCAGGACAGCAGGTGAATACAGTTGGGAGCAATGAGGCCAGCAGGGGAGGGTAGTTAAGGTTTACCAAGCTGGTAGGGGAGGGCAGTTCTGGGTGACCCGGCTGGCAGGGGAGTGGTTAGAGTGTAATCATGCTGGCAGGCAGAAGTGGTTATGGGCAATCAGGAAGGCAGGCATGTGAGTGATTGGGAGACAACAGTCCTGGAATGAGTTGGACATCTCCCTGGGGGGTCACAGATTTCAGAGGAGGCAGATTGGGCTTAGGTCCACCCCCACCTCATGCATGAATTTTGTGCATTAATGCCTCTAGTGTTATATAATTTATTTAGATATGTTATATAATATTGACTGTTTCAGTTGAATTGTAATTGGTTTTGGCTCTGTTTTGTTCTGTTCAGACTATTGACATTCATTAATTCTATACATTTTAATTTGTTTTATTTCAAGTGTCACAATTTGATGTTTATTTAGTAACGTTACAATGTCACCCACACTATTTATGAGCATATTAGTATTGAATAGTGTTGATCTTTTCAATCAGATTGCCAAAAATTGTAAGTGAAAACATTCAATGTGTTTACAGGTGACATTATATATTACTTTAACAAATATTGGTGTAACTTTACACTTATATTCTCTATTATTTCACATCTATAGCATAAAACATGCCATCATTTATGTTAGGCCTTTATGATAGTCGGGAAGTAGGCCAGTCGCTTAAATGGTCCAATGTACATATGGTCAGTCACTTAGCCATATATATACTAGAAACCCGATGCAACAAGATTCATGCAGGAATGAGCTTTCTTTCCCTAGTTGCTGGCACTGCATTAACTCCAGTTAGAGCTGCCTTTCTGCTACAGCCAAGAGCTACCTTTCTACCTTCCAATGCTGCCCAAAGGCCTGGGGCAGCTGTGGTGGTGCAGAATGTCTGCTTGGTTTCCATGGTGACACTGCAAGCTTACCAGCCTGTACCTGGCCACTGGGTGCTATTTATGCAAATTAACTCACCATCTCGTTGGGTTCATTTGCATTCTCACTGCTGATTGACAGTTGTGTGTCATGAAGGTATGGTCAGTTAACATGTTACTTTATTATTAGGTAGATATATACATATTGTTTACCACAGTGCCTTCATTTGAAACTAACATTGCAGAATTCATGATATGCATACTTAATTTCTCTATTTCCAGTACATTTTTAACTATATATATACACAGCAGTCCAACTAGGAATAACATTTTTACAATTCCAAATGCTTCATGTTGAAATAAATCATAGCAAAAGCAAAAATAGCTTTGTGTTCTTCAATTTCTTTCTTTAAAACATCACTGCATCAAAATAGGTAAAGGTTCTTAAAGTAATATGATGCAAACCCTCTAGCTACCAGTCAAAAGGTCTATTAAAGATGAAGAATTATCTGAGCGATCTAGCCCTGGATTCAAGGTTCAGGCCCACAACTGATCTCAGGTTCCATGTCTGCTGAGCTCCCGGTGATGCTGCACCTGGGCCTGGACTACTGTGAGTAACCAGGGTGAAGACTGCCATTGATGTGTCTGTGCTCTTGAAATATGAATAAACACCGTCAAGTTTATGAGCAAATGTTTCTCCTGTTTTAGGTAATTGGATTTCTTAAAAGAGTCTTCATTCTGTGTACATGCTCCAAAAAGGAGGTAAAGCTAAGTTTTATGTGGGCTAACACTTAACTTTACCTCATTTTCTTTAGGGAAAGTAAAGACTTCCGTTATATTCTCTGCCCTGTAATGTCTATTATCTCCTCTCAAAAAATATGGCCGCCAATGCCTTTGAAAATTATTTAGGAGACACTAACATATATAGAGATGCTTGTTTATTCCTAAGGGTAACTCTGGAAGCAGGGTACTAGGCATAGAGAAGCAAGCATTGCTATTGCAACTTGATACCAAATGCCTTGATGAAAAATTGCACTTATGATGATTTGGAATAAAGTGACCCTTCTACAGCATTCATGTGAAAGTAGAAATTAGCATAAAGTCTTATTTTTAAGATTAGTAAAAAGTTAACATCTGGATTAAAAAATGGCCAGAAAGAGAGAGGATGAACTAAGATGGCAGCATAGGTGAGCACCTATCTAGCTGTCCACGCAACAATTCTGAAACTACAACTTAACAACAGAACAAACAACATCCAGAATCACCGGAGAGCTGGCTGAGTGAAAATTCCACACATGAAAGTAGAGGTGGGACACAGTGGTGACTCGGGAGCAGCGGTACACAGCTTTGAGGTTTGGAGCGCGAGAGAGCGGTGAGGGACGTGTGGCCGACAGCAAGCCCGGATGGTTTTCTCCAGCGGGCAGGGTGGAGGCCTCCCACAGCACCAACCCCCCAGTTCCAGGCGAGCTCCCAGGTCGGGGAAAGGAGGATCCCTGGTGCAGCTGAGGTCTGTGTGTTTGGGGAGAGTGCACGAGTAAATTGGAGTTCGCAACCAGGCAGAGAACGTGGGCAGAGAACGTGCGACTCACTTGCTCGTAGACCCCCATACTGCTTTGTTTTACAACCCTGAGTGAGACTTTGGCTATGCAGACTCATTTGGGGAGAGGCAGAGTTGTCTGGCAATGCGGAGACCAGTGGTGGATTTACATTGCCACCCAACACCGAGACCCGTGAGCCACACAGATAAGCTGACGCCGCGAGCCCCATACACCTGAAACAGTGTGCCACGAAGGGCGGACCTAAGCCTGATGCTGCGCGCCAATTAGACACTGACTCTGTGCACCATGAAGGGCGGACCTAAGCCTGACACCATGCGCCCATTAGACGCTGAAGCTGTGCGCCAAGTAGGGCGGACCTAAGGCTGATGCCGGGCGCTGCATAAGGAAGCTGAGCCACTGTTCCTTATAGGATACCTATCACACACAGCTAAGGGACCAACTCAGGAAAGCAACCACAATGCAGAGAAAAGGAAAGAACTCAGCTGTGAAAGAAATGGAGGAAAAAAGACGACTAGACATAGAGTTCAAAACCACAGTTATTAGGTTTATGAAGAGGCTACTAAAAAGGCCGAGAAAATTAATGAGAACTATGCCGAAATAAATAACACCTACAAAGAAATGAACAATGCCTACAAGGATATGAAAAAGACCAACTAGAAACTAAGCATACACTGACTGAAACACAAAATATTACACAAAGACCTAAAAGCAGTCCAAACGACCGCAAAAACCAAGTCAAAGATTTGAAATACAAAAAAGCAAAATCCACTCAGTTGGAAAAGCAAGAAGCCAAAAGAGTCCAAAAAATTGAAGATAGTATAAGGGGCCTCTGGGACAACCTCAAGCATAACAACATCAGAATTATTGGAGTGCCGGAAAAAGAGAGAGAGCTAGATAATGAAAACCTACTAGAAGAAATAGTGACTGAAAACTTCCCCCACCTGGCGAAAGAAATTGACTTGAAAACCCAAGATGTTCACAGAACCCCAAAATATAGGAATCTAAAGAGGACCACACCAAGGCACATCATAATTAAAATGCCAAGAGCAAAAGATAGAGAATATTAAAAGCAGCAAGAGAAAAACAGTTATTTATAAGGGAGCAACCATACGATTGTCAGCAGATTTCTCAACAGAAACGATGCAGGCCAGACTGGAGTGGCAAGAAATATTCAAAGTAATGAATAGCAAGAATCTACAAGCAAGATTGCTCTATCCAGCAAAGCTGTCATTCAGAATTGAAGGTCAGATAAAGTGCTTCGCAGATAAGAAAAAGCTAAAGGAGTTCATCACCGCCAAACCAACACTATATGAAATGCTGAAAGGTATTGTTTAAGAAGAGGAAGAAGAAAAAGGTAAAAATGTACATTATGAACAACACGTACACATCTATCAACAAATGAATCTAAAAATCAAGTGAATTAACAACCTGATGATCAGGATAAAATGAGGAATAGAAGAAAAAACATGGACATGGAGAGGGAATGGACTGATAATGCTTGGTGAGAAAAAGGGTGCGGGAAGTACAGCAAGAGACGACAAAAATCATGCAACTATGGGAGAGGAAGGGGAGGGAGGTAAGGGTGTAGAGTGGGATGGGTACTGGGTGGAGGGGAGCTATTGGGGGAAAATGTAATTAATAAACTGAACAATAAAGGTAAAAAAAAAGAAAAAGGAAAAAAATGGCAAGAAAGTAACATATATAAATATATCTTACCACTTATAGAATGTGTAAAGTTACTCTAAGATACAATCAAGAGTTTGGAAACAGATTTCACAAAGGCCAATGGAAAGGCAATTTTTTGGTAAAAACAAAGTGGTGTCTTTAATCTCAGGGGAAAAGTGGAAGACAAACATTCCTACCAGAAGGGCAGTCTGAGCCCTTCCAGTACACTCTATCTTCTTCATCTCTTAGCATTCCTTGAGGTTAAAACCAACCAGTTTTCAGACTCTTGTGAGCTTCAAAGTATCTGAAGCTCTCACCCTTAATTTAATGTTTATTGAAGTTAATATAAAATACTTGTAATTAGAACTTCTTTTAGATTTTCATCTGGCTCTAAAATAAAACAGCTTCAAATACCTTTATTGTATTATCAAATGAATGTTTTTAACTTTATATTAGTTCTTATATACTATATTCTTACTTTAAAGTAAGAGAGACTTCAATCAAATATCAGATATAAGCAACAACTCTGCTATCCTGGGATTTAGCTTGGGGCAGGTGGCTTCAATTCTGTTATTACTGAAGTTTAGATGAGGATTATTTATGCTGTTTGGTAAAATGATTGGTTGTTGGTCATCTACTGCCACCTGAAAGACTCCTAGGAAAGTGACTCCTTCATCTGCATTTGACATGAAACTCAATCATGACAGACTATTTGGATAAGATGCCATAGTACTAGGCTTCTCACATTCCAGTGTGTAGGGAAATCACAAGTTGATGTTCATAAAATGCAGATTCTGATTCAAATGGGTCTCCAGTGGGGCCCTGTGTTTGCATTCCTGTGGGTCTCTCATTCTGCAATTTGTGGTAGGTTGCTATATCATAGCCCAACAGCTATTGGATTACTGACACCTGGGACCTGTGATGTTACCTGAATGGAAAAGGGCTTCAAAGATGAGGTCTTGGATGGGGAAATTACCCCCAGTTATCCAGGTGGAACCCTACATGTAATCACAATCTCCTTCTAAGAAGAAGGCAAGGGGAGACGTGACCACAGCACAAGGCAATGTGAGCACTCAGTCAAAATGCTGCTGGATGGAGGATGGAGGCAGGAGGTAAAAACAAACAAAGAATGCAGCTTTTCAGAAGCTGGAAAATCAAGGAAACTGCTTCTCTCCCATTCTTCCTGGTGGGCAGGAGGCCCAGCCCATACCTTCATTTCCACCCAGTGAAATTCATTTTTCACGTATGACCTCGAGAATGGAAAGAATATATGCGTGTTGTTTTGAGACACTATGTGAATGTCTGTGTTCCTCCAAAATTCCTATGTTAAATCCTAATCTCCATGGGATGGCATTAGGGGCTACTGGGAAGTTACTAGTTGACTGGGGCTCAGGCTTCAGAGTTGGGATTAGTATTCCTATAGAGGAATCCCAGGGAAGACCCTCAGCCCTCTGCCTCGTGAACTTAGAGCTAGAAGGCAGTGCACATGAACCACAAAGCTGGCTGTCACGATGCTAACATTGTGATGACCTTGATCTTGGACTTCCCAGCCTCCAGAACTGTGAGGAACACATTTCTGTTACTAGTTAGCCAGTCTCTAGAACTTATCTAGATGCTAGAAGACACCAAGCCTCCCAATCCACTGTGCCTGGTTACCACAGCCACACAAAATAAGCCACCAATGCTATGGGTTGTCAGAACACACTTTGAGGAGCAAAGCGGTGTAGAAGCAAAGCCACAGGCAAGTGGTTCTCAAGCCAGGCTACACATTAGCATTACCTGGGATGAGTTATAAACAAAAAGCAAAAAGCAATGCCCAGGTCCCATTGCTGGGAGAGTTAAGGCAGAACCTGTAAGGGTGGCAGCTAAGCATCACTGTGTATAGGCTCCTTGGGTAAAACTGATTAGAAATTAGAAAGGAGCTGTCTCAAGAGAAAAAAAAAACACAAAATACAACTTTCTTGTGTTCAAGGATAACTCTTAAACTCCCCGATATATGGACACACTAGTCTTCCCCCCAGCCCCCTGGCCCCACCACCCTTGCTCCTTCAGAACTATATGCTAGCTTCTCAGTGAGGCCTGAGCCAATACCTCCTGTGAGGAATTACTGGGCTAGAGACTTAACAGATTATTTCCCCTAAATTCGGTACATATCTGTGTCTTGGGCCTATTAAGAACACCTCAGACTGACTTAACTGGTTTGCCTGTGTTGAAAGAGCATCATCCTGCAGACTCAAGGGTCCCAGGTCAATTTATGTCAAGGGCATGTATCTT
This sequence comes from Antrozous pallidus, assembly GCA_027563665.1. Lineage (NCBI taxonomy): Eukaryota > Metazoa > Chordata > Mammalia > Chiroptera > Vespertilionidae > Antrozous > Antrozous pallidus. The sequence goes on along the minus strand of CM050527.1, from coordinate 33,767,310 downwards.
GGTTGTGAGCACATAGCCAGTAGGGAGTGTGCAAGAGCAGCTGATTTATGTTTCTCTCTCATTGATGTTTCTAACTCTCGGTCCCCCTCCCTTCCTCTCTGTAAAAAATTAATAAAATATTTTATTTTAAAAAAGAGAACTACTCAGTCTTTATTTTCACAGGGGGGAACTATTGCCATACAGCCAGCAGGAGGCCTGAGTGAGCTCTGAGTACAATGAGTCTTCCCACTGATACACCTATAGCCAAGCAAGTGGTATCATTTAGGTAATAGGGACACACAGTTGCCAACGCATATTCTATTTCAATGGAGAACATGGCCTCAAACCAGATTCAATATGTGTGCAAATAAACAGACTAAAGGGAAAAACCAAATGATGGCATAGGTAAACACCTAAACTGCTGCCTCGCACAACAATTTCAAAACAACTACAAGCAAAACGGACATCATCTAAAATCACAGGAATTCTGGCTGAGTGAAAATTCCACAAACAGAAGCAAAGAAAAAAGCACCCTGAGACTCAGCAGACCTGTACTATACAGAGGTACTGAAATGCATGAGTGGAGAGGACTGACAACTGAGTGTGTGGCTGGCTTTATCAAGTCGGAGGGAGAAATAAGCTCCCAACTGCACTAAACTCCAGTTCCGGGGAAGACTCTGGGGACCCAGAATCATTTGGGCAGAAACTGGACTATATGGCAGTGGGTGGTACTCAAGGGCAGCTTTATCTCAGAAGTGATTGCAGGAATTACCACGGGACACTGAGACACAGGGGCTTACTAGGGCAGGGCTGCCAAGAAACCAATGCTTTCTGCTCAATCCAGAGATTCCACCCCATTCAAGCTGACCAGAGGCTTATGCAAATCTTTGCCCATAAGAGTGTCTCCAGTACAGAAGTTCTCCCAGCATAAGCACAACTGATCCTCCCAGCCAATTGGCTTGGAGGTCAATTCCTCCCAGTGGTACCAACAACAATCAAGGCTTCCCTATAATAAGGCTGTGAACACAGCCCACAAAGTGTTGCACCAAGTGTGTCCCCCTCAGGTAAGTGGGGAGATGTAGCCACTGGGCCCTATGGAAAACCTACCACACAAAGCCACTCTATCAACTCAGGGAAGCAACAAAAATGTGGAGACAAACAGATCATAAATGTAAGAAATGAAGGAAATGACTGGATATAAATTTCAAAACCATAGTTATAAAGTTTTTTCAAGAATTTTCTAGAAAAGACCAATAAATCTAGCAAGACCCTTGAGGATATAAAAACCAACCAACTAGAAATTAAGCATATACTGACTGAAATAAAAAAAATATTATACAGAGATCTAACAGCAGACTAGAGGATCACAAGAATCAAGTCAAAGACTTGAAATAAATAGAAGCAAAAAAAACACTCAACTATAAAAGCAAAAATAAAAGAGAATCCAAAAATATGAACATAGTGAAGGAGTCTCTGGGACAACTTCAAGTGTACCCATATTCAAATTATGGAGGTGCCAGAAGAAGAGAGAGAGCAAGATACTTAAAACCTATTTCAATAAATAATGACTGAAAACTTCCCCCACCTAGTGAATGATATAGAATTACAAGTCCAAGAAGTACACAAAACTCCAAACAAAAGGAAAACAAAGAGGACCACACCAAAACACATCATAATTAAAATGCCAAGAGCAAAAGACAAAGAGAGAATATTAAAATAATCAAGAGAAAAACAGTTACCTACAACAGAACACCCAGGGGACTGTCAGTGGATTTCTCAACAGAAAAGATGCAGGCCACAGGGGAGTGGCAGGAAATATTCAAAGTGCTGAATACCTAGAACCTACAACCAAGATTACTCTCTGCAGCAAAGCTATCATTCAGAATGGAAGGTCAGATAAAGAGCTTCACAGATAAGAAAAAGCTAAAGGAGTTCATCACTGCCAAACCAGTATTATATGAAATGCTGAAAGGTATTCTTTAAGAAGAGGAAGAAGAAGAAGAAAAAGATAAAGATAAAAATTATGAACAACAAATACATATATATCAACAAGTGAGTCTAAACATCAAGTGGATAAAAAATCTGAAGAACAGAATAAAATAGTGAATATAATAAAATCAGGGGCATAGAAAGGGGGTAGACTGACAATCCTTGGAGGGAATGTTGTGTGTGTGTGTGTGTGTGTGTGGCGGGGGGAGGGGTTGCAGAAAGAGCAAGGACAAAAATCTTACACCTAGGGATGAGGAAGATGGCAGGGCTGGTGGTTAAGGGCAAAGGGTGGGGTGGGAACGTGAGTGGCAACTGGTAGGAGGTGAGGTATGGGAGAAAAAAAGAGGAACAATTGTAATAATCTGAACAAAAAGGATTTATTAAATTTAAAAAATGAAATGCATTCTGACATTATGTGCCTCCTGATGGGAAGTGGTAAGACCAAATAAAAGTCCTTAAACCGAGGAGAACTAAGATGGCGGCAAAGGCAAAACACCTATCTTGCCGTCATAATCAGCAATTTTAATACTACAACTTAACGAAAGAACAAACATCTTCCAGAATCACCAGAAAGCTCGCCGAGTGAAAATTCCACAAATAAAAGTGAAGATAAGACACTGTGACTCGGAGGAGCTGCGGCGGACAGTGTTGAAAGATTCGCACGCAAAGAGGTTTGGAGCGCGCGCCGCGGAGTGGGCTGGCGGCTGAAAACCAGCCAGTTTTCTCGAACGGGGAGACAAAGGCGTCCCACTGGACTGATTCTCCAGCTCTGGGCGAAGTCCAGAGAACCCACTATCACACGGGGTGAAAACTGGACAGTGGGAGGGCACACCGAAGCTCAGGTGCTGTCTGGTCTCCCGGCTTGTGGAGAAGGCAGCTTGCGCGAACAGCTCAGCTGCGTGACGGTGCAGAGAGCGCACCGCGACTTGTCTCTTATTCAGAAAACCATCAGACTGCTTTGTTTTATGACCCTGGGTGAGACATTGCACGTGCAGACTCATTTTGGGAAAGCCTGAATTCCCCAGCAGCCGGTGGAGCTCCGTAGCGGCTCTCTCTCAGAGGTGCTGGCAGCCATTTCCCCAGGCACAGAGTCCCCGGGGCCGCATAGGGCGGAGCTAACACTGTCTGCTTGGCCCGGAGACTCCGCCCACCCAACCTGAGCACAGCTGAGCTTCACAGACAATTGGCCTGGAGGTCAACCCTCCAAGTGCTAACAACAATTAATTGAGCTTAACTTCAGCAAGACTGTGCAGCCCATATCCACCTCAGGTAACCGGGGAGGCTGAGCCACTATCCCTAGTAGGCAGTCTACCACACAAAGCTAATTGACTAACTCAGAGAAGCAGCCACCATGCAGCAACATGGAAAGAAATCAGATGTGAAAGAAATGGAGGAAAAAAAATCACTGGACATGGATTTCAAAACCACGGTTATAGGGTTTTTTAAGAGGCTCCAACAAAAGATCGAGGCCTATAAGGAAATAAGCAAGACCACAAAGGAAATGAATGAGTCCTACAAGAAAATGAACAAGACCCTCAAGGATATAGAGGAGACTCTCAAGGATATGAAAAAGGACCAACCAGAAATTAAGCATACACTGACTGAAACAAAAAATATTATACAAAGTCCTAAAAGTGCTCTGGAGCACCCCAAGAACCAAGTTAAAGATTTGAAATACAAAGAGGTAAAATCCACTCAGCTGAAAAAGCAAGAAACCAAAAGAATCCAAAAAATTGAAGATAGTGTAAGGGGCCTCTGGGACAACCTCAAGCATACCGACATCCGAATTATAGGGGTGCCAGAAAAAGCGAGAGGCCAAGACAATGAAAACCTATTTGAAGAAATAGTGACTGAAAACTTCCCACACCTGGTGAAAGAAATTGACTTAGGAGTCCAAGAAGTGCACCGAACCCCAATATATAGGAACCCTAAGAGGACCACACCGAGGCACATCATAATTAAAATGCCAAGAGCAAAAGACAAAGAGAGAATATTAAAAGCAGCAAGAGAGAAACAGTTGGTTACCTATAAGGGAGCACCCATACCATTGTCAGCGGATTTCTCAACAGAAACGATGCAGGCCAGACGGGAGTGGCAAGAAATATTCAAAGTGATGAACAGCAAGAATCTACAACCAAGATTACTCTATCCAGCAAAGCTATCATTCAGAATTGAAGGTCAGATGAAGTGCTTCGCAGATAAGAAAAAGCTAAAGGAGTTCATCACCACCAAACCAACATTATATGAAATGTTGAAAGATATTCTTTAAGAAGAGGAAGAAGAAAAAGGTAAAGATGAAAATTATGAACAACAAATACACATCTATCAACAAATGAACATAAAAATCAAGTGAATTGATAGGCTGTTGAACAGGATAGACTGGTGAATATAACAGAGACATGGACATAGAGAGGGAATGGACTGACAATTCTTGGGGAGAAAAGGGTTGTGGGAAGTGCAGCAAGAGACTGGACAAAAATCTTGCAACAATGGGAGAGGACAGTGGGGAGGGGGAGGTGAGGGTGGGATAGGTACAGGGTGGAGGGGAGCTATAGGGGGATAAAAAGGGGAAACAATGTAATTAATAAACTGAACAATAAAGATAAAAAAATAAAATAAAATAAAATAAAACTAGTAAATACCCCCCACCCCAAAAAAAGTCCTTAAACCATTCTACATGAAGAACAGGTGAAAGGAACATGCTAAAAGAAACCATGGGGAAGTAATTAGCAATATACAAACTATAGGATAAACAAACCAATTTCATCAACATATACTCTTACAATGAAAAAATTAATTATGGTGTGATAGGAGGGGCTTAACAAGTAAGCCCTATTTAACTCCTAAGCCAAAGGAAAAAAGTCATTTCTCAAAGAATTGGAAATTTGAACAATGACTATGTATGCGATAATTAGTAAGAATTAGTAATTTTTTAAAGGTATTAAAGAGATTGTGGTTATTTTTATTAAGGAATTATTTTTTCTGGGAATTTTTACTAAAAAAAATATATGGGTAAAATGATGTGATAACTGGTATTGATTCAAATCATACAGGGAGGAGGAGAGTGGGATAAAACAAGATTGGCTATGAGTTGAAAATTGTTGAATCTGGGTACAGTGCACATGGGGGTTCACAGTAATGTTATATTCACTTTTGTATATAGTTGACCTTTTCAAAAATAAAATTGAATACACTGCTTTGAAATGCTTAAATAAAATGCCTTTATACTAGTAAAAAAGGAATAATTAGCATTTAATATTTTGCCAAAATTGTACATCTTTGCTCACAGCTCTGATGATTACATTGGGATAAATTCTAAAGAGAAGTGGTGGTGTAAAAGTTATGTCCATTGTAAAACTTTTAACATACAATTGATATATATATTAAAAACGAAAGATTTGAAGATACTGCTATTCCCAATATGTTTACTCACAATTGCTGACATTTTGATTCTTTGCCAACTAGGAACAAAATGTCAGCTCCTTTGTATGCTCTTTAATATCCTTCCTTACTCTTTTTAAAAACCAGTCTTACAGATTTACTCACAACGTGAAACGAAAACCTTGCTCATTCTTAATGTTCCAGAATTGAGATAGTTTCCCCAAAAAAGTTCTCCCTGTTATCAATTCCTACTCATCCCACCAATCATGGCATTAACCACATCCAGGACTTGGACAATTAATACACCCTGTCCTTACCTTTTTCCTAATAATGTATTTTGTCTCAAATAAAACATTTAGTTACAAAATGGCAAGAGTCCTATAGGTTGAGACACAATATCCTTAATGGCATGGTGTTTAATAATGTACCTTCCCAGGGACCTCTCAATGTACTAGAGGCAGAGGTATTTATATCGGGGCTGGGGGTGCAGTGATTGAGCCATCCTGGTGATTTTGAAATCTAGAAGGCCTTGAGAGGATTCAGTAGCAGACTGTCAGCCACAGAAACCTCAACTATTGTCCCTAATTATGTTTAATTAATTCCAAATATGCTTAAGGGCCCTGGCTCTGTTATCTGTAGAAATGATATGCCCACAGGCAGAGGTGGGGGATTCCTTTTCTCACTGGATGCCTGGGGCCTGGTTCTAAGGTATCTGGAGAAAAAGAATTTTTCTCCAGCTGCCTGCTGGTCCCTAGGTAACCTTCTGTCTGGACTCTGACTTTGTTTTTCATGTCAATTCGCTTCATTCTTCCATCCAGGTGTCCCAGAAAGGTGCAGTGACGACTGGGCCAGCTCTCATTTCCTTTCCTCCCTTTCTACATGGGATGGTACCTGCCTGTTTAGGGACATGGCAGTGAACCACCATTTCCAGAAAACCTTGGCAGGTAGAAGAATGGTCAGCCCACACAGGACAGGGTAGAGACTGAACATCAAGCGACAGGATTGGCTTAGACCTCTGCCAGGCCACGCCCCGTTTCTTAGTATCCTGCCATTGTCCCCGCCCTACTGTGAATCAAAAGCCAGACCACGCCCACCAACTGTAAAGTATTTGACACCTTTTGAGTCTGGGGATTGTTGACTGTGGTACAAACACTCAAAAAAGCAAATACTCAATGTCCCTCAGGTTCCCCCCTGATGTCCAGATCAACAAAGGCACCTTACCAGCCTTGCAGGGCATCTTCCCACCGCCTGAAGACTCGCTTTTCCTGGAGCCTCCTTGGGGTCCTTTTGCTGGTCCTAAAACTCTTGCTACCCATTTACTCAGGTAGGGGAAGGGAAAGGAGGTCAGGTCTGGAGGGAAACCAGAGCGGATAGGGAAGCTGGCCAACCAGACTGAGGGCCAAGTGCACATTGCTTGGTGTTTGGGTAGGGGATCAGGGCTTGGTGAACCCAGGTGATGCTGGTTAGGGTAGAAGCTTTAGCAACAAATGCTCTGGGTTTTTATTTCAGGGACCCAAATGTTAGGGGAATTCAGAGGCCCCGCGGTGAGGGTTGTTAGGTGGTGGGTACTGAGCCTCTTGGAGTGCTGGGTGCTGTCAGTGTGTGCTGGGGGCCAAGTTGTGTCCCTAGCCAAATCTTGCACGTATTTCAAGACTGAGCCAATCAAGATGTCAGAAATTAACCAAAGAACATGCATGCATATATGCATAACCCAGGGACACAGACAATAGTGTGGGGAAGAGAAGGACTCGAGTGGGAGTTCAGGGAAGAGGGCAAAGTGGTGGGGAAATGGGGGACATGTGTAATACTGTCAACAATTAACAAAACAAGATGGGAAGCCCTGACCAGGTGCTGAAGGTGAGGCCTTGCTCCTCAATGCTCAGCTGTGTGTGGGTGTCGATGTTGTTTGGGCCAGTGCTGAGACATGGGGAGGCTTTGCCCTGTGCTCCCTGGGCTTAGTAAAATCTTGTTGAGTGGGTCCTGTGCACCATTGGGGTAGATGGAGATTCCAGGCCAGGTGTACCAGGTGTATGCTTGAATAAAGGTTCCAGGCCAGAGGTGCAGGGTTTGAGGCAAGAAAACTCACTGATTGCTTTGTATGGGGTTTGGGAAACGGTGTTACCCACAGAGCCCTTAAGTGAGAGCTAGCTGCAGGGCCTGGGATTTAGAAGGACTGGGAAGGACACACAGTGCTTTTTGTACAAAAAGGTAACAGGCTGCTTGTTGCCCGCAAATCATATTGGTATTGCTCTGCAGGCTGTTGCTTGTTTGTAAGCATGGAGAGTCCTATTGACATCCCCTATACATAATGCCCTACTCACAAATTTCATTTGCTCCGTCTTTTTCCTTGTTCATTAGCTTGGGTCCCATTTGAGGAGAGATTAGAATCAACCTGGTAGCCAAACCAAGTGAGAAATGAATCATATGAAATGAACAATAAATAGCATCCATGGGCTTTCCCCCTGTAGCTGATAAACTAAACATTAAGGCTATCTACTATCAAAATTCATGTTTCACTGAATTCAGTCAACATATTTATACATACATATATGCTCACTCTAAAAAAAACTTATGTGATCCAAGGAAAACAATAGAATCTTATGGGGTATTCTCAACTGTTGTTGTATGCATGTGTGTTTTTTACTCCAAGCGATTTTTAGGATCCTTTCACATATAGAGTTTGTATGCTGCATTCATTTCTTGGGAAAATTCCTTCAAGAGAGATTTGCCTTGTATGTGCCAGGCCTGTGCTGGTTATGGAGAAACACTGCTGACCAATAACAGGCCATCCCTACTTTCATGATCCTTATTTCACTCTTTGTTTGCACTTACAGACACATGAACATTAACAGGGATTTTGTTTTGCTCAGTTACATTCCCACTGCCAAGAGCACAGTAGGCACTCAATAAAGATTTGGAGAAATTTACTGGAACTGGTAGGCAGTAACCAACCAGACTGCTACTGTTACAATCCCAGTCAGGTGCCCTGGAGGAAGGAGCAGATTCTCTGAGAGCCTTTGACAAATGACTGTGGGAGGGAAGGCTTTTCTGCTCAGAGGACACATTCTGCCACTGTGAGGATTCTGCACTTTCTGTCCCCAAATCTCCTTCTTTCTCTTCCATAATTGGCTCCTTGTCCTTCAAATTGAGGTGTGATGATATCTCCTCAGACACTTTCTCAGAGCAAAATTTCTCAGAGAGAACCACACAATCAAGCTCAAATTCCCCTGACTGTTGTCCCTCTTCCCAAACCACCTTTTCTGTCCTGGCTCTACTTGAATGCAGAGATCCTTTCTGGCTTGTCACACTGGTGTTTGCAAATGCGCCATGTTTTGGCCATGGTGCCACTGCCCTTTCCTAACTATTGAGTTTTTTAAAAATGAAGTATAATATTCAAGGTGTTCAGAAGCCAAGTAAAAATTCAAATCAAACAGGAAAAAATACTACCTTGAGAGAAATTAAGATGAAAAACAAAACCTTACAAAACGAATGAGATACAGCAAAAGCAGGGAAGTTTATAGCGAAAATAGCCTTCATCATGAAGCAGGAATGACGCCAAATAAACAATCTAATTTACATGTAAAGAAATCAGAGTGAGAGGAGCAAAAAAATCCTAATAAGTATATTGAATGAAATAATAAAGATCAGGGTAAATAAACAAAACAGAAAATAATAAAATAACAGAAAAGATCAGTTAAACTACGAGGTGGTTCTTTGAAAGGATGAATAACATTGACAGATCTTTACCAAGAATCATAATAGAAAATGAGAGAGGACACAAAATAAAATCAGTATTGAAAGAGGAGACATTGCAGTAGACCACACAAAATTACAAAGGATCACTAAAGGATACTAGGAACAATAATATGCCTACAAATCACATAATCTAAAAAATTGATGAATTTTTAGAAACATACTTGCTCTCAGGACTAAACCAGGAAGAACCAGAGAATTTGCATAGACCAATTCTAGCAACTAAATTGAAGCATAACCAAACAAAACAAAAAGAAAACTAACAAGAAACTGAAGCACAAAAACAGACAGCCTCTAAGGTGAATTCAACCAAATACTTGAAGAAATAGTACCTATTCTTCTAAACTATTTCTAAACATTGAAAAAGAAGGAACACTTCCAAACTTATACTACCAGACCAGCTTTAGTCTGATAACCAAAACCTGAGGGAGACACTACCAAAAAGAGGATTAGAGGTCAATATCTGTGATGAACGTAGGTACCAAAATTCTCAATGAAGTTTCAGGAAACCAAATACAACATACATTAAACAGATCACATACAAAGATCAAGTGGGATTTTTACCAGGGATGCAAGGATGACTCAACATCGGCTAAGCAATGCATGTAATTGAGTACATCAATGAAACCTACAGTAAAAATCATATGGTTATCTCAATAGATGCAGAAAAACCTGCTACGCTGCCACTAGTTCCCAGGAAGGAGCGCACACACTGAGGTGTCATTGTTTGGATTCCTTGTGAAGGGCATGTACTTGGGTTGCAGATTTAATAACCAGCACTGGTTGGGGAACATGCAGGAGACAACCAATTGTGTCTCTTTCAGATCCATGTCTCTTTCTCCTTTCTCTTCCCCAGGTTTCACCCCTTCCTCTCTGTGTAAAAGTCAATGGGAAAAAGTATTCTCAAGTAAGGATTAACAAAAGCAACATGAAATAAACTGAAGAAATATTTGAATAGATACCTCTGATAAGGGGAAAATTCCCAAAATACATAAAGAACTCATACAGTTCTAACTATTGATTAGAACAAAATCTGATTAGAAAATGGGCAGAGGACCTGAATAGACAATTATCCAAGGAAGACATACACATGGCTAACCAACATATTAAAAGATACTCAACATCAGTAGTTATACAGGAAATGCAAATCAACAGCAAAATAAGGTTCCACTTCATACGAGTTAGAACAGTGGGTCTCAAACTTTCTAATGCTGTGACCCTTCAAAAACGTTGCTCATGTTGTGGTGACCCCCTCAACCACAAAATTATTTCCGTTGCTAATTCATAACTGGTAACTTTGCTACTACTTTGAGTCATAATGTAAATATCTGTCTTTTCTGATGGTCATAGGCTCTACAGCAGTGGTTCTCAACATGTGGGTCACGACCCACAGGCTGAGAACCGCTAGCAGGGTCGCTTAAGACTATCAGAAAACACATGGTATCTACCTAAAAAATTGAAAACACTTATCAAGGTATATGAGAGGCTTTGTTCATAGCAGCATTATTCACAATAGCTAAGACATGGAAATAACCTAAGTGTCCTTCAATGGGTGATTGGATAAAGAAGAAGTGGTACATCGTATAATAACAAAAGCCGACTATTCAACTTGACCGTCACTCCAGCACCCAAGATGGCCACCCCCACATGGACACAAGATAACCACCACTAATGACTGAAAGCGAGGCAGTAAGGTGTGACCAGGCTGCAGGGGAGGGAAATTGGAGGTGACCAGGCCAGCAGGGACAGGCACTTGGGGATAACAGGCCTAGAGGGGAAGGCATTTGGGGGAGAATCAGGCCTACAGGGGAAGCCAGTTGGGGGAATCAGGCCTGCAGGGGAGGGAGTTGGAAGTGACCAGGCCAGCAGGAGACAACAGTTAATGGTGACCAGCCTTATAGGGTAGGGAAGTTGGAGGTCATCAGAATTGTAGGTTCAGACAATTGTGGGGATCAGGCCTGCAGGGGAGGGCAGCTGTGGGAGACCAGGCTGGAAAAATGGAGGGCAGTTAGGAGTGACCAGGACTTGAGGAAAGGGCAGTTGGAGGTGAACAGGCTTGCATAGGAGGGCAGTGAGGAATGAATGGGCTGGCAGGGCTTGTCAGTTGGGAGGCAGTAGGCCTGCAGGGATGGACAGTTAGTGGGGGATTAGGCCTGAGGGGAGAGCAGTTGGAAGGATCATGCCTACAGGGGAGGGGAGTTGGTAGGGATCATGCCTGTTGGGAAGGGCGGTTTGGGGGGACAAGTCCTACAGCAGAGGGCAGTTAGTGGTGACCAAGCCTGCAATGGAAGCAGTTAGGGGCAAATGGGTCAGCAAAGGAACAGTTGGGTGTCAATCAGGCTGGCAGGGGAGTGGTTAAAGGGTGATCAGGCTGACAGGCAAAAGCAGTTTAGGAGCAATCAGGAAGGCAGGCAGGTGAGCAATTGTGAGCCAGCAGTCCTGGATTGTGAGAGGGATGTCTGACTGCCCGTTTAGGTCTGATTCTAGTGGACAGTCAGACATCCATCGACAGTTCCTAGATTACAGAGTGTGAAGGCTGGGTTGAGGGACAAGTCCCCACCCCTCCACCACCCCCTATGAATGAATTTTATGCACTGGGCCTCTGGAATTCTAAATAATAAAAAGCAAATGTGCTAATTAGACCAAACAGAAGAATGACTAATGAATAATTACCTTCTGGATGAAGCCAGGGCTGCGAGGGCCAAGCCCCTTGCATGAATTTTGTGCAACGGACCTCTGGTCTGTAATGCTCTATAATAATAGAAGCGTGATATGCAAATTGACCAAATTGCTGAACAGCAGCACGACCGTCAGCAGAACCCACTATGACTTGCACTGGCTTCAGGCCAGCCATGGCCGGTGCTTTCCAACTGGCCCAGGGGTCCCACCATTGCCCCATGATCACCCCACTAAAGGAAGCCCAGGCCACCAGCAATCACAGCGATCTAAGGGGAAGGTTGGGTGGAAGAGGATACAGGCAGTGCCAGTCCAAGGCAGGTATGGGCGGGGGACAGATCAGCTGCCAGCATCCAGAGGGAAGCCCATGTCCTGGGTAGTGGCAGCAGGAGGGAATTCTGGGTGCCAGAAGCCAGGGGAAGAAAGCCTAGCCTTGAATGAATTTCTTGCATTGGGCTTCTAGTATACCATGGAATATGACTCAGCTATAAAATAATTGAATATTGCTATTTGTAACTTGGAAGTCATACAGAAAATGACAAAAGCTGTGGTTTCACTCATGGGGGCTATAACCCCAAAACCAACAAATGAAAAAATCAAACAAACAAAAGAACTCACAAATTGTGGTTACCAGAAGGAAAGGGTGGTATGGAAGAGGTTAAAGGAAGATGAGGGAAGCAGATTAAACTTCACAATAGAGTATACAGATATCCTATTACAACCTTGTGAAAGCTGAAATATATGTAATATTTTCAACCAATGTTTAGCCATACATTTAATTTAAACAGAGTCACATATTTTTTGTTATTTGATAGAAGAACAAATATTTTAAAGCTTAAAATCAATGTGACATCAGACCAACCCGGGGCATAAGAAAAGAGAGGTTTCTCAGAAATTCCATAGATCTAGTTCCTTTCTTAGATCCTTAATCTTACATGAGGGACCTCTACATACTTTTAGCCTTTCAGGACTTTACTTGATGTGTCTCCATCCCATTATTTTACATAGCAGTTCTATCAGATCTGTTAGATTCTCAAGCCCACAGATAACTAAAAGAAAGGTAAGTGGCTGAAAAAGAAATGAAACCACTCTAGAAAAAAAATGGACCCAGCATCCAGAAAAAAATTCCAACAGCATATCAATGTAGTAACACAGCTTAAAAACCTACGTCAGAAAAATTCTGTGTGCAACCATGATCCATTGATTAGTGAAGGGAGAATAAATTATATTTAAAGCAATGTTAAACTTATAACTTTTGACATTTAATTGACATCTATTCTATCTAATTAAAGAATAATATGCAAATTAACCATCATGCCCATACACCCACAAGGCACTCCCACCATCCAGTCTTGAGCAAGTATGCAAATTAACCTAACCAACATGGACTTGCACAACAATTTCAAAACTACAACTGAAAGACAAAACGGAAATCATCCAGAACCATGGTAAAGCTGGCTGAGTGGAAATTCTACAACTGGAAGGAAAGATAAATATGAAGTGAGACTCAGAAGAGGTGTGGAGGGCAGAGGTGCTGAGACTCAGATACAGAGATGTGACATGCAAAGACATGAGTGTGTGAAAAGGGTGGGTAACTGAATACCCAGCTAGTTTTCTCAAACGAAGAGTGAGACAAAGGCTTCCCACTGCACTGATGCTCAGTTCTGGGCAAGTGTCAGGGAATCCAGACTCATATGGGTGACACTGGTTGTCAGGAGGAAGCACACTGAGACTCGGGAGTGGCTGAGGTGTGTGCAGCCATTGCTGTGGGACATGGAGACCCAGGTGCCACTTGAGGAGACTCATCCCTGTCCAAGCTGAGCACAGAGGCTCTACAAACATAGACACAGCAGATCCTTATAGCCAATTGGCCTGGATGTCAACCTCTCCCAGTGATACCAAACAATCTAGGCCTACAACAAGACAGTGCTGCCCATAAAGGAGTGCACCAAGAGTATCCACCTTTGGTAACTGGGGAGGCTGAGCCACTGTACCCTAGAGGACATCTATCACACAAAGCTAACTGACCATCTCAGGGAAGCAGGCAAAATGCGGAGACAAGGAAACAGATCACAATTGGATAGAATGGAGGAAAAAAATGACTAGACATAGAGTTCAAAACCACAGTTATAAGGTTTTTTAAGTGGTTCCCAGAAGGGCAGATAAATTTAACAAGACCTTTGAGGATGTCAAAAAGGACAAACTAGAAATTAAGCATATACTGACTGAAATAAAAAATATTTTACAGATGCCTAAAAGCAGACTAGAGGACCACTAGAATCAAATCAAAGGTTTGAAATACAAAGAAGCAAAAACTACTCAGCTGCAATAGCAAAAAGCAAAATGAATCCAAAAATATGAAGATAGTATAATGAGTCTTGGGACAACCTCAAGTATACCAAAATCGAAATTGTGGGGGTGCCAGAAAAAGAGAGAGAGAGCAAAATACTGAAAACCTATATGAAGAAATAGTGACCAAAAACTTCCCCTACCTGGTGAAAGAAATAGACGTAGAAGTCCAGGAGGTGCACAGAACCTGAAACAAAAGGAATCCAAAGACAATCCAACAAAGACACATCATAATTAAAATGCCAAGAGCAAAAGACAAAGGGTGAACATTAAAAGTAGCAAGAGAGCCGAAACCGGTTTGGCTGAGTGGATAGAGCATCGGCCTGCGTACTGAAAGGTCCCAGGTTCGATTCCGGTCAAGGACATGTACCATGGCTGCGGGCACATCCCCAGCAGGGGGTGTGCAAGAGGTAGTTGATTGATGTCTCTCTCTCATTGATGTTTCTTACTTTCTATCCCTCTCCCTTCCTCTCTGTGAAAAATTAATAAAATATATATTTTTTAAAATAGCAAGAGAAAAACAGGTAGTTACCTACAATGGAACATCCATAGGATTGTCAGTGAATTTCTCAACAGAAACAATGCAGGCCTGGGGGAGTGGCAAGAAATATTCAAAGTGATGAATAGTAAGAACTTACAACCAAGATTACACACCCGGGCAAAACTATCATTCAGAATTGAAGGTCATATAAAATGTTTCACAGATAAAAAAAAAAAGCTAAAGGAGTTCCTCACTGCCAAACCAGTATTATGTGAAATGCTTAATAGTATTCTTTAAGAAGGGAAAGAAGATGAAAAAGGAGGAAAAGGGTGATCCTTGAAACTAGAGCATAGATGGACCTGGAGAGCATTATGCTAAGTGAAATAAAACAGTCAAAAAAAGATAAGTATCACATGATCTCACTCATTTATGGAATATAATGACCTACATAAACTGATGAATAAAAACAAATCCAAAGTCAGAGAAGCACTGACTGTCAAACCTCAGAGCGATGGTAGGGGAGAGTGGGGGTAAGGGGAAGAGATCAATCAAAGGACTTGTATGTGTGCTTATAAGCCCAATTAATGAACACCAGTGGGTGAGGTCAAAAATGGTGAGGGGGGGGTTGGCTGGGTTAATGGGGGATGAGGACACATATGTAATACCTTAATCTATTAAGAAATTGAAAAATAAAACAGAGTAATATTTAAATTGACCATCACTCCAACACAAAAGATGGCTGCCTCAATGCGGTCAAAGAAGGCTGAACCAATGTGGGCAAAAGATGGCTGCCACAAGATGTCTAGCAGGGGAGAACAGTGGGGAGGGACCAGGCCTGCAATGGAGGGCAGTTACGGGTGATCAGACACAAAAGGAAGGACAACTGGGGGAGGGACCAGGACTGGAAGGGAAGCAATTTTGTGGCAATCAAGCCTACAGCAGAGGACAGTTAGGGGTAACCAGGCTGGCAGAGGAGGGAAGGTGAGGGCTACTGGGCCTGAAGGGAGGACTGTTGGGGGTGATCCTGCCCTGCAGGGGAGAGCAGTTAGTAGGAACCAGGTCAGCAATGGAGGGTAGTTAGGGGTCACCAGGCCTTCGGGGGATGGCAGTTAGGGGCAAACTGGCTGGCAGGAGAGCATTTAGGCATCAGTCAGGCTGGCAGGCAAGTGGTCGGGGGTGACCAGGCTGGCAGGCAGAAGGGATTAGGGCAATCAGGAAGGCAGGCAGGTAAGCAATGGGAAGCCAGAAGTCCTAGGTTGTGAGAGGGATGTCCCACTGCCCATTTGGTAGAATTGTTCCTAATGGGCAGTCAGACATATCTCAAGGAGTCTCAGATTGGAGATGATGTAGGCTGGACTGAGGGACACACACCCCTGTGCATGAATTTCATGCACTGGGCATCTAGTTCACTTATAAAATGCTCAGTTCACTGATAAGGAACATATGATGTGAAGTCTTATATTTTAAAATAGTTTAGCCCACCTTCATTTTGATGTATGAAATCCTCAATGCTTATTTAAGAGTCAGCACTTACTATAACATTTCTTGAGCATGCAGGGGGCACAGAGTGTAGTAGGAACAGAGGACATATGATCCTGACCTATAGGAACTTGCCTCCTGAGAAGACACTGAGCCTGAAGTGACAAGTCATCATCACCAATCTAATAAAGAGGGAATATGATAATTGACCTTATGATGTTGCAAAGGTTGTGTGATGCACAGAGCCAATAAGGAGGAAATATGCTAATTGAATTTCCCAACCTCAAAGATGGCAGTGCCATAGCCAATAAGGAGGGAATATGCAAACTGACTCCCCACCCTCAAATATTGCAGCATCCACAGTTATAAAATGGTGGTGCCCAGCCCCTCAGCCCCGCTGGGGTGGCAGGTGCACAACAAGACACTCCGTGCACCAGCCTCCAGAATCCCCAGTCCCTTCAATGACCCAGCCACCAAGGGGCAGCCGATTTGCAGGCAATCCTCTGATGGAGGTTGCCTAGCCACCCGGGGCCGTACTGAGGGGCAGACAAGCCTAGGATGGCATCTGCCCAGGCGGCCAGGGCCAGCCAAAGGCTCAGATAACCAGGTCCAGCCGAGGATTGTGCTGCTGGCAGCTGCAGCACCAGAGCTCGGATCGGGTGTTACCTAAACCTGATTGCTGGGTCGCCTCCTGACCCTGAGAGCTCGCAGACTGTGACAGGAGATGGGGCGGGCTGAAGGACCCTTCTTCCATGCATGAATGTTCATGCACCGGGAAACTAGTCGTTTGTTTGTTTGTTTGTTTGTTTGTTTATTATAAATATTCGTTATTCATTTTTCACAGAGAGGAAGGGAGATGGATAGAGACTTAGAAACATCAATGAGATGGAAACATTGATCTGCTGCCTCCTGCATACCCCACACTGACGATGTGCCTGCAATCAAGGTACATGGCCTTGACTGGTATTGAATCTTGGACCTTGGGGTCCAAAGGCTGACCCTGAATCCACTTAGCCAACCCACTTAGGGCATTCACTTCTAGAAATTCCATAATTACATCCAGCACATGCCCTATGAATCAAAATAGCCTACGTTGATGGAATTACCCATTGGTGCACATTCTCACCAAGTTTGTAATAAGGGGTAAGTTGTTCCTCACAGGAATGAGGTAAATTGCTAGTTCCATTTTTAGTTTGGTGCTCTTCTTGTGTTTGAAATTGTGGAAGAGCAATCTGATGGAGGGCTTTATATTATAGATGTCTTCTTAAGAGGCAGGTGAGTGTGGAATAAACTCAGATAAAACGGGAAGGGCACAAGTGTATAAATAAATTTTTAAACCAAAAATATTGGTGCTCTCTCTTCAATTTACTGTTGGAAGGATATTCAGGTGAATCTCAAGGAAACCAGAGTTAATAGGATGTTATTTAAAGCAAGCACAGCTCATCATCTGGTAAAAGCCTGGCACAATCACTTAAAATCTCACCAAGGACCTTCCATTTATTCTGTACAACCTGCCTGCTGCCAGGCCATAAACCATGGCTGATGGATTATGTTCTTATTCTCTCATGCCCAGCACCCTGTGGTGACCCACCACGATTCCAAACTATGAGAATGCACCCACATACTCAACACGGCCCTTATTTTCCACGGAGAATAATATTCTATGCATGTGTTGATGGTTACAAGCCTATTGGTCCTCCTGATAAACAAATCTCTACTGCTTGTCTGTCTAATGGACAATATCGGCCCCTCGCGGAGTCCTGTACAGGTAAGTAAACAAAATTTTATTTTTATTGCTCTAAAGATTTTCATACATTTTAGACTGTATATCCTATTATTACCATGATGATTTTCTCAGGTGAATATAGATTTTAGGTAGCAAGATATTTTTTCAGACTTTGAAAATCTCCAGGAAATTTTTAATTTGGCCATTGATTCTCTGGGTAAATGTGAATCTTTACCAGTTAACTACCAAGTATCCAAAACGAAAACCATCAGCACACAGGAAGAGAGTTTGAATTTAGTTTAAAAAAATCAATTTGCAATCAATATTATAGAAATAACTATAGTACACACAATGCTGGTGCTCTTGAATACTTTCAGCTGGAAATTCTCATGAAAATATATGTTAAAGTTGGTAAGGGTTTCCACATAGCGAAAAAAAATTTTTTTCTAGACGCATGTGGCATAAGGGATCGTCCGTAACCTGCGTCTCCAGACGGTTATGGTGTACAATGGCTTAAGTTTGGCCATTAGCAGCAACATGGATGGAGGTTGAGGCTATTATGTTAAGTGAAATGAGTCAGTCAGAAACATTAAGAACCAGATGCACATAAAACTGGAACACGTAAACACAGACAACTGTAGAGTGGTTACCAGAGGGAAGGTGGGTGGTTGCAGGGGTAGTAATGAGGAAAGGGGACCAAGTATATGTGGAAGATGATTTGACTTAGGTGGGTGGCAAACAGCCAAATAAAGTAATATACATCATGTATCATAGATGTGTACACTTGAAGTCTCTATAAGTTTATTAGCCAATATCACCCCAAGAAATGCAATAACAATAAATGAGAAAGAATTTCCATCAGTTTAATAGCACAATGTACAATTTTTATTTTGATTCAAATCTATTTTGACATAGTATAAAACAACAAATTTAAAATTTTACTTTTAGCAATGTATTGTCCAAAGCTACAAGAACCCGCAAATGGCAAACTAGTCGCAGATGGCAGATTAGACGATAATGAAACTTACAGATTCGGTAAAAAAGTTCACTACGTTTGTAATGAGGGGTAAGTAAGCTGTTCCTTGGAGAAATAAGGTAACATTGCTGGTCAAGCATTTCCATTATGTTGAAGTCATCTTGCTGTTTGTGGAACAAGTTGTACTTATAGCCAATCAACACTTGGGATTTTTTATGGAGAATGAAAACATGTGCAATGAATAGAAATAAATTTAACTTGAAGGAAAGCAAAATTGTATCATATAATACATAACAATAATCCTATCATAGTCATTAAAAATGTAGTAATCCTGGTGACATAATCCTACATTAAAAATTACAATAGGCAGGGGATAGCAAAGAGAGGCAGGGAGTTTATCAGTTAAGAAAGCCAAAGGAAGAAATTAATGAAATGTGTTTTGAGACTTTGAATAAACGTCCAGAGGTATTTCAGCATGGTGTGAATATAAGAGCTAGTAGTATAGCTGTTTTTCCATAAGGGCTAGCTGACCACCAGATTTCAGGGTATCCTGCTTCCACATGAACTTATCAGACTGTCCAGCAAACTGTCCAAAAGCACCAAATACTTCTTTCTACCATCATGCACCTATCCCAGAAATAGCACCACTACCCTTCTTTTGCCCCCTTACCTATAGCTCATGTAAATTCCTTCAAAATTTACTTACATATTTCTATTCAAGGGTGTACAAAAAATATTAATCCAGGATAGCAGAAATATTTGCCTTCATCTGTCCCTGCGGCTGGTGGTGTAGACTGCATGCCCCATGACATGGTTCTTTTCTCTGTTGAGCATTTGGCTACTCAGTAAACCAGTTCCTTCAGATAATCTGGCTGTGAAAGTTTTTGTTTTACAGCTTTATCCCATTGGGGTCAGCCAAGATACTAGGTATCATATTTAACTTGTTGAAACCTATTGATTGGTTAATAGTAATTTGCGGCTGATCAGATGGTCTATTGTGGAAGATGTCCCATGTGCATTTGAAGCGAATCTATACTTTGTGCCATCGTGCTCTGTGTTTGTGAGATCTAGTTGATTGTGTTGTGGAAGTTTTATATTTTCTTATTTATTTTCAGTCTAGCTTTACTATCCTTTATTGTGAGCGTGATAGTGAAATCTCTAACTATTACTGGAGAAATGATTTTTTCCTTAGAAATATGAATTTCTCTCTACAGTTGTATCAGCTTTTGCTTCATGTATATTGAAGGTGTTTAATCGGTCCTTTAATGTCTATAATTATTACTAGGGTCCTGGTGCATGTGATTCATGCTCAGGTGCAGTCCCTAGCCTAGCCAGCAATGGAAGCACAACAACGGGAATGGGAGGGTAGGTACCAGCTGATACCTGGGCCCCGGGCACCACCTGGGCCCCTAGGCCCAGTTCGCCCACACCCACTTGAGTCACCAGTCCCCCACTTGGTTCCTTCAGGGCCTGGAAGTGAGGCAGCTACACTGCCCCTCACTGTTGTGGCTAATGGCCATCTACAGGGCAATGGGCAGGGCAATTGGGTCCTGCTCACACCCACGTTGGCCTGGCACCACCCACTCACCTGCTCTCCCATCTACCTGCAGTCCCACTCTCCTCAGCCCCATCAGGACCAGCAGAGCCCCCACTGCTGCTCACTAGCAATGCTGCCTCACTGACACCTGACAAGTTCACTATAGTCCTAGGTGGTGAGCACACTTCATAGGGAGCCATCAAACTCACCGTGGAGGGGAAAATGTGCCTATTTTATTATATAGGATATCTTCTTGTAGTATGTGAAACATTAAAATAAAATGTGCTTCTTGTCTCTTACACTCTTTTCTGATTCAAATTCTATTTTGCCTGGATTAGTATAGCCATGTCTTTGGTTACCATTTGCCTGGAAGATCTTTTTCCACCCTTTTATTTTAAACTTATTGGTGTCTTTAATCTCAAGTGAGTCTCCTGTAGACAGGATAGAGTGGAGTCTTTTGTTTTATCCATTCTGCCTTTTGATTATAGAATGTAATCCATATAAGTTTAAAGTAATTAATGACAAGGGAGCTGTTTGTTATCTTAAAGTTTTTTGTCCCCTTTTTGCACATTCCTACTTTCTTTGCCAGCTGACTTTTATAAGAAAGTGTTGGATACATTTCTCATTTCTTTATGTGTGTATTTTATGGTGATTTTGTCTCTAGTTCCCATGTGGATTACACTTAACATCCCAGAGTTGGAACACTACAATTTGAATTTATGCCAACTTAAATTCAATAAATTACAACAATGAATGCTTATCAGGGCCATCCTCCTAAATGTGGGCTGTTAGTGTCAAACTACTGTCTTCAACAGTGGTTCTCAACCTCTTTAATGCCTCGACCCAATAATACATTTCCTTCTGTTGTGGGGAGCCCAGCCATAAAGATATTTTCTTTGCTACTTTATAACTGTAATTATGCTACTGTTATGAATCCTAATGTAAATATCGTGTTTTTTGATGTTCTTAGATGACCCTGCTAGCGATTCTCAACACTGCTGGAGAGCCTAAGACCTTCAGAAAACACAGATATTCTCATTAGGATTCATAACAGTAGCAAAATTACAGTTATGAAGTAGCAATGAAAATAATTTTAAGGTTGAGGATCACCATAACATGAGGAACTCTATTAAATGGCCACTGAATTAAAAATGTAGAGAACCACTGATCTACAATAATAATTGAAATCCTGGTTTCTAAGTAATTTATTTTCATTGTATGCTTTGTTTCTTAATTTATATAAAAGATAAATGCATTTACAAAACATGATTACAATAAGACTAGCTTTAATAATTACCCATGTATATACCTACAGTGAGGTGTTGATCCATATGGCATGACTTCGCTAAACCAAACTTCCTGGTTTCAGTTGCCTGCTGGGATGAATGCCAAAGTGGTGAGGAAGGTGCTGATAAAAAAGGAAACAGGTTTTATTCAAGTGCCTGAGACCAGGATCTCACAGCTCAAACACTACAACCTATTCTTGTTCAGGTTCTCAGTTCTTAAATAGTTACGGAGGGGAGTGCTTTATTTCCTATCCAATTATCTTGCTACCTTTTGGCACACTTGTGCGCTGCCCTGCATCTTTATAGATTTTGATGTGTTTAGTGTAAGAATCTCTCCCTATAACAACTTGCCTAATGGGAAGGACTCCAAACCACTAGAACTGTCTAGCTAATATCATTTACTCTCTAGTGTATTTTACGACAGCCTTGAACTCTTTTTGTAGGTGAATTATCATGCTAATTACTTCTCTTAACTTTAATTTATGGGAAAGTCCTAATAT
The DNA here is from genome assembly GCA_027563665.1 of Antrozous pallidus. Lineage (NCBI taxonomy): Eukaryota > Metazoa > Chordata > Mammalia > Chiroptera > Vespertilionidae > Antrozous > Antrozous pallidus. Next base: position 33,745,198 of record CM050527.1, on the reverse strand, counting down.
TTCCCTTAATTCTGTCGAACAATTTTACTGTGGAGAAGATTTTTGGCTGAACTTTTTATTTGTGTTACTCAATGTCTTCTGGCACCCAAGTTCCTATTGAGATCTCTGCTGACTATTTAGACTCCTTTTCTTGGATTTGGGCTGAGACATTCTCAGTGGTATCACTGGGCTCAACCTGGAGAGGGATGGTCTTGTCCATCAGGATACTTGCCTCACTGGAACTGCCTCTGTCTGCCTCATGGAGGAAAAGAGGTCTGTGGAACTGGAAACTACAGATAGTCCCCAAGGGAGCCTCTGAAAGATGTACATGCAGTTTTTCTGACTATTTTAGAGTCTCTTGTCTAGTATGTGTCCCCTTAGGCCTTTTTCAGAATTGATTTTTGTTGGTTTATGTTTTCCATTGAATGGGCCATACCTTTCTATTACTTTGTACGTCTTATAATTTTTTTGTTGAACAGAGCTTTTGAATCTAATTTAATGAGACTACTCTAAATATCAAATTCTCACTGTTTCCTATGGTTTATTGTGTTATGTTATTGTTTTGTTCTTTGATTATTAAAGCATGTCTCTATGCTGAGGATCAACCTGACATGTAAACTTAGCCTTTTCTGGGCATGCACATCCCCTCTACTTGTCCCTGAAATGGTTGAGGCTGGGACACCGTAACAGAGAACAGACTTGGGGCACAGTGTCAGAAACATAAAATTTATTCCAGGCACCCAGGTGTAGGAAGTCTGAGTCACGAAAGAGTCAGTGGTGAATCGGGGAGGCAGCAGGCATTTTATGCACTCAGGGAGAGCTTCGGCTTGACCTAGGTATCATGACCATACCCCCATGTATTTTTAAAACCTTGCACTTTGTCCTTTTGCTGACACAAACATCATTTCTCAGGGCACTGTAATGGGTTTATGATATTCAGGCATTTCTGTAAAGTAACTACTGAAGGGGAGAATGTTTGTGCTAGTTTTAGGCTAGCAGAATGAGCTTCCTTTTATTAGCCCCTACTAAAGTAGAGCCCACTATCTTGATTCAGTCTTTCAGTCCCCATATATGCAGTAGGTATTTAAATTCACAGTGTTTATTGTCAGTCTCCTGAAAGAGGGAAAGTGAGAAATGAAGGATGGAGCGATGATCTCTGGATCTGTGATTCTCCTGGAAGGATGGTCTTGCAACTTTGGGCGAGGTGTGATAGCAATGCCTGCCAGCCCCTCCCTGTCTGCCTCTCTGTGATCACAAACAGAAGTAGATAATGAGAGCACAGATCCCCAAGGACAAGGTCTTTTTTGTTCACCTTGGGCCCCTCAGGCTGCCTATAAGCTGCCAAAGGACACATGCACAGCTGCCTGCTGTGGGAGTGGGAGGGTAACTGCCATTGTGCTAATTGACTAATATTACTGCATTTTACCTTTCCAACACTTTCCTGAAAGTCAAAATTCTTGCAGTGAAATTCTCTATTTGAGAAGACATATTTTTGGTGCTTCCTACCCTGATATTACTCCATAATTCTCTCCTAATCCTGTCTAATAAAATGGTAATATGCAAATTATCCATCACTCTATCACAAAGATGGCAGCATGCAGTATTCTCAGTTCCTCTGGAGTCCTCCAGTCCTAGCAGAGTGGCTCCTAAGAACAAGCAGCATGAACAGCTCTTAAAAAGTTTGCTTCATCACCTTAGCGAATATGCAAGCATTCCATAGCTGGTCTCAGATTGGCCTATGGGCCACGGACAGCCTCCGATCAGTGAGCACAGAGCAGCCAGGCCCCATAGAGAGCTATTGGCATGCGGATTCATGTGCAGGGCTACCAGTTCATTATAATATAAGTCAATGAATTAGCCTTGGGGAAAAGTCAGCTGAAAATATGTACAACCCATTTTACTGACTATATTTTCACCTGATCATTTTGAGAATATCCAATCAAAAGTTAGAGAGAGAACCTGCTAGGCACCTTGTAGAGTACAAAAAGGATAGGACATAGAACAGAGTTTTTCTACCAGTGTGCCACAAAAAAATTTAAAACATATAATACCTGACTAATTACTAGGGACACTGATCTCTTTTCTTCTAGATTTTCAAATGAAAAAATTGCTACTGCCAATACATTGATAGCAATCTCATGTAAATAAATCTATCATTTTTGCCAGACTATATATATATATATATATATATATATATATATATATATATCACAATTTTATTAATCATGTGTGCATCAGATGAAGCAGGATGAAAATGAGTGACATAGGTTATTTTCAAAGAAGTTTTAGCTTTATTGAGAATCAAGGTATATAGAAAGGTGTCCAAATACCATAGAAATAGAGTTATTCATGATTAGTATAAGGGGAGTCCAGAGAGAGGACAGAGTTCTTTGAACAACAGTCAACAGAGAATTGATCAAGGAGGGTTATCCTGAGGTATATATACCTCAGAAGACCCTCTAATATGAAGAGTATTCATAACATCAAAAACTTGAGTAGCTCTCACTTTGTTTCAAATGCCAATTCACCTACTACTTAAAGCAACCCTCCCACATATATACTTTTCCACAGATGAGGAATTTAAGAAACAGAATCTTTAAGAGTCTCTTCCTAGCGCAACAAGCGAATCAGTATTGGAGCTGGGACTCAAATACACTCAGGTCAGTTCTTGGGTCAGGTCTCTCTGCACATTAGTTGCCCTGACCGAGCAGAATGGCATGAGCAAGGACAGAGATGTGACTTTGTGATGTGTCTGCCAGAGGTAGCAATCACTAGACTGGCAGGGAAGACATGTTTGTTTATTATTTTTTAATATATTTTTATTATTTTCAAAGAGGAAGGGAGAGGAGAGAATGAAAAAATCATTAAGGATAAGAAAGAATCACTGATCGGCTGCTTCCTGCACACGGCACACTGGGAATCATGCCTTCAACCTGGGCCTGTGTCCGTTACTGGAAGGGGACCCAGGACCCTTTAGTTCTCCTGCATATGTTCTATCCACTGAGGCAAATCAGCGAGGGCATGACATATTTATTTAGACGCTTTGCTCTAGTCCATTGGTCAGCAAACTCATTAGTCAACAGAGTCAAATATCAACAGTACAATGATTGAAATTTCTTTTGAGGGCCAAATTTTTTTTAATTGAAACTTCTAACACCACTTCTTCAAAATAGACTCACCCAGGTTGTGGTATTTTCTGGAAGTTCCACACTCAAGGGGCCAAAAAGCTGCATGTGGCTCGCGAGCCGCAGTTTGCTGACAAGGGCTCTGGGCCAACTTGTGTTCTTATGAAGAATCTCTCTATTTCATTAAATTTCAGATTCAGTTAACACATTCCATACCTGTCATTGTATCAACTTCTCCCTGAAGTATTTTAATGTAGAAAACAAAATAAACAACCTTATAAAAACTAAATAATTATTATGTGTTCTTGTTAAGTGGAGAAGAAAATAATCATCAATTCTTTTCTAATTTAGTTTTGCCTTATTTGGACCTGATTTCCTAATATGTCAAGAAACTAATAAGTTTTATTTGGTATGGAATACAGAGCCACCATTTTGTAAAAGTAAGTACATTGTCTCTTTAGAATTTACAGTAGCAGTTCTCAAACTTTTTGGCCTGAGGGCCTGTGTATGCATTACAATTAACAAAAACATCACAGAACTTTTCTGCCTGTGGGTTAGAGCTACTGATATTCTTTACATTGGGATTAAAACAGAGTTTTAAAATAATTATTTACTAATTCATTTTTAAGAACAGTAATCTCAATAGGTGTTAACAAATGCAGCATAATTTTGTCCTAAGATTAAACATATCCAAAACAGTGGGGAGAGTGTCATTGCTTTACAGTTTTTCTAATCTCTTCAGTATCTGGCTGAAAGGCAGACCTCCACATTCATTCTGCGGCATTATCAGTCTGAAGCCACAGGAACATTTCACTGTACACTCTAAGGATGACAGTGAGAAAAGACAAAATCGTGGTATCCTGTGAACCTCTGATTCAGGAAAGGGTGTAGCTCTTCTCAACTATCACAGAGTTTTCCTAACTCATAAGTTTATTTTCTCATTAAATTGTCAATGTCTTTTGATTGGAAAAACTTAGGACTATGTTACAGATAAACACAACTGTTTCTTACAGGTATTTTCTATGGGTATTTATGAAAACAGGTTTTAAATTAAAATTTTATTTTTCTATTTATGATTTGACTTGGGATAATATATTTTTTCATAAAAACTAAGTTTGAAATGAATATTAGATTTGCAACTATATTGTAGAAATGATACAATAATGAACTTATTGAATATATTTCATAGAACATTAATAATGCTGTTTGAATCTGTTACATTTTTGCTTTTTCTTTTCTCTTTTTTAAGAGATTGTGTGTATGCCACCTCCAGAAATATCAAATGGATACTTCACCAATGACGGACATGATACATTTGAATATAATGATTCAGTTATCTATCATTGTGATTCAGATAAAATGATGATTGCTGGAAACAGAAAGCTTGTTTGTATTGGGTATTACCAATGGAGTGGTCGCGCTCCTGAGTGTAAAGGTAATAACATATCCATTTCTTTCCCTCTCTTTTGTAAATTGTTTGGAAAGATTTACCAACTTTAATTTTATTTCTTAAACAAATATGTTTTTGTTATTTTCTGAGAGGAAGGGAGAGGGAAGAGAGAGATAGAAACACCAATGATGAGATAGGATCATGGATTGACTGACTCCTGCATATCCCTTAATGGGGATCAAGCCCACAACCCGGGCATGTGCCCTTGATGAGAGGAATGGAATCTGGGACCCATCAGTCGACAGTCTAATGCTCTATCCTTTGACCCAAACCAGCCAGGATGACTTTAACAACTTTTAAGTACTTTGGTCAACATTTAAAAAACAAAAGAAAAAAATCTGTATATGTTTCTTCCCCATTAAATAGTTTCTAACTATTGTATATGTGTCAAATAATAAAAAAAAATCTACTTATAGAGTTTCTCACCCTTCATTCCACATGTTCTTAGCATTGATGTTTACACATTATTAATTACTATGAATGTGCATGAATTACATTTTCTATTTGGCCGGAAAGCATCAAAAATCACATACCGCCTTTAAGAAAGATTTTTTTTCATTTTCCTTAAATCTTAATTGTTTAGAGCATTACAACTATCCTGCTTTTTTTCCTCCATTGCCCCATCAATCCAATATTCACCATACCCCAGTCTTTCACCTCCCTACTGTTTGTGTCCATAGGTATTTCATATCTATAATAATAAAAACATAATATGCTAATTAGAATAACATCTTCCAAATGCTCTTTCAGATGTCCTTCAGGGCAAACTCACAGTGGCAAGAGTGAGGCAGAGGCAGTTAGAGTCCATTAGGCAGGAAGGGGAGAGCAATTAGGGGAATCAGGCTACCAGGAGAGAGCAGTTCGGGGGACCAGGCCAGCAGCCAGGTGAGTTGTTAGGAGCCTTTAGTCCCAGGTTAAAAGATTGATGTCTGACTACTGGTTTAGGCCCCATCCTGTAGGGATTAGGCCTAAATCAACAGTTAAACACCCCCCCAAGGGGTTCTAAATTGGAAATGGACAGAACAAAAGAGCAGTCATACTGTCTTCCATGGCAACTGCACCATTTTACATTCCCATCTGAGACCCAAGAATATTCTTATTTCTCCACATCCTTATCGATACTTACTGTGTTTTTTTTTTTAACTAGGCATCCTAATGTATATGAAGTAGCATTCATTGTGGTTTTATTTTCATTTCTAATGGTTAGTGATCATATTTTCATGTGCTTATTGGTATTTTGTATTGGGGAACATGTCTCTGGAAATCCTGTGCACGTTTTTTTTTTCTGTCACTAAATTTAGGACTTCATCATGTATTTTTTTTTTATTAATCTCTTATATGATGTATTGTCTCCGCCTATTCTATGGATAACCTCTTCACCTTTGATAAAAGTTTTCATTTTGCCGAAGTCCATCCAATTTATCTATTTTTATTTTTTCTCTCTATGCTTTTGGCATCACACTAAAAAACTCACAGATCCAACATCACGAATTTGGTCCTTTGTGTTTTTTTTCTATGAGTTTTATAGTTTTACTGGAAGCCTGATGCACGTTGATTCCTTCCATCATGGGCCTTGCTTACCCTGGATACTAGCACCACTTTCACTCTGGTCCAGAGGTGACTTTCTACCTTCCTATGCCACTCAGAGGCCCAGAGTGGCTGGGGATGGGGTGGGACGCTTGGTGGTCATATAAGCAAATTAACCTCCATCTTTGTTGGTTACTCACTCCTGATTGGTTGTGGTTGTCATGAAGGTATGGTCAATTAGCATGTTTGTCTATTTTAGATAAGATTTCTTTGATCCAGTTTCATTTCATTTTTGTATATGATATAAGGATCCAACTTCATTCTTTTGTATGTAGATATTCAGTTTTTAAAGAATCATTTGGTGAAAAGATTGCTCTTCCCCCATAACATGTTCTCAGCATCCTTTCATACAATCATTTGCATGTATATGCAAAAGTTTATTTGTGAGCTTTGCATTCTCTTGCATTGGACTGTCTGTATTTACACTATGGCACTGTGTTTTGATTATTGTAGCTTTTGAGTTAGTTTTCAAATAAGAAAAAGGGAGTTCCCTCAACTTTGTTCTTCCATTTCCAAATTTTCCTGGCTCTTCCTAGTCACTTGAGGTTCCATATGAATTATACGTTGGCTTTTTCTATTTCTACAAAATGCATATTCAAGAAGGTCAGGAGATTGCATGCAATTTCTAGGTTGTTTTGTGTGGAATCAACATCTTAACCATATCAACTCTTAGAATATATGAACACAGGATGTCTTCTCATTTATTTATACTGTCTTCTACTACTTTTAGCACTATTGTGTATTGTTGCAAAGTAGCAGTCTTTCACCACCTTGGTGAATTTTCTTTTGCTGTATTTTACCTCTTTTGTATCCCAAAAAGCAATCAAATCAGAGACCTAGAATATGTGCTTTGCCAGGAATGAAACCTGTAGTTTTAGTGTATGAAACTACACTCCAAAACACTGGGCCACCTGATCAGGACAGTATTTTACTTGTTGTTGTTTTTTATGCTATTTTAAAAAGAATAGTTTTCTTCATTTACTTTTGGTTTGTGCATGGATAGTGTGATGAAGTGTAACTGATTTTTATTTGATTTCATAGAATGCAACTTTATTCAGCAAATTTATTATTTCCAAGAGGTGAGTGTCTGTGCATGTGTATTTTTGTAATCTTTATAGTTTTCTACTTAAAAATCAGGTGACCTAGAACAGCACTATAATTTTATTTCTATATTCCTAATTTAAATGCTTTCCTTTCATGTTTAATTGCTCTGATAATAATTTTTGCTATTATGTTAAATAGAAATATCAAACATGGTCTTCCTGTCTTACTCTTGATTTAAGGGGAAAACTTTCTCTTTCACTATAGAGTATGACTTTACCTATGAGAATTTCAAGAATGGGCCTCAATGTGTTACAATTTTTCTTTTCTTTTCTTTCTTCCTTTGAGAAAGTTTTCAAATCAGAAAATGGGAATTCTCTCAACTTTGTTCTTCCTAGTACTTTGAGGTTGCATATGAATTATATGTTGGATTTTTCTATTACTACAAAATGGATATTAAAGAAGGTGAGAAGATTGCATGTAGTTTGTAAGTTGTTCTTTCTTTCTTCATTTATCTAATAAATATTTATTGTTCAGATTATTACAGTTATTCCTCTTTTTCACCCATAGACACCCTTCATCTGGTTCCCACCCCACTCCATGGACATACCGCCTACACTATCCTCATCCATAAGAATATGATTTTTGTCCAGTGTCTTCCTGCACCACCTGCAACCCTTTCCCTCTGAGGATTGTCAGTCCACTCCTTGCTATGCCCCTGATTCTATTATATACACAGGATAATTTTGTTCCTATGATTTTTTATCAACTTGGTTTTTAGATTCACATGTTTGGAGATATGTATTTGATGTCACTTTGTTGTTTATAATTTTTATATATACGTTTTCTTCTTCTCCTTCTCTTCCTCCTCCTCCTCCCCCTTCCCCTCCTCCTCCTCCTCCTCCTTCTTCTTCTTCTCCTCCTCCTCCTCCTCCTCCTCCTCCTCCTCCTCCTCCTCCTCCTCCTCCTCCTCCTTCTTCTTCTTCTTCTTCTTCTTCTTCTTCTCCTTCTCCTTCTCCTTCTCCTTCTCCTTCTCCTTCTCCTCTCCTTCTCCTTCTCCTTCTCCTGCTTCTTCTTCTTCTTCTTCTTCTTCTTCTTCTTCTTTTCTTCTTTGTCTTCTAGAATTCCTTTTAGCATCCTATATAAGAAAAGAATATTATGCAAATTGTCCCCTCAACTGGGAGTTCTACCAGAAGTTTGACCAGGGGTTGGGATGGCTGGCTAATGCTCACAATCTCTTCCTCTAGCTGGCCTGGCCACAACCTGTGCACAAATTTTGAACTGGGCCTCTAGTTTCATACAATATTGGTTTGTTGGTGATGTATGCCTTTAGCTTGTTCTACTCTTTGGAGGTCTTTATCTGATGTTCATTTCTGAATGATAGCTTTGCTGGGGATAGTATTCTTGGTTGTAGGTTCCTGCTATTCATCACTTTGAATATTTTTTGCCACTCTCAACTGGCTTGCATAATTTCTGTTGACAAATCAGCTAACAATCATATGGGTATTAGCTTTTAGGGAACTAACTGTATTTTCTTGCTGCTTTCAGTATTCTTTCTTGGTCTTTTGCTCTTGGCATTTTAATTATGATGTGTCTTGGTGTGGTCTTCTTTGGATTCCTTTTGTTTGGCCTTCTCAACGCTTCCTGGGCTTGTAAATATATTTCTTTCACCAGGTGGGGAATGTTTTCTATCATTATTTTTTCAATGATGTCTCTCTTCTTCTGGCAACCCCATAATTCTGATGTTGGTATACTGGATATTGTCCCAGGAGCTCCTTAAACTATCTTCATATTTTTGGGTTCTTTTTGTTTTTTGCTTTTCAAGTTGGGTGATTTTGCATCGTTGTATTTCAAACCTTTAATTCTTTCTTAAATCTTCTAGTCTGCTGCTGGATCTCTGTATATTATTCTTTATTTCAGTCAGTGTATGCTTAATTTATAGTTGGTCCTTTTACATATCCTCAAGGCTCTCACTAAATTTATCAGCGGTTTCTAGAAAATTCTTGAAAAACCTTATAATTGTGGTTTTGAACGTTATACACTCCATTTCTTTCATTTGTGACCTGTTTCTTTTTCTTTGCATTTTGGCTGCTTCCCTGAGTTGATAGAGAAGCTTTGAGTGCTCAGCATCCCAGTTACCTGACATGAACACTTTTGGTGCACCCTTTTGTGGGCTATGTACAAAGTCTTATTGTAATTAAGCCTTGATTGCTGTTGGTATTACAGGAGGGAATTGACTTCCAGGCCAATTGGCTGTGAGGTTGAGCTGTGTTTACCGTGGGAGAACTTCTATTCAGGACACACCCTAAAAGGGCAGCACTTGCTCCAATGAGGCTGTGGTGCTCACTGAGTCTGCCCCCTGAGTGTGTCCCTTTTGGATCTGAGGAGTTGCAATCTGTATGCTCCCACTCTTGCCACTGGGTGCACTGGCTCTTGGATCTCTAAGGAGGTACTAAATGAGCCTCTGCCTGAGGCTTCCCATCAGGAGCTACAGAGAGATCTGCAGAATCTTCTTCCTTGTTTGGGTTTTGGAGGTGCCCAGATGAGGTTAAACCTGTGAAGCAGTGCAAGCTGCTGTGGTGCCTTAGGACTTCTTTTGGATGTTCTGGGTCTGTCTGACTAAGCTGCAGTTTTTTAGGTAATTTTAGATTTCAAAGGACTAGACAATTGACATGCAAAAGCCTCTGTGTACAGCAATGGCTTCCCATCAGCCCTGTTCTATGAGTTCCCTGGGTCTCCGTGTACCTCGGTAATTGCTGCAAGCACCTCTGAGAGAAAGCCGCCCTTGAGTTCATTCCGATGCCAGACAGTCCAGTTTCTCCCCATATGAGTCTGGGTCCCAAGAATATTGTCCAAAACTAGAGTTCAGAGCAATCAGGAGCTTGTGTCTCCCTCCCAATTAGAAAAGACAGGTGCATACTCAGTTACTAGACCTTTCCACATGAGCACCTCCATAGCTCTGCACTTTACTTTTGCACCACCTCTGAGTCTCAGTGTGCTTTTCTCTTTCCTTCTAGTTGTAGCATTTCCACTCAGCCAGCCTTCCTGTGGTTCTGGTTGATGTTCATTCGTCCTTTAGTTTTAGTTGTGAAGTGGTTGTGCAAACCAGCTCCTTCAGGTATTTACCTGTACCACCATCTTGGTTTCTCATCTATGTTGACATTTTTCTGCATTACAGAATACCCTCAAAATCACTTATTAAGCTCTCCTGTGTCTTTCAATTATAAGTAGAGGCCCAATGAATCCCTAAGCTAATATTGACGATGCACTAATGATAAATTTGCATTCTGTACCACAGAATACTGCCATAGCAAATGTTACTGGAGAAGACGGCCAATGCTGATAAGTGAATGTAAATTTATAATTTTATGATACTACTTTAAAAGAGAAACTTTAACATTATTTATCTAAGGAAAATAAATTATAAAAGATTTTGTGAAAAGACAAAAATACTCCAAACCTATGAATTTAGGAGTCTATAAGCTTTACTATTTCTTTACTTTTTAAAAATTATTTCTTTTTTCTTCTAGAAAATTCTACAAGAGCTAAAAAACCATCAAGTGGAGCCAATGATTTAGGTATTATTTTGGATATTAGTAACCCTCCATTCTGAGACCTTTGAGTTTTCCATGAAAATATCGTTTTTCAAATATCTGCAATTAGAGAAGATACAACCTGTCATGTGAAAATTGGCATTTGTATTTCTTCTAAAAGCATAGATATGATAAAGAGAAGCAGTAGTATATGTAGGCACATGCAGAAAATGCAGTTTTTAATATGTCCTTCAAATCAAATTCCTAGTAGAGTGAGGTAACATTCTAAATTGCTGTGTTTATTGTAGATTGAAATATATAAAACCTAACTTATTTTTCATGTGATATTGTTAAATTTGTAATGGCATTTTATAAATAATGTTCTCTCTATTCATACCTTATATATACTAGCCTTAAAATACCCTAAGTTGGGTTAATTTTCCTCTACAATAGACTGGTGTACCACACTTAATGTAGATGCACATAGTTCACACAATATTTGTTAAAGGAAGAGGTAAAGTATGATTGTGACAGTCACATGATATATTAGGATTTTTGTTGAATAAATGAGGAAAATATATATTACTTTACATTAGACTTGCTTGGTAAAGTTAATCACTATAGTCCTATTAAACTTTCCCTCTGAACACTGTTGTCAAAGGTTCATTGTGTCTGTAAATCCAAATCCATTTTGATTCACTAAAGATGTGATTTTTTAAATGAAATTAAAAGAGCAGAGGTAAACAAGACATTGTATGCTTTGACCTAATTTAATAAAATAATGGCAGTTTGCAAACAGAGGTACTACTAAACGTTTCTAAGGTTTAAGATCTTGGAGTATTATTTATTGCTCTCTGCACCATAAAAAATCCCTGTTCGAGTTTCCAGGCATAATTCATCCATGTGTCCTAGTTTTTCATTTGTATTCTTAGAATTTTCTTCATAATTAAGATCTTAACTTGGAAATGAGGATGCATGAGGAAAGATTTTTACGATAATGTATAGTTTTTGAAGTCTGCAGAATAGATTTATGAATCAGTTAATAGAGCTTCATTTGTGGCTTATGCCGCAGACTCATGTTTGGGAAACAATATAAGTGAAATTTCTAACAAAATCATAAGAATGATAGATTGCATACTGAACTAAGCCAACTAGAAAGGACTAATACATTCTTAAAATGGTTTTCCCCTAATCCAGTAAATTATAATTTCCATAATAATTTATCCTAATATCTATAATAATTCCAACTTTTTAGAACCTGGTGGGGTTACTACAGCACAAAAACAAGTCAGGTCCTATTAAGAGTTTCTTAAGTTGGACGCTAAGTCTGTAATGGTATGAGAAGGGTTCTGTGATAAAAATTAGCCAGATTCACTAGCTGTCACATTAAACTAGAATAATAAACTTGTCTTTGGTAAAGTTTACAGATGACCTAATCAAAATTAAAATGTGTCAATTATGTGGACACCCATGTGCTCAATTACTTTCAAAATGGGTTCATTTTTTCTCAGATGGAGGACTCATTGCTGTGATTGTTCTGACTGTACGTAAGTGTTTCAAACTTGGATGCCCCCTAAATCAAAATATTAATGTGAAAAAGTGCATCTTAATGACTTTTCTAGTTGCTATAGTTCTCATAACTTAAAAGTTAAGCAAACCAGTTTAGAAATACCTGACCTTTTTTATGATTCTACCCTGTGTTGGTATTGTATATGCTTTTGTATTCTACATGCCCATGTAGTAACAAATCTAAAATTCCAAATAAGCTTTGAGTAATATTCTAAATTAGTGAGGACTCTTCCCTGACTTATTGCAGGCTCTAAGCAATACAGGGGAGCTGCATTTAGAAAGTGAAAAGTTCAGACAGAATATGAATAAATATGGTCTTGAATGAAATTATATTTCTGCCCACCGAAATGTATCCAACATTAATCTCTTCTCCTGGATTTTGAAACTTGGCATTAGTTTTTAGCATTACGTGTCATTTGTTTTCTGGTTTCTCATAGTTGTTGGCGAAGCAGTAATTGGTACCTGTGTATAAATGTCGTCACATCAGGGAGAGTAAATTAAACATGTTTCTTCAACCTGTTCTTGCATCTCAATTTGTTGTCCTTATACAGCTTTGGCTTCCATCTGCATTGTGTGCTGCCTTGTTAAAAACATGCTTGCGTGAGTGTGCTGTCAGAGTTGCATTTCTTGCTAAAAATATTTCATCTGCTTTTAGGATTATTCTAACAAGAGTAGTTTGTGCAGAGTTGTTTTAGCTATTACGACTGAAAAAAAGTCTGTGAGGGGTTGAGGTTTAAGTTCTGCAGAAAATCGTGGATCTTGATAGTGTCTCCCCTGCTCTATGTTTACTGTAGTCCTATAATGGTTTTGGAATGGACTCAATTTAAAATAGTTCAGTATGAAGACTCTGACAATTCTGTTCACTGTAATCATTAGGATGTAAGTTTCCATGTGTCTGCTTAACATAGTATTTGTAAGAAGTTATGTAGAAGTTTTTTCAAATACCCAATTTGATTTCTTTTCATTTAGAGTTGCTCATACAGGGTAAACTGGGGATTTAAAAGCAAAATAGTTTAACTTTCCTCTTCTGTTCTCCTAATTAGCTAGGTTGCAGTAAAAGTCAAGTGCTCAACCTAAAGATGCTGAGAGGGCTAAATTCCAAAGGCACCTGATTAACTTCATCTGCCTTTTTAGCTATTAAAATGGAAAAGGGGGGCATTTCAATTAGAAGAAATGTACAATATATATATGCTAAGGAGAATATATTTGTAAGTATCACCGTGAAGTTAAAAAAATATGCTTTTATTTATTTCAGAGAGGGAGAAAAGAGGGAGATAGAAACATCAATGATGAGAGAGAATTATTGATCAGCTGCGTCCTGCATATCTCACACTAGGAATTGAGCCCACAAAAGGGGCATATGCCCTGACTAGGACTAGAACCATAACCTCCTGGTTCATAGATCAATGTTCAATAACACTTACATATTTTAATTAAATAATTTACAATGTAATGAAAGATTTAGCATAACTCCGGGAACATATACCAAGGCTGAGATACTTGAACTTTAGCTTTTTGTTTGCCACATCTGAGAGTCCATTCATTTTGAGACAGTTTTAAAATCAAACTTATGTTTTTAAAGACTTTTTGTATATGTGGCTCAATATGTTTTTATTTTACAGTAAGATTTGGTTTGGTCTATTCTTCACTGATGAATAGCTCAAACTTGTATTTTTAATAATACTAGGGGCATGGTGCAGAGACTCCTGCATATTGAAAGGAAATAAATTAGAAGTAACATTTGTATGGTAATTACATTACTGCAAAAAATTACATGTTAATATCAGATAAATAATATAGTATGATAAAATTATTTGCTTTGATACATGCATTTAAAACAAATCAAATTAAAGTCATTAAAAATATTACCACTGCTACTATTATTACTAATATTAAAAATAATAACAACAAGGATAAAATGAAGAAATGTGACTGCTATTGAGGACTGATGAATAAATCACGATGTGGTTCACATTTAATGTCAACAAAAAATACCAAATTCAAGATTGACAATCATAGATTGAAACACATGCTTGTGATTGATACCAGTGAGAGCTTTATATATATCATTCATGCTCTAGTAAATGTTTATTTTTATATTGCAACTGTGCACCATATAATGTGCATACATAAATAAAAGTTCATTTTTAAATTTAATGACTTTTATGAATGTTTTAAAAGCCTGTATAATAAAAGGCTAATATGCTAATTGTCTAGTTCTCTGGTCAGCCATTCAAGCAATCAAAGCATAATATGCTAATGATTTGCTAAGGCTACTCAACTGCTCTCTATGGCATGCAGGCTGGTCCTCTCACTCCAGAACCAGACTGGTGGGCTTCAGGCTGCAATCCCCACCAGGTGGTTCTTGACAGGGGAATTTAGGGCATGCCCCCCACTCCTGCATCTTCCCATGTGGAAGATGCTCCCGCTGGTAGGTTAGTTTGCTGCTGTGGTCTGGCCACACTGGACTAAGAAAGACTGGCCAGCCATGCTCAGGAGACCTCCCATGGCCGCACTCCAACTGACCAAACTCCTTTGTCCCTCCCTGAACCAGATTGTGCACCAATGGGGTCCTTCAGCCTGCCCTGATCCCTCTTGCAATCCAGGACCCTCGGGGGATGTTGGAGAGCCTGTTTTTGGCTGATCGCACAGGTCAGGCTAAGGGAACCCACTGTTTCATGAATTCATGCACTGGGCCTCTTGTAAAATATAAACTGAAAATAAAATCCTACCTAATGAAGAGAGAATATGCTAATTCACCATCATTCTGTCACAAAGATGGTGGCACCCATAGCTGAGGCCAGGTTCTCATAAGGAGCCTTAAGGAGCTATCAATAGACACCTGAGGCTATACACTCCCGAACTCTTGGGGATTAACAGGGGACCTCAGGCATCATACTGTGGGACTTCAGACCATGCCCCAACCTTGGCACCAGACCAGGGGTCCTGAGATCATGCCCTCCCCCTGTGGGGCTTGACCAGGAAACTTAATGTGTGCTTCCCATCCAGCTGCTAGGCTTGGGGACCTCAGGCTGGTCCTCTCACTCCAGAACCAGACTGGTGGGCTTCAGGCTGCAATCCCCACCAGGTGATTCTTGACAGGGGAATTTAGGGCATGCCCCCCACTCCTGCACCATGTCCAGGGACCTAAGACCACTCCCCCCAACAAGCATGGCTTGAAGAGGACTTTAGGCTATAGCCCCACACTATCACTGGGCCAGAGGACCTGAATCTGTGTCACCCTGCCTGGTAGGGCTTGGTAGGGGATCCTCAGGCCATTGCCCCAATCCCAGCATGGCTTGACAGGGGACCTAAAGCCATACCCCCTCCAAGTGTGGCCTGATAGGGACCTCAATGTGCAATACTATCTCTGTGATGAGAGAATTCAGGCCATGCCCCCCGCCAGGCAGGTATTGGCAGGAAAAATGAGGCTGGGCCACCTCTTGGTGCTGGGCTGGGGGACCTTAGGCTATGCCGCCCTGACTGGCATGTCTTGATGGGGGAACTCAGGCCATGCACGTCACCATGGGTGTCTTCATGGGGGACCTCAAGGCATGCCCCCCCCGCCCAGGTCTGGGCTAGGGACTTCAGGCCATGGCCACCGTACTGGCACCAGACGAGGGTACCTGAGGCTACACCCCTTGCCTGGATCAGATTGGATGTGGCTGTATCTAGTCTAATGGGGGTTGAGGGCAGCCAGTTCAGGGTCTCACACCATTTTGAGGAACATGTGGGTGGGCAGGCACTTGAATCTGGACCCCTGGTGTGCCCCAGACTCTGACAGGAGGAAGGTTTTCATAAACATTTTACAAATTTTCTTTAATCTCTCACACTTGTATTATAGAGGAAGGACAACATGCAATACTAAATTATTTCCTCTAATTAATCTCTTTTAATGTACACAAAATTGTGCACTGGGCTACCAGTAGAGAATAATATGCAAGTTGACCCTCATGCCATCACACAAGATGTCCGCCCCATGTTGTCAAAGATGTCCTCCCCTACGTGGTAAAAGATGTCTGCTACAAGAAGGCCAGCAGAGGAGGTTAATTGTGGGTGAACAGGCCTGCAGGGGTGGGCAGTTAGGGGGAACCAGGACAGCAGGTGAGTACAGTTGGGAGCAATGAGGCCAAGAGGGGAGGGTAGTTGGGGTTTACCAAGCTGGTAGGGGAGGGCAGTTCTGGGTGACCCAGCTGGCAGGGGAGTGGTTAGAGTGTAATCATGCTGGCAGGCAGAAGTTGTTATGGGCAATCAGGAAGGCAGGCATGTGAGTGAGTGGGAGACAACAGTCCTGGAATGAGTTGGACATCTCCCTGGGGGGTCACAGATTGCAGAGGAGGCAGATTGGGCTGAGGTCCACCCCCACCTCATGCATGAATTTTGTGCATTGAGGCCTCTAGTGTTATATAACTTATTTAGAAATGTTATATAATATTGACTGTTTCTGTTGAATTGTAATTGGTTTTGGCTCTGTTTTGTGCTGTTCAGACTGTTGACATTCATTAATTCTATACATTTTAATTTGTTTTATTTCAAGTGTCACATTGATGTTTATTTAGTAATGTCACAATGTCACCCACACCATTTATGAGCATATTAGTACTGAATAGTGTTGATCTTTTCAATCAGATGGCCAAAAATTGTAAGTTAAAATATTCAATGTGTTGACAGGTGACATTACTATATAGTACCTTAACAAATATTGGTGTAACTTTATACTTATATTCTCTATTATTTCACATCTATAGCATAAAACATGCCATCATTTAGGCCTTTATGATAGTCGGGAAGTAGGTCAGTCGCTTAAATGGTCCAATGTACATATGGTCAGTCACTTAGCCATATATATACTAGAAACCCGATGCAACAAGATTCATGCAGGAATGAGCCTTATTTCCCTGGTTGCCGGCACTGCGTTAACTCTAGCTAGAGCTGCCTTTCTGCTACAGCCAAAAGCTACCTTTCTAACTTCCAACGCTGCCCAAAGGCCTGGGGCAGCTGTGGTGGTGCAGAATTTCTGCTCGGTTTCCATGGTAACAATGCAAGCTTACCAGCCTGTCCTCAGCCACTGGGTGCTGTTTATGCAAATTAACCGACCATCTTGTTTGGTTAATTTGCATACTCACTCCTGATTGACTGTTGTGTGTCATGAAGGTATGGTCAGTTAACATGTTGCTCTATTATTAGGTAGATATATACATATTGTTTACCACAGTGCCTTCATTTGAAACTTACATTGCAGAATTCATGATATGCATACTTAATTTCTCTATTTCCAGTACATTTTTAACTATATATACACAGTAGTCCAACTAGGAAAAAATTTTTTACAATTCCAAATGGTTCATGTTGAAATAAATCATAGCAAAAGCAAAAATTGCTTTGTGTTCTTCAATTTCTTTCTTTAAAACATCACTGCATCAAAGGTTCTTAAAGTAATATGATGCAAACCCTCTAGCTACCAGTCAAAAGGTCTACTAAAGATGAAGAATTATCTGAGCGATCTAGCCCTGGTTTCAAGGTTCAGGCCCACAACTGATCTCAGGTTCCATGTCTGCTGAGCTCCAGGTGATGCTGCACCTGAGCCTGGACTCCTGTGAGTAACCAGGGTGAAGACTGCCATTGATGTGTCTGTGCTCTTGAAATATGAATAAACACCTTCAAGTTTATGAGCAAATGTTTCTCCTGTTTTAGGTAATTGGATTTTTTAAAAGATTCTTCATTCTGTGTACATGCTCCAAAAAGGAGGTCAAGCTAAGTTTTATGTGGGCTAACACTTAACTTTACCTCATTTTCTTTAGGGAAAGTAAAGACTTCCGTTATATTCTCTGTAATGTCTATTATCTCCTCTCAAAAAATATGGCCACCAATGCCTTTGAAAATTATTTAGGAGACACTAACATATATAGAGATGCTTGTTTATTCCTAAGGGTAACTCTGGAAGCAGGATACTGGGCATAGAGAAGCAAGCATTGCTATTGCAACTTGATACCAAATGCCTTGATGAAAACTTTCACTTATGATGAGTTGGAATAAAGTGACCCTTCTACAGCATTCATGTGAAAGTAGAAATTAGCATAAAGTCTTATTTTTAAGATTAGTAAAAAATTAACATCTGGATTTTAAAATGGCCAGAAAGTAACATATATAAATATATCTTACCACTCATAGAATGTGTGGAGTTACTCTAAGATACAATCTTGAGTTTGGGAACAGATTTCACAAAGGCCAATGGAAAGGCAATTTTTTGGTAAAAGCAAAGTGGTGTCTTTAATCTCAGGGGAAAAATTGGAAGACAAACATTCACACCAGAAGTGCAGTCTCAGCCTCCCAGTCCATTCTATCTTCTTCATCTCTTAGCATTCCTTGAGGTTAAAACCAACCAGTTTTCAGACTCTTGTGAGCCTCGAAATATCTGAAGCTCTCACCTTTAATTTAATGATTATTGAAGTTAATATAAAATACTTGTAATTAGAAGTTCTTTTAGATTTTCATCTGCCTTTAAAATAAAACAGCTTCAAATAGCTTTATTGTATTATCAAATGAGTGTTTTTAAAATTATATTTCTTCTTATTTATCTTTCTTATATACTGCATTCTTACTTTAAAATAAGAGAGACTTGTATCAAATATCAGATATAAGCAACAACTCTACTATCCTGGGATTTAGGTTGGGGCACGTGGCTTCAATTCTGTAATTACTGAAATTTAGATGAGAATTATTTGTGCTGTTTGGGGAAATGATTGATCGTTGGTCATCTCCTGCCACCTGAAAAGACTCCTAGGAAAATGACTCCTTCATGTGTATTTGACATGAAACTGAATCATGACAGACTATTTGGATAAGATGCCACAGTACTAGGCTTCTCACATTTCAGTGTGTAGGGGAATCACAAGTTGGTGTTCATAAAATGCAGATTTTGATTCAAATGGGTCTCTTGTGGGGCCCTGTGTTTGCATTCCTGTGAGTCCCACATTCTGCAGTTTGTGGTAGGCTGCTGTATCATCACCCCACAGCTATAGGGTTAATAACACCTTGGACATGTGATGTTACCTGAATGGCAAAGGGCTTCATAGATGAAGTTTTGGAAATTATCCCAGATTATCCAGGTGGAACTCTAAATGTAGTCACAGTATCCTAACAGGAAGGCAGAGGGAGACGTGACCACAGCACAAGGCAATGTGACCACTAAAGCAACATGCTCCTGGATGGAGGATGGAGGCAGGAGGTAAAAAAACAAACAAAGAATGCAGCTGCAGAAGTCAAGGAAACTGTTTCCCATTCTCCCTAGTGGGCAGGAGGCCCAGCCCACACCTTCATTTCCACCCAGTGAAATTCATTTCTCACTTATAAACTCCAGAATGGAAAGAATATATGTGTGTTGTTTTGAGCCACTTTGTGAATGTCTGTGTTCCTCCAAAATTCCTATGTTAAATCCTCATCTCCATGGGATGGCATTAGGGGCCACTGGGGAGTTATTAGTTGACAGGGGCTCAGGCTTCAGAGTTGGGATTTGTATTCCTATAAAGGAATCCCAGGGAAGTCCCTCAGCCCTTTGCCTTGTGAACTTACAGCTAGAAGGCACTGCCCATGAACCACAAAGCTGGCTGTTGACAGTGCTGATGACATTGCAAAGACCTTGATCTTGGACTTCCCAGCCTTCAGAACTGTGAGGAACATATTTCAGTTACTTAACTGTTACCCAGTCTATAAAACTTTTGTAGAGGCTGGAGGACACTAAGCCTCCCAATCTGCTGTGCCTCATTACCCCAGCCACACAAAATAAGCCACCAATGCCATAAGGTTGTCAGAACACATTTTGAGAAACAAAGCTGTGTAGAAGCAAAGCCACAGGAAAGTGGTTCTCAAGCCAGGCTACACATTAGCATTACCTGGGATGAGTTATAAGCAAAAAGCAAAAAGCAATGCCCAGGTCCCATTGCTGGGAGAGTTAAGGCAGAACCTGTGGCGGCTAAGCATCACTGTGTACAGGCTCTTTGAGTGAAACTGATTAGAAGTTAGGAAGGAGCTGTCTCATGATAAAAAAGCAAAATACAACTTTCTTGTGTTCAAAGATAACTCTTAAACACCAATATATGGACACACATGTCTTCCCCCCAGCCTCCTGGCCCCACCACCCTTGCTCCTTCAGAACTATATGCTAGCTTCTCAGTGAGGCCTGAGCCAATGCTTCACGTGAGGAATTACTGGGCTAGAGACTTAACAGATTATTTCACCGAAATTCTGTTCATATTTGTGTCTTGGGCCTATTAAGAATACCTCAGACTGTCTTAACTGGTTTGGCTGTGTTGAAAGAGCATCATCCTGCAGACTCAAGGGTCCCAGGTCAATTTATGTCAAGGGCATGTACCTTGGCTGTGGGCACATAACCAGTAGGGAGTGTGCAAGAGCAGCTGTTTTATGTTTCTCTCTCATTGATGTTTCTAACTCTCGGTCCCCCCCCCTTCCTCTCTGTAAAAAATTAATAAAATGTTTTTTGTAAAAAAGAGAACTTCTCAGCTTTAATTTTCACAGGTGGGAACTATTGCCATACAGCCAGCAGGAAGCCTGAGTGAGCCCTGAGTACAATGGGCCTTCCCACTTACACACCTACAGCCAAGGAGGTGATATCATTTACGTAACAGGGACACACAGCTGCTAACGCATATTCTATTTCATTGGAGAACATGGCCTCAAAAACCAGATTCAATAAGTGTGCAAGAGAAACAGACTATAGAGAAAAACCAAATAATGGCATAGATAAACACCTAAACTGCTGCCTCCCACAACAATTCCAAAACTAGACCTAAAAGCAAAATCGACATCATCTAAAATCACAGGAAGTCTGGCTGAGTGGAAATACTACAACTAGAAGCAAAGGGAAAAGCACACTGAGACTCGGCAGACCTGTACGATGCAGAGGTACTAAGATGCATGAGTGGAGAGGACTGACAACTGAATATGTGGCTGCCTTTATCAAGCTGGAGGGAGAAAAAAGCTCCCAACTGCACTAAACTCCAGTTCCGGGGTAGACTCTGGGGACGCAGACTCATTTGGGCAGAAACTGGGCTATCTGGCAGCGGGTGGTACTCAAAGTCAACTTATCTAAGAGGTGCTTGCAGCAATTACCATGGGACACTGAGACACAGGAGCCTACTAGAGCATGGCTGTCAAGAAACCAATGCTTTCTGCTCAACCCAGAGATTCCGCCCCATTCAAGCTGACCAGAGGCTTATGCAAACATTTGCCCATGAAAGTGTCTCTAGTACAGAAGTTCTCCCAGCGTAGGCACAGCTGATTCTCCCAGCCAATTGGCTTGGAGGTCAATTCCTCCCAGTGGTACCAACAACAATCAAGGCTTCCCTACAATAAGGCTGTGAACACAGCCCACAAAGTGTTGCACCAAGTGTGTCCCCCTCAGGTAACTGGGGAGATGTAGCCACTGGGCCCTATGGAAAACCTACCACACAAAGCCACTCTATCAACTCAGGGAAGCAACAAAAATGTGGTGACAAACATCACAAATGAAAGAAATGGAGAAAAGGAAATGACTGGATATAAATTTCAAAACCATACTTATAAAGTTTTTTCAAGAATATTCTAGAAAAGGCCAATTAATCTAGCAAGGACCTCGAGGACATAAAAACCAACCAACCAGAAATTACACATACACTGACTGAAATAAAAAATATTATTCAGAGATCTAACAGCAGACTAGAGAATCACAAGAATCAAGTCAAAGACTTGAAATAAAAAGAAGCAAAAAACACTCAACCATAAAAGCAAAAATAAAAGAGAATCCAAAAATATGAACATAGTGAAGGAGCCTCTGGGACAACTTCAAGCATACCCATATTCAATTTATAGAGGTGCCAGAAGAAGAGAGAAAGCAAGATACTTAAAAACTATTTCAACAAATAATGACTGAAAATTTCCCCACCTAGTGAATGAAATAGACTTACACATCCAAGAAGTACACAAAACTCCAAACAAAAGGAATACAAAGAGGACCACACCAAGCAGGTGATATCATTAAATTGCCAAGAGCAAAAGATAAAGAGAGAATATTAAAATAATCAAGAGAAAACAGTTAACTACAAAAGAACACCCAGAGGACTGTCATCGGATTTCTCAACAGAAAGGATGCAGGCCTGAGGGGAGTGGCAGGAATTACTCAAAGTGATGAATACCTAGAACCTAAAACCAATATTACTCTCTGCAGCAAAGCTATCATTCAAAATTAAAGGTCAGATAAAGAGCTTCACAGATAAGAAAAAGCTAAAGAAGTTCATCACTGCCAAACCAGTATTTTATGAAATGCTGAAAGGTATTCTTTAAGAAGAGGAAGAAGAAGAGGAAAAAGGTAAAGTTAAAATTATGAACAAAAAATACATATATATCAACAAGTGAGTTAAACATCAAGTGGTAAAAAATCTGAAGAACAGAATAAAATAGTGAATATAATAAAATCAGGGGCATAGAAAGGGGGTGGACTGACAATCCTTGGGGGGAACGTTATGTGGGGGGTGCGGAAAGAGCATGGACAAAAATCTTACACCTATGGATGAGGACAATGGCAGGGCTGGTGGTTAAGGGCAGAGGGTGGGATGGGAACGTGGGTGGCAACTGGTTGGAGGTGAGGTATGGGGGGAAAAAGAGGAACAATTGTAATAATCTGAACAAAAAGGATTTATTAAATTTAAAAAATGAAATGCATTCTGACATTATGTGCCTCCTGATGGGAAGAGATAAGACCAAATAAAAGTCCTCCAACCATTCTACATGAAGAAGAGGAGAGATGAACATGCTAAAAGAAGTAATTAGCAATATACAAACTATAGGATAAACAAATCAATTTCATCAACATGTACTCTCACAATGAAAAATTAATTATGGTGTGATAGGAGGGGCTTAACAAGTAAGCCCTATTTAATTCCTAAGCCAAAGGAAAAAAGTCATTTCTCAAAGAATTGGAAATTTGAACAATGAATATGTATGTGATAATTAGTAAGAATTAGTAATTTTTTTAAGATATAAAGAGATTGTGGTTATTTTTATTAAGCAATTATTTTTTCTGGGAATTCTTACTAAAAAAATATGTGGGTAAAATGATGTGATAATTGGTATTGCTTCAAATCATATGGGGAGTAGGACAGTGGGATAAAACAAGATTGGCTATGAGTTGAAAATTGTTGAATCTGGGTACAGTGCACACGGGGGTTCACAGTAATATTACATCCACTTTTGTATATAGTTAACCTTTTCAAAAATAAAATTGAATACACTGCTTTGAAATGATTAAATAAAATGCCTTTAAACTAGTAAAAAAAGAATGAAAGAAAGAAAGAAAGAAAGAAAGAAAGAAAGAAAGAAAGAAAGAAAGAAACAGACTACGAAGAATTAATCATGTTTTGAAGGACATGAGAATTCTCAATGGTGATGTATATGTCACATGATATGCAGAAGGCAGATAGAGAACAGTGATGAGGAATCAGTTGGCAGTAATTGTTTGGGGTATCAAGTGAACTGATGGGGCTCATCAGGGTCTATGCCTTGGTGGAAGGACAGTGTTCCTGGCCTGGAGAAAGAGGAGAGGCTTCATCCTGACCAAGGAACCATTTGGACACCTTAGACTATGCAATACCTCCTTTCAGTCTTGACTGTGTGAAGTGCAGAAGGACATGCCTCTTCCCCACTGCTGGGTCAGAAAAGACAAGACTGAAGCCAAGATTTTGTGAGTTACAATGGGTCTGTGGGTTTTCTGGAATAGGGCACTTTTTCTTTTACTTGTTCAACTCTGAGAACAGTTTTCTTTTGACAAAAGAAGGAAGGGGGATTGGTGACATTGTTCATGTGTTCTCTATCCGATCTACTCAGTACCTCAGGTTTCGCCATACTGGCTTGTATCCTATAACAACTAAAACAGAGGCCAAGAAAACATTCTTGTGAACTTGTAATGTAATGCTAGCTCTGTGATTATCAGCATATGCATTGTGGGTAGTTCAGTTGTCAGCCATGCTGCAATGCAGAGTGCAACAGGTGCCTCTGTAAATGACAGTGGCTATGAATTTGATCCCATGACAAGTCCTTTGGGCCAGATATATTTTTGTCATGGTCAACAGTTTTACATATCCCCTCCACACAGAGGGACTTATATGCTCAGCTAAGAAACAAAACATTGTGTTGTTCAGGGAGGAACAGGAATTTCCATGATTTGTTGAACCCAGAAGTGTCCAGTACATCTCAGATTCAGAATTGTGTAAACATATATGAAGTTCTGTAATTCCACAAGGAGAGTTTGAGTTTTATACTGACAGCTTCCTTTTCCTCACCAACCTCTCATTCCTTAACCCTGACTGATATGTGTTCTATCTGCATCATTCGATGAACAAAATAGATGTGGATACAGAAAGGGCATTATTAAAATTTTATTCATTACCTGATTCCAGATTTATCCTGTATGTATAGAGAAAACTGAAAAAAAGCACCAAAAATGAAATATTCATACTCCAATCAACTCGTAGTTATCTTGGGAATATTTCCAATTAATCTGTTCTATGTGTACCAATATCCAATCTATTTTATAAAGGAAGTGCCAAGGTCCACACCCTGATTCAGAGTCTGCTTTGTACACATACAAATCTATCAGTTACACTGATATTTTAACATTGCATGCTGCATAGGATTCCCATTAATTCCTCAATATTGCTACCAGATAATTAGCATTTAATATTTTGCCAAAATTGTACATCTTTGCTCACAGCTCCGATGATTACTTTGGGATAAATTCTAAACAGAAGTGGTGGTGTAAAAGTTATGTCCATTGTAAAACTTTTAACAAACAATTGATATATATATTAAGAATGAAAGATTTGAAGATACTGCTACTCCCAATATATTTACTCACAATTGCTGACATTTTGATTCTTTGCCAACTAGGAACAAAATGTCAGCTCCTTTTGTACGCTCTTTAATGTCTTTCCTTACTCTTTTTAAAAACCAGTCTTACAGATTTACTCACAACTCAAAACGAAAACCTTGCTCATTCTTAATGTTCCAGAACTGAGATGGTTTCCCCACAAAAGTTCTCGCTCTTATCAATTCCTACTCATCCCGCCAATCATGGCATTAACCACATCCAGGACTTGGACAATTAATACACCCTGTCCTTACCTTTTTCCTAATAATGTATTTTGTCTCCAATAAAACATTTAGTTACAAAATGGCAAGAGTCCTATAGGTTGAGACACAATATCCTTAATGGCATGGTGTTTAATAATGTACCTTCCCAGGGACCTCTCAAGGTATTAGAGGCAGAGGCATTTACATCGGGACTGGGGGTGCAGTGATTGAGCCATCCTGGTGATTTTGAAATCTAGAAGGCCTTGAGAGGATTCAGTAGCAGACTGTCAGCCACAGAAACCTCAACTATTGTCCCTCATTATGCTTAATTAATTCCAAATATGATTAAGGGCCCTGGCTCTGTTATCTGTAGAGATGGTGTGCCCACAGGCAGAAGTGGGGGATTCCTTTTCTCACTGGGTGCCTGGGGCCTGATCCTAAGATATCTGGAGAAAAAGAATTTTTCTCCAGCTGCCTGCTGGTCCCTAGGTAACCTTCTGTCTGGACTCTGACTTTGTTTTTCATGTCAATTCGCTTCATTCTTCCATCCAGGTATCCCAGAAAGGTGCAGTGACGACTGGGCCAGCTCTCATTTCCTTTCCTCCCTTTCTACATGGGATGGTACCTGCCTGTTTAGGGACATGGCAGTGACCCATCATTTCCAGCAAACTTTGGCAGGTAGAAGAATGATCTTCAGCCCACACAGGCTAGGGCAGAGACTGAACATCAAACAACAGGATTGGCTTAGACCTCTGCCAGGCCCCGCCTAGTTCCTGTGTAGCCTGCCATTGGCCCCACCCTACAGTGATTCAAACGCCAGACCACGCCCACCAACTGTAAAGTATTTGACACCTTTTGAGTCTGGGGATTGTTGACTGTGGTACACACACTCAAAAAAGCAAATACTCAATGTCCCTCAGGTTCCCCCCTTATGTCCAGATCAACAAAGGTACCTTACCAGCCGTGCAGGGCATCTTCCCACCGCCTGAAGACTCGCTTTTCCTGGAGCCTCCTTGGGGTCCTTTTGCTGGTCCTAAAACTCCTGCTACCCATTTGCTCAGGTAGGGGAAGGGAAAGGAGGTCAGGTCTGGAGGGAAACTAGAGCGGGTAGGGAAGCTGGCCAACCAGACTGAGGGCCAACGGCACATTGCTTGTTGTTTGGGTAGGGGATCAGGGCTTGGTGGACCCAGGTGATGCAGGTTAGGATAGAAGCCTTAACAACAGATGCTCTGGGTTGTTCTGTTGGGGACCAAGAAGTTAAGTGGAGTTTAGAGGGACCTCGGTGAGGGTTGTTAGGTGTTTGCTACTGAGCCTCTTGGAGTGCTGGGTGCTGTCAGTGTGTGCTGGGGGCCAAGTTGTGTCCCTAGCCAAAGCTTGCAGGTCTTTCAAGTCTGAGCCAATCAAGATGTCAGAGATTAACCAAAGAATATGTATGCATATATGCATAACCCATGGACACAGATAATAGTGTGGCAAGGCCAGGACTCAGATGGGAACTCCAGATGAGGGCAAAGGGGTGGGGAAATGGGGGATATGTGTAATACTGTCAACAATTAACAAAACAAGATGGGAAGCCCTGACCAGGTGCTGAAGGTGAGGACTTGCTCTTCAATGCCCAGCTGTGTGTGGGTTCGATGTTGTTTGGGCCAGTGCTGGGCCATGGGGAGGCTTTGCCCTATGTTCCCTGGGCTTAGTGAAATCTTGTTGAGTGAGTCCTATACACCATTGGGGTAGATTGGGCATTCCAGGCCAGGTATACCAGGTGTATGCTTCAAAGAAGGTTCCAGGTCAGAGGTGCAGGGTTTGAGGCAAGAAAGCTCACTGCCTGCTTTGTATGGGGTTTGGGAAACGGTGTTATCCACAGCACCCTTAAGTGAGAGCTAGCTGCAGGGCCTGGGATTCAGAAGGACTGGGAAGGACACACAGTGCTTTTTGTACAAAAAGGTAACAGACTGCTTGTCCCCAAATCATATTGGTATTGCCCTCCAGGCTGCTGCTTGTTTGAAAGCATGGAGACACAGTCCTATTGCCATCCCTTATACATAATGCCCTACTCACAAATTTCTTGTGCTCAGTCTTTTTCCTTGTTCATTAGCTTGGGTCCCATTTGATGGGAGATTGAAAGCAATCTGGTAGCCAAACCAAATGAGAAGTGAGTCATATGAAATGAACAATAAATAGCATCCATGGGCTTTCTCCCTGTAGTTGATAAACTAAACATTAAGGCTATCTACTATCAGACGAGATCGGGCGCGTTCAGGGTGGTATGGCCATAGACTATCTACTATCAAAATTCATGCTTCACTGAATTCAATCAACATATATACATACATATATGCTCACTCTAAAAAAAAAACTTATGTGATCCAAGGAAAACAATTGAATCTTATGGTGTATTCTCAACTATTGTTGTATACCTTTGTGTTTCTATACCCCAAGCAATTTTTAGGATCCTTTCACATATAGAGTTTG
Source organism: Antrozous pallidus (assembly GCA_027563665.1). Classification (NCBI taxonomy): domain Eukaryota; kingdom Metazoa; phylum Chordata; class Mammalia; order Chiroptera; family Vespertilionidae; genus Antrozous; species Antrozous pallidus. The sequence goes on along the minus strand of CM050527.1, from coordinate 33,717,320 downwards.
TATGCTGCATTCATTTCTTGGTACAATTCCTTCAAGAAAGACTTGCCTTGCATGTGCCAGGCCTGTGCTGGTTATGGAGAAACACTGCTGACCAATAACAAGCCATTCCTACTTTCATGATCCTTATTTCACTCTCTGTCTATTTGCACTCTCAGACACATAAACATTAACAGCGATTTTGTTTGCTCAGTTACATCCCCACTGCAAGGTGCACAGTAGGCACTCAATAAAGATTTGCTGAAATTTACTGGAACTGGTAGGCTGTAACCAACCAGACTGCTACTGCTACAATCCCAGTCAGGTGCCCTGGAGGAAGGAGCAGACTCTCTGAGAGCCTTTGACAAATGACTGTGGGAGGGAAGGCTTTTCTGCTCAGAGGACACACTCTGCCACTGTGGGACTTCTGCACTTTCTGTCCCCAAATCTCCTCCTTTCTCTTCCATAATTGGCTCCTTGTCCTTCAAACTGAGGTGTGATGATATCTCCTCAGACACTTTCTCAGAGCAAAATTTCTCAGAGAGACCCACACACTCCAGCTCAAATTCCCCTGACTGTTGTCCCTCTTCCCAAACCACCTTTTCTGTCCTGGGTCTACCTGAATGCAGAGATCCTTTCTGGCTTGTCACACTGGTGTTTGCAAATGCGCCATGTTTTGGCCATGGTGCCACCACCCTTTTCTAACTATTGAGGTTTTTTTAAATGAAGTATAATATTCAAGGTGTTCAGAAGCCAAGTAAAAATTCAAATCAAACAGGAAAAAATACTACCTTGAGAGAAATTAAGATGAAAAACAAAACCTTACAAAACGTATGAGATACAGCAAAAGCAGGGAAGTTTATAGCGAAAATAGCCTTCATCATGAAGCAGGAATGACCCCAAATAAACAATCTAATTTACATGTAAAGAAATTAGAGAGAGAGGAGCAAACAAAATCCTAATAAGTATATTGAAGGAAATAATAAAGATCAGGGTAAATAAACAAAACAAAATAATAAAATAACAGAAAAGATCAGTTAAACTACGAGGTGGTTCTTTGAAAGGATGAATAACATTGACAGATCTTTACGAAGAATCATAATGGGAAATGATAGAGGACACAAAATAAAATCAGTATTGAAAGAGGAGACATTGCAGTAGACCATACAAAATTACAAAGGATCACTAAAGGATACTAGGAACAATAATATGCCTACAAATCACATAATCTAAAAAATTGATGGATTTTTAGAAACATATTTGCTCTCAGGACTAAACCAGTAAGAAACAGAGAATGTGCATAGACCAATTCTAGCAACTAAATTGAAGCATAAAAAAATAAAACAAAAAGATAACTAAAAAGAAACTGAAGCACAAGAACAGTCAGCCTCTAAGGTGAATTCAACCAAATATTTGAAGAAATAGTACCTATTCTTCTAAACTATTTCTAAACATTGAAAAAGAAGGAACACTTCCAAACTTATGCTACCAGACCAGCTTTAGCCTGATAACCAAAACCTGAGGGAGACACTACCAAAAAGAGGATTAGAGGTCAATATCCCTGATGAATGTAAGTACCAAAATTCTCAATGAAGTTTCAGCAAACCAAATACAACATACATTAAACAGATCACATACAAAGATCAAGTGGGATTTTTACCAGGGATGCAAGGATGACTCAACATCGGCTAAGCAATGCATGTAATTGAGTACATCAATGAAACCTACAGTAAAAATCATATGGTTATCTCAATAGATGCAGAAAAACCTGCTACGCTGCCACTAGTTCCCAGTAAAGAGTGCACACACTGAGGTGTCATTGTTTGGATTCCTGGTGAAGGGCATGTACTTGGGTTGCAGATTTGATACCCAGCGCTGGTTGGGCAAATGCAGGAGACAACCAATTGTGTCTCTTTCAGATCCATGTCTCTTTCTCTCCTTTCCCTTCCCCCTTCCTCTCTGTGTAAAAGTCAATGGGAAAAAGTATTCTCAAGTAAGGATTAACAAAAGCAACATGAAATAAACTGAAGAAATATTTGAATAGATACCTCTGATAAGGGGAAAATTCACAAAATACATAAAGAACTCATACAGTTCAACAACAAAATCTGATTAGAAAATGGGCAGAGGACCTGAATAGACAATTATCCAAGGAAGACATATACACATGGTTAACCAACATATTAAAAGATGCTCAACATCAGTAGTTATACAGGAAATGCAAATCAACAGCAAAATAAGGTACCACTTCATACGAGTTAGAACAGTGGGTCTCAAACTTTCTAATGCTGTGTGACCTTTCAATACTGTTGCTCATTTTGTGGTGACCCCCCAAGCATAAAATTATTTCCGTTGCTAATTCATAACTGGTAATTTTGCTACTACTTTGAGTCATAGTGTAAATATCTGTGTTTTCTGATGGTCTTAGGCTCTACAGCTGTGGTTCTCAACATGTGGGTCACCGCCCACAGGCTGAGAACTGCTAGCAGGGTCGCTTAAGACTATCAGAAAACACATAGTATCTACCTAAAAAATTGAAAACACTTATCAAGGTATATGAGAGGCTTTGTTCATGGCAGCATTATTCACAATAGCTAAGACATGGAAACAACCTAAGTGTCCTTCAGTGGGTGATTGGATAAAGAAGAAGTGGTACATACTATAATAACAAAAGCCGGCTATTCAACTTGACTGTCACTCCAGCACCCAAGATGGCCACCCCCACATGGACACAAGATAACCACCACAAGATGACTGATGGCGAGGCAGTAAGGTATGACCAGGCTGCAGGGGAGGGAAATTGGAGGTGACCAGGCCAGCAGGGACAGGCACTTGGGGATAACAGGCCTATACAGGAAGACATTTGAGGGAATCAGGCCTACAGGGAAGGCCAGTTGGGGGAATCAGGCCTGCAGGTGAGGGAGTTGGAAGTGACCAGGCCAGCAGGAGACAACAGTTAATGGTGACCAGCCTTATAGGGTAGGGAGGTTGGAGGTCATCAGGATTGTAGGGTCAGACAGTTGTGGGGATCAGGCCTGCAGGGGAGGGCAGCTGTGGGAGACCAGGCTGGAAAAATGGAGGGCAGTTAGGAGTAACCGGGACTGCAGGAAAGGGCAGTTAGAGGTGACCAGGCTTGCATAGGAGGGCAGTTAGGAATGAACGGGCTGGCAGGGCTTGTCAGTTGGGAGGCACCAGGCCTGCAGGAAAGGACAGTTAGTGGGGGATTAGGACTGAGGGGAGAGCAGTTGGAGGGATCATGCCTACAGGGGAGGGAGGTTGGTGGGAATCATGCCTGTTGGGAAGGGCAGTTTGGGAGGACAAGTCCTGCAGCGGAGGGCAGTTAGTGGTGACCAAGCCTGCAATGGAAGCAGTTAGGGGCAAATGGGTCAGCAAAGGAACAGTTGGGTGTCAATCAGGCTGGCAGGGGAGTGGTTAGAGGGTGATCAGGCTGACAGGCAAAAGCAGTTTAGGAGCAATCAGGAAGGCAGGCCGGTGAGCAATTGTGAGCCAGCAGTCCTGGATTGTGAGAGGGATGTCTGACTGCCCGTTTAGGTCTGATTCTAGTGGACAGTCAGACATCCATCGACAGTTCCTAGATTACAGAGTGTGAAGGCTGGGTTGAGGGACAAGTCCCCACCCCTCCACCACCCCCTATGAATGAATTTTATGCACTGGGCCTCTGGAATTCTAAATAATAAAAAGCAAATGTGCTAATTAGACCAAACAGAAGAATGACTAATTAATAATTACCTTCTGGATGAAGCCAGGGCCGCAAGGTCCAAGGCAACAGGGGCTGCGAGGGCCCAAGCCCCTTGCATGAATTTTGTGCAATGGACCTCTGGTCTGCAATGCTCTATAATAGTAGAAGCGTGATATGCAAATTGACCAAATTGCTAAACAGCAGCAAGACCGTCAGCAGAACCCACTATGACTTGCACTGGCTTTAGGCCAGCCATGGCCGGTGCTTTCCAACTGGCCCAGGGGTCCCACCATTGCCCCATGATCACCCCACTAAAGGAAGCCCAGGCCACCAGCAATCACAGCGATCTAAGGGGAAGGTTGGGTGGAAGAGGATACAGGCAGTGCCAGTCCAAGGCAGGTATGGGCGGGGGACAGATCAGTTGCCAGCATCCAGAGGGAAGCCCATGTCCTGGGTACTGGCAGCAGGAGGGAATTCTGGGTGCCAGAAGCCAGGGGAAGAAAGCCTAGCCTTGAATGAATTTCTTGCATTGGGCTTCTAGTATACCATGGAATACGACTCAGCTATAAAATAATTGAATATTGCTATTTGTATCTTGGAAGTCATACAGAAAATGACAAAAGCTGTGGTTTCACTCATGGGGGCTATAACCCCAAAACCAACAAATGAAAAAATCAAACAAACAAAAGAACTCACAAATTGTGGTTACCAGAAGGAAAGGGTGGTATGGAAGAGGTTAAAGGAAGATGAGGGAAGCAGATTAAACTTCACAATAGAGTATACAGATATCCTATTACAACATTGTGAAAGCTGAAATATATGTAATATTTTTCACCAATGTTTAGCCATACGTTTAATTTAAACAGTCACATATTTTTTGTTATTTGATAGAAGTACAAATATTCTAAAGTTTAACATCAATGTGACATAAGACCAACCCAGGGCATAACAAAAGAGTGGTTTCTCAGGAATTCCATAGATCTAGTTCCTTTCTTAGATCCTTAATCTTACATGAGGGACCTCTACATGCTTTTAGCCTTTCAGGACTTTACTTGATGTGTCTCCATCCCATTATTTTACATACTAGTTCTATCAGATCTGTTAGATTCTCAAGCCCACAGATAACTAAAAGAAAGGTAAGTGGCTGAAAAATAAATGAAACCACTCTAGAAAAAAAATGGATCCAGAAAAAAATTCCAACAGCATATCAATGTAGTAACACAGCTTAAAAACCTACGTCAGAAAAATTCTGTGTGCAACCATGATCCATTGATTAGTGAAGGGAGAATAAATTATATTTAAAGCAATGTTAAACTTATAACTTTTGACATTTAATTGACATCTATTCTATCTAATTAAAGAATAATATGCAAATTAACCATCATTCCCATACACCCACAAGGCACTCCCACCATCCAGTCTTGAGCAAGTATGCAAATTAACCTAACCAACATGGACTTGCACAACAATTTCAAAACTACAACTGAAAGACAAAACGGAAATCATCCAGAACCATGGTAAAGCTGGCTGAGTGGAAATTCTACAACTGGAAGGAAAGATAAATGTGAAGTGAGACTCACAAGAGGTGTGGAGGGCAGAGGTGCTGCGACTCAGATACAGAGATGTGACATGCAAAGACACGAGTGTGTGAAAAGGGTGGGTAACTGAATACCCAGCTAGTTTTCTCAAACGAAGAGTGAGACAAAGGCTTCCCACTGCACTGATGCTCAGTTCTGGGCAAGTGTCAGGGAATCCAGACTCATATGGGTGACACTGGTTGTCAGGAGGAAGCACACTGAGACTCAGGAGTGGCTGAGGTGTGTGCAGCCATTGCTGTGGGACATGGAGACCCAGGTGCCACTTGAGGAGACTTATCCCTGTCCAAACTGAGCACAGAGGCTCTACAAACATAGACACAGCAGATCATTATAGCCAATTGGCCTGGATGTCAACCTCTCCCAGTGATACCAAACAATCTAGGCCTACAACAAGACAGTGCTGCCCATAAAGGAGTGCACCAAGAGTATCCACCTTTGGTAACTGGGGAGGCTGAGCCACTGTACCCTAGAGGACATCTATCACACAAAGCTAACTGACCATCTCAGGGAAGAAGGCAAAATGTGGAGACAAGGAAACAGATCACAATTGGATAGAATGGAGGAAAAAAATGACTAGACATAGAGTTCAAAACCACAGTTATAAGGTTTTTTAAGTGGTTCCTAGAAAGGCAGATAAATTTAACTAGACCCTCGAGGATGTCAAAAAGGACAAACTAGAAATTAAGCATATACTGACTGAAATAAAATATATTATACAGATACCTAAAAGCAGACTAGAGGACCACAAGAATCAAATCAAAGGTTTAAAATACAAAGAAGCAAAAACTACTCAGCTACAATAGCAAAAAGCAAAATGAATCCAAAAATATGAAGATAGTATAATGAGTCTCTGGGACAACCTCAAGTATACCAAAATCGAAATTGTGGGGGTGCCAGAAAAAGAGAGAGAGAGCAAAATACTGAAAACCTATATGAAGAAATAGTGACCAAAAACTTCCCCTACCTGGTGAAAGAAATAGACGTAGAAGTCCAGGAGGTGCACAGAACCTGAAACAAAAGGAATCCAAAGACAATCCAACAAAGACACATCATAATTAAAATGCCAAGAGCAAAAGACAAAGGGTGAACATTAAAAGTAGCAAGAGAAGCCAAAACCGTTTGGCTGAGTGGATAGAGCATCGGCCTGCGTACTGAAAGGTCCCAGGTTCGATTCCGGTCAAGGACATGTACCATGGCTGCCGGCACATCCCCAGCAGGGGGTGTGCAAGAGGTAGCTGATTGATGTCTCTCTCTCATTGATGTTTCTTACTTTCTATCCCTCTCCCTTCCTCTCTGTGAAAAATCAATAAAATATATATTTTTAAAAAGTAGCAAGAGAAAAACAGGTAGTTACCTACAAGGGAGCATCCATAGGATTGTCAGTGAATTTCTCAACAGAAACAATGCAGGCCAGAGGGGAGTGGCAAGAAATATTCAAAGTGATGAATAGTGAGAACCTACAACCAAAATTACACACCCCTGCAAAGCTATCATTCAGAATTGAAGGTCAGATAAAATGTTTCACAGATAAGAAAAAGCTAAAAGAGTTCCTCACTGCCAAACCAGTATTATATGAAATGCTGAATAGCATTCTTTAAGAAGGGAAAGAAGATGAAAAAGGAGGAAAAGGGTGATCCTTGAAACTAGAGCATAGATGGACCTGGAGAGCATTATGCTAAGTGAAATAAAACAGTCAAAAAAAGATAAGTATCACATGATCTCACTCATTTATGGAATATAATGACCAACATAAACTGATGAATAAAAACAAATCCAAAGTCAGAGAAGCACTGACTGTCAAACCTCAGAGGGATGGTAGGGTAGAGTGGGGGTAAGGGGAAGAGATCAATCAAAGGACTTGTATGTGTGCTTATAAGCCCAATTAATGAACACCAGTGGGTGAGTTCATAAATGGTGATGGGGGGGGTTAGAAGGGGTAATGGGGGATGAGGACACATATGTAATACCTTAATCTATTAAGAAATTGAAATTTTTAATATTTAAATTGACCATCACTCCAACACAAAAGATGGCTGCCTCAATGCGGTCAAAGAAGGCTGAACCAATGTGGGCAAAAGATGGCTGCCACAAGATGTCTAGCAGGGGAGAACAGTGGGGAGGGACCAGGCCTGCAATGGAGGGCAGTGATGGGTGATCAGACACAAAAGGAAGGGCAATTGGGGGAGGGACCAGGCCTGCAAGGGAAGCAATTTGTGGCAATCAAGCCTACAGCAGAGGACAGTTAGGGGTAACCAGGCTGGCAGAGGAGGGAAGGTGAGGGCTACTGGGCCTGAAGGGAAGGACTGTTGGGGGTGATCCTGCCCTGCAGGGGAGAGCAGTTAGTGGGAACCAGGTCAGAAATGGAGGGTAGTTAGGGGTCACCAGGCCTTCGGGGGATGGCAGTTAGGGGCAAACTGGCTGGCAGGAGAGCATTTAGGCATCAGTCAGGCTGGCAGGCAAGTGGTCGGGGGTGACCAGGCTGGCAGGCAGAAGGGGTTAGGGCAATCAGGAAGGCAGGCAGGTAAGCAATGGGAAGCCAGAAGTCCTAGGTTGTGAGAGGGATGTCCCACTGCCCATTTGGTAGAATTGTTCCTAATGGGCAGTCAGACATATCTCAAGGAGTCTCAGATTGGAGATGATGGAGGCTGGAACAAATCAAAGGGACACACACCCCTGTGCATGAATTTCATGCACTGGGCATCTAGTTCACTTATAAAATGCTCAGTTCACTGATATGGAATATATGATGTGAAGTCTTATATTTTAAAATAGTTTAGCCCACCTTCATTTTGATGTATGAAATCCTCAATGCTTATTTAAGAGTCAGCACTTACTATAACATTTCTTGAGCATGCAGGGGGCACAGAGTGTAGTAGGAACAGAGGACATATGATCCTGACCTATAGGAACTTGCCTCCTGAGAAGACACTGAGCCTGAAGTGACAAGTCATCATCACCAATCTAATAAAGAGGGAATATGATAATTGACCTTATGATGTTGCAAAGGTTGTGTGATGCACAGAGCCAATAAGGAGGAAATATGCTAATTGAATTTCCCAACCTCAAAGATGGCGGTGCCATAGCCAATAAGGAGGGAATATGCAAACTGACTCCCCACCCTCAAATATTGCAGCATCCACAGTTATAAAATGGTGGTGCCCAGCCCCTCAACCCCGCTGGGGTGGCAGGTGCACAACAAGACACTCCGTGCACCAGCCTCCAGAATCCCCAGTCCCTTCAATGACCCAGCCACCAAGGGGCAGCCAATTTGCAGGCAATCCTCTGATGGAGGTTGCCTAGCCACCCGGGGCCGTACTGAGGGGCAGACAAGCCTAGGATGGCATCTGCCCAGGCGGCCAGGGCCAGCCAAAGGCTCAGATAACCAGGTCCAGCCGAGGATTGTGCTGCTGGCAGCTGCAGCACCAGAGCTGTGATCCGGTGTTACATTAACCTGATTGCTGGGTCGCCACCTGACCCTGAGAGCTCGCAGACTGTGACAGGAGATGGGGCGGACTGAAGGACCCTTCTTCCATGCATGAGTTTTCATTCACCGGGAAACTAGTCGTTTGTTTGTTTGTTTGTTTGTTTATTACTATAAATATTCGTTATTCATTTTTCACAGAGAGGAAGGGAGATGGATAGAGACTTAGAAACATCAATGAGAGAGTAACATTGATCTGCTGCCTCCTGCACACCCCACACTGACGATGTGCCTGCAATCAAGGTACATACCCTTGACTGGTATTGAACCTTGGACCTTGGGGTCCAAAGGCCAACGCTGTATCCACTGAGCCAACCCACTTAGGGCATTCACTTCTAGAAATTCCATGATTACATCCAGCAAATGCCCTATGAATCAAAATAGCCTACATTGATGGAATTACCCATTGGTGCACATTCTCATCAAGTTTGTAATCAGGGGTAAGTTGCTCCTCACAGGAATGAGGTAAATGTTGCTAGTTCCATTTTTAGTTTGGTGCTCTTCTTGTGTTTGAAACTGTGGAGGAGCAATCTGACGGAGGGCTTTATAGTATAGAAGTCTTCTTAGGGGGCAGGTGAGTGTGGAATAAGCTCAGAGAAAATGGGATAGATGTATGTCTATAAATAAATTTTTAAACCAAAAATATTGGTGCTCTCTCTTCAATTTACTGTTGGAAGGATATTCAGGTGAATCTCAAGGAAACCAGAGTTAATAGGATGTTATTTAAAGCAAGCACAGCTCATCATCTGGTAAAAGCCTGGCACAATCACTTAAAATCTCACCAAGGACCTTCCATTTATTCTGTACAACCTGCCTGCTGCCAGGCCATAAACCGTGGCTGATGGATTATGTTCTTATTCTCTCATGCCCAGAAACCTGTGGTGAGCCACCAAAATACAAAACTATGAGAACCAAGCATGATCTTATACCCCCTATTATGAGAGGGACAAGAGTAGTATTTGTATGTATTGATGGTTACAAGCCTATTGGTCCTAGCGATGAACCCATCTTTACTGATTGTCGGGAGGATGGATCATATTATCCTGTTCTCCAGGAAGCTTGTACAGGTAAGTAAACAAAATTTTTATTTTTATTGCTCTAAAGATTTTTATAAATTTTAGAGTGCATATTCTACTATTACCATGATGATTTTCTCAGGTGAATATAGCTTTTAGGTACCAAGATATTTTTTCAGACTTTGAAGATCTCCAGGAAATATTTAATTTGGCCATTGATTCTCTGGGTAAATGTGAATCTTCACCAGTTAAATACCAATCATCCAAAACTAAAACCATCCCCTCACGTGAAGATATTTTTAGTTTAGTTTAAAATTTTAATTTGCAATAAATGTTATAAAGATAACTATAGCACCACAAAGCATGTATTCTTTAATGTTTTCAGCTGGAAATTCTCATGAAAAAATATGTAAAAGTTTGTCAGGGCTTCCACATAGTGAAAATATTTTTATTTCTGGATGCATGTGGCATGAGGGATGGTCCGGAACTTGTGTCTCCAGACGGTTATGGTGTACAATGGCTTAAGTTTGGCCATTAGCAGCAACATGGATGGAGTTTGAGGATACTATGTTAAGTGAAATGAGTCAGTCAGAAAATGTTAAGAACCAGATGCACATGAAACTGGAACTCATAAACACAGACAACAGTTGGATGGTTACCAGAGGGAAGGTGGGTGGTTGCAGTGGTAGTAATGAGTAAAGGGGACCAAGTATATTTGGAAGATAATTTAACTTTGGGTGTTGGGCACATACCCAAATAAAATAATATAGATCATGTATCATAGATGTGTACACTTTAAGCCTATATTAGCTTATTAGCCAAAGTCACCCAAAAAATGCAATAACAATAAGAAAGTATTCCCATCAGTTTAATAGTACAATGTGAAATTTTTATTTTAATTGAAATCTATTTTGATATAGTATAAAACAACAAATTTGAAATTTTACTTTTAGAAATGTATTGTCCACAGCTAAAAGGAACACCAAATGGCAAACTAGTCTATAATGGAACTTACAACTTGGGTGCAAAAGTTCACTATGTTTGTAATGAGGGGTAAGTAAGCTGCTCCTTGGAGGAATAAGGTAACATTGCTGGTTAAGCGTTTCCATTATGTTGACATCATCTTGCTGTCTGTGGAACAAGTTGTACTTACAGCCAATCAACGCTTGAGATTTTTTATGGAGATTGAAAGATGTTCACTGAATAGAAAGAAATTTAACTTGAAGAAAAGCAAAATTGTATCATGTGATACATAACAATAATCCTAACATAGTCATTAAAAATATAGTAATCCTAGTGACATGGTCCTACATTAAATTATAATAGACACAGTGTAGGAAAGAGAGACAGGGAGTTCATCAGTTAACAATGCCAAAGGAAGAAATTAATTAAATGTTTTGAGATTTTGAATGAACGTCCAGAGGTATTTCAGCATGGTGTGAATATAAGAGCTAGTAGTGTAGCTGTTTTTCAATACGGGATAGCTGACCACCAGATTTCAGCTCGTCCTGCTTCCACATGAACTTATCAGACTGTCCAGCAAACGGAACAAAAGCACCAACACTTCTTCCTACAGACTATGCACCTATCCTAGAAATAGTCCCACTTACCCTTCTTCTGCCCCCTTACCCATTGCCCAGGGAAATTCCTCAAAATTACTTACATATTTCTATTCTAAGGTGTAAAAAAAAACAAAAACATTAATCCAGGATCGCAGAAATACTTGCTTTCATCTGTCCCTGCGGCTGGTGGTATAGACTGCATGTCCCATGACATGGTTCTTTTTTCTGGTGAGAATTCGGCTACTCAGTAAACCTGTTCCTTCAGATAATCTGGCTGTGAATGTTTTTGTTTCACAGCTTTATCCTATTAGGGTCAGAAAAGATACCTTGTATCATATTAAACTTATTCAAACATATTGATTGGTTAATATTAATTTGTGGCTCATAGGATGGTCTATTCTGGAAGATGTCCCAAGTGCATTTGAAGCCAATCTATACTTTGTGCCATCGTGCTCTGTGTCTGTGAGATCTAGTTGATTGTGTTGTGGAAGTTTTATATTTTCTTACTTATTTTCAGTCTAGCTTTACTATCCTTTATTGTGAGTGGGATAGTGAAGTCTTTATTCCTGGAGAAATGATTTTTTCCTTAGAAATATGAATTTCTCTCTACAGTTGTATCAGCTTTTGCTTCATGTATTTTGAAGGTGTGTTATTTGGTCCTTTAACGTCTATAATTATTACTAGGGTCCTGGTGCATGAGATTCATGCTCAGGTGCAGTCCCTAGGCCTAGCCAGCAATGGAAGAACAGCAACTGTCATGGGAAGGTAGGTACCAGCTGATCTCTGGGCCCTGGGCAGCACCTGGGCCCCCTGGGCCCAGTTGACCTACATCCACTTGAGTCATCAGGCCCCCACCTGGTTCCTTCAGTGCCTGGAAGTGAGACAGCTGCACTTCCCCTCACTGTTGTGGCTAATTTCCATCTACAGGGCAATGGGCAGGGCAATTGGGCTCACACCCACCTTGGCCTGGCACCACCCACTCACCTGCTCTCCCATCCCCCTGCAGTCCGTCTCTGATCAGGCCCATCAGGACCAGCAGAGCCTCCACTGCTGCCCACTAGCAATGCTGCCTCACAGACACCTGACAAGTTCCCTACACCCCTAGATGGTGAGCACACTTCATAGGGAGCCATCAAATTGACAGCCAAAGGGACTATTTACATATTTTCTTATATAGGATACCTTCTTGCAGTATGTGAAACAGTAAAATACAATGTATTTCTTTTCTCTAACAACCTGTTCTGATTCAAATTCTATTTTGCCTGGATTAGTATCGCCACCTCTTTGGTCATCATTTGCCTGAAAGATCTTTTTCCATCCTTTCATTTTAAAATTATTGGTGTCTTTAAGCTCAAGTGATTCTCCTGTAGACAGGATAGAGTGGAGTCTTTTGTTTTTATCCATTCTGACTTTTGATTGTAGAATGTAATCCATTTAAGTTTAAAGTAATTAATGACAAGGAGGGAGCTGTTTGCTTTCTTAAAGCATTTTTGCTCCCTTTTTGCACATTCCTATTTTCTTTGCCAGCTGACTTTTCTAAGAAAGTGTTGGATACGTTTCTCATTTCTTTATGTGTGTATTTTATGGTGATTTTGTCTCCAGTTCCCATGTGGATTACACTTAACATCCCAGAGTTAGAACACCACAATTTGAAATCATGCCAACTTAAATTCAATAAATTACAACAATGAATGCTTATCAGGTCCATCCTCCTAAATGTGGGCTGTTAGTGTCAAACTACTGTCTACAACAGTGGTTCTCAACCTCTTTAATGCCGCGACCCAATAATACATTTCCCCCTGTTGTGGTAAGCCCAACAATAAAATTACTTTCATTGCTACTTCATAACTGTAAGTTTGCTATTGTCATGAATCCTAATGTAAATATCTGTGCTTTTCGATGTTGTTAGGTGACCTGCTAGTGATTCTCAACACTCCTGTAGAGCCTAAGACCTTCAGAAAACACAGATATTTTCATTAGAATTCATAACGGTAGCAAAATTACAGTTATGAAGTAGGAATGAAAATAATTTTAAGGTTGGGGATCACCATAACATGAGGAACTCTATTAAAGGGCCGCAGCATTAAAAATGTTGAGAACCAATGATCTACAATAATAATTGAAATCCTGGCTTCTAAGCAACTTATTTTCATTGTATGCTTTGTTCTCTTAATTTACATAGAAGATAAATATGCATTTACAAACCATTGTTACAATAAGACTAGCTTTAATAATTGCCCATGTATATACCTACGGTGAGATGTTGATCATATGGCATGACTTACCTAAACCAAGGAACCTGGGTTCCCTTGCCTGCTGCAGTGAATGCCAAACTGGTGAGGAAGGTATTGATGGAAAAGTAAAGAGGTGTTACTCAAGTGCCTGAGGCCAGGATCTCACAGCTCAAACATCACCCCCTTTTCTTACTCAGGCCCTCAGTTCTTAATAGTTAGGGAGGGGAGGGCTTTATTTCCTATCCAATTATCTTGCTACCTTTTGGCACTCTTGTGCGCTGCCCCTTCATCTTTATAGATTTTCATGTGTTTAGTGTAAGAATCTCTCCCTATAACAACTTGCCTAATGGGAAGGACTCCAAACCACTAGAACTGACTGTCTAGCTAATATCATTTACTCTCTAGTGTACTTTAGGACAGACTTGAGCTCTTTTTGTAGGTGAATTATCATGCTAATTAATTCTCTTAACTTTAATTTATGGGAAAGTCCTAATATTTCCCTTAATTCTGTAGCACAATTTTACTGTGGAGAGGATTTTTGGCTGAACTTCTTTTTATTTGTGTTATGCAGTGTATTCTGGCACCCAAGTTCCTATTGGGATCTCTGCTGACTATTTAGACTCCTTTTCTTGGATTTGGGCTGAGACATTCTCAGTGGTATCACTGGGCTCAACCTGGAGAGGGATGGTCTTGTCCATCAGGATATTCACCTCACTGGAACTGCCTCTCATCTGCCTCATGGAGGAAAAGAGGTCTATGGAACTGGAATCTGCAGATCTGTCCCCAAGGGAGCCTCTGAAAGATGTACATGCAGTTTCTCTGACTATTTTAGAGTCTCTTGTCTAGTACTTATCCCCTCGGGCCTTTTCAGAAATAATTTTTGTTGGTTTTTGTTTTCCATTGAATGGGCCATACTTTCCTATTACTTTGTACACCTTATAATATTTTGGTGTACAGGGCATTTGAATCTAATTTAATGAGACTACTCTAAATATCAAATTCTCACCATTTCCTATGGTTTATTGTGTTATGTTATTGTTTTTTCTTTGGATTGTTGAAGAGTCTCTCTATGCTGAGGATCAACCTGACATGTAAACTGAGCCTTCTTCTGGGCATGCACATTCCCTCTACTTGTCCCTGAAATGTTTGAGGTTGGAACAGGGTAACAGAGAACAGACTCAGGGCTCAGTGTCATAAACATAAAATTTATTCCAGGCACCCGGGTGTAGGAAGTCTGACTCAAGAAAGAGTCAGTGGTGAATTGGGGAGGCAGCAGGCGTTTTATGCATTCAGGGAGAGCTGCAGATGGGGCTTTGGCTTGACCCAGGTAGCAGGACCATACCCCCGTGTAGTTTCACAACCTTGCACTTTGTCCTTTTGCTGGCACAAGATGTCCTTTCTCATGGCACTGTACTGGGTTTATGATATTCAGGAATTTCTGTAAAGTAACCACTGAAGGGGAGAATGTTTGTACTAGGTTTAGGCTAGCAGAATGAGCTTTCTTTTATCAGCCCCTACTAAAGTAGAGCCCGCTATCTTGGTTCACCCTTTCAGTCCCCATATATGCAGTTGGTATTTAAATTCACAGTGTTTATTGTCAGTCTCCTGAAAGGGGAACAGTGAGAAATGAAGGATGGAGCGATGATCTCTGGATCTGTGATTCTCCTGGAAGGATGGTCTTGCAACATTGAGGGAGGTGTGACAACAATGGCTGCCAGCCCCTGTCTGCCTCTCTGTGATCACAAACAGCAGTAGAGTATGCCAGCATGAATCCCCAAGGACATGGTCTTTTTTGTTCACTCTGGTCCCTCATGCTGCCTATAAGCTGCCAAAGGTCACATGCCTAGCTGCCTGCTGTGGGTGTGGGATGGTAACTGCCACTGTGCAAACAGCTGAAATTGACCAATATTCCTGCATTTTACCTTTCCAAGTTTTTCCTGGAAGAGCAAATTCTAGCAGTGAAATTGTTGTCTATTTGAGAAGACATATTTTTGGTGCTTCCTACCCTGATATTACTCCATAATTCTCTCCTAATTCTATCTAATAAAAGGGTAATATGCAAATTAACAATCACTCTATCACAAAGATGGCGGCACCCATAGACACAAGTTGTCAGCATCCAGTACTCTCAGCCGCACTGGAATCCTCCAGTCCTGGAGGAGCGGTCCTGAGAACGGGCAGCATGAGCAACCTGGAGAAAAATTTGCTTCACCGCCTTAGTGACAATGAAAGCATTCCGTGGCTGGTCTCAGATGGGCCTCTGGGCCCTGGACAGCCTCTGAGAAGTGAGCATCGAGGAGCCAACCCCCACAGAGAGCTATTGGCATGTGGACTCATGTGCAGGGCTACTAGTACATTACAATATAAGTCAATGAATTAGCCTTGCAGGAAAAGTCAGCTGTAAGTATGTACAGGCAATTTTACTGACTATATTTTAACTTGATCATTTTGAGAATATCCAATCAATAGTTAGAGAGAGAACCTGCTAGGTACCTTGTGGAGTACCAAAAGGATAGGACATAGACCAGAGATTTTCTACCGGTGTGCTACAAAAATTTTTTAAACATACAATACCTAACTATGTACTAGGGACACTGACCTCTTTTCTCCTAGATGTTCAAATTGCTACTGCCAATACATTGATAGCCATCCCATCTAAATAAATCAAAACAATATCATTTTTGCTATATATATATATATATATGCATTACAATTTTATTAATTATGTTATATGTGCCATCAGATGAAACAGTTGAAAATGGCTAACATAGGTTATTCTCAAAGAAGTTTTAGCTTCATTAAGAAACAAGGTATATATAGAGGTGTCCAAATACCACAGAAATAGAGTTATTCATGATCACTATAAGGGGAGTTCAGAGGGAGGAGAGAGTTCTGTGAATAACAGTCATCAGATAATTCATCGAGAAGGGGTATTCCTGAGCTATATATACCTAATAAGATACTCTAATCTGAAGAGTATTCATAACATCAAAAACTTGCCTCGCTCTCACTTTGTTTCAGATGCCAATTCACCTACTACTTAAAGCAACCCTCCCACATATATACTTTTCCACAGATGAGGAATTTAAGAAAGAGAAACATTTAGGATCTCTTCCTACCCCAACGAGCAAGTCAGTATTGGAGCTGGGACTCAAATGAACTCAGGTCAGCTCTTGGGCCAGATCTCTCTGCTCAGTAGTTGCCCTGACAGAGCAGAATGGCATGAGCAAGGACAGAGATGTGACAGTGTGATGTGTCTGCCAGAGGTAGCAATTACCAGACTCTCAGGCAAGACATGTTTGTTTGTTTATTATTTTTTAAATATATTTTTATTGTTTTCAGAGAGGACAGGAGAGGGAGAGAAAGATAAAAACATTAATGATGAGAAAGTATCACTGATTGGCTGCCTCTTGCACACCCCTCACTGGGAATCGTGCCTGCAATCTGGGCCTGTGCCCTTAACTGGAATGGTACCTAGGACCCTTTAGTTCACCGGCTGATGCTCTATCCACTAAATCAGCCAGGGCATGGCATGTTTATTTAGACACTTTGCTCTAGTCCAGTGGTCGGCAAACTCTTTAGTCAACAGAGTCAAATATCAACAGTACAATGATTGAAATTTCTTTTGAGAGCCACATTTTTTAAACTGAAACGTCTTCTAATGCCAATTCTTTAAAACAGACTCACCCAGGTTGTATTTTGTGGAAGAGCCACACTCAAGGGGCCAAAGAGCTGCATGTGGCTCATGAGCCACAGTTTGCCGACCAGGGCTCTAAACCAACGTGTGTTCATATGAAGAATCTCTCGTCATTTCATTAAATTGCAGATTCAGTTAACACATTCGATATCTGTTACTTCAAAAACTTCTCCCTGAAGCTAGTGTAATGCAGAAAAAAAAAAAAACAACCTTATAAAAACTAAACCATTATTATGTGTTCTTGTTAAGTGGAGAGAAAAACAATCATCATTTCTTCTCTCATTTAGTTATTCCATACGTGGACCAGTTTTTGTAACATGTCAAGACATTGGTGGGGATAATTTGGTATGGAGTGCAGCGCCACCAAGTTGTGAAAGTAAGTACATTGCCTCTTTAGAATTTACAGTAGCAGTTCTCAAACTTTTTGGCCTGAGGGCCTGTGTATGCATTACAATTAACAAAAACATCACAGAACTTTTCTGCCTGTGGCTTAGAGCTACTGATATTCTTTACATTGGGATTAAAGCAGAGTTTTAAAATAATTATTTACTAATTCATTTTTAAGAACAGTAATCTCAATAGGTGTTAACAAATGCAGCATAATTTTGTCCTAAGATTAAACATATCCAAAACAGTGGGGAGAGTGTCATTGCTTTACAGTTTTTCTAATCTCTTCAGTATCTGGCTGAAAGGAAGACCTCCACATTCATTCTGCGGCATTGTCAGTCTGAAGCCACAGGAAAATCTCACTGTACACTCTAAGGATGACAGTGAGAAAAGACAAAATCGTGGTATCCTGTGAACCTCTGATTCAGGAAAGGGTGTAGCTCTTCTCAACCATCACGGAGTTTTCCTAACTCATAAGTTTATGTCCTCATTAAATTGTCAATGTCTTATGATTGGAAAAACTTAGCACTGTATTACAGATAAACACAACTGTTTCTTACAGGTATTTTCTATGGGTATTTATGAAAACAGGTTTTATATTAAAAAATTTTCTATTTTTGATTTGACTTGAGATAATACATTTTTTCATAAAAACTAAGTTTCAAATGAATATTAGATTTGCAACTAGAATGTAGAAATGATACGATAATAAACTTACTGAATACATTTCGTAGAACATTACTAATGCTATTTGAGTCTGTTACTTTTTTTAATTTTGCTTTTCTCTTTTTAAGGGATTGTGTGTAAGCCACCTCCACAAATATCAAATGGATACTTCACCAATGCCCGGAAGAAGACATATGAATATAATGAATCAGTTATTTATCATTGTGATTCAGATAAGTTGACACTTGTTGGAGCGAGAAAGCTTATTTGTATTGGGTATTACAAATGGAGTAGTAACACTCCTGAGTGTAAAGGTAATAACATTTCTGTTTCTTTCCCTCTCATTTGTAAATCGTGTGGAAAGATTTACCAACTTTAATTTTATTTCTTAAATATATTTTGATTAATTTCTGGTAGGAAGGGAGAGGAAAGAGAAAGATAGAAACATCAATGATGAGAAAGGATCATGGATTGACTGCCTCCTGCACGCCCCTTACTGGGGATCCCACAACCCAGGCATGTGCCCTTGACTGGAATGGAACCTGGGACCCTTCAGTCCACAGTCTAATGCTCTATCCACTGACCCAAACCAGCTACAGTTATTTTACCAACTTTAAAATACTTCGGCCAACATTTAAAAACAAAACAAAAAAATCCATATGTGTTTCTTCCCCATTTAATAGTTTCTAACATAATTGTATATGTGTCAAATAATAAAAAAATAATTCTACTTATAGAGTTTCTCACCCTTCATCACACATGTTCTTAGCATTGCTGTTTATGCGTTGTTAAGTACTATGTATATGCATGAATTAAATTTCCTATTTGGCTCCAAAGCATCAAAAATCACATACTGGCTTTAAGAAAGATTTTTTTTTCATTTTTCTTTAAATCTTGATTGTTTAGAGCATTACAGCTATCCCACTTTTTGCCTCCATTGCCCCATCAATCCTGTATTCACCACACCACAGTCTTTCACCTCCCTATTGTTTGTGTCCATAGGTATTGCACATCTATACTAATAAAAAGGTAATATGCTAATTAGAATGAATATCTTCCATATGATCTTCCATATGTAATTTACGACAAACTCATAGTGGCAAGAGTGAGGTAGAAGCAGTTAGGGGCGATTAGGCAGGAAAGGGAGAGCAGTTAAGGGGA
This sequence comes from Antrozous pallidus, assembly GCA_027563665.1. Classification (NCBI taxonomy): domain Eukaryota; kingdom Metazoa; phylum Chordata; class Mammalia; order Chiroptera; family Vespertilionidae; genus Antrozous; species Antrozous pallidus. The sequence goes on along the minus strand of CM050527.1, from coordinate 33,697,842 downwards.
TCATGCTGGCAGGGGAGAGCAATTAGGGGTATCAGGCTACCAGGAAAGAGCAGTTTGGGGGACCAGGCCATCAGATGGGTGAGTTGTTAGGAGCCTTTAGTCCCAGATGAAAAGATGGATGTCTGACTGCTGGTTTAGGCCCCAACCTGCAGGGATCAGGCCTAAATCAGCAGTTGGACATCCCCAAGGGGTTCTAAATTTGAAAAAGGACAGGCAGTCTGAGGGAGTGCTGCCCACACATGAATTTTGTGCACCAGGCCTCTAGTCTATATATATAAAATCCTAAGTGACTGGCCAACCAGCCAATATTTATGATGTCCAATGGCCACCAGGAGGTAGATGCTCTGACCGTTAGCTATGATGCACACTAACCACGGGGCAGATGCTCAATGCAGGAGTTACAGCTGCAGTTCTCAGGTGATGCACCTGTAACCAGAGAGGAGGGAGCTCGATTCTGGGGTGCATCACCAAAGAACTACCCTCTTGCAATCCTGGTCCCCTCAGGAGCTATCAGAGAGCTAGTTTTGACTCAGTCCCTGCAGACCAGCTCAAGAGACCCCACTGGTGCATGAATCTATGCCCTGCGCCTCTAGTATGCATATAAATTCTTTGGTTAATCTCTTCCTAGCCACCTCCTCACTTACCTGTGAGATTCCTGAGTTCTTACATGTTTTGCTGTCTCTGGATCTACTTTCTTCATCAGTTTATTTATTTATTAGATTACTTGTTCATTTAATTTGATTTTTAGTTTCAATTGTTCATAGATATGTATTTATTTATTTCTCATTGTTCTACTTATTCTTATTCTTCTTATTCATGTTGTTTGTTGTTGTTGTTGTTGTTGTTGTTCTTCTTCTTCTTCTTCTTCTTCTTCTTCTTCTTCTTCTTCTTCTCTTTTCTTCCTCTTCATCATCATCATCATATTATTATTATTATTATTATTATTATTTTTCTACTAGAACATCATTCAAGTTTCCATGTAATATTTGTTTGCTAGTGATGAATTGATTACTTTTTTTCCTCTGGGAAGCACTTTTTCTGACCTTCAATTCTAATTAATAGTTTGCTGAGTAGAGGGTAATGTTGGTTGTAAAACATTGATTTTCATCACTTTGAATATTTCTTGACACTCCCTTCTAGACTGCAAACTTTCTGTTGTGAAATCAGCTGACAGGCATATGCATGCTCCCTTATAGTTAACTAACTACTTTTCTCTTGCTGCTTTTAAGATTCCTTCTTTGACTTTAACCTTTGGCATTTTAATTATGATGCACCTTGGTGTGGGCCTCTGCATTTCTCTTGTTTGGGATTCTCTGTGCTTCCTAGATTTATAAGTCCATTTATTTTCACCAGGTAGGGGAGGTTTTCTGTCAAACTAAAAATGTTATGTTTTAATATATGACAGAACACTTCCCTTTCAGAAATGTATAAGCTACTCTCTATGCTAATTTTTGTACATGAACTTTTATTGTATTTTATTTTTACCATTTTGACCATTTTAAGAGTACATTTCAGTTGCATTAATTATATTCATATGGTTGTGCAACCATAACTTCTATATATCCAAAACTGAAACATTGTACCCATTAAACAGCAACTCTTCACTTCCCTCTCTTCCCAACCATGGCAGTGCCTATTTAGTTTTCTATGAATTTGACCATTTTAGATACCTCATAGAAGTGGGATCCCTTCTGGCTAATTGTAGTTAGCATAATGTTTTCAAGGTTCATCTACCTTGTAGCAAATATCAAAAGTTTATTTCCTTTTATAATTGAATAATATTCCACTGTCTATTGTTTCTACCTCTTTTATTATTTTTTTAATCCATTCACCTGATGATAGACACTTGGTTTGTTTCCAAATTTTGGCTATTCTGAATATGCTTCTCTGAAAATTGACATTTGGGTAACTGTTTGAGGCCTGTTTTCAATTTTTTTTGGGGGGTGGGGGTGGGGAGTATATGCCCAGGACTAGAGCTGCTCTGTTATGTGTTTGTTTTTTGAAGAGCAGCGATACTGTCTTCCATGGCACCTGCACCATTTTACACTCTCATCAGAGACCCAAGAATATTCTCATTCTCCAACCTCTTTACCGATACTTACTATTTTTTTTATATTAGGCATCCTAATGTATATGAAGTAACACCAATTGCGGTTTTATTTTCATTTACTAGTGTTTAGTGATCATATTTTCATGTGCTCATTGGTATTTTATATTGGGGAAAATTTCTCTAGAAGTCCTGTGCACACATTTTTTCTGTCACTAAATTTAGGGGTTCATCATGTATTTTTGATATTAATCTCTTATGTGTATATTATTTGCTGATGTCTCCTCCTATTCTAGGATGAACTTTTTACCTTTGATAAAAGTTTTCATTTTGTTGAAGTCCATCCAATTTGTCTTTTTTTTTTTTTTTTGCTGCCTATGCTTTTGACATCACGCTAAAAAAAAATCACAGATGCAACATCATGAAGTTGGTCCTCTGTATTTTTTTCTATGAGTTTTATAGTTATACTAGAAGCCTGATGCACGTTGATTCCTGCCATCATGGGCCTTGCTTTTCCTGGCTACTAGCACCACTTTCACTCTGGTCCAGAGGTGACTTTCTACCTTCCTATGCCACTCAGAGGCCCAGAGTGGCCGGGGATGGGGCGGGACGCTTGGCTGTCGTGTACGCAAATTAACCACCATCTTTGTTGGTTACTCATTCCTGATTGGTTCTGGGCATCACGAAGGCATGGCCAATTACTATGGTTGTCTATTATTAGATAAGATTTCTTTGATCCACTTTCAGTTCATTTTTGTATATGATACAAGAATTCAACTTCATTCTTTTGTATGTAGATATTCAGTTTTCAAAGAATCATTTGGTGAAAATATTGCCCTTCCCCCATTACATGTTCTTACCATCCTTCCATAGAATCATTTGCACATATATGCAAAAATTTACCTGTGAGCTCTGTATTCTATTGGATTGGTCTGTCTTTATTTATGCTGTAAGCACTGTGTTTTGATTATTGTAGCTTTTGAGTTAGTTTTCAAATCAGAAATGGGAGTTTTCTCAACTTTGTTCTTCCATTTCTAAATTTTTCTGGCTCTTCCTAGTCCCTTAAGGTCCCATATAAATTATATGTTGGATTTTTCTATTTCTGAAAAATGCATATTTAAAAAGGTGAGGAGATTGCATGTAATTTGTAGGTTGTTTTGTGTGGAATCAACATCTTAACCATATCAACTCTTAGAATATATGAACATAGGATGTCTTTTCATTTATTTATACTGTCTTCTACTTCTGTTAGCACTATTTTGTAGTTTTGCAAAGTAGGAGTCTTTCACCACCTTGGTGAGGTGTTTTGTTTTTGTTTTTGTTTTTGTTTTTTTCTGTATTTTACCTCTTTTATATTCCAAAAAGCGATCAAATCAGAGACCTAGAATATGTGCTCTGACCAGGAATAAAACCTGCAGTTTTGGTGTATGAAACCATACTCCAAAAAACTGGGCCACCTGATGATGACAGTATTTTACTTGGTTTTTTTTTTTATGCTATTGTAAATAGAATAGTTTTCTTCATTTCCTTTTGGTTTGTGCATGGTTAGTGTGATGAAGTGCAACTGATTTTTATTTGATTTCATAGACTGCAACTTCAGCAAACTTATTTATTATTTCCAACAGGTGAGTGTCTGTGCATGTGTATTTTTGGAATCTTTACAGTTTTCTACTTAAAAATCGGGTGATTTAGAACAGCGCTATAATTTTATTTCTTCCTTCACAATTTAAATGCTTTCCTTTCTTGCCTAATTGCTCTGATAATAATTTTTGCCATTATATTAAATAGAAATGTCAAACATGGTTTTCCTATTTTATTCTTGATCTTAAGGGGAAAACTTTGTCTTTCACCATTGAGTATAACGTTACCTATGAGTATTTCATGGATGGACCTCATTGTGTTGAAATTTTTCTTTTCTTTATTCCTTTATTTCTTCCTTCTTTCCTTTATTTATTTCTTTCTTCCTTAATTTATTTAATAAATCTTTATTGTTCAGATTATTACAGTTATTCCTCTTTTCCCCCCATAGTTCCCCTCCACCTGGTTCCCACCCCACTCCATACACTTACCCTGACCCCCCCCCCCCCGATACACATACACACTATCCTCATCCATAAGTATATGATTTTTGCCCAGTGTCTTCCCTCAACACCCACACCCTTTTCCCCCTGAGGATTGTCAGTCCACTCCCTTGCTATGCTCCTAATTCCATTATATACACACGTTTATTTTGTTCATCAGATTTTTTATTCACTTGATTTTTAGATTCGTTTGTTGATAGATATGTATTTGTAGTCACTTTGTTGTTTATAACTTTTATCTTTACCTTTTTCTTATTCTTTTTCTTAAAGAATTCCTTTTAGTATCCTATATAATAAAAGGCTAATATGCAAATTATCCCCTCAACTGGGAGTTCTACCAGAAGTTTGACTAGGGGTGGGGCTGGCTGGCCAACTGCTCATGGTTCCTTCCTCCCGCTGTCCTGGCCCCAACCTGTGCACAAATTCGTGCACTGGGCCTCTAGTTGGTTTGTTGGTGATGAACGCCTTTAGCTTTTTCTTATCTTTGGAACTCTTTATCTGACCTTCATATCTGAATGATACAGTACCTTTGCTGGGGAGAGGAATCTTGGTTGCAGGTTCCTGCTATTCATCATTTTGAATATTTTTTGCCACTCTCATCTGGCCTGTATAATTTTTGTTGAGAAATAAGCTGACAATCATATGGGTGCACCCTTGCTGCTCTTAATATTCTTTCTTTGTCTTTTGCTCTTGGCATTTTAATTATGATGTGTCTTTCTGTGGTCCTCTTTGGATTCCTTACGTTTGGGGTTCTCTGTTCTTCCTGGACTTATCAATATATTTCTTTCTCCAGGTGGGGAATGTTTTCCAACATTATTTTTTCAATGGTGTCTCTCTTCTTCTGGCAACCCCATAATTCTGATGTTGGTATACTTGAAGTTGTCCCAGTAGCTCCTTAAACTATCTTCATAATTTTGGGTTCTTTTTGCTTTTTGCTTTTCCAGTTGAGTGGTTTTTATTTGTTTGTTTGTTTTTGGGTGGTTTTTTTTTTTTTCTGCTTCATTGTATTTCAAATCTTTTACTTCATTCTTGCAATCTTATAGACTGCTGCTGGATCTTTGTATATTATTTTTTATTTCAGTCAGTGTATGCTTAATTTATAGTTGGTCCTTTTACATATCCTCAAGGCTCTCACTAAATTTATCAGTGGTTTCTAGAAAATTCTTGAAAAACCTTATAACTGTGATTTTGAACCCTATACACTCCATTTCTTTCATTTGTGACCTGTTTATTTTTCTTTGCATTTTGGCTGCTTCCCTGAGTTGATAAAGTGGCTTTGTGTGCTAGGTGCCCAGTGACTCAGCCTCCCAGTTACTTGACATTTACACTCTTGGTGCACCCCTTTGGGGGCCGTGTACAAAGTCTTATTGTAATTAAGCCTTGATTGGTGTTGGTATTATTGGAGGGAATTGACTTCCAGGCCAGTGTTTACGTTGGAAGAACTTCTATTCAGGACACACCCTAAAAGGGCAGCACTTGCTCCAGTGGGGTTTTGGTGCTCACTGAGTCTGTCCCCTGAGTGTGTACCTTATGAATCTGAGGAGTTGTAATCTGGATGGTCCCGCTATTATCACTGGGTACACTGGCTCTTGGATCTCTAAGGAGGTACTAATTGAGCCTCTGCCTGAGGCTTCCCATCAGGAGCTACGGAGAAATCTGCAGAATCCTCTTCTTAGTTTGGGTTTTGGAGATGTTCAGATGAGGCCAAGCTGTAAAGCAGTGCAAGCTGGTGTGGTGCCTTAGGACTTCTTTTGGATGTTCTGGGTCTGTCTGACTAAGCTGCAGTTTTTTAGGTAATTTTAGATTTCAAAGGACTAGACAATTGACATGTAAAAGCCTCTGTGTACAGCAATGGCTTCCCATCAGCCCTGTCCTACGAGTCCCCTGGGTTTCAGTGTAGCTAAGTAATCCTTGCAAGCACCTCTGAGAGAAAGCCGCCCTTGAGTTCATTCCGATGCCAGACAGTCCATTTTCTCTCCATATGAGTCTGGGTCCCCAGAATATTGCCCAAAACTGGAGTTAAAGCAATCAGGAGCTTGTGTCTCGCTCCCAATTGAAAAAGACAGGTGCATACTCAGGTACTAGCCCTTTCTGCATGAGCACCTCCATAGCTCTGCACTTTACTTTTGCACCACCTCTGAGTCTCAGTGTGCTTTTCTCTTTCCTTCTAGTTATAGAATTTCCACTCAGCCAGCCTTCCTGTGGTTCTGGTTGATGTTCGTTTGTCTTTTAGTTGTAGTTTTGAAGTGGCTGTGCAACGCAGCACCTTCAGGTGTTTACCTATGTCGTCGCCATTGGTTTCTCATCTATGTTGAAATTTTTCTGCATTACAGAATACCCTCAAAATCACTTATTAAGCTCTCCTGTATCTTTTAATTATAAGTAGAGGCCCAATGAATCCCTAAGCTAATATTGACGATACACTCATGATAAATTTGCAATCTGTACCACAGAATATTGCCACAGGAAATGTCACTGGTGAAGAAGAGGAATGCTGATGACTGAATATAAATTTATAATTTTATGATACTACTTTAAAAGAGAAACTTTAACATTATTTATGTAAGGAAATAAATTATAAAAGATTTTGTGAAAAGACAAATACTCCAAACCTATGAATTTAGGAGTCTGTAAGCTTTACTATTTTTTTTACTTCTTTTTATAATTATTTCTTTTTTTCTTCTAGAAAATTCTACAAAAGCTAAAGAACCACCAAGTAGAGCTGATGATTTAGGTATTATTTTGGATATTAATAACCCTCCATTCTGAGACCTTTGAGTTATCCATGAAAATATTTATTTTAAATATCTGCAATTAGAGAAGAAACAATCTGTCATGTGAAAATTGATATTTGTATTTATTCTAATAGCATAGATATGATAAAGGGAAGCAGTAGTATATATAGGCACATGCAGAAAATGCAGTTTTTAATAAGTCCTTCAAATCAAATTCCTAGTAGAGTGAGGTAACTTTCTACATTGCCGTGTTGATTTGTATATAAAATATATAAAACCTAACATGTTTTCAATGTGATATTGTCATTTTTTAATGGCAACTTATAAATAATATTCTGTCTACTCACACCTTATGTATACAAGGCTTATCATACCATAACTTGGGTTAGTTTTCTTCTACAATAGGCTGGTGAATCACACTTTATGTAGATGCACATAGTTCACGTAATATTAGTTAACGGAAGGGGAAAAGTATGATTGTGACAGTCACATGATATATTAGTATTTTTGTTGAATAAATGAGGAAAAATATATATTACTTTTCCTTACATTAGACTGGTTTGGTAAGGTTAATCACTTTAGGCCTGTTAAGCTTTCCCTCTGAATACTGTTGTCAATGGTTCATTGTTCCAGTAATTCCAAATCCATTATAACTCACTAAAAATGTGATTTTTTAAATGAAATTAAAAGAGCAGAGGTAATAAGACATTGTATGCTTTGACCTGACTTAATAAAAATAATGCCAGTTTGAGATCAGAGGTTCTACTAAATATTTCTAAGGTTTAAGATCTTGTAGTATTACTTATTGCTCTCTGCACCATAAAATATCAATGTTCAAGTTTCTATGCATAACTTATCCATGTGTCCTGGATTTTCATTTGCATTCTTAGAATGTTCTTCGTAATTAAGATCTTAACTTGGGAGTGAGGATGCATGAGGAAAGATTTTTACGATAATGTATAGTTTGTGAAGTCTGCAGAATAGATTTATATAATCAGTTAATAGAGCTTCATTCGTGGCTTATTCAACACTCACTTTTGGGAAACAATATAAGTGAAATTTCTAACAAAATCGTAAGAATGGTAGAGTGAATACTGTCCTAGGCCAACTAGAGAGGTCTAATAAAATGATTTTCCTCTAATGTAGTAATTATAATTTCTATAATAATTTATCCTAATATCTATAATAATTCCAACTTTTTAGAACCTGGTGGGGTTACTACAGCACAAAAACAAGTCATGTCCTATTAAGAGTTTCCTAAATTGGACCCTTAGTCTGTAATGGTATGAGAAGGGTTCTGTGATCAAAATTAGCCAGAATCACTAGCTGTCACACTAAACTAGAATAATAAACCTGTCTTTGCTGAAGTTTACAGATGATCTATCAAAATTAAAATGTGTCAATTATGTAGACACTCATGTGCTCAATTACTTTCAAACTGGCTTCATTTTTTCTCAGATGGAGGACTCATTGCTGTGATTGTTCTGTCTGTAGGTAAGTGTTTCAAACTTGGATGCCACTTAAATCAAAATATTAATGTGAACAAGTGCATCTTAATGACTTTTCTAGTTGCTATAGTTCTCATAACTTAAAAGTTAAGTAAACCAGTGTAGAAATACCTGACCTTTTATATGATGCTAACCTGTGTTTGTATTTTATCTTCTTTTGTATTCTACATGTCCTTGTAGTAACCAATTTTAAATCCCAAATATACTTTGAGTAATATTGTCTAAATTAGTGAGGGCTCTTGCCTGACTTACTGCAGACTCTAAGCAATACCGGGGAGCTGCATTTAGACGATGAAAAATCCAGATAGAATATAAATTATAGAATAATATTTCTGCCCACTGAAATGTATCCGACATTAATCTCTTCTCCTGGATTTTGAAAATTTGGATTAATTTTTAGGGTTATATGTCATTTGTTTTCTGGTTTCTTGTAGTTGTTGGCGATGCAGTAGTTGGCACCTGTGTATAAATGTCGTCACATCAGGGAGAGTAAATTAAACATGTTTCTTCAACCTGTTGCTGCTTCTCAACTTGATGTCCTTGTGCAGCTTTGGGTTGCATCTGCATTGTGTGCTGCCTTGTTAAAAACATGCTTGCGTGAGTGTGCTGTCAGAGTTGTATTTCTTGCTAAAAAATATTTTTACCTACTTTTAGTATTATTCTAACAAGAGTAATCTGTGCAGAGTTGTTTTTAGCTATGATGACTGAAAAAAATTTTGTGGTGGTTTGAGGTTTAAGTTCTGCAGAAATCATGTATCTTTATAGTGTCTCCCCTGCCCTATGTTTACTGTAACCCTATAGTGGATTGGGAGCCAGGACTAAATTTAAAATAGTTCACTGTGGAGACTTTGACATTTCTATTCACTGTAATCTTTAGGATGTAATTTTCCATGTGTCTGCATAACATAGTATTTGTAAGAAGTTATGTAGAAGTCTTATTCAAATACCCAATTTGATTTCTTTTCATTTAGAGTTGCTCATACAGGGTAAACTGGGGACTTAAAAGCAACATAGTTTAACTTTCCTCTTTGTTCTCCTAATTAGCCAGGTTGCAGTAAAACTCAAGAGTGCAACCTAAAGATGCTGTGAGGGGTAAATTACAAAGACACCTCATTAACTTCATCTGCCTTTTTAGCTATTAAAATGGAAAACAGGGGCATTTCAGTTCGAAAAATGTACCAATATATATCTTCTAAGGAGAATATTATTTGTAAGCATCACCCTTAAGTTTTTTTAATATGTTTTTATTTATTTCAGACAGGAAAGAAAAAGAAGAGAGAGATAGAAACATCCATGTTGAGAGAGAATTATTGATCAGCTGCCTCCTGCACACCCCACACTAGGGATCGAGTTCACAACCCGGGGCATATGCCCTGCCTGGGACTGGAACCGTGACCTCCTGGTTCATAGCTCACTGCTCTACCACGCCTAAATCTTAATGAAATAATTTACAATTAAATGAAAGATTTAGAATAAGTCCTGGAACATAGACCAAGACTGAAATATTTGATTTTCAGCCATTTGTTTGTCCCATCTGAGAGTCCATTCATTTTGGAGACTGTTTTAAAATCAAACTAATATTTTTAAAGACTTTTTGTATATTTGGCTTAATAATATGTTTTTCTTTTATAGCAAGCATTTGATTTGGGCTATGTTAATTCTTCACTCATGAATGCCTAATACATTTATTTTTAAAAATACTAGAGGCATGGTGCACAGACTCCTCCTATTGAAAGGAAATTCGTTAGAAAAAAGATTTGTACAGTAATTAAGTTACTGCAAAATAAAACATGTTAAAATAGTATGTATAACATAGTATTAGAAAATTATTTGCTATGATACATATATTTAAAATAAATAAAATTTAAATCATTAAAAATAATACCACTGCTACTATTATTATTAATACTAGAAGGCCAGTACACAAAATTCATGCATGGGGGTGGGGTGGGGGAGGGTGGCCCTCAGCCCAGCCTGCACCCTCTCCAATCTAGGATCCCTCGAGAGATGTCTGACTGCCTGTTTAGGCCTGGTCCCATTGGGCCTAAACATACAATAAGACATTGCTCTCACAGTCCAGGACTGTTGGCTTCCAACTGCTGGCCTTCCTGTCTTCCTGATTGTCCCTTTTCTTCTGCCTGTCAGCCTGATCACCCCCCTAACCATTCCCCTGCCAGCTTGATTTATGCCTAACTGCATCCCTGCCAGACTGTTTGCCCCTAACTGTCCTCCCCTGCAGGCCTGGTCCCCCCAGCCACTCTCCCATGCAGGCCTGAATCCTTCCAACTGCCTTTCCCTGCAGTCTTGATCACCACAAACTTCCATCATCTGCTGGCCTGGTCACCCCTAACTGCTCTCCCTTGCAGGCTTGATTGCCCCCAACTGCCCTCCCTTGCAGGCCTGGTCCCTCCCTACTGCCATCCCCTGCTGGCCTGATTGCCCACTACTGCCCTCCCTTGTAAGCCTAGTTCCTCTCAACTGCCCTCCCCTGCTGGCCTTCTTGTGGTGGCCATCTTGTATACACATGGAGGTAGCCATATTTGACCACATGGATGCAGCCATCTTTTGTGTTGGAGTGATGTTCAATTTGCATATTGCTCTTTTATTAGATAGGATTAAAAAGTAATAAAACAACAATAAAGGATAAAATGAAGAAATGTGACTGCTATTGATGACCAATGAATATATCATGATGTGGTTCACATTGAATGTCAACAAAAAATACCAAATTCAAGATTGCAATCACAGATTGAAACACACACATGTGATAGGAGCCAGTGAGAACTTTATATATACCATGGATGTGCTAGTAAATGTTTATTTTTAAAATTGCCTCTCTACACCATATGTACTATGCATATACAAAAAAAATTTTCCATTTTTTAAATTTAATGACTTTATGAATATTTTAAAAGCCCATATAATAAAAGCCTAATATGCTAAGTGTCCAATTGTCCAGTCAGCCATTCACCCAATCAAAGCATAATATGCTAATGATATGCTAAGGCTACTCAGCTGTTCTCTATGACATGCACTGACCACCATGTGGTAGATGCTCCCACTGATAGGTTAGTTTGCTGCTGGAATCCAGCCACTTGGGACTGAGAAAGAGAAGCCAGACATGCTCTGGAGCCCTCTAGTGGTCCCTTTCCGACTGGTCAATCTCCCGTGTCCCTCCCTGGCCCCAATCATGTACCAATGGAGTCCCTCAGCTTGGCCTGTGCCCTCTTGTAATTCAGGCCCCTCAGGGGATGTTGAAGAGCCAGTTTTTGCTTGATCACATGGACGAGGCCAAGGGACCCCAATGGTGCATGAATTCGTGAACTGGGCCTCTAGTAAAATATAAAATTAAAATAAAATCCTATACAATGAAGTATTATATGCAAATTGATCCTCATGCTGTTGCAAAAGATGGCCGCCCATGTGGTAAAAAAATGGCTGCCACAGGATGGCCAGCAGGGGAGGGTAGTTTTGGGAGATCAAGCCAGCAGGGGAGGGTAGTTAGGGAGAACCAGGCTGACAAGGAAAGGCAGTTGGGTGCAAGCAGGCCAGCAGGGGAGGGCAGTGGGGGCAACTTGGCCACCAGGGGAGCAGTTAGGCTTGATCAGGCTGGCAGATGAGTGGTTAGGGTGTAATTAGGCTGGCAGGCAGGAGTGGTTAGGGGCAATGAGGCAGGCAGGCAGGTGAGTGGTTGGAGCCAGAAGTCCTGTAAGTTGAACATCTCCTGAGAGGGTCACAGATTGGAGAGGGTGTATGCTGGACTGCGGGATACCCCCACCCCATGCAAGAATTTTGTGCACAGAGCCTCTAGTGTTATATAATTTATTTAGAAATGTTATCAAATATTAATATTGACTGTTTCTATTGAATTGTAAGTGTTTTTGGCCAAGTTTTGTGCTGTCAAGACATTTGGCATTTTCATTTGTTTTATTTGAAGTGTCACAATTTGATGTTTATTTAGTAATGTGACAATGTCACCCCACACCATTTATGAGCATATTAGTATCAAATAGTGTTGATCTTTTCAATCAGATTGCCAAAAATTGTAAGCAAGAACATTCAATGTGTTGACAGTAACATTTCTATAGTAACCTAACAAATATTAGTGTGACTTTACACTTATATTTTCCTCTATTTCACATCTATAACATAAAGCATGCTATCCGTTATGCTGGTCAGTAGGTCATTTAGTCGGATGGTCAGATGTTCGCATGGTCATTCACTTAGCCTTTGAGATATATATATATATATATATATATATATATATATATATAGTTTACCACAGTGCCTCCATTTGAATCTTATATCATACTATAGGCCTGGTGCATGAAATTCATGCACAGGGGTTGGGGGTGTCCCTTTGCTCAGCCTGCACCCTCTCCAATCTGGGATTCCTCTCACAATCCAGGACTGCTGGCTCCCAACTGCTTGCCTGCCTGCCTTCCTGATTGCCCCTAACTGCTTCTGCCTGCCAGCCTGATCACCCCCTAACCACTACCCTACCAGCCAGATTGATACCTAACTGCTCCCCTGCCAGCCTGTTTGCCTCCAACTTCCTTCCTCTTTTGGCCAAGTCACTCCTAACTGCCCTCCCCTGCAGGCTTGATCACCCCCAACTGCCCTCTCTTGCAGGCCTGGTCCCTCCCAATGGCCCTCCCCTGATGGCCATCTTGTGGTGGCCATCTTGTGTCCACACGGGGGCAAGATCTTTGACCACATGGGGGCAGCCCTTTTGTGTGTTGGAGTGATGGTCAATCTGCATATTACTCTTTTATTAGATAGGATAGAGGCCTGGTGCATGGGTAGAGGCCAGCTGGTTTGCCCTGAAGGGTGTCCCAGATCAGGGTGGGAGTTCCCTTGGGGTGTGGGAGGGCCTGGGCAAGGAGCCTGTAGTTATTTGCTGGGCGGCCACACCCCTAGAAAGCCAAGTGGAGGCCCTGGGATCTGAAATTTATTTATGTTCTACAATTGAAACTTTGTAGTCTGGGGCAGGGCCAAGCCTTCTGCTCACTGCATGGCTGCAGCTATTTCTGTTGGGACATTTACCTTCTATAATTGAAACTTTGTAGCCTGGAGTGGAGACCTAGGCCAACCAGAGCTGCAGAAGCTTGACTTCCTCCATCACCAGGGCAACCCTAGTCTCTGCTCTGTCCAGCTCCATGGCTGCTGCCGATTCTACTGGAATTTATCTATCTTCTATAATTGAAACTTTGTAGCATTGAGTGAAAGACTAGACTGGCAAGGGCAGGCAGAAAGCTTGACTTCCTCTATTGCAAGGGAAAGTCAAGCCTCCCACCTGCTCTCAGTGGCCACAGCCTTCTTGGTTGTGGTTTATTTGCATATCTGCTCCTGATTGGCTGGTGGGCATGACTAGTGGGCGTGGCTTGTTGGTATAGCAGAGGTGTGGTCAATTTGCATATTACTCTTTTATTAGATAGGATTGTAGAAGTCATGATATCCATATTTCATTTCTCTGTTTGTATATTTGTAACTACATATACACAGCAGCCCAAGGAGGAAAAAAGGTTTTACAATTCCAAATGGTTCATGTTGAAATAACTCAGACCAAAAGACAAAATAGCTTTGTGTTCTTCAATATCTTTCTTTGTTTAAAAGATCACTGCATCAAAATACAAAAGGTTCTTAAACTAATATGAAGCAAACCCTCTAGCTACCAGCCAAGGGCTCCACTAAAGGTGAAGAGGTTTCTGAGCACGGCAGCCCTGCATTCAAGGTTCAGGCCCACAGCTGATCTCAGGTTCCATGTCTGCTGAGCTCCCGGTGATGCTGCTGCTGGGCCTGGACTCCTGGGAGTAACCAGGGTGAAGACTGCCATTGATGTGCGTGTGTTTTAGAAATATGAATAAGCACCTTCAAGTTCATGAGCAAATGTTTCTCCTCTTTTAGGTAATTGGGTTTTTTTTTCAAAGACTCCTCATCTTATGTACATGCTCCAGAAAGGAGGTAAAGCTAGCGTTCCGGGGTGTAACACACAGCTTTACCTCCTTTTCTTTAGGGGAAGTAAAGACTTCCATTATATTCTCTGCACTGTTTAATGCCCATGATCTCCCTCCCTCCAAAGAAAATGACTGCCGTCGCCTTAGAGATTAATTTATGAGACTCTAACATTATAGAGATGCTTGTTTATTCCTAAGGGTAACTCTGAAAGCAGAGTACTAGGCATAGAGAAGCAAACGTTGCTGTGACAACTTGGTACCAAATGGCTTGATGTAAACTTGAACGTATGATGATTTGGAATAAAATGACCCTTCTACAGCCTTCCTATTAAAATAGAAAATTGGCATAAAGTCTTATTTTTAAGATTAGTAAACACATTAACATCAGGATAAAAAATGGCCGGGAAATAAGATATATAACTCTCTATCTTACCACTTACATAATGTGTGCAGCTACTTACTCTAAGTCACAATCAAGAGCTCGGGAGCAGATTCCACAAAGGCCAATGGAAAGGCAATTTTTTGGTAAAAGCAAAGTCTTTATTCCCAGGGGCAAAAGAGAAGACAAAAATTCCCACCAGAAGGGCAGTCTGGGCCTCCCAGTCCTCTCTATCTTCTTCATTTCCTAGGATTTATTGAGGTTAAAATCAACCAGTTTTCAGACTCTTGTGAGCTTCGAAGTCTCTGAAGCTCTCACCCTTAATTTAATGAATAATGAAGTTAATATAAAATACTTGTAATTAGAATTATTTTAGATTTCCATCTGACTCTAAAACAAAAAGTTACAAATACCTTGATTGTTTTATCAAATGAGTGTTTTTAAAGTTATGTTAGTGCTTATTTATCTTTCTTATATACTGGATTTCTACTTTAAAATACGAGAGACTTGTATATAATATCAAAAATAAGCAAGAGCTCTGCTATCTTGGGGTTTAGGTTAGGGAACGTGGCTTCAATTCTGTAATTACTGAAGCTTAGATGAAAACTTATTTATGGTGTAGGGGAAATGACTGGTCGTTGGTCATCTACTACCACCTGAAACGGCTCCTAGGAAAATACTCCTCCATCTGTATTTGACATGACACTCAATCATGATAGGCTATTTGGATAAGATGCCATAGTACTAGGCCTCTCACATTCCAGTGTGTAGGGGAATCACAAGTTGATGTTGATGAAATGCAGACTCTGATTCAAATGGGTCTCATTTGGGGCCCTGTGTTTGCTTTCCTGTGAGTCCCACATTCTGCAGTTTGTGCTAGGCTGCTGTATCATGGCCCCACAGTTAGAGGGTTACTAACACCTGGGACCTGTGATGTTACCTGCATGGCAAAGGGCTTTAAAGAAGATACCTTGGATGGGGAAATTACCCCAGGTTATCCAGGTGGAACCCTAAATGTAATTACAATCTCCTTCTAAGAGGAAGGCAGAGGGAGACGTGACCACAGCACAAGGCAATGTGACCACTTAAGCAAAATGCTGTTGGATGGAGGATGGAGGCAGGAGTTAAAAAACAATGAATGCAGCTCCAGAAGCTGGAAAAGACAAGGAAACAGCTTCTCTCCCAGCCCACACCTTCATTTCCAACAGTGAAATTCATTTCTCACTTATGACCTCCAGAACGGAAGAATAAATGTGTGTTGTTTTGAGACACTGTGTGAATGTCTGTGTTCCTCCCAAATTGGTGTGATAAATCCTAACCTCCAAGAAGATGGCATCAGGGGCCACTGGGAAGTTACTAGTTGATGGGGCTCAGGCTTCAGAGTTGGAATTAGTATTCCTATAAAGGAATCCCAGGGAAGTCCCTCAGCCCTCTGCCTCGTGAACTTACAGTTAGAAGTCACTGCCCAGGAGACACAAAGCTGGCTCTCACTAGATGCTAACCCTGCCAAGACCTAGATCTTGGACTTCCCAACCTCCAGAACTCTGAGGAACACATTTCTGTTATTTACCGGTTACCCAGTCTGAGCATTTTCTCTAGAGGCCGGAACACACTAAGACTCCCAATCTGCTGTGACTCGTTAGAACAGCAACAGAAAATCAGCCACCAATGCTATGGGTCCTCATAACACACTTTGAGGAGCAAAGCTGTGTAGAAGCAAATCCACAGATGAGTTTTTCTCAAGCCAGGCTACACATTAGCATCACCTGGGATGAGTTTGAAACAAAAAGCAAAAAGCAATGCCCAGGTCCCATTGCTGGGAGAGTTGAAGCAGAACCTGTAAGGGTGGTAGCTAAGCATCACTGTGTACAGGCTCCTTGGGTGAAACTGACCAAAAGTAGGGAGGAGCTGTCTCAAGGGAATAAACCCAAAATACAACTTTTCTTGTGTTCAGGGATAACTCTTAAACTCCCCAATATATATTCACACACTAGTCTTCCCCCACACCTCTTCCCCCCACCACCCTTGCTCCTTTTGAACTGTATGCCAGCTTCTCAGTCAGACATGGGCCAACACCTCATGTGAGGAATTACTTGGCTGGAGACTTAACAGATTATTTCACCTAAATTGTGTTCAGATTTGTGTCTCAGGCTTATTAAGAATACCTCAGCCTGCCTTACCCGGTTTGGCTGAGCGGATAGAGCATTGGCCTGCAGACTCAAGGGTCCCAGGTCAATTCCAGTCAACAGCATGTACCTTGGTTGTGGGCACATACCCAGTAAGGAGTGTACAGGAAACAGCTTATCAATGTTTCTCTCTCACTGATGTTTCTAACTCTGTCCCTCTTCCTTCCTCTCCATAAAAAACTAATTAAAAAAACAATTTAAAGTAACTCCTCAGCCTTTATTTTTACATGTGGTAACTATTGCCATACAGCCAGCAGGAAGCCCGAGTGAGCCCTGAGTCCAATGGGCCTCCCCACTTACACACCTACAGCCAAGCAGGTGGTATCATTTAACTAAGAGGCACACACAACTGCCAACGCATATTCTATTTCATTGGAGAACATGGCGTCAAAAACCAGATTCAAGATGTGTGCAGAAGAAACAGACAAAAGAGAAAAACCAAGATGGTGGCATAGGTAAACACCTACACTGCTGCCTCGCACAACAATTTTAAAACTACAACTAAAAGACAAAACGGATATCATCTAGAATCACAGGAAGTCTGGCTGAGTGGAAATTCTACAACTAGAAGCAAAGAGAAAGCACACGGAGACTCAGAAGAAGTGTAGAAGGAAGAGGTACCGAGGCGCATGCACGGAGAAGGCAGGCAACTGAGTACACTTCTGGTTTTTCAAGCAGGAGGGAGACAGAAGTTCCCAACTGCATTGAACTCCAGTTCTGGGTGAAACTCTGGGGACCCAGACTCATTTGGGGAGAAACTGGACTATCAGGAAAGAGAAAAGCACACTGAGACTCAGAGGACCTGCAGAAGGCAGAGGTGCCAAGACACAGAAAGTGTGGGCAACTAAGTACACATATGGCTTTTTCAAGTAGGAGGGAGACAAAAGCTCCCAACTGCATTGAACTCCAGTTTCAGGTGAGACTCTTGGGACCTAAACTTATATGGGGGGGAATCTTGTATGTCTGGCAGTGGGTGGAACTCAAAGGTGGCTTTCTCTCAGGGGTGCTTGTAGCAATTACCATGGGACACTGAGACACAGGGGCCTCTTAGGGCAAGGCTGATGGGAAATCACTGCTGTAATTCCCTCCCATTCAAGATGAGCACAGAGCCTTTTGCAAGCCTTCTCCCATAAGGATATCTCCAGCACAGAAGTTCTCCCAGTACAGACACAGCTGATCCTCACAGCCAATAGGCCTGGATGTCAGTTCCTCCCAGTGATACCAACAACAATCTGTGCACACAGCTCACAAAGGGTAAGCTGCAGCTGGTGAAGCTGAGCTATAGGGCTCTATATGACACCTAGCACACAAAGCCACTCTATCAATTCAGGGAAGCAACCAACATCCAGATACAAAGAAACAGATCACAAATGAAAGAAATGGAGGAAAGCAAACGACTGGATATAGAGTTCAAAACCAAAGTTATAAGGTTTTTAAAGGATTTTCTAGAAAAGGCCAATAAATTTAGTGAGAACATTGAGTATATGAAAAAGGACCAACTAGAAATTAAGAATACAATGACTGAAATAAAAAATATTATACAGAGATCTAACAGCAAACTAGAGGATCACAAGAATCAAGTCAAAGATTTGAAATACAAATAAGCATAAAACACTCAACTAGAAAAGAAAAAAAATAAAGAATCCAAAAATATGAAGATAGTGCAAGGAGCCTCTGGGACAACTTGAAGTGTGCCAACATCAGAATTATGGAGGTGCCAGAAAAAGAGAGAGAACAAGTCATTATTGAGGAAATAATGACTGAAAACTGCCCCCACCTGGTGAAAGTAATAACTTACAAGTGCAGGAAGCATACAGAACCCCAAACAAAAGGAATCTAAAGAGGACCACACCAAGACACATAATTAAAATGCCAAAAGAAAATATATAAAAAGAATATTAAAAGCATCAAGAGAAAAATGGTTAGTTACCTACAAGGGAACACCCATATGATTATCAGCTGATTTCTCAACAGAAACCAGGCAGGCCAGATGGGCGTGGCAAGAAATATTCAAAGTGATGAATAGCTAGAACCTGCAACCACGATTATTAAACCCAGCAAAGCTATCATTCAGAATTGAAGGTCAGATAAAGAGCTTCACAGATAGGAAAAAGTTAAAGGAGTTCATCAACATCAAACCAGTATTATATGAAATGCTGAAAGGTATTCTTTAAGAAGAGGAAGAAGAAGAAAAAGGTAAAGATAAAAATTATGAACAAATACATATCTATCAATAAGTGAATCTAAAAATCAAGTGAATAAATAATCTTATGAACAGAATAAAATGGTGAATATAATAAAATCAGAGGCATAGAGAGAGAATGGACTGATAATTCTCAGGTGTGGGGTGGGGGGTGCAGGAAGAGACTGGACAAAATCATCCACCTATGGATGAGGAAAATGGAGGGGGGAATAAGAGCAGAGGGTGAGGTGGAAACCGGATGGAGGGGAGCTATGGGAAAAAGAAATTGTAATAATTTTAACAATAAAGATTTATTAAATTGAAAAAATGAAAGGCACTCTGAAGCACATTATATGCTTTCTGATGGGAAGAGACAAGACCAAATAAAAGCCATCAAACCTAAATTTGATCCAATTATCTAGCTCAAACAACCATTCTAACGGAAGAACAGGAGAGAGAAACATGCTAAAAGAAACCATGGGCTAATTAGCAAAATACAGACTATGGGATAAACAAATCTATTTACTCAACATATACTCTCACAATGAAAAAATAAATTATGGAGAGATAGGAGGGGGCTTAACAAGTAAGCCCTATAAAAGCATGACCAAAGGAAAAAAGTCATTTCTCAAAGAATTGGAAATTTGAACAATGACTATGTATATGATAATTAGTAGGACTTAGTAATTTTGTAAAGGTATAACAAGACTGTGTTTATTTTTTTAAGGAATCTTCTTTTTTAGGAATTCTTACTAAAAAAAATATGTGAGTAAAATGATGTGATACCTGGGATTGCTTCAAATCCTATGGGGAGGATGACAGTGGCATAAAACAAGATTGGCTATCAGTTGAAAATTGTTGAAGCTGGGTACAGTGCACTTGGGGATTCACAGCAATATTCTGTCCACTTCTGTATTTATTTGACCTTTTCAAAAATAAAATTGAATGCACTGTTTGAAATGCTTAAATAAAATGCATCTATACTAGTAAAAAAAAAGAAAAAGAATAAAAAGACTTAATCATGTTTTCAGGGACATGAGTATTCTCAATGGTGATGAATGTGTCAGATGATGTTGGGAAGACTTGTGAGATAGAGAACAATGATGAGGGATCAGTTGGCAGTAATTGTTTGGGGTATCAAGTGAACTGATGGGGCTCATCAGGGTCTGTACCTTGGTGGAAGGACAGTGTCTCCAGCCTTGAGAAAGAGAAGAGTCTTCATCCTGGCCAAGGAAGCATTTGGACACCTTAGATTGCAATACCTCCTTTCAGTCTTGACTGTGGTAAGTGCAGAAGGACATGCTCCTCCACATTGGGTCCTGTGTACTTCCCCCTGCCATGGCCACGGTTCAGAAAAGACAAGACTGAAGTGAAGATACTGTGAGTTACAATGGGTCTGTGGGTTTTCTGGAATAGGGCACTTTTTCTTTAGTTGTTATAAACTGTGAGAACACTTTTGACAAAGAAGGAAGAGGAATTGGTGACATTATTCATATGTTCTCTGTCTTATCTACTCAGTACCTCAGGTTTTGCCATACTGGCTTGTATCCTACATATTCACCACAACAGAGGCCAAGAAAACATCCTTGTGAACTTGTAATTTAATGCTAGCCCTGTGATTATCAATGTATGCATTCTGGGTAGTTCAGTTGTCAGCCATGCTGCAATGCAGAGTGCAACAGCTGCCTCTGTAAATGACAGAGGCTATGAATTTGACCCCATGACAAGTCCTTTGGGCCAGATATATTTTTCTCATGGTCAACAGTTTTATACATCCCCTCCACACGGAGGGACTTATATGCCCAGCTACGAATAAAAACATTGTGTTGTTCAGGAAGAAACAGTAATTTCCATGATTTGTTGAACCCAGAAGTGTCCAGTACAGCTCAGATTCAGAATTGTGTAAACATATATGAAGTTCTGTAATTCCACAAGGAGAGTTTGAGTTTTATACTGACAGCTTCCATTTCCTCACCCACCTCTCATTCCTTAACCCTGAGTGATATGTGTTCTATCTGCATCATTCAATGAACAAAATAGATGTGGATACAGAAAGGGCATTATTAAAATTTTATTCATTACCTGATTCCAGATGTAACATATGTGTATTAGAGAAATCTGAAAAAAGCACCCAAAAATGAAATATTCATACTCCAATCAACTCTTAGTTATCTTGGGAATATTTCCAATTAATCTGTTTTATGTGTACCAATATCCAATCTGTTTTATAAAGGAAGTGTCAAGGTTCACACCCTGATTTAGAGTCTGCTTTGTACACATACAAATCTATCAGTTACACTGATATTTTAACATGGCATGCTGCATAGGATTCCCACTAATTCCTCAATACTGTTACCAAGTAATTAGCATTTAATATTTTGCCAAAATTGTACATCTTT
Source organism: Antrozous pallidus (assembly GCA_027563665.1). Taxonomy (NCBI): domain Eukaryota; kingdom Metazoa; phylum Chordata; class Mammalia; order Chiroptera; family Vespertilionidae; genus Antrozous; species Antrozous pallidus. The sequence continues at coordinate 33,676,368 of CM050527.1, read as the reverse complement.
GCTCACAGCTCTGATGATTACTTTGGGATAAACTCTAAACAGAAGTGGTAGTATAAAAATCATGACCATTGTAAAACTTTTAACATACAATAGAGTTACATTAAAAACAAAAGATTTGAAGATACTGCTACTCCCAATATGTTTACTCACAATTGCTGACATTTTGATTCTTTGCCAACTAGATAACAAAATGTCAGTTCCTTTGTATGCTCTTTAATATCCTTCCTTACTCTTTTTAAAAACTAGTCTTACAGATTTACTCACAACTCGACACATAAATCTTGCTCATTCTTAATGTTCCAGAATTGAGATGGTTTCCCTACAAAAGTTCTCCCTCTTATCAATTCCTACTCATCCCACCAATCATGGCATTAACCACATCCAGGACTTGGACAATTAATACACCCTGTCCTTACCTTTTTCCTAATAATGTATTTTGTCTCCAATAAAATATTTAGCTACAAAATAGCAAGGGTCCTCCTATAGGTTGAGACCCAAGATCCTTATGGCATGGTGTTTAATAATGTGCCTTCCAAAAAAATGTACCTTCCCAGGGACCTCTCAAGGTACTAGAGGCAGAGGCATTTATATCGGGGCTGGGGGTGCAGTGGTCAAGCCATCTTGGTGATTTGGAAATCTAGAAGGCCTTGAGAGGATTCAGTAGCAGATTGTCAACCACAGAAATCTCAACTATTGTCCCTAATTATGCTTGATGAATGCCAAATATGATTAAGGGCCATGGCTCTGTTATCTATAGAAATGGGGTGTCCACTGGCAGAAGTAGGGGATCCCTTTTCTCACTGGGTGCCTGGGGCCGGGTCCTATGGTATCTCAAGAAAAAGAATTTTCTGAGACTCCAGCTCCGTGCTGGTCTCTAGGCAACCTTCTGTCTGAACTCTGACTTTCTATTTTTTGTCAATTCACTTCATTCTTCCAACCAGGTGTCCCGGAAAGGTGCAGTGACGACTGGGCCAGCTCTGATTTCCTTTCCTCCCTTTCTACATGGGATGGCACCTGCCTGTTTAGGACATGGCAGTGACCCACCATTTCCAGCATACCTTTGCCGGTTGCAGAATGGTCAGCCCACACAGGCCAGGACGGAGACTGAGAAGCAAGCGGACAGGATTGGCTTAGACCTCCGCCACTCACGCCCCATTTCTTTGCAGCCTGCCATTGGCCCGCCCTACCGTGATTCAAAAGCCAGACAACGCCCACCAACGGTAAAGAACTTCACACCTTTTGAGACTGGGGTTTGTTGACCCTGGTATATGCACTCAAAAAGGCAAATACTGACTGTCCCTCAGGTTCCCCGCTGATTTCCAGAAAAATGAAGGCACCTTCCAGCCGCCTGGAGAGTCCCTTTTCCTGGGGCTTCCTGGGGGTCCTTTTGCTGGCCCTAGAGATCCTGCTCCCCATTTGCTCAGGTAGGGGAGGGGAAAGGGTGTCAGCTCTGGAGGGAAACTAGAGCGGGTAGAGGAGCTGGCCAACCAGAGTGGAGGGTGAAGGGAAATTTGCTTGGTGTGTGGGGTAGGAAGCTCAGAGCTTGGTGGACCCAGGTGATGCAGATTAGGGTAGAAGCCTTAGCCACAGATCCTCAAGGTTGTTCCCTGGGGGACCCAGAAGTGAGGGGGACTTCAGAGGGCCCGCGGTAAGGGTTGTTAGGTGGTAGGTACTGAGCCTCTTGGAGCGCTTGGTGCAGTCAGTGTGTGCTGGGGGCTAAGCTGTGTCCCCAGCCAAAGCTTGCAGGTGTTTGGGGACTGGGCTAATCAAGATGTCAGAGATTAACCAAAGAACATGTATGCATATATATATAACCCAAGGACACAGACAATAGTGTGGGGAAGGCCAGGACTAGGGTGGGGACTGAGTGGATGAGGATAAAGTGGTGGGGAAATGGGGGACATGTGTAATACTGTCAACAATTAACAAGAGATGGGAAGCCCTGAGCAGGTGCTGAAGGTGAGGGCTTGCTCTTCAATGCCCCGCTGTGTGTGGATGTTGCTTGGGCCAGTGCTGGGCCCATGGGGAGGCTTTGCCCTGTGTTCTCTGGGCTTAGTGAAGTCTTGGTGAGTGGGTGCTGTGCTCCGCTGGGTTCGCTGGGGGATCGCAGGCCAGGTGTATGCTTTACAGAAGGGTCCAGGCCAGAGGTGCAGGGTTTAGGGCAAGGAAGCTCACTGCTTGTTTTGTATGGAGTTTGGGGAGAGTGTTACCCACAGAGCCCTTAAGTGAGAGCAGGCTGCAGGGCCTGGGATTCAGAAGGACTAGGGAGGACACACAGTGCTTTTTGTACAAAAAGGTAACAGGCTGCTTGTTGCCCCCAAATCATATTGGTATTGCTCTCCAGGCTGTTGCTGTGTTTTTTTTGTTTGTTCGTTTGTTTTTTAAACTGTGCAGTTTCCTTCTCATTCTTATCCAATATCAATAATACGCTATGCTCTTCTCCATTATCTTTGGGCAATATTTTTTTCTTTTTTTTCACTAGGTTGGGTCTCATTTGAAGGAATATCAGAAGCAACCTAAAAAATACTGGTAGCAAAACCTAGTGAGAAATGTGTCATAACAACAAATTATATCAATAAACTTCCCCCTGTAGCTGATAAACTTAAGCTGAAGGCCATCCACTGTTGGATTTATGTTTCACTGAATACAATGAATATTTATATACATACATATATGCTTACTGTATATAACATATGTGATCAAAGGGCAACAAATATTATGTTGTATTTCCAACTGTAGTTTTATGCATGTTTGTTTCTATGCCCAAGTGGTTTTTAGGATCCTATATACAATTTGTATGCTTCATTCTCTCTTTAGGAGGATTCATTTAATAAAGATTTCCCTTATTATGTGCCAGGTCCTGTGCAGGTTCTGGGGACACACTGGCGACCAATAACAAGCCATTCCTACTTTCATGATCCTTATTTCACTCTTCGTCTGTTTGCACACACACACATTTCTCACTATGTTTTGCTACCACTCAAGCTTATTGATATAATTTGTTGTTCATTTCTTATGACTCATTTCTCACAAGGTTTTGCTACCACTCTTTGTCTGTTTGCACATGCACACACATGATATTTAACAGCAACTGTGTTCTTGCTCACTGTTAGATCCCCACTGCCATGCGCACAGTAGGCACTCAATAAAGATTTGCTGAAATTTACTGGGATTGATGGACAGTAACCAAACCACAATGCTAGTGTTACAACCCCAGTCAGGAGCCCTGGAGGAAGGAGCAGACTCTCTGAGAGCCTATGACAAATGACTGTGGGAGGGAAGGCTTTTCTGCTCAGAGACCACACTCTGCCACTGTGGGGCTTCTGCACTTGCTGTCCCCCAGTCTCCTCTTCTCTCTTTCATAATTGGCTCCTTGTCCTTCAAACTTAGGTGTGATGACATCCCCTCAGACACCTTCTCTGAGCCAAATTTCTCAGAGAGACCCACACACTCCAGCTCAAATTCCCCTGACTGTCGTCCCTCTTCCCAAACCACCTTTTCTGTCCTAGCTCTTCTAGAATGCAGAGATCCTTCAGGCTTGTCACACTGGTATTAGCAAATGCTCGATCTTTTTTCCTTAGAACTACCACTCTTTTATAAGTTCCAGAAATATGAAGCATAATATTAAGTGAGGGCTGAGAGCCCAGTTAAAATTCAAATCCAACAGGAAAACAAAAACTACCTTGAGAAAAATTAAGATAAAAACATTTCAAAATGTACGGGATGCAGCAAAAGCAGTCATATGATGAAAGTATAATCCTATAAGGGCCTTCCTTCAGAAGCAGGTGCAATCCCAAATAAACAATCTAATTTACATTTAAAGGGACAAAAACAATGGGAAAGATACATACCTACAAATATATTTTGAAACCAAAGTTATTGCTGCTGTCTCTTCAATTTGCTGTTGAAAGAATATGCAGGTTATTCCCAAAGAATCCAGACGCTAATAGGATGTTATTTAAAGCAAGCACAATTCGTCATCTGGTAAAAGCCCGGCACAATCTCTTAAAACCTCACCAAGGACTTTTCAATTGTTCCATACAACCTGCCTGCTACCAGGCCATCCTCCCTGGCTGGTGTTAAAGAGAAAATACTTTACTTTCATGTTCTTATGTTCTTATGCTCAGATGCCTGCTGTGACCTACCAAAATTTGAATCTATGAAACCCAAGGGTGATGCTGCACCCCCTTACGATCCTGGGTACCAAATAAAATATGAATGTCGCCCAGGATACAGGCGGCATATTCCTGTTCTTCCCACCTCCGCTGTTTGTCAGCCTGACAGCACGTGGTCACCTCCTCTCCAGGAGGCTTGTATAAGTAAGTACACAACATTTTTTTTATTGCTCTTAAGATTTTCATGCACTCTAGATGGCATATTCCCCCATTACAATGATGGTTTTTCAGATGGATGTAAATTTAAAATATCCAGAAAATATTTTATTTGGCCATTGATTCTACGTGTAAATGTGAATCTTACATTTGACCATTAACGGCAACATGAATGGACCTTAAGGACATTATACTAAGTGAAATAAGTCAGAAAAAGCTGAAAATTGTATGATTTCACTCATATGTGAGATACAAAACTGGAACTCATGGACACAGACAACAGATTGGTGGTTACCAGAGGGAAGGGTGGGGAATTGCGGGATAGCAATGAGTAACAGGGATCAAATATATGTAAGGGAAGATGGTTTGACTTTGGGTGGGTGGGAGTACAATGCAATATATCAGTGGTCAGCAAACTGCAGCTTGCGAGCCACATGCAGCTCTTTGGCTCCTTAAGTGTGGCTCTTCCACAAAATACCATGGCCTGGGCGAGTCTATATTGAAGAAGTGGCATTAGAAGAAGTTTAAGTTTAAAAAATTTGGCTCTCAAAAGAAATTTCAATCGTTGTACTGTTGATATTTGGTTCTGTTGACTAATGAGTTTATCGACCACTGCACTATACAGATCATGCATCCTAGAAATGTACACTTGAAACCTATATAAGCTTATTAACCAATGTCACCCCAATAAATGTAATAAAAATAAACAAGAAAAATATTTCCATGAATTTAATAGAGCAGTATGGAATTTTCATTTTGACTCAAATATGTTTTGACATTAGTGTAAAACAACAAATTTGCAATTTTTCTTTTAGAAAAGTCATGTGCACAGCCAAAAGATCTACCAAATGGCAAAATAGTCTATGTTAGTGAAACTATGAAGATTGGTTCACAAGTTCAATATGCTTGTGATGATGGGTAAGTAAGCTACTCTGTGGAAGAATAAGGTAAACATTGCTGGTTCCATTTCTGTTCTCTTCTCAAGCATTTCCATTACGTTGATTTCATCTTGCTATCTGTGAAACAAGTTGTAATTATAGCCAGTCAACCCTTGGAGACTGACAAGATGTGAAATAAATAAAAAGAAATTGAAATTGAAGGAAAGCACAATTGTATCTATCTATATAAAAGGCTAATATACTAAGTGTTTAAACCATCCAGTAATGATGTCATGTAGCAACTGCCTGCTTCCTCTCCCTAGTGACGACTGCAGTTTCTTCTTGCAGTTTCTTCAGCCCAGGAACACCCAGGTGGAGATATTTTACACTGTAACCAAATGTCTGTATAGCATTTTCCTGTGCCTCATCTCATTTGATCCTCACAGAAGTCCTGGAATAATAGATAGGAGACTCAGTGGAATCCTATTTTCTTTTCATTAGCTGGGAAACTGAGATTTAGAAAGCTTAGAAACTTGACCCAATTGAAAGGAAGCAGAAATGGTGGACCTTGAAAATGACTTCAGGTTTTCTCACTGCACAGAATATAGTCAAACACTACTGCAGCTCTAGCAGGCTTGGCTCAGTGGATATAGTGTTGGCCTGCAGAATAAAGGGTCCTGGGTTCAATTCCAGCCAAGGGCACATGCCTGGGCTGTGGGATCAATCCCCAGTAGGGGGCATGCAGGAGGCAGCTGACCAATTATTCTCTCTCATCATTGATGTTTCTATCTCTCCTTCTCCTTTCCTCTCTGAAATCAATAAAAAATATTTTTTTAGAAAACAAACATTGCTGCAGTTAAATATTTTACCCTTCCTTCTCCCTGTATGATCTAAAATAATAATCGGCTTCATGTTGATATTTACTGCTGTGTTGCTGACAATTACCTGAAAGAGAAGTTGGGTGCATCACTGGGCTGAAAAAAAGTTTACTTTAATCAGGAAGTGATTTATTCTATATAATTAATTAAACAAGTTTATTCGATATCTATAAAAGGCTAAGTTGTCTGGTGCATGTGCGATATATATAAAGCTCTCACTGGCACTAATCACATACATGTGTTTCCATCTATCATTGTCAATTGTGAATTTCGTTGACACTTCTGTTATAGAGAAAGGGAACAAGGCGATATTAAAATATGTCTTCTAATTAATTTCCTTTCAATGTGCATGACTTTGTGCACTGGGCCACTAGTCATATAATGAGTAATAATAAACCTATCAGTGTCATTAAAAATGTAGTAATCATGGTGACATGGCCCAAAATTAAATTATAGTAAGCTGGAGGGTGGGTGAGAGAGAGATGGGGAGTTAGTTAACAGAAGAAAGGGCAGAAATTCATGAAATGTGTTTTGAAACTTTGAATCAACATTCAGGTCTATATCAGAATAGTGGGAACGTAAGAGCTAGTATAGCTCCTATTCAGTAAGGGCTAGCTGTCCACTAGATTTCCCTACATTCTGCTTCCACATGAACTTTCAGGCTGTTGCAAACAAACAGTCCAAAAGCAGCAAACACGTCTTCCTGCAGACTATGCACCTATCCTAGAACTAGCCCCACTTACCCTTCTATTGTCCCCTTATCTATAGCCTATGTAAATTCCTTCAAAATAACTTATATCTATTTAAAGCTGTAAGAGAACCCCATTAAATCAGGATGGCAGAAATATTTGCCTTCATCTGCCCCTGCAGCTGGTGGTTTAGACTGCATGCCCCAGGACCTGGTCCTTTTTTCTGTGGAGCACATGGCTAGTCAGTAAACCTGTTCCTTTAGGAAAACATTAGTCTGCAAAGGTTTTGTTTCACAGCTTTATCCCATTGTGGTCAGGGAAGATACTTAGTATCATATCTATTTTTAAAAAAACATATTGATTGGTTAATATTAATTTTGACTAATCACATGATCTATTGTGGAAGATGCCCCATGTGCACTTGAGGCAACCCTGCTAGTGGTTCTCAACCTGTGGGTCGTGACCCATGTAAGGTTTTAATCTGAGATATAAGATTTAATCTGACTGAAGCCAATAAATTGACCAAGACAAGCAGGGTACAAGAAAAAGATCGTGTTTATTGAGAGCTCTCAGGTGAAGTCCTATGGTCCGAAAGGAAGGGCCAGGTGAGTCACACCTGCCTATGCCTGGCAGGGTTTCTTTTATGCTGCTGTTGGAACAATTAGGTGTATCTGAGGTAAGTTTATCCAAGGTAGTTTATGGCAGGTGATTTATGAGTGGGAAATTTGTACAACTGCAACCTGGCCATCCTTGATAAGTCTGGGGGGGGGGGGCCATTTATTGTTCAGCAGGATGTTAGCACAGCTCAAAGATCATCTGACCATCCTGCCCAACCTCCCAGAACTTACATGGATAGGGACAGGACTGATTTTTTTTGTACGCAATTATCTTGCTACTTTTTGGCACACTCAGGGCCTGTCCATTCATCGTTACAGCTTTTGGTGCACTTAGTGGAGGAATCTTCCCCAGTACCATCGTGGTCAATAGGGGAGACTCCCATATACTATCACTGACTCTCTAGATAACATTACTCACTAGTGTCCTTTAATCTCATCTTTTAGGACACACTTGAGCATTTTTACAGGTGAGGTATAGTGGCAGCAAATTCTCTTAACCTTAGTTTATGGGAACGTCTTAATATTTCCCTCAATTCTGCAGCACAACTTTACTGTGGAGAGGATTTTTGGCTGAACTTTTTTTAATTTACATTATTCATTGTCTTCTGGCCCGCAAGTTCCTATTGGGATCTCTGTTGACTATTTAGACTCCTTTTCTTGGATTTGGGCTTTGACATTCTCAGTGGTATCACTGGGCTCAACCTGGAGAGGGATGGTCTTGTCCATCAGGATACTCGCCTCACTGGAACTGCCTCTCATCTGCCTCATGAAGGAAAAGAGGACTGTGGAACTGGAAACTACAGATCTGTCCCCAAGGGGGCCTGTGAAAGATGTACATGCAGTTTCTCTGACTATTTTAGAGTCTCTTGTCTACTACGTGTCCCCTCAGGCCTTTTTCAGGAATAGTTTTTGTTAGTTTATGTTTTCCATTGAATGGGCCATACTTTCCTATTACTTTGTATGTCTTATAATTTTTTGTTGAACGGGGGATTTGAATCTAATAATGAGATAACTCTAAGTATCAAATTCTCACCGTTTTGTAGGGTTTATTGTGTTGTTATTGTTTTGCTTTTTGATTGTTGAATATAGAATCAATGAATTAGCGTTGGAGGAAAAGTCAGCTGAATCATGAATAGGCGATTTTACTCACTATATTTAAATGAGATCAAGTTAGAATATCCAATCGTGTCTCTGTGCTGAGGATCAGCCTGACATGTAAACTAAGCCTTCTTCTGGGCAGGTGCATTCCCTCTACTTGTCTCCAGATATGCCGTTGGTATTTAAATTCACAGTGTTTATTGTCAGTCTCCTGAAAGGGGAAAAGTGGGAAATGAAGGATGGAGCGATGATCTCTGGGTCTGTGATTCCCCTGGAAGGATGGTCTTGCAACTTTGAGGGAGGTGTGACAACAATGGCTGCCAGCCCCTGTCTGCCTCTCTGTGATCACAAACAGCAGTAGATTATGAGAGCACAGATCCCCAGGGACGTGGTCTTTTTTGCTCACCCTGGGCGCCTCAGGTTGCCTATAAGCTGCCAAAGGACACATGCACTGATGCCTGCTGTGGCAGTGGGATGGTAACTGCCACTGTGAAAACAGCTGAAATTGGCCAAAATTCCTGCATTTTTACCCCTCCAAGAATTTCCAGGAAAGTACAAGCCTTCAACAGACCTCAGGGTTCAAAACGGTGACATCAGGCAAATTCTAGCAGAGAAATTGTTGTCTATAGAAGAAGACATAGTTTTGGTGCTTCCTACCTTGCCATCATCCCAGAATTCTCACCTAATACATTGTAATATGGAATCAATGAATTAGCCTTGGAGGAAAAATCAGCTGGAAGCATGAATATGCGGTTTTACTCACTATATTTAAATGAGATCAAGTTAGAATATCCAATCAATAGTTATATAGAGAGACCATATCTTGTGAGCTACCAAAAGATTGGGACATGGACTAGCAATTTTCAACCCAAATTTTTAAAACATGCAATACCTGACTATTTAGTTGGCACACTCACCTCTTAGACTTTCAAATAAAAAAAATGACAGCTGCGAACACAATAATAGGCATCTGGTGTCAATGAATCAAAATTAAACCTATTTTTTGGCCAGATGGGCAAAAAATATATTTTTTAAGTACCTCAGAATTTTACTAATTATTTTATGTGTGCCATGAAATGAAGATTAAAAATGGATTATTCTCAAAGAAGTTTTCGCCTCATTGAGAAGCACAATATATACAGAGAAGTGTTCAATAAAATAGTAAGTGGGCCCTAACCGGTTTGGCTCAGTGGATAGAGCATCAGCCTGCAGACTCAAGGGTCCCAGGTTCGGTTCCAGTCAAGGGCATGTACCTTCCTTGCGGGCACATACACAGTGGGAATGTGCAGGAGGCAGCTGATCAATGTTTTTCTCTCTTCAATGTTTCTAACTCTCTATCCCTCCCCCTTCCTCTCTGTGAAAAAAAAATCAATAAAATATATTCTAAAAAAATAGTAAGTGGGATTACCACAGAAATAGAGTTATTCAGGATCATTATAAGGAGAGTCTAGAAGGAGGAGATAGTTCTGTGGATTTCAATCATCAGTTTTCATGGAGGAGGGGAATCCCTTAGCTATACCTAGGAAGATACTCTAATCTGAAGAGTATTCATAACATCAAAAACTTGCCTAGCACTCACTGTGTTCTATATGCCAATTCACCTACTACTCAAAACCACCCTATGAAGTATATACCTTTCCACAGATGGGGAATTTAAGAAAGGAAACCAGCTCTAGCCAGTTTGACTCAGAGGTTAGAGTGCTGGACTGTGGACTGAAGGGTCCCAGGTTTGATACTGATCAAGGACACATACCTGGGTTGGGGACTCGATCTCCAGTGCAAGTCAAGAGGCAACCCAATGGAGGTATTTCCCTCTCATCCATGTTTCTCCCCCCGCTACCTTCAACTTTCCTTAAAAATTAATTGAAAAGATAGCATTAGATGTGGGTTAACAAAAAATTAAAAGTTATTTTTAAAAATTAAGAGAAACATTAAGCAACTTGTCCAAGCTCAAGAAACAAGTCAGCCTTAGAGCTGGGACTCAAACACAGTCAGATCAGCTCTTGGGCCAGATCTTTCTGCTCAGTTGTTGCCCTGACAGAGCAGAATGGCATGAGCAAGGATATAGATGTGACAGTGTGATGTGCCTTCCAGAGGTAGCAATTACTATACTGTCAGGCATGACAGGCTTATTTAGACACTCTAGGCCAGTGGTAGGCAAACTCCTTCGTCAACAGAGCCAAATATCAACAGTTCAATGATTGAAATTTCTTTTGAGAGCCGAGTTTTTTTAACTGAAACTTCTTCTAACATCACTTCTTCAAAATAGACTCGACCAGGCCGTGGTATTTTATGGAAGAGCCACACTCAAGGGGCCAAAGAGTCGCATGTGGCTCACGAGCTGCGGTTTGCTGACCAGGGCTCTAGGCCAACATGTGTGCATATGAAGAATCTCTCCATTTCATTAAATTTCAGATTCAGTTAACACATTCAATATCTGTTACTTCAGAAATTTCTCCCTGAAGCTAGTGTAATGCAGGAAAAACACACACACAACTTTATAAAAACTAAATCATTATTATGTGTTCTTGTTAAGTGGTGAAGAAACAATCATCATTTCTTTTCTCATTTAGTTATTCCACAGTTGGACCAGATTTTATAATATGTCAATTTGCTGGTGGGTTTAGTATGAAATGGAATGAAAAGCCACCAAATTGTGAAAGTAAGTACATTGTCTCTTTAGACAATGTACTTACATTACATTGCAGATTCAGTTAACACATTCAATGCCTGTCACTTCAGAAACTTCTCCTTGAAGCTACTGTAATGCAGAAAAACAACTGTATAAAATCTTTTTCATTATTATGTTGTTCTTGTTAACTGATAAAGATAACAATAATCATTCCTTTTCTCATTTAGGTATTACTTAGTTGGGAAAAAAAATCTATATTGTGAACTCTCTGGAAATGATGTGGAATGGAGTGATAATCTACCATCTTGTACAAGTAAGTACATTCTCTTCTTTAGAATTTCCAGCAATAGTTCTCAAGCTTTTCCGCCTGGGGACACTTTACAATTAACCAAGACCCCATAGAGCTTTTCTGCATGTGGGTTAGTGCTACTGATATTCTTTACATTGGGATTAAAACAGAGAAGTTTTTAAGTAATTATTTACTAATTCATTTTTAATTTTAAAAAATAAGCTCAATACACATATTTTGTAAGATCAGACATTTCCAAAACAGTGGGAAGAGTGTCATTCATTTACATTTAAAAAAATATATTTTATTGATTTCAGAGGAGAAGGGAGAGTGAGAGACAGAAACATCAATGATGAGAGAGAATCATTGATCAGTTGCCTCCTGCACACCCCTCACAGGGGATCAAGCATGCAACCCGGGCATGTGCCCTGACCGGGTAATGAACCATGACTGCCTTGTTCATACGTTGATGATCAATCACTGAGCCATGTTGGCCAGACACTTTACAGCTTTTCTAATCTCTTCAGTATCTGACTTAAAGGAAGACCTCCAGATTCATTCTGCAGCATTGTCATATAGTCTGAAGCCATTGGAAATTTCACTGTAAACTCTAAGGATGACAATGAGAAAAGACAGAATCATGGTATACCTGAGAACCACTGATTCAGGAATGGGAGTAGCATTTCTCAACTAGCTCTGAGTTTTCCTAAGTCATAAGTATATTTTCTCATTAAATTGTCAGCATCTCTTATGATTAGGAAAACTTAGTGTGGCCTCACAGGTAAATGCAAGTATTTCATATTAGGTATCTTCTAAGGATATTTTTTAAAAAACGGGCTTATTCTAAATTTTCAATTATCTGTTGATGGTTTGAATTGGGATAATACACTTCTTTCTATAAACTTTGTTTCAAATATATATTGTATTTGCTACTAGATGTAGAAATCATATGATAATGAACTTATTGAAGGTAGTTCACAGGCTCTTACTAATGCCGTCTTAATCTTCTATATACTATTTTGCCTTTCCTGTTATTTTTTTTCCCTCTTTTAAAGAGATGTTGTGTGAACCACCTCAACAAATTCCCAATGGAGAATTCACCAATAGCCACAAGGAAACATTTGAATATAATGAAGTAGTCACTTACAGTTGTAAACCTTCAAATGGACCAGATGAATATTCACTTGTTGGAGAGAGCAAGCTTGTTTGTTCTGGACATAACCGATGGAGCCCTGACCCTCCTGAGTGTAAAGGTAATAATATTTCTACTTTTCACCCTCTCATTTATAAATAGTGTGGAAAGATTTGCCAAGTTTTAAATAACTTGGCCAACATATTTAAAAAATTAAAACAAATTTGTTTCTAACCTAATTTTATGCATGTCAAATGAAAAGCACTAGTTCTACTTGTGGAGTTTTCCACCCTTCATCCCTCTTGTTCTTAACATACTTGTTTATATATTGTTACTTACTATGTATATGCATGAACTAACAATTTTTTTTTTGCCTTCAAAGCCTCAAAAACCATACATTGGCTTTAAGGAAGCTTTATCCTTCATTTTTCTTTAAACCTCAATAGTTGATAATACTACAGTTGTTCCCTCTTTTCCCCATTGTTGCCCTCTCCATCCAGTTCTCACCCCACCCCAGGCTTTCACCATCTGTTGTCTATCCATGGGTTATGCATATATGCATATAAGCTCTTTGGTTAATTTCTTTCCCTCTACCTCCTCCCCCCTTCCCTCTGAAATTCATCAGTCTGTTCCATGTTTCTATACCTCTGGTTCTATTTTACTCATCCGTTTATTTTTTTTAATTAATTCATTATTTGTTTATTTTCATTTTTAGTTTCAATTGTTGATAGATATGTATTGGCATTTAGTTGTTCATATTCCTCCTCCTTCTCCTCCTCCTCCTCTTCTTCCTCTTCCTTCTTCTTCTTGAATATCCTTCAACATTTCATGTCATATTGATTTGGTGGTGATGAATTCCATTACTTTGTTTCTTTGGGAAGCTCTTTATCTCACCTTCAATTCTAAATTATAACTTCTATAACTTTTCTGGGTGGAGTAATCTTGATTGTAGAATCTTTCTTTTCACCACTTTGAATAGTTCTTGTCATTTCCTTCTGATCTGCCACATTTCTGTTGGGAAATCAGCTTATCATCAAATATGTGCTCTCTTGTAGGTAACTATCTGCTTTTAAGATTCCTTCTTTGTCTTTAACCTTAGACATTTCAATTATGGTGTGTCTTCAGTGAACCTCTTTGGGTTCATCCTGTTTAGGATGCTCTGTGCTTCCTGGACTTGTAAGTCCATTTTTTTCTACCAAGTAGGAAAAGTTTTCTGTCATTATTTCTTCAGATAGCTTTTCAATAATTTTCCCTCTCTTCTTCTTCTGGCACCCACATGATGTGAATGTTGGTCTGCTTGAAGGTTATCCCAGGGGCTCCTTACACTAACTACATAAGATTTTTTCTTTGGGCTGTTCCAATTGGGTGTTTTTTGTTTGCTCATATTTCAAATCACTTATTTGATTCTCAGCATCCTCTACTATTGATTCCTGTAAACTATGCTTCACTTCAGATCATGTATCCTTTCATTTCTGTCTCCTCCTTTTTCTTTTTTTTTCTTTTTTTAATATATTTTATTGATTTTTTTCACAGAGAGGAAGGGAGAGGGATAAAGTCAGAAACATCGATGAGAGAGAAACATCGATCAGCTGCCTCTTGCATGCCCCCTACTGGGGATGTGCCCGCAGCCAAGGTACGTGCCCTTGACCGGAATCGAACTCGGGACCCTTCAGTCCACAGTCCGACGCTCTATCCACTGAGCCAAACCGGTCTCGGCTGTCTCCTCCTTTTTCATTCTTTGATGTTCTCAGTAATTTCCTTGAAATTCTCACTAAGTCCCTTGAAGCTATCATTAAGATCCTTAAACATCCTTATACCCATTGTTTTGAACTCTGTACCTAGTGTTAGCTTGCTTCCATTTCATTTAGTTCTTTTTCTGGAGATTTCTTCTGTTCTTTCATTCATGACATGTTTCTTTTTCTCCACATTTTGGCTTCATCCCTGTGTTTGTTTCTATGCATTAGGTAGAGCTGCTATGTCTCCTGGAATTGGTATAGTGACCTTGTGTAATAGGTGTTCTGCAGGGTCCAGTGGCTCAGCCTCCCCAGTCACCTGAGCTTGGCACTCTATGTATGCCTCTATGTGGGCTGTGTGCACTATCTTGTTGTTGTTGAGACTTGACTACTTTTGGTATCATTGGGACAAACTGACCACCAGGTCAACTGGCTGTAAAGACCAGCTGTGAATACAGTGGAAGAGCAGATGTGCAGAAGACACTCCTATGGAGCAGGACTTGCCTCTGTGGGGCTTGGGTTCTCACTGAATCTGATCCTTGAGAGTGTCGCTTGTGAATATGTAGAGTTGTAAACTGGCATGATTTGAAGCTGATCACTGGGTATACAGATTCTGATGGCCCTACGAAGGTGTACCTGTGGCCACCTGTCAGGAACTACAGAGCAATCTTCAGATGGCTACTATTTGCATTGGGCTTGAAGTGCCCAAGAGAGGCCAAGATGTAAAGCAAGACATAGTAGTGCTAGTGCCAGGACTGGGGCCTTTTATTGAGGAGTCTGGGGCATGCTGGCATCAGCTGCTGCTTGTCTGAAGCAAGGACAGGTGATCATATGGAAAAGTCACTGCAAACTGGGTTTGCAAATCGGGGTGCAAATTGCATGTGGTGGAATCTTAAGTAAAGCAACAGGGAAGAGCAAACAGTATGAGCAGGTTGATGGAAATTCAGGTCCACATTCAAGGAGAAAGAGCACTCTTCTTATTTAAAAGCAGTGCATTATGGACCCATGAATTGCTAAGATTAAATCTCAAAAGATATATACTGCCCAGCCCATTGTTTTGTTTGTTTCTAACCTTTCCACAAGTCTGCAAAACTCATTGCTGGATCCTGAAATCAATCTAGAAGATTATACCCAGCATTTTACTTTGTAAGAAGTAGAACAAAATGGGAAATCCCTGAGTACATGGCAATGAAGGCTAACTATGAAGTTTTAACTTTATCTCAGACCTGTGAGATCACAACACAAAATGTGGGATTTGATCTCTGAGTTCCAGTCCCAGCTATTTAGAAAACGCAGCCCTAAGTTCACTGGCCTTTCTATTTCTTGCACATCCCAGTCCTTGCATATTGTTGACGCGTGATAACTTTCTCTCTGCATATTGCTTGCATGACTAGCTTCTTTTCAACTTTTTACCTTTGAGCTCAAGCTTTACCTTAACGCAAGAGCCTTTCCTGCCTTTTGAGAAGATCAGGGTACCAAGTCAGTGTCAGCCTGAAATTTGAAAAATTCCTAGCACTTAAAAGGCCTCAAAATTGCTTTTGAACTTACCTGAAAATTGTATGTAGTAATCAGATGTTTCTCAAAACTTGTCAGTAATGGGAAAACTTACAGGAAACCAATCATCTATAATGGCAGTCTGTTCTAAGTGGGAAAAGGTTATTAGATGTCTCTACATCTGTTTACCTGGAAAGAAAATGCACAAATAAAATGGGGTTTTTTGTTTGTTTGTTTGTTTGTTTTTAAGTTAACATTCTATCTTCCATTCCTTGTCTCTTTGTTCCCAGGGGAAATTACTAATTTACACTAGTTTTTCTTCCCCCTGTTAAAACAGCTTTCCATTAATTCTGGAATTTCTTCACTTTTCAGTGATCAAATGTGAATATCCAACACTGAAGAATGGGAGGCTGGTGATAGGACTTAAAAAAAAATTTCATTACAAATCAAAGGTTACGTTTGAATGCGAAGAGGGATTTTCCCTTGAAGGCAGCAGCAGTATTGAATGTGGAGCTGAGAGTACTTGGGAGCCCAAGATCCCAAAATGTATTAAAGGTACAAAGGGGGTCTTTTTTCTTTTTTGTTTAGAATTTTTTTCTTAGACATTAAATTTCAATGATATGGAATAATGAAAAATAAACAGTTTTTGTAATTAACACTACCTCATATTCATTTTAATGACAGAAGTGGAATTTAAATTTATGTTTTTATAGTGTCTTCACATATTATGTATATCACACAAGTGTTTAAATTTCTCTTTTCTAGTATTTCTTATGTGTAAATATGTATAGCAATCATTTTTCAGGGAACATTGAAGCAGGGGAATTTTTATCTAAAAAGATTAAGATCTAAAGGCATAATTCATCATATAGATGAAAAAATGTAGAAATTACCAAGTACTTGGTGTCATCTTTTACATATATATGTCAATCCCTCTCAACAAAATCTACAATTACTAGTCTCAGGTTTAGTAACTTTCTCTTTACATACATTTTAATATAGGTTTATTGATTTCAGAGAGAAAGGAAGAAAGAGAAATAGAAACATCAATGATGAGAATCATTGATTGGTTGCCATTTGCAGGTCCCTGACTTGGGATTGAGCCTGCAACCTGAGCATGTGCCCTGATCCAGAATCAAACCTTGACCTTTTGTTTCATATGGCAAAACTCAGCTACTGGGCAACTCTGGTTTGGGCTCTGTTTCCTTTTAAGATTTTATATGGTTGAATATAGATTGTGCTTTATAACTTATACTAGAGGTGTGGTGCACAAAATTCATGCACAGATAGGGCCCCAAGGCTGGCCTGGCAATCAGAGCTGATCTGTGGGGAGACCAGAGGGGTAATCAGGGAGGCCCCTGCTGCCACTCACTTTGGCCAGCCTTGGGCCTGTGGGCTGGGGGATGCTCCTGCATTGAGCATCTGCCCCCTGGTGGTCACTGCACGTCATAGCAGCCAGTTGTTTCACTAATTGTACCACCGTTCAGTCAATTTGCATATTAGGCTTCTATTATATAGGATAAGTAGTATACAAATATAGATTAGTACAATTTCAAATATTACAGAAAAGTGTACAGAGAAAAACATTAGTCTCCTATTTCTCTGCTTCATTTCCTAAATTAATCACTTAATAGTTTAGTTGTCTTTTTATCTGTTACTGTACATTAATATCCTTATATGACTAGATATGAATATTTTAGCATGTTTTTGTTGTTATTAACCAAAATTGGAATCATGCTGTTCATATTTTTTAACTCATATTTTACATTCATAGTCTTAGATTGGGATTGCACTTATATTTATTCCTATCCTTTTAATGATAACTATAATATATACTAATTTATTTAGCAATTTTCCTATCAGTGGTCATTTATATGTGCATAAGTTTTACATTAATATATACTTGGATGTATTAATTTTTTCTCTAATGGCTATGTGTGTTGTGTCTTTATTACAAAAGCTATAGGTCTTCCCTATGCTGAAATTATATTTAAAAAATCCAGCCATATGTTCTGATTGCATTCTTTACATTTAAATCACTGTTTCATCTGAAATTGGCATATACATCTATTGTCTTCTCTCCAACTGTTCAAAGTGCCAGTTTTTAACATACAGTAAATTCATAGGAGCTATAATTGTCTCTTTGTTCCTATGATCTCTGTCCATTCCTGTCCCAACCAAAAATCTTTTATTTTTCACTGTATTACAGTATGTTAAAATTTTTATTAAGTTTATTAGGCTGACACCGGTCAATATGATCCTGTAGTTTTCAGGTGTGGGTTTCTATGTTACAAGATCGGAATATTGCTCCATGTGCCTATTACTCAAAGGCAAGTATTCTTCTGTCACCTTATATTAGGATCCCCTTCTCCTCCCCCTTCCATCTGGCAGCCACTATACTGCTATGTGTGTTCATGAGTTCCAGTTTTATATCCCACATATGAGTGAAATCATATGATTCTTAGCTTTTTCTGACTGACTTATTTCATTTAGCATAATGTTCTCAGGATCCATCCCTTTGGTGTTGTGAAAGTCAGTATTTCATCCTTTCTTCTGGCTGAGTAGTGTTCCATTGTATATACGAACCACATCTTCTTTTCCCACTCCTCTATGGCAGGACACTTAGGTTGTTTTCTTCCTTTCATTTGCTCCTTGTTAGTGTAATGAAATGGGCCTGATTTTTACTTATTGATTTTGTAGACTGCCACTTTGCCAAATGTATTTATCGGCTCTAACAAGTGAGTGTGTATGCATGTCTGTGTGCAATCTTTACAGCTTTCTAGTTTAAAAAATCATGTCATCTTCCAGGACAGAGGTAATTTACTTCTTCCTATCCAATTTTCATGTTTTTTTTTCTTTCCTAAATGCTCTGATTATAACTTTTGATGTTATGTTAAATAGGAATGTTAAACACGGTCATCCTGCCTTGTTCCTGATCTTAAGGGGAAAACTTTGAGTCTTTTACCATCAAATATGATGTTAGCTATAGGTTTGTCATAAATGGGCCTTATTATATTGAAATTACTCGGCATTACAAATAACTTCTAAATCGTTTATTAAGTTATCCTGTATTGCCTAATTGTAAATAGAATCACATTGAATCAAGAAGCTAA
Source organism: Antrozous pallidus (assembly GCA_027563665.1). NCBI lineage: Eukaryota > Metazoa > Chordata > Mammalia > Chiroptera > Vespertilionidae > Antrozous > Antrozous pallidus. The sequence goes on along the minus strand of CM050527.1, from coordinate 33,657,484 downwards.
TATTGAGGATGCACTAATGATAAATTTTCATTCTGTACCACAGAATATCATCACAGGAATTGTTACTGGAGAGGAAGAATAATGTTGGTGACTAAACATAAATTTATAATATTTGTGATACTACTTTCAATGAGAAATATTCACATAATTTAATAAGGAAAATAAAATTGTAAGATGTTGTACAAAGGCAAAAACCCAAACCTATGAATTTAGGAGTCTGTAAGCATTACTATTTTTTTCTTCTTTTTAAAATTATTTCTTTTCTTCTAGATCATTCCAAGAATATGGTGAATCATCAACTGGGGTTGAAGATTTAGGTAATATTTTGGTTATTAATAACACTCCATTATAAGACCCTAGAATTCTGCATGGAAACATCATATTTCAGTTGCGTGAAGTTTGAGAAGAAACAACCTGTCATGTGATCATTGACATGTATTTATTTTAATAGCGCAGATACCATGACAAATGGAAGCAGTAGTATGGGTAGACACTGAGATATGGGTAAAACATGCAGAAAATACGGCGTGGTTTTTTTAAATATATTTTATTGACTTCAGAGAGGAAGGAAGAGGGAGAGAGGGATAGAAACATCAATGATGAAAGAATAATTGATCGGCTGCCACCTGCATGCCCCCAACTGGGGATTGAACCCCCAACCCGGGCATGTGCCTTTGACTGGAATCAAACCTGGGACTTTTTAGTCCACAGGCCAATGCTCTATCCTTTGAGCCAAACCTGCTAAGGCGATAATGCAATCTTTAAGGAATCCCTCAAATCCAGTTCCTAGTGGAGTGAAGTAACTTTCTCAATTGCTGTATTTGTTTGTGGGTTAAACATGCTTTCCATGTGATAGTGTTATTTTGTAATGGCAATTTGTAAATACATTTTCTTTCTCTTCATACCTTATATACACTCACCTTAACCTACTATAAGTTGGGCTAGTTTTTTTCTTTTTTTAATATATTTTATTGATTTTTTACAGAGCAGAAGGGAGAGGGATAGAAAGCCAGAAACATCGATGAGAGAGAAACATCAATCAGCTGCCTCTTGCACGCCCCCTACTGGGGATGTGCCCGCAGCCAAGGTACATGCCCTTGACCGGAATCGAACCCCGGACCTTTCAGTCCGCAGTCCGATGCTCTATCCACTGAGCCAAACCGGTTTTGGCTGGGCTAGTTTTTTTCTATAATAGGTTGGTGTACCACACTTTATTTAGGCTCAGACAGTTCACACAATATATGTTAAAGGAAAGGATCAAGTATGGTTGTAGCAGTTACATGTAATATAAAGATTTTTGATGAATGAGTGAAGGAAAGTATGTATTACATTTTTCACATTAGACTAGTTTAGTAAAGTTAGTCTTTTTTGAAGACACCTTAGGCCCGTTAAGCTTTCCATCTGAACACTATTTTCAAAGGGTCATTTTGCTAGTAAATCCAAAGCCATTTTAATTTATTAAGTACTTAATAATCTTTTTATGAAGTAAAAAGAGCAGAAGTAAACATGACACTATGCTTTGACCTAGAAGAATTTAATAAAAATAATGGCGGTGTGGAAGAAGAGACTCTACTGAACAGCATTTCTCAGGTTTAAGATCTTGTAGTGTTACTTATGGCTCTCTGGACAGTCAAGAATGCATGTTCACGTTTCTATGCATAATTTATCCGTGTGATCTGGTGTTTCATTTTCTTTCCTAGAATGTTCTTGATAATGAAGATTGTGTCTTAATTTGGGGATGAGGTTGCATCAGGAAGGATTGATAAGATAATGTATTGTTTGTGAAGAGTACAAAATAGGTCGATGTAATCAATTAATAGAACTTCATTAATTACTTATTCCACAGACTTACTTTTGGGGAACAATGTAAATAAAATTTCTAACAAAATTGTAAGAATTGCAGATTGAATAGTGAATTAAACCAACTAGAATGGTATAACACAGTGGTCAGCAAACTGCGGCTCATGAGCCACATGCAGCTCTTCCACAAAATACCACAGGCGTGCACATACAGTTTGATTGAAACTTCGTGGCCCATGCGCAGAAGTAGGTTTTTGGCTCTCAAAAGAAATTTCAATCGTTGTACTGTTGACATTTGGCTCTGTTGACTAATGAGTTTGCCGACCATTGCTATAATATATTCTTAAAATGATTTTCATCTAATATAGTAAATTCTAATTTTTATAATGTTTCCTAATTTTTATAATATTCCAATTTTTATAACCTGGTGGGGTTACTACAGTCCAAAACAGTGACAACTGAGGTCCCTATTAAGAGTTTCACAAATTGGACCCAAAGCCTGGAATTGTATTAGAAAGGTTCTATGGTCAAAATGAGCTGAATAAACTAGATTGATAAGCTTTTTCTTCACTGTAGTTTATAGATGATTTCATCAAAATTGAAATGTGTCAACTATTGAGGCCCAGCATCCTCTCTCTCTCTCTCTCTCTCTCTCTCTCTCTCTCTCTCTCTCTCTCTCTTATTCAATAACTTTCAAACTTGTTTGATTTTTCTCTCAGGTGGAGGACTCATTGCAGTGGTTGTTCTTATTGTACGTAAGTTTCCGAGACTTGGATACCACTTAAAATAGTAATGTGTACAAGTGCATTTTTAATGATTTTTTTAAATTCCTATAGTTCTTATGGCTTGGAATGAAGTAAACCATCTAAAAATCCCTGACATTTTATATGATCCTAGAGGCCTGATACATGAAATTCGTGGAAGGGGGTGGGGGAGGTTCCTCAGTCTGGTCTGCACCCTCTTGCAATCCTAGACCCCTAAGGGGATGTCCAACTGCCAGTTTAGGCCCAATCCCTAAACTGGCAGTTGGATATCCCTCTCACAATCTGGGACCACTGGCTCCTAACCACTCACCTGCCTGCCTGATCACCCCTAACCACTTGCCTGCCTGCCTGATTGCCCTAACTGCTCACCTGCCTGCCTGATCACCCCAACCCACCTCTGCCTGCTTGCCTGCCTGATTGCCCCTAACCATTCTGCCTGCCTGCCTGTCCCTAACCATTCTGCCTGCCTGCTGGATTGCTCCTAACTGCCTTTGCCTAACCACCTCTGTCTTGGCCCCAGCAATGGAAACTTTGTCTGGAAGATTATTTGGCTGTCTGATCTAATTAGCATATTATACTTTTATTATTATAGACTAGAGGCCCAGTGCACAAAATTTGTGCATGGGGGAGGGGTGTGAGGGATGTCCCTTAACCCAGCCTGCACCCTCTCCAATCTGGGACCCCTCGAGGGATGTCTGACTGCCCATTTAGGCCCAATCCTACTGGTCAGACATCCTTCTCATAATCCAGGACTGCTGGCTCCGAACTGCTCACCTGCCTGCCTCCCTGATTGCCCCTAACCGCTTCTGCTTGCCAGCCTAATTGATGTCTAACTGCTCCCCTGCCAGCCTGTTTGCCCCCTGATTCCCTCCTCTGCTGTCCTGGTCACCCCTAACTGCCCTCCCCTGCAGGCTTGATTGCCCCCAACTGTCCCCCCTTGCAGGCCTGCTCCCTCCCAACTGCCCTCCCCTGCTGGCCTGATGGCCCACAACTACCCTCTCTTGCAGGGCCTAGAACCTCCCAATGGCCCTCCCCTGCTGGCCATCTTATGGTGGCCATCTTGTGTCCACATGGGGACAGCATCTTTGACTACATGGGGGCAGTCCTCTTGTGTGTTGGAATGATGGTCAATCTGCAAATTACTCTTTTATTAGATAGGATTCTACCCTGTGTTTGGTGATTTATATTCTTTTGTAGTCTATAAATATCCCAAATATGCTTTGAGTGATATTCTAAATTAAGCAAGAAGTCCTCTCTGTCTACTGTGTACTCTTTTTTTTAAAAAAAGAAAATGTTTATTGATTTCAGAGTGGAAGAGAGGGAAGAAAGAGAAACATCAATGATGGGAGGGAATCATTGATCTGCTACCTCCTGCACGCCCTCTACTGGGGATCAAGCCCACAACCCATGTGCCCTTGACTGGAGTCAAACCCAGAACCCTTCAGTCCGCAGGCTGATGCTCTATCCACTGAGCTAAACCAGCCAGGGCTACTGTGTACTCTTTAAGTAATCCCAGAGAATTGCATTTTGACAGTGAAGAGTCCAGATAGAATATGAATGTATATGGGCTTAAATAAAGTAATATTTCTGCCCACTGAAATATAACCAACATTAATTTCTTCTGGATTTTGAAAGTTGGTATTAGTTTTTAGAGTGACATGTCATTTGTTTTCTGGTTTCTTGCAGTTTTTGACGTTGCAGTAAGTGACACCTGTGTGAATAAATGTCTTTACCTCAGGAAAAGACAGTACATTAAACATGTTTCTTGAACTTACTGCTGCTTCTCACTCTTGATGTACTGGTGCAGGTTTTGCTTGCATGTATTGCGTGCTGCCTTATTTAAAATGTGCTTGTGTGAATGTGCTGCATTTCCTTTCTAAAATATTTTCACCTACTTTTAATATTATGGTAATGAGACTAAGCTGTGTAGACTCGTTGTAGCTGTTATGACTGTAAGAAAAATTCCTGTGTGTGTGCTGGAGGGAAGGGGAGGTTGAGGTTTAAGTTCTGCAGAAAATCATGGCTCAATATAGTACCTCCCCTACCCTAGGTTTTCCCTATTTCTACAGTGGGTTGGGAGCCAGGTCTAGATTTAAAAGAGTTCACTGTAGAAACTGACAATTCTGTTCACTGAACTTTTTTAAGATAAAAGCTTCCATTTGTCGGTATATCTGAAGTAGTTGTAAGAATTTTTGTAGGTGTCTTATTCAGATCCCTACTTTGATTTCTTTTCATTTAGAGCTATTATTTATACATATTAAACTGGGAAATTAAAAGCAACATTGTTTGACTTTCCTCTTATGTTCTCCTATTTAACAAGGTTGCAGTAAAGCTCAAGGTTAAATCTCAAGTTGCTGAGAGGGGTAAATTACCAAGGTACCTCATTAACTTTATCTGCCTTTTTAATCTATAAAAATGGAAAAGTGGGGAATTTCAAATAGAAAAAAAGATGTTCTGATATATATTTTCTAAAGAGAATAGAATTTGTAGGAATCACACTTAAATTTTAATTAAATAACTTGAAATGTAATAAAAGATTTAGAATAATTCCTCAAGTCTAGACCAAGACTGAAGTATTTGACTTTCAGCCATTTGTTTTCTCCTGCCATTTTGGAGACAGTTTTGAAATAAAACTAATATTTTTAAAGACTTATTGTATGTGTGGTTTTATTATATATTTTTTCTTTTATATTAATCATTGGCTTTGAGCTACATAATAAGAGTAAATTCTTTCCTCATAAAGGGCTAAAACTTTTTTTATATATTATTGGTTATCTTTTTAAAATACAGTACCTTTATTTGAATCTTATATTGAAGCATCCATCTTATATAAAAACTGCCATTTGAAATTTTAACCCTGCTATTTGGCTTTTCTGAATGTTTGCTTGCTTAAATAATAAGGAAAATAAGACTACTACCACTTCAGAGAGGCCATTAAACCTTCCCCGGACAAAATTATCAGTGCTGGCACCAGGCCAGGCCTTTGGTTGAGGTCTCAAGGCCCCAGCACACAGGGGCTCTTTAAGAACTTGAAAAAGGGGCCGAAAACACCCTGTATTTGGGAGACAAAGAAGGTAAAAATATATAAATAGGGAAAATTCCTCCATGTTGGGGCCCAGAATTTGAGAGACATATTCCCCTGGACCCGCGTGTAATAAATGTAACTCCATCTCTCTCAGTATTGCTTAGTTCCTTTCCAGTTATCTGTAACAATATCATACTGCACACCTCATAACTCCCTAATTGTAGTGTATTTTTAACATTACATACATACACATACAGCAGTCTAAGTAGGCAGTGCTCTCGGTGGAATATTTTTACAATTCCAAACAGTTCACATTGAAATAACTTCTAAAGATAGCAAAATACCTTTGTGTTCCTACTTTCTTTCTTTAAAACTATCACTGCATCAAAATAGTTAAAGGTTCTTAAACTAATATGAAGCAAACCCTCTAGCTACCAGTCAAGGGCTCCACTAAAGGTGAAGAGGTATCTGAGCACGGCAGCCCTGCATTCAAGGTTCAGGCCCACAACTGATCTCAGGTTCCATGTCTGCTGAGCTCCCGGTGATGCTGCTGCTGGGCCTGGACTCCTGGGAGTAACCAGGGTGAAGACTGCCGTTGATGTGCCTGTGTTCTTAAAATATGAATAAGCGCCTTCAAGTTTATGAGCAAATATTTTTCCTGTTTTAGGTAACTGGATTTTTTTTTTCAAGATTCCTCATCCTATAAACATGCTCCAGAAAAGATGTGGGATAACACTTGGCTTTACCTACAAAAAAATTGGCTGCCATCGCCTTAGAAACTAATTTATGAGACTCTGACATGTATAGAGATGCTTGTCTATTCCTAAGGGTAACTCTGGAAGCAGAGTACTAGGCATAGAGAAGCAAACGTTGCTGTTCCAACTTGAGCCACACTCACGGGGCCGAAGAGCCACATGTGGCTTGCGAGCTGCAGTTTGCCAACCACTGCCCTAGACTATGCAATACCTCCTTTCAGTCTTGACTATTAAGTGCAGGAGGACATGCCTCCTCCAAACTACTGGATCATATGTACTTCCATGCCACAGCCATGGTTCAGAAATAGGACTGAAGGAAGATTTTGTGAGTTACAATGGACCTGTATGTTTTCTGGAATAAGACTCTTAATTTAGTTGTTCTCTTCTGAGAACACCTTACTTTGACAAAAGAATGGGGAATGGTTAAGGAATATTCATCAATCTCAAATATACTCAGTACTTCGATGCCACACAGCCTTATGCCCTACATGGCTACCACAACTGCAGGAAGAAAACATTCTTGTGAACTTGTAATTTACATGTAATGCTAGCACTGTGATCATCAGCAAATGCATTCTGGGTAGTTCAGGTGTCGAGCATCCTGCAATGCAGAGTGCAAGAGCTGCCTCTGTAAACAATGGCTGTTAGACTCCGGTTGTGAATTGGATCCCTATTAACCACAAGGAGTCCTTTGGGCAGATATATTTTTCTCATGGTCAACAGTTTTACACATCCCCTCCACACTTAGGGACTTATATGCTCAGCTAAGAATAAAAACATTGTGTTGTTCAGGGAGGAACAGGAATTTCCATGATTTGTTGAACCCAGAAGTCTGCAGTACATCTCAGATGCAGAATTGTGTAAATATTTATGAAATTTTGTAATTCCAAAAGGAGCATTTGAGTTTTGTACTGAGAGCTTCCATTTCCTCACCAAGCTCTCATTCCTTAACCCTGTGTAATATGTGTCCTATCTGCATTATTCTATGAACAAAATAGACATGGGTACAGAAAGGGGATTATTAAAATTTTATTCATTACCTGATTCCAGATGTAACCTGTGTGTATAGAGAAAATTGAAAAAGTACAAAGAGCCCTAACTAGTTTGGCTCAGTGGATAGAGCATCGGCCTGCAGACTGAACGGTCCCACGTTGGATTATGGTCAAGGGAATATACCTTGGTCACGGCACATCCTCAGTGGGGAGTGTGCAGGAGGCAGCTGATTGATATTTCTCTCCCATCAATGTTTCTAACTCTCTATCCCTCTCCCTTCCTCTCTGTAAAAAAAAAAATCAATAAAATATATTTTTTAAAAATAAGAAGCACAAAGACAGTAAAATGTGCATCATCCTTTCAACTAAGTAAATTTTGGTAGATTTCCAATTAATCTCTTTTATGTGTACCAATATACACTCTGTTTTATAAAGGAAGTGCCAAGAGTTACATTCTGATTTAGAGTCTGTTTTGAACATTTATCAGTTACATTGATATTTTAACATCGCATGCTGCATAGGATTTCCATAAGTTCCTCAATACTGTTAGCAGACAATTAGCATTTTATATTGTGCCAAAATTTTACATCTTTGCTCACAACTCTAATGATTTCTTTGGGATAAACTCTAAACAGAAGTGGAGGTGTAAAAGTCATGTCCATTGTAAAACTTTTAACATACAACAGAGTCATATTAAAAACTAAAAAATTGTGGGTATAGCTACTCACAATTGCTGACATTTTGATTGCCAACTAAAGAACAAAATGTCAGCTCTTTTAATAAATATATTTTGTTTGAATATATTAATATTCATAGGGCAAAATATCAGTCCTTTTGTATGCACTTTAATATCCCTCCTTGCTCTTTTTTAAAAAGTCTTGCAGATTTGCTCACAATTCTACATGTAAATCTTGCTCATTCTTAATGTTCCACAAAAGCTCTCCCTGTTATTAATTTCTTCTCATCCCACCAATCATGGTATTAACCACATCCAGGAATCTGACACAACGTAATACACGCTTATCTTTACCCTTTTCCAAACATGTGTATTTTGTCTCCAATAAAAAATTTGGTTCCAAATGGCAAGGGTTGAGATCCAATATTCTTAATAGCATAGTGTGTAATAATGTACCTTCCCAGGGGCCTCTCTCAAGGGACTAGGGGCAGAGGCATTTATATTGGTGTTGGGGGTCCAGTGGCCAACCTATCTCGGTGATTTGGAAATCTAGAAGGCATTGAGAGGATTCAGTGGCAGACTTTCAACCACGGAAACGTCAACTATTACCCTAATTATGCCTTTAAGTGAAGGCTCTGGCTCCGTTACCTGTGGAAATTGGGTGTCCACCAGTGGAAGTGGTGAATCCCTTTCCCACTGGGGCTCAGGGTTGGGTCCTTAGGATATCTCGAGAAAAAGAGTTTTCTGAGACTAGATCTGGAGGCCTCAGGACAAAAAAAAAAAAAAAAAAAATAGAACCACAGCGGTGCTGGCACCTAGGCAACCTGCTGCCTGAGCTCTGGATTTTTATTTTCAGGTCGATGCTCTAGTTTTCCATCCAGGCGTCCTGGAAAGATGCAAGGATGACTGGGCCAGGTCTCGCTTCCTTTCTGCCCTTCGTGAGTGGGGCGCTCGCTGCCTGTTTAAGGACCAGGCAGGGACCCACCATTTCCAGGAATCCTCGGCCTTGCACCCTGCAGCTGGAGCCTGAGCTGCCAGTGGACCCAATTGGATTAGACTTTGGCTAGGCCACGCCCCGTTCCCTCCTCAGCTAACACAGGGCCCTGGGGCCTAAATCCTGCCTCTGAGCCTGCCATTGGCCCCGCCCAGCGTGACATAATGGGCCAGACCACGCCCCACTAACGGCAATGCACTTGACACTTTTGAGTCCCTGGATTGTGGTGTCTCATAGCCTCCCTCAGAACCACAGATACGCACTGTCCCTCAGGGTTCCCACTGATGTCCAGGACAATGACAGCATCTTCCCGCCGCCTGGAGAGTCGCTTTTCCTGGAGCTTCCTTGGGATCCTTTTGCTGGCCCTAAAACTACTGCTCCCCATTTGCTCAGGTAAGGAATGGGGAAGGGTGTCAGGTCTGGAGGGAAACTAGAGCGGGTAGGGAAGCTGGCCAACCAGAGCTGAGGGTGAAGGGAACTTTTCTTGGTTGTGGGGTTGGGGATAAGTGCTTGGTGGACCCAGGTGATGCGGGTTCAGAGTAGAACCTTAGCCAAAGATTCTCTGGGTTGGTTGTCGGGGATCCAGGAGGCTGGAGACCCCATAGGGCCCGCAGTGAGGCTGGTTAAGATGGTACGTACTGAGCCCCTTGGAGCGCTTGGTGCAGTCAGTGTGTGCTGGGGGTCAAGCTGTGTCCCTAGCCAAAGCTTGCAGGTGTTGGAGGACTAAGCTAATCAAGATGCTCAGAGATTAACAAAGAATATATATGCATATGTGCATAACCTATGGACACAGGAATGCCTGGAGTGGGGTGGGGTGGGGGTATAGGATGGATGGGGGCAGAAGGACAGAGGAATGAGGAACAACTAATAATACTGTCAACAATTAACAAAACAAGATGGGAAGCCCTAACCAGGTGCTGAAGGTGGGACTTGCTCTTTGATGCCCAGCTGTGTGTGTTTGTGTGTGGATGTTGTTTGGGCCAGTGCTGGGCCCACAGAGAGGCTTTGCCCTGTGTTCCCTGGGCTTAGTGAAGTCTTGGTGACTGGGTGTTGTGCCCCACTAGGTTGGCTGGGGGATCCCAGGCCAGGTGTACCAGGTGTATGCTTTACAGAAGGGTCCAGGCCAGAGGTACAGGGTGTGGGGCAAGGAAGCTCACTGCTTGCTTTGTATGGGGTTTGGGGAGTGGTGTTACCCACAGAGCCCTTAGTGAGAGCTGGCTCGAGGGCCTGGGATTTAGAAGAATTGGGAAGGATACGTAGTGCTTTTTGTACAAAAAGGTAACAGGCTGCTTGTTACTCTCAATTAATAGGGTATTGGTAATCTGAGAGAGGAACACCAAGATGGCGGCATAAGCAAACACCTATTGTTCTGCCCCTCGCAACGATTTAGGAACTACAACATAAGAGCAGAACAGATAAGCACCCAGAATCACCAGAAAGCTGGCTGAATGTAAACTCCACTAATAGGAGCAGAGGTGGGACACAGACTCAGGACCGGCGGGAGCGCAGCCTTTCAGATGGAAACAGGTTAGGAGCCGCCCTGGTCGCGCGTGCGCGGGCCGGATTTCTCCGACGGGGAAGGGCGGAGGCGTCCCACAGCCCAGATTTCCCGAGCCGGGCGAGGTCCGAGGTCCCGGGGACGCACCCTGGAAGCGGGGCGCGGCAGAGGCTCCTATCCCAAGGGTCACGCAACCCGCGACTTGCCCCCTGGTCTCCTGGTTCCGGAAACCATCTATTTTACAGCCCTGGGCTGGACTTTTGGTGTGCAGGCACATTTGGGGAAAGGCAGAGTTGTCTGGCAAGGGGAAGAGACTAGCGGCTTTTTCTTGGAGGTGTCTGCAGCCATCCCCATCCAACAGACCCGCGCGGGCGAGCGCCGCATAGGACCCGGCTGCCACTGCCGCTGCCTCGCAGCCCAGAGACTCTGCCCATCCAACCTGAACACAGCCTCCCTTCACAGCCAATTGGCCTGGAGGTCAAACCCTCCTAGGGCTAACAACAACAAGCTGGGTTTAAATTCAAAAACACTGAATACAACCCATAAAGAATTGCAGTAAGAGTACCCACCTCAGGTAACTGGGGAGACTGAGCCACTGTCCCTTTGAGGATAGCCACCACATAAAGCAGCCACCATGCAGAGACATGGAAAGAAATCAGGTGTGAAAGAAATGGAGGAGAAAAGACGACAAGACATAGAGTTCAAAACCACGGTTATAAGACTTTTCAAGAGGCTCCTACAAAAGGCCGATCAACTTAATGAGAATTACCAGGAAATAAACAAGACCAACCAGGAAATGAATGAGAATTACAAGGAGATGAATGATACTTACAAGGAAATGAATGAGACCCTCAGGGAAATGAACAAGACCTCTGAGGATACGAACCAGACCCTCACAGATAAAAAAAAAAGGACCAACTAGAAATCAAGCATACACAGACTGAAATAAAAAATATTACACAAAGTCCTAAAAGCAGTCCAGAGGGCCACAAGAACCAAGTCAAAGATTTGAAATACAAAGAACCAAAATCCACTCAGCTGGAAAAGCAAGAAACAAAAAGAATTCAGATAATTGAAGATAGCGTAAGGGGCCTCTGGGACAACCTCAAGCAAGCCAACATCCGAATTATTGGGGTGCCAGAAAAAGAGAGAGAGCAAGTTAATGAAAACCTACTTAAAGAAATAGTGACTGAAAACTTTCCCCACCTGGTGAAAGAAACTGACTTAAAAGCCCAAGAAGTACACAGAACCCCAAAATATAGGAATCTAAAGAGGACCACACCAAGGCATATCATAATTAAAATGCCAAGAGCAAAAGATAAAGAGAGAATATTAAAAGCAGCAAGAGAAAAACAGTTGGTTACCTACAGGGGAGCACCCATACGATTGTCAGTGGATTTCTCAACAGAAACGATGCAGGCCAGACGCGAGTGGCAAGAAATATTCAAAATAATGAAGAGCAAGAATCTACAACCAAGATTACTCTATCCAGCAAAGCTATCATTCAGAATTGAGGATCAGATAAAGTGCTTCGCAGATAAGAAAAAGCTAAAGGAGTTCATCATCACCAAACCAGTATTATATGAAATGCTGAAAGATATTCTTTAAGAAGAGGAAGAAGAAAAAGGTAAAAATATAAATTATGAACAACAAATACACATCTATCAACAAATGAACATAAAAATCAAGTGAACTGATAGGCTGATGAACAAGATAAACTGGTGACTATAACAGAAACATGGACATAGAGAGGGAATGGACTGACAATTCTTGGGGAGAAAAGTGTTGTTGGAAGTACAGCAAGAGATTGGACAAAAATCTTGCAACAATGGGAGAGGACATTGGGGAGGGGGAGGTGAGGGCGGAGAGTGGGATAGGTACAGGGTGGAGGGAAGATATAGGGGGATAAAAAAGGGGAAACAATGTAATTAATAAACTGAACAATAAAAAAATTAATCTGAAAAAAAAACAAAAAATAAATAAATAAATAAAAATAATAGGGTATTGGTTTCCCAGTTGTTGCTTTTTTTTTTTTAACCACCGCATAATGCTCTCATTCCCATGCAATATAGATAATATCCTATGCTATTCCTAAATGTCCTTTGGGCAATGTGTTTTCTTTTGTTCATTAGGTTGGGGCCCATTTGAGGGGAAGTTAGAAGCAACCAAGAAAATACTGGTAGCAAAACCTAGTGAGAAATGAATCATAATAAATGAACAATAAATAACATCAATAGGCTTTTCCCCTATAGCTGGAGGCCATCCACTAAGTTTGATTCGTGTTTCACTGAATGCAACATATTGTATATGTTTTATAGAATAAGCATAAAGCATGCAACTTTATTCTTATCCTATAAAACATATACAATAAAAGGACAACCATTTTATACGTTGATGCATTTCAAACTGTCTTTATATGCATATGTGTTTCTATGCCCAAGTGACTTTTAGGATCCTATTACATAGACAGTTTGTATGCTGCATTCTCTCCTTAGGAGAATCCATTCAATAAAGATTTGCCTTGTATGTGCCAGGCCCTGTGCTGGTTCTAGGGACACACTGGTGACCAATAACAAGCCATTCCTACTTTCATGATCCTTCTTTCACTCTGTCAGTTTGCACATGAACATTAATAAGTACCTGTTAGATCCCCATTGCCAAGCGCACAGTAGGCACTCAATAAAGATTTGCTGAAATTTGCTGGGACTGGCGGACAGTAACCAAACCACAATGCTAGTGTTACAACCCCAGTCAGGTGCCCTGGAGGAAGGAGCAGATTCTCTGAGAGCCTTTGACAAATGACTGTGGGAGGGAAGGCTTTTCTGCTCAGAGACCACACTCTGCCACTGTGGGGCTTCTGCACTTGTGTCTGCCTATGGCCTAAATGGTCCCGGGGTTTAATGCTGGCCAAGACCACATGCCCAGGTTTCAGACTCAATCCCCAGTAGGGGGTGTGCAGAAGGCAGCCAATCAATGATTCTCTCTCATCATTGATGTTTCTATCTCTCTCACTCCCTTCCTCTCTGAAATCAATAAAAATATATTTTTTAAAAGATATGTGGGCCAAAACCAGTTTGGCTCAGTGGATAAAGCATTGGCCTCCAGACTGAAAGGTCCCAGGTTTGATTCTGGTCAAAGGGCATGTACTTGGTTGCAGCACATTCCCAGTAGGGGGTGTGCAGGAGGCAGCTGATCAATGTTTCTCATCTATGTTTCGAACTTTCTATTCTTCGCTCTCTGTAAAAAATCAATAAAATGTATTTTTAAAAAGTTAAAATAATATATGGAACAGTCTGTTCATTGCAGCATTATTTGCAATAGCTAAGACATGGAAACAATCTAAGTATCCTTCACCAAATGATTGGATACAGAGGAAGAGGTACATATTTACAATGGAATACAACTCATCCATTTTTAAAAAATGATTAAATACTGCCATTTGCAACAACATGGATAGATTATGCTAAGGAATTAAGTCAGCCAGAAAAGGACATGATAACTAGTAAATTCCAGAAAAATAAATTAAAATATTCAGCAGAAGCTAACAGCTGTGGTTTGTTTTTTTAAAAAAACAAATGAAAAAGGCAAAGAAACAAATAAAACAACTCACAAATGATAACATTGTGGGGAAGAGGTTAAAAGGAGGTGAAAGAAGGAGACTAAATTTCACAATAGAGTATACAGATGTCCTATTACAGCATTGTACACCTGAAATTTACATAATGCTCTAACCAGTGTTAACCCAATCCATTTAATTTAAAAGAGTCACATATTTTTTGTTATTTGATAGAAGTAAATATATGTGTGTGTGTGTGTGTGTGTGTGTGTGTGTGTGTGTGTGTGTGTATATTAAAGTTTAACATCAATCTGACATAAGACCAATCCAGAGCATAAGAAAAAAAGAAATTCCTCGGGGATCAGCATAGATCTAGCTCCTTTCTTAGATTCTTAATCTTATAGGAGGGACTTCTGCATGCTTTTAGCCCTTCAGGACTTTACTTGATATGTCGCCATCACATTATTTTATATATTAGTTCCATCAGATCTGTTAGGTTTCAAGCCCAAAGAAAATTTAAAGAAAGAGGGATGTCAGAAGTTGGAATGATACTATTCTAGAAAGAAAAAAAAACTACCAAAAAAATCCAGAAATAAAAAATTCTAACAGCATAGCAATATAGTAACACAGCTTAAACAGCTACCTCAGAACTTTTATGGCCAAGCATGATCCATTGATTAGTGAAGGAAAAATATATTCTATTTAAAATAATGTTAAAGTTATAAATTTTGACATTTAATTAACTTTTATTCACTCAATTCACTAATGTGAAAATATGAAAATGAAGTCTTGTATTTTAAAACTAGAGGCCCAGTGCACAAAATTTGTGCATGGGGAGGGTTGTCCTTCAGCCTGGCCTGCACTCTCTCCAATCTGGGACCCCGCAAGGGATGTCCAACTGCTGGTTTTGGCCCAGTCCTGGTCAAATCGGGCCTAAACGGGAAGTCAGATATCCCTCTCACAATCCAGGACTGCTGGCTACTAACCACTACCCTGCCTGCCTACCTGATTGCCCCTAACTGCTTCTGCCTGTCAGATCACCCCCTAACCACTCCCCTGACAGCCTGATCAATGCCTAACTGCTCACCTGCTTGCCCATTTTCCCCTAACTGCCCTCCCTCCCAACCTGGTCACCACTAACTGTCTTCCCCTGCTGGCTTGGTCACCCCTAACTGCCCTCCCTTGCCAGCCTGGTCGCCTCCAACTACCCTCCCCTTAGGCCTGGTCATCCCCAACTTCCCTCCCCTGCTGGCCATCTTGTGGCGGCCAGCTTGTGTCCACATGGGGTTAGCCATCTTGTGTGTTGGAGTAGTGGTCAATTGGAATATCACTCTATTATTAGATAAAATAGTTTAGTCCGTATTTATTTTGACCTATAAAATCCACAATGCTTATTTAAGAGTCAGCACCTACTATAGCATTTTTGAGCACATACTGGGTACAGAGTGTAATTAAGAAAATAAGACACATGCTCCTGACCTGTAGGAACTTGCCTCCTGAAAGGAGACTGAGCCTGAGGTAATAAGCCATCATCAGTTCGTGTTTCAAACTGTGTAAGAGTAATTTGATCAAAGGGCTATAAAGCCTTCTTAGGGGGAGAGGTTAGTGTGAAATGAACTCAAAAAAATGGGAAGGATGCATATCTATTAATATATTTTAAACCAAAAATATTGTACCTTCCATTTACTGTTGAAAGAATATTCAGCTTATGCCCAAAACATTGAAAAGCTAATAGGATGTTATTTAAAGCAAGCACGGGACCTCATCTGGTAAAAAGCCTAGCATAATCACTTAAAATCTTGCCAAGGACCTTCCATTTATTTTGGAAGGCCATAATCTGTGACTGGTGAAAAAGAGAAAATAATTTATTTTCATGTTCTCATTTTGTTATGTCCAGATGCCTGTGATGACCTACCAACATTCCAATCTATGAAACTCAAGGGTGATCCTGAACCCCCTCATGGTCCAGGGGACATAGTGGAATATGAATGTCGCCCAGGATACAAGCAACATTTTTCTGCTCTTCCCACCTCTGTTTGTCAGCCTAATAACGGATGGGCACCTCTTCCCCAGGAGGCTTGTATAAGTAAGTACATAAAATTTTTATTTTTATTTTTATTTTTCACACATTGTAGACTGCATATTCCACTATTACCATGATGAATTTCTCATGTGGATGTACATTTTAGGTAGCAATGTATTTTCACAGGTTTTGAAAAATCTTCTGGAAATTGTTTTATTAATGCTCTGGGTAAATGAGAATCTTAAGTTTGGCCATTAACAGCAACATGGATGGATCTCAAGAATATAAGTCAGTCAGAAAAAAAAATAACAGAACTGTATGATTTCACTCATATGTGAGATATAAAACTGAGACTCATAGACACAGACCACAGTTTGGTGGTAACCAGAAGGGAGAATGGGAGGGGGGGAGTGTTGCAAAAGTAGTATGTAGTGACCCACATCCCACATGATTCAGGGTTTGGGATCTGGAGAAGGGGCCGCACACAAATGAAAGAGACAAGACAAGAAATGATACTTTGGTAATATTGGGGGCCAGGCGGGCAAGCCCAATGTAAGAGAAAGGACTTCCACTTTTCACTTAGGACCATGTCACCACAGGCCACGCCAAACTTTTATTCAATTTTGGATACACATCTAGCTCTTAGGCAGGTAATTGCAGTAACAGACAGACTATCTTAAAGGTCAGTAAATATTAGAAAGAATTACTCTGAGACTATTTGGTCAGGAAATAGCTTGAGCCCCCATTATCTGGACTAAACAATCAATGGCCCTTGTCAGGGGCTCAAGAATCATCAGTGTTCCAGCATCCTCATTTACACTTCTCTGATAGTGAAGAAAATAGGTGGTTTCCCACAGTAGTTCAAGGTAAAGGAGACTAAATTTAGGTGACAGAAGATGGTTTGACTTTGAGTGGTGGGCACACAATGTAACATACCGATCATGCATAATAGAAATGTACACTTGAAACCTATATAAGCTTATTAACCAATGTCACCCCAATAAATGTAATAACAATAAATAAGAATAAAAATATTTCCATCAATTTAATAGCGCAATGTAGAACTTTTATTTTGATTCACATCTGTTTTGAAATTGGTATAAACAAATGCGAAATTGTTTTCTTTTAGAAAAGTCGTGTACACAGCTAAAAGAACTACTAAATGGAGACATACTGTATATAAATGGGAGTCAGGATTTTGATTCACAAGCTCATTATGATTGTAATGAAGGGTAAGTAAGCTGTTCCTTGGGGGGAAAGGGTAAATGTTGCTGGTTCCATTTTTGGTTTGGTTCTCTTCTCAAACATTTCCATTATGTTGACATCATCTTGCTTTCTGTAGAACAACCAATCAACCCTTGAACTTTTTATGGGGACTGAAAAAATGTGCAATAAATAGAAAGAAATTTAACTTGAAGGAAACAAAATTGTATCACACTATCCTATCTAATAAAAGAGTAACATGCAAATGTGACCATACCTTGGCTCCTGATTGGCTATTCTACCAGCCAATAAGGAGCAGGGGGCATGGCCAGCAGCCGCAGGGTATCGGGAGCAGCAGGAAGTCTGGGAAATGTAGTTTTGAGCTCTATGGGGCTGTGACCTGGGTTTAGGCAAAACTTCAATTAAAGCTGTTAACTCTCTGTAGGAGAGAGTTTGAAGTACTGAGCGTGGAACTAGGAAGTGGCGGGGCGGGGGGGTGGCAGCGGCAGCTCTTTTTTTTCCTTAGTTCACAGCTTTAATTGAAGTTTCGCCTAAAACCAGGTCACAGACCCAACATGTTCACCACAGAGTTCAGATTATTGGTCAATTCAGTGAAAATGGGACAGAAAAACTCACTAAAGAAGAACAGCTTCCTGAATCTGTTCACTCATATCCTAGCTGACCCAGAAATGCAGAAAATTGCTGTCAGACACATCACAGGATCAAAGCCTTTGCATCCAGGAGAAGCTTAAAAGGACACAGACTTTTCCATTTGCTCTTCTCTTCCCTCCACAGGATTATCTTCTGACACAGCGAGTTCAGAGTTCTCTGGTGATTGCAAGAACCTAGGTCCTCATTGCCTCCTCCCCCACCCTCGGCTGCTCTTTGAAATAATCGATCATCCCTCTTTTGGGGGAAGGGCAGAGACACATTAAGAAGTCTTCTCTAAAGGGATGCTTATGAAAAAAATGTAGAAAGGACTACAAGAGAAGAATGTTTTCTTTAGCAGACAAAGCAGCTCTATTAGGCAACAGGTTTGGGAGCCCTGACAGCCTGAGCCCACGCTGGCTACCTACAGGGGCGCTTGCACTTCCATCAAGCTTCTCCGCTTTACATTGCAACATGGTCTTCTTGGTGAACCCAATCCGTAATGAAAAACTCCTGAACTACACTGTGTTTTACAGATGGTTTTTTAAAATTGAGGCTGTAGGCCTTGGGCAGGCTGGGGGTGAGCCATCAGTTGGACATCCCATAAGGGCTCCCAGTATGTGAGAGGGGACAGGTTGGGCTGAGGGACCACCCCTTCCCCATGCACAAATTTTGTGCACCGAGCCACGAGTCTCATATAAGAAAACCCTAATATGCAATTCAACCAAACAGCAGACCAATTGATCACTATGATGCACACTGACCACCAGAGGTCAGATGCTCAAGGCAGGAGCTGCCCTGTAGTAGTCAGTGCTCTCCCGCAAGGGGAGCACCGCTCAGCCAGAAGCCAGTTGATGGCTGGCAAGCACAGGGGCGGCAGCAGGAGCCTTTCCTGCCTCTACTGCAAGTGGGCAGTAAGGAGGGAGGCATCCTGGACTGCAAGAGGGCACAGGCCAGGCTGAGGGACACCCTCCGGTGCATGAAATTTCATTCATCGAGCCTCTAGTAAGTAATGATAAGTCTATCTTAGTCATTAAAAATGTAGTAACTGTGGTGACATGGTCCTAAATTAAACTATAATAGGCCAAAGGGTGGAAAGAGAGACGGGGCCTTGATCAGTTAACAGAAGAAATGGCAGGAACTAATAAGATATCTGTTGAAATTTTGAATGAACTTCCACAGGTACTTCAGAATAGTGTTAAAATAAGAGCTAGTATAGCTCCTATTCATTAAGGGGTAGCTGACCACCAGATTTCACTGAATCCTACTTACACGTGAACATTCAGGCTGTTGCCAACAAACAGTCCAAAAGCAGGAAACACTTATTTCTATAGTCTATAGACTCTCGATTCCAATAATTACAGGCTGTTGCTGTTCCTTGTGATTAAGCCCCTATCCAGTGATGGGCAAACTCATTAGTAAACAGAGCAGCAAACCACGGATCGCGAGCTGCATGTGGCTCGTGAGTCGCAGTTTGCCAGCCATTGGACCATGCACCTATCCCAGAACTAGCCCCACTCACCCTTCTTCTGCCCGCTTATCTATAGCCCATGTAAATTCCTTCAAAATAACTTACATCTTTCTACTCAAAGCTGTAAGAGAACCCCATTAAACCAGGATGTCAGAAATATTTGCTTTCATCTCTTTCTGGTGGTTTAGACTGCATGGCCCATAACATGGTTCTTTTTTCTGGGGAGCACATGGCTAGTCAGCAAACCTGTTCCTTCAGATAATCTGGCTGTGAAGGTTTTTGTTTCACAGCTTTATTCCATTGTGATCAGAGAAGATACTTTGTATCATATCTATCTTATTAAAACCTATTGATTGGTTAATATTAATTTGTGGTTCAAAGTATGGTCTATCTTAGACAGTGTCCCATGTGCATTTGAGGGGAATTTGAATTCTGTTCTATGGTGCTCTGTGTCTGTGAGATCTAGTTATTATTGTTGAAGTCCTCTATTTTCAGTTTTACTTATCTCAGCCTAGTTGTGCTATCATTGTGAGTGGGATATTGAAGTCTCCAACTATTACTGGAGAAATGTTTCATAGAAATGTTTATTTCTCTCTACAGTTGTGCCAGTTTTTGCTTCATGTATTTTGAAGGTTTGTCATTTGGTGCATAAATGTTTATAATTATTACTAGAGGCTTGGTGCACAGAATTCATGCACGTGGGGCAGGAGATGTCTTACAGCCGAGCCTGCACCCTCTCCAGTATGGGACCCCTCGAGGGATGTACAACAGCCCATTTAGGCCCGATCCTAAATTCTAGTAGGATCAGGCCTAAACGGGCCTAAATGGGCCTTAACAGGCAGTCTGACATCCTTCTCACAATTCAGGACTGCGGGCTCCAAACTGCTCACCTGCCTGCCTCCCTGATTACCCTAACCGCTCTGCCTGCCAGCCTGATCACTCCCTAACCACTATCCTGCCAGCCTAATTGATGTATAACTGCTCCCCTGCCAACCTGTTTGTCCCCAACTTCCCTCCTCTGCTGGCCTGGTCACCCCTAACTGCCCTCCCCTGCAAGCTTGATTGCCACAAACTGCCCTCCCTTGCAGGCCTGCAACCTCCCAACAGTCATCTTGCGGTGGCCATCTTGTGTCCACATGGGGGCAAGATCTTTGACCACATGGGGGCAGCCCTCTTGTGTGCTGGCATGATGGTCAGTCTGCAAATTACTCTTTTATTAGATAGGATACAGGCCTGGTGCATGGGAGGGGGCCAGCTGGTTTGCCCTGAAGGGTGGGAGTTCCCTTGGGGCATGGGATGGCCTGGGTGAGGGGCCTGTTTTGGTTTGCTGGCCGGCTATGCCCCCCAGTGACCCAAGCAGAGGCCCTGGGATCTGGGATTAATTTCTATTCTACAATTGAAACTTGTAGCCGGGAGCGGAGCCAAACCTTCTGCTTGCTCCATTGCGACAGCCATTTCTGTTTGGGTTTATTTAAGTTCTATAATTGAAACTTTGTAGCCTAGAGTGGAGGCCTAGGTGCTAGGGCTGCAGAAGTTTGACTTCCTCCATTGCCCGGGAGGCAGCCTCTGCTCTTTCCAGCTCTGTGGTTGCTGCCATTTCTGTTGGGTATATCTTCTATAATTGAAACTTTGTAGCATTGAGTGGAGGCCTAGGCCGGCAAGGGCAGGTGGAAAGCTTGGCTTTTCCATTGCCAGGGAAACCCTACCCTCCCTCCTGCTCTCAGTGGCCGCAGCCATCTTGATTGGGGTTTATTTGCATAATTTGCTCCTGATTGGATGTGGGTGTGGCTTGATCAGAGGTACGGTCAATTTGAATATTATTCTTTTATTAGATAGGATATCTTCTTGCAGTATATGAAACTGATTAAAATATAAGGTGCTTCTTGTCTCTTGTAACCTTTTTTGATTCAGTCTATTTTGCCCGAATTAGTATAGTGACTCTACCCACTTTTTGTGACAAATTGCGTGGAAGATCTTTTTCCAACTTTTCACTTTGTCCTTGTTCATCTCTTTGAATCCCAGATGAGTCTGCTGTAGACAGCATATAGGTGGATCTCTTGTTTTTATCCATTCTGCCCATATCTGCTTTTAGATTGTGGAATTTAATCCATTTAAATTTAAAGTAATTATTGCCACGCCAGCATTGCTTAGTGATTAAATGTCAAACTGTGAACCAGGAGGACACATTTCCACTCCCTGTAAGGGCACATGTGTATGTTTCAGGCTTGATCACCAGTGAGGGGCAGGCAGGATGCAGCTGATCAATGTTTCTCTCTCACATTGATGTTTCTTTCCCTCTCTCTTCCCCTCTCTCTAAAATAAAATAACATATATTTTTTAAATTTTTTTAAATAATTATGGACAAGGAGGGAGCTGTTTGTTTTTTAAAACTTTTTTTGCCCCTTCTTTTGTGCAATTCTCTTTTCACTTGCTGGTTAATTCTTATAATGAAATGTTGTAATCCCTTACTCATTTTCTGTTGTGTATATTCTATAGTGATTTTATTTCCAGTTCCCAGGGGGATTACATTTAACATTCTAGACATATTAACATTACTATTTAAATTTATAACAACTTAAATTCAATAAATTACAATAATTGATCCTTATCAGCTCCATCCCCATCCTTTCAGGTTGCTAATGAAAATACCGCCATCCAAATAATAATTGAAATAATAGCTCCTATGCCATTTATTTTCATAGTAAGATTCGTTTCTTAAATCACATAGAACATAAAATACATTTGCAAACCATTGTTACTAGATTTAATAATTACCCATGAATATACCCACAGTGAGGTGTTGATCCATATAGCCTGACTTACTGTACCCAAAAAACATGGGTTCAGCTGCCTGCTGCAAGGAAATCCAAACTTGTGAGGCAGGTGCTGGTGCAAAGGAAGAGAGGTTTTACTCAGGTGCCCTGAGACCTAGAATTGCCAGCTCAGACCTTCCCCTGCTTCCTTTCCAAGCCCCTGATTTTATATTGGTAGGGAGGATAGGAATTTTTTCCTATGCAGTTTTTATCTTGCTAGCTTCTGGCACACTCGGGTCCTGTCCATTCATCTTTAGAGCTTTTGGTGCACTTAGTGTAAGAATCAACCCCATTACCATATTGGCCAAAGGAGGCAACTCTGACTGTCCAGGTAACATTATTCTCTAGTGTCCTTTTATTTCACCTTTTAGGGCACTCTCAAGCATTCTTTGACTATTAGGTATAGTGGTAGCAAATTCTCTTAACTTTTACTTTTGTAAAGTATTAATATTTCCCTCACTCTAGAAGCACAGTTTTGCTATTGAAATGGTTTTTGATTGAATTTTTTCCTATCATTTTGAGTCTATTAGATCAACATTTTCTGGCCCCAGGGTCCTGATGAGATATCTGCTAATTGGTTGGGTCACTGACCACTTTTCCCTTAGATTCTCAAATAAAAAATGGCAAGCCTAGCCAGCATGATTCAGTGGTTGAGCAACAACCTATGCACCTGGAGACCATGGTTCAATTCCCAGTCAGGGCACATGCCTGGGCTGCTGGCTCAGTCCCCAGTGTGGAGTGTGTAGGCAGAAGCCAATCAATGATTTTCTATCATCATTGGTCTCTCTCTCTCTCTCTCTCTCTCTCTCTCTCTCTCTCTCTCTTCCTCTCTGAAATTAATAAAAAAATATACATATATATTTTTAAATGATAAGAGCCAACACAACAATAGCTATCCAGTGTGAATGAATCAAAATTATACCTCTTTTGCTTGTCAGATGGGCAAAAATACATTTTGGAGTGCCACAGAATTTTAGTAATTAGTTTATGTGTGCCATGAGATGAAAAAGGTTGAAAATAGCTGACATGGATATTCCCAAAGAAATTTTAGCCTCATTGAGAAGCACAATATATACAGAGGTGTCCATGGAAAATAGTAAACAATAAGCACCACAGAAATAGAATTATTCATGATCATTATAAGGAGAGTCCAGAAGGAGGAGAGAGTTCTATGAATTTCAATCATCAGAGATTTCATGGAGGAGGGGGCTCCCTGGGCTATACCTAGGAAGATACTCTAATCTGAAGAGTATTCATAACAAAAAAACTTGCCTTGCACTCCTATGTTTCTGATGCTAATTCACCTGCTAGTCAAAACCATCCCATGACATATATACCTTTCCAAAGATGGCGAATTTAAGAAAGAGAACCAGCCCCAACCAGTTAGGCGCAAAGACACCAGACTGTGGACTGAGGGTCCCAGGTTTTATTCTGAGCAAGGGCACATACATTGATGCATCTCTTTCACATCCATGTTTCTCTCTGTCTCTCCCCCTGCCTTCAACTGTCCCTAAAAATTAATTGAAATTATATCATCAGGTGTGGGCTAACAAAAAATTAAAAATTAATAAAAATAATAAAGGGAAACATTAAGCAAGTTGTCCACACTCAACAAACAAGTGAGCCTTGGAGCTGGGACTCAAATGCAGTCAGATCAGCTCTTGAGCCAGATCTCTGCTCAGTCGTTGCCCTGACAGAGCAGAATGGCATGAGCAAGGACATAGATGTGACAGTGTGATGTGCCTGCCAGAAGTAGCAATCACCAGACTGTCAGGAATGATAGGCTTATTTAGACACTTTGCTCTAGGACAATGTGTGTTCATATGAAGAATCTCTTCATTTCATTACATTGCAGATTCAGTTAACACATTCAATACCTGTCACTTCAGAAACTTCTCCCTGAAGCTACTATAGTGTAGAAAAACAACCATATAAAAGCTTCATTATTAGGTGTTCTAGTTAACTGATAAAGAAAACAATAATCACTTCTTTACTCATTTAGTTATTACTTACTTGGAGCAAAAATTCTACATTGTGCACTCTCTGGAAATGATGTAGATTGGAGTGATCCTCCACCAAGTTGTGAAAGTAAGTACATTCTCTCTTTAGAATTTACAGCAGTAGTTCTCAAATTTTTTGGCCTGGGGACCCCTGTATGCTTTACAATGAACCAAGACTCCACAGAGCTTTTCTGCATGTGAGTTAGTGCTATTGATATTCCTTATATGGGGATTAAAACAGAAGATTTTAAATAATTATTCATTAATTCATTTTTAAGAGCAATAAACTCAATACATGTTAACAAATGCAACATATTTTTTGTAAGATCAAACATTTCCAAAACAAAAGGAAGAGTGTCATTGCTTTACATTTTTTCTAATCTCTTAATATCTGGCTTAAAGGAAGACCTCCAGATACATTCTATAGCATTATCAGACAGTCTGAAGCCTTTGAGAAGTTTCACATCTAAGGATGACAGTGAGAAAAGACACAATAGTGGTATACCTATGAACCACTGATTCAGGAATGGATGTGGTATTTCTCAACTAGCAGTGAGTTTTTCTAAATCATATTTTCTCATTAAATTGCCAGCATCTCTTATGATTAGAAAAAACTTAGCATGACCTTACAGATACACACAAGTATTTCATACAGGTATCTTCTATGGGTATTTAAGAAAATGGTTTTATTCTAGAATTTCATTTCTCTATTAATGGTTTAAATTGGGATAATACATTTCTTTCTGTAAATTTTGTTTTAAATGTATATTGTATTTGCAACTAGATGTAGAAATCATATGATAATGAACTATTGAGGGCAATTCATAGGACACTACTAATGCTGTCTTAATCTTTTACTTTTTCTATTGCCTTTCCTGTCTTTTTTATTTTCTCTTTTTAAGAGATTTGGTGTAAACCACCTAAACAAATACCAAATGGAAGATTTACCAATAGCCAAAAGGATAAATTTCAATATAATGAAGAAGTTAGTTATAATTGCAATCCTTCAAAAGGAGCAGATGATTATTCACTTGTTGGAGAGAGCAGACTTGTTTGTTCTGGGCTTAACCAATGGAGCCCTGATCCTCCTGAGTGTAAAGGTAATAAAATTTCCATTTCTTTCCCTCCCATTTGAAAACAGTGTGGAAACTTTTACCAACTTTTAAATACTTTGGTCAACAAGTAAAAAAAAAAATACAGTCATGTGTGCTTGTTCCTCCTGTGTTTCTAATCTAATTTATCAGTGAAATAGAATAAAAATAATTCTACTGACAGAGTTTCCCACTGTTCACCACATATGTTCTCGACATTCCTGTTTATAGATTGTTAATTACTATGTATATGCATGAGTTAATTTTTTGGCTAGAAAGCATAAAAATCATACACTGGCCTTAAGGAATTTTTATCTCATAATACAAGAAGTTTGACAGTTCTGGCTAGACAGAATGGTAGAATAAATTGTAAGGGACTAATCTTCTCATCAATCAGATTGATAAAGTCTAGGCAAAGCATGCAGGCATATATTGTTTAATTGTGCTTTGCTTTATTGCCCCTCACACATATTGCACTATTTTTTTGCGAATTGAATACCATAACCCAGCAAAACAACTGTAACCTTCTTTACTTCAATACTCATTTATTGTTGTAGCCTGAAATAAACCTGAAATTACTCAGAAGTTTACCTATACTTAAAAAACAATGCCTAAGGCATTCAAGCATAACCAAAAGTAGAACATACTGGAAAGTATTTGATTCTTGGACAAAAGAAATCACTGAAACAGGAAAATATGTTCTCTTTTCAAGTGCATATATAATAATTTTAGTACCATAATCTAGACAATATATTCACTTTTTTAATTTCAAAAATTTAAATTATTTATGATACAGTATCTTTACAATGGAATGAATGTAGATATCAAAACAAAAATATCTATAAAACCCCCAAATATTTAAAAATTGTGAAGACAGGGGAAACCAAGATAGCAATATAGGTAAACACCTAAACTGCTGCCTCGTACAACAATATCAAAACTACAATTAAAAGACAAAACCGACACCCTATCCAGCACCACAGGAAAACTGGCTGAGTGGAAATTCTACAACTAGAAGCAAAGAGGAAAGCACATCGAGACTCAGAGTAGCTGCAAAAGGCTGAGGTACAGAGACTCACCCTGAGAGGAAGGGTGGCTGTGTGTATGGGAGGCTGAGTAAGTGCATGGCTTTCTAAAGTGGGAGGGGGATAGAAGCTCCCAACTGCACTGGACTCCTAGCTGAAATGCTGGGAAACCAGACTCATTTGGGAGGAATCTGGACTCTCAGGAAAGAGAGAGCACACTGAGACTCGGGAGCCAAGGCAGAGGTCCAGCGGCGTGCACACGCAGAGAAGCTGAGTGTGATACTGGCTTTCTAAAGCAGGGGGAAGACAAAAGCTCCCAACAGCACTGAACTCCAGTTCGGGCAAGTTTCTGGGAACTCCGACTCTTTCGGCGATAAAGTGGACTGTCTGGTAGCGGGTGAAATTCGAGAGCGGCTTAGTCTCAGAGGTGCGTGCAGTGATTACCGAGGGACACTGAGACACAAGGGCCTCATAGGGCAGGGCTGATGGGAAGCTAAGGCTGTCTGTTCTGCCCTGAAACCCTGCCCCATACAAACTGAGCACAGAGGCTTTTGCAATTTTGCAAGTCTTGCCTCATAAGAGTGTCTCCAGCACAGAAGTTCACCCAGCGTAGACACAGCTGGCCAACTCAGGGAAGCAGCGAAAATGCGGAGACAAAGAAACAGATCACAAATGAAAGAAATGAAGGAAAGCAAAAGACTGGATCTAGAGTTCAAAATTACAGTTATAGGTTTTTCAAGAATTTTCTAGAAAAGGACAATAAATTTAATGAGACCTTCAAAGATATGAAAAAGGACCAACTAGAAAGTAAACATGCACTGACTGAAATAAAAAATATTATACATAGACTTAGCAAACTAGAGGACAACAAGAATAAAGTCAAAGATTTTAAATACAAAGAAGAAAAAAACACTCAGCTGGAAAAGCAAAAAGCAAAAAGAATCCAAAAATATGAAGATAGTGTAAGGAGCCTCTGGGACAACCTCAACAGTACCAACATCAGAATTATGGAAGTGCCAGAAGAAGAGAGAGAGCAAGATATTGAAAAACTATTTAAAGAAGTAATGACCGAAAACTGCCCATACCTGGTGAAAGAAATAGACTTAAAAGGCCAAGAAATGCACAGAACCCACAATAAAAGGAATCCAAAGAGGACCATACCAAGACACATCATAATTAAAATGCCAAGAGCAAAAGACAAAGAGAATATTAAAAGCAGCAAGAGAAAAACAGTTAATTATTTACAAGGGAGCACCCATACGATTGTCAGCTGATTTCTCAACAGAAACTATGCAGGCCAGACAGGAAAGGCAAGAACTATTCAAAGTAATGAATAGCAAGAACCTACAACCAAGATTACTCTCCCCAGCAAAACTATCATTCAGAATTGAAGGTCAGATAAAGAGCTTCACAGATAAGAAAAAGCTAAAGGAGTTCATCAACACCAAACCAGTATTACATGAAATGCTGTAAGGTATTCTTTAAGAAGAGGAAGAAAAAGAAAAAGGTAAA
Organism: Antrozous pallidus; assembly: GCA_027563665.1. Lineage (NCBI taxonomy): Eukaryota > Metazoa > Chordata > Mammalia > Chiroptera > Vespertilionidae > Antrozous > Antrozous pallidus. The sequence continues at coordinate 33,629,638 of CM050527.1, read as the reverse complement.
GATAAAAATTATGAACAACAAATTATATCTGTCAACAAGTAAACCTAAAAGTCAAGTGAATAAAAAATCTGATGAAAAGAATAAGCTGGTGAATATAATAGAATCAGTAGCATAGAAAGGGAGTGGACTGACAATTCTTAGGAGGAAAGCAGTGTGGGGTGTGGGAAGAGACTGAACAAAAAGTGTACACCTATGGAAGAGGACAGTGTGTGGGAGGTAAGGGCAGAGAGTGGGGTGGGAACCAGGTGGAGGGGAGCTATTGGGGGGGAAAAGAAGAACAATTATAATAATCTGAACAATAAAGATTTATGAAATTTTTAAAAAGCATAAACATAAAAAAATTATGAAGACACCTCTAACACATGAATAAAAGAAGGACTCACAAGGGAAATTAGAACGTGTTTTGAATTGAATGGAAATGAATACACAATATATTGAAGTATTAAAATTTGTGGAATAGAGCAAAAACATCATTTAGAAGAATATTCATAGCATAAAATACATACATTAGAACAAGAGAAAGTTTCAGCTCAAGAATATAAGCTTTCACTTTAAGGAACTAAAAAGGAAAAGCAAGTAGAATACAGAACAAGAAAACAGAAAGAAATAATAAAGATAGAAATCAATAAAATTGAAAAAACATGTCGAGAGAATCATTGAAACCAACACCTGGTTCTTGGGGAATATTAATAATATGGCTAAACCCATAGCCAATATGACAAAAAAAAGTACAACACAAATTACCAATATCAGGAATGAAAAAGAGAACATCATTAAATATCCCACAGGTCAGCATGGCTCAGTGGTTGAGCATCCATCTATGAACCAGGAGATTTTACTTCAAGGGCACATGCCCAGGTTGCAGATTTGTTCTCCAGTGTGGTGCGTGCAGGAGGTAACCTATTAATAATAATTCTCATCATTGATGTTTCCATATCTCTCTCCCTCTCCCTTCCTCTCTGAAATACACACACACACACACACACACACACACACACACACACACATATATATCAACAATTGTAATAATCTGAACAATAAAGATTTATTAAATTTAAAAAGCATGAACATAAAAAAATTATGAAGACACCTCTAACACCTCATAAAGATGTACACTTAAAATGGTGAGTTTTACTTTATGTAAACTATATCCTGTAAACTAACTTAAAAGTCATTACTATGATTAACAGCAGTTTAGTACAACATAGAAAAGATCAATGAACCGGAAGTCAAAACAATAGAAATCTAACATGATTTGAAAGAAAAACAATTTATTTAAGAGGGAAACATTTGCAAAGTGGGAAAGAGTGGCAAGCAGAAAAATATACATGTTAATGGAGTTTCAGAAAAAGAGAAAAAAATATATAAAGTTATATGAATAAATAATGTCCAAATATTATCCACATTTGATCCAAAACAACCACCCACAAGTCCAGGAAATTCAGTGACCCTAGGAGGATAAATAACTTTTTAAAAATATCTGATAATGTGCTGAATTAAAAATAAAACAGGCGGCAAAAATCTCAAACAAAGAGAAATTTATTTAAAATGAAGGTAAAATAAAAAATAAAAATAAAAAAGATTTGAAGACCTGACCAGTGTGATGCAGTTGGTTTGAGCATTGTCCCATTCACCAAACAGTGGCAGGTTTGATTTCTGCTCAGAGCACATACAGAGGTTGTGGGCTTGATCACCTGTTGAGGTGCATATGCAGGCATCTGATCCATGTTGCTCTATTACATCTATTGTATCTTTCTCTCCCTTCTTCTCTGTCTAAATTTTTTTAAAATAATAATAGCTAGTCTTCAGGTGAGGATTAAAAATAAAGATTTTGAAATAAAAGCTAAGAGGATTATCACCACCCTACCTGCACTATAAGAATTGCTAAAGGAAGTCCTTCAGGCTGAAGGGAAAAGACCCTGATGGGAATTCAGGTGTGCATGCGAGGAAGCGCACTCTTCTGATTTAAAAGCAGTGCATTATGGACCCTATGTATTGCTCAGATTTAATCTCAGAAGGTGTTTTCTTGTATGTATCGCCCAGCCCAGTGTTTGGTTTGGTTTGGTTTGGTTTGGTTTGGTTTGGTTTGGTTTGGTTTGGTTTGGTTTGGTTTGGTTTGGGTTTTTCCCAATTCTGCGAGACACATTGCTGGATTCTGAAATCAGTCTAGAGTTCCTGCCCAGCACTTTTCTTTGTAAGAAGTAGAACAGAATGGGAAATATCTGAGTACATGGGTACAAATTTAATAATTAAGTGTTAACTTTATCTCAGACCTGTGAGATTACAATATAAAATGTGGGGTTTGATCTCTGAGTTCCAGTCCCAAATATTTGGAAAATGCAGCACTTAGTTCACTGGCCTTTCTATTTCTTGCACAACCAGTTCTTGCATGTTGTTGTTACGTGATAACTTTCTCTCTGCATATGTTTGTTTGCATGACTAGCTTCTTTTCAACATTTTACCTTTGAGCTCAAGCATTACTTTAATACAAGAGCCTTTCCTGCCTTTCTAAATCAAGGGTGCTAAGTCAGTGTCAGCCTGAAATTTTAAAAATTCCTAGAGCTAAAAGAACATCCAAAGTTGCTTTTGTACTTACCTCAAAATTGTAGGTAGTAATCAGACCTTTCTCAAAACATATCAGTAATGGGACAACTTATAGGAAACCAATAATGTATAGGAATGATAGTCTGTTCTTGGTGGGAAAAGGTTATTAAATGTCTCTTTATCTGTTTACCTGGAGATAAAATGCACAAATAAAGTTTTTTTTAAATTAACATTCTGCCTTCCATTCCTTGCCTCTTTGTTCCCAGGGAAAATTACTAACCATCAGTAGTTTTTGTTTTTTTTTTCTTTCCCCTGTTAAAACAGCATTCCATTAGTTCTGGAATTTCTTCACTTTTCAGTGATCAAATGTGAATATCCCACACTGGATAATGGGAAACTGGTGTCAGCACCTGGAGGAAGAGAATTTGAGTACAAATCAGAGGTTACATTGGAATGCAAGGAGGGATTTCACCTGGAAGGCAACAGCACTATTGTCTGTGAAGCCAACAGTACTTGGGAGCCTGAGATCCCAAAATGTACTGAAGGTACAAAGAGGGTCTTTTTGTCTTTCTTGTTTAGATTTTAGTTCTTTGACATTAAATAGCAATGATATGGAATAATTGAAAAGAAACAGTTTTTTAATTTGACTCCATCTCATATTCATTTCCATGACAGAGGTATGACATCAAATGTATGTTTTCATTGGGTCTTTACACATACATCACACAGGTGACTAAGTTTCTGTTTTCTGGCACTTATTATGTGTAAAAATGTATAGCACTCATTTTCAGATAAACTAAACCACCATTGCTCATTCCCAACACTGCGGCACGAAGGTTCCAATTTCTCCACCTCTTTACCAATACTTGTGTTTGCTGTTTTTTTCATAAACTAGTCATTGTAATGTATATGAAGTAGTCTCTCATTGTGTTTTTTTATTTTCATTTCCAAATAATTAGTGATCATATTTTCATGTACTTATTGGTGTTTTGTATATCTTCTTTGGAGACATGTTTCTTCAAGTTGCAGGAGTTCACTATGTGTTTGGGATATTAATCCCTTATCAGATATATTATTTGCAGATATTTTTCCCTGTTCTACGGGTAGCCTTTTCACTCTGTTGATAATGACCAATGGTAAAGTTTTTAATTTTGCTGAAGTCCATCCAGTTTATCTACTTTTTCTTTGCTGCCCATGCTTTTGGCGTCACACTCAAAAAATCATAGCCCGATCCAACATCATGAGCTTGTCCTCCATGTTTTTTTTTCTATGAGTTTTATAGTTTTAGCTCTTTGATCCACTTTGCATTCATTTTTGTATATGATGTAAGATCAGGATCCACCGTCATTCTTTTATTTGTAGATATCCAGTTTTCCAAGAACCATTTGTTGAAAAGATTGCCTTCACCCATTAAGTGTTCTTAGCACCCTTCCATACAATCATTTGACTATATATGCACATGTTTATTCTACTCAACTGGTCTGCCTGTGGTTATGCCTGTAGCATAACTGTGTTTTTGATTGTTGTAGCTTTTGAGGAAGGTTTAAAATCAGAAGATGTAAGTTCTCTCAACTTCACTCTTCCATTTCAAAATTGTCCCTTGAGGTTCCATATGAATTTTATTTTAGATTTTTCTATTTCTGCAAAAAGCATATTCAAGATGTGATGGGATTTCATATAGTCTGTAGGTTTCTTAGTGTAGCATTAGCATCTTAACTATATCATCTCTTCCAATGCATGAACACCTATTGTCTTTTCATTTATTTATATTGTCTTCTATTTCTTTCAGCAATGTTTTATAATTTCCAGGGTCAGAGTGTTTCACCTCCTGGTTAAGTTTCTACTTTAAGTATTTTACTTCTTTTTTATCCTCAACCAAGGATATGTTTATTGATGAGAGGGAGAGAGAGAGAGAGAGAGAGAGAGAGAGAGAGAGAGAGAGAGAGAGAGAGAGGGAGAGAGAGAGAGATGGATTGGCTCCTTCCTGTATATGCCCCGGCTGAGAATCAAACCTGAAAAGTAGGTATGAGCTCTTCCCAGGAATCCAACCACAACCTTTTGGGGTATGGGATGATGCTCCAACCGACTGAGTGCTTATTCGATGCTATTGTAAATAAGAATTATTTTCTTCATTTTCTTTCTAGTTTGCTCCTTGTTAGCGTAATGAAATGGAACTGATTTTTACTTGTTGATTTCATAGACCACAACTTTACCAAATTTATTATTAGTTCCAACAGGTGAGTGTGTGTGCATAAGTATGTGTGCAAGCTTTACAGTTTTCTACTTAAACTATCATGTCATCTAGGATAGAGGTGAGTTGATTCTTTCCTTCCCAATTTGGATGCTTTCTTCTTTTCTAAATGATCTGATTATAACTTTTAATATTATGTTAAATAGAAATGTCAAACATGGTCATCCTTCTTGTTCCTGATCTTAAAGGGAAAACTTTCAGTCTTTTATCAAGTATGATGTTAGCTATTGGTTTGTCATAAATGGGCCTTATTATGCTAAAATTTATCTGTATTACAGAATCACTTCTAAATCATCTATTAAGCTCTCCTGTATCATTTAATTATAAGTAGGATCCCATTTAATCTATAGGCTAATATTGAGTCTATACTAATGATAAATTTGCATTCTGTACCACAGAATATTGTTACAGGAAATGAGGAAGAATGCTGATGAGTGAATATAAATTTATAATAGTTTATTATGATATGACTTTAAATAAAAAACATTACTATAATTTATATAATATAAATTAATAGAACTTCAAAATAGGTCTATGTCATTAATTAATAAAAATTACAAAATAAAATTGTAAGAGATTTTGTATGAAGGCAAAAAATCCAAACCTATGAATTTAGGATCTGTAAGCCTTACTATTTTTTACTCCTTTTTAAAGTTTTTTTGTTTTGTTTTGTTCTTCTAGGAGATTCCATGACAGTGATGAAGCACCAACTAGAGCTGATGACTTAGGTATTATTTTGGTTATTAATAACCCTTAATTATGAGACCTTAGAGTTCTCCATGGAAATATCATATTTCAATTAGTATCTGTGGTTCAAGAAGAAACAACTTGTCATGTGATAATTGACATTTGTATTTATTTTTATGTCCAGATACCATGACAAATGGAAGCAGTAGTATGTGTAAACACATGGAGATAATTCAGTTTTTAAAAAGTCCCTCAAATTTGAATTCCTATTAGGGTGAAGGAACTTTCTTAATTGCTGTATTTATTTGTAGGTTAAAATATGGAAAACCTAACTTGCTTTCCATGTGATAGTGTTATTTTGTAATGGCAATTTGTAAATAATTTTTCTATATATTCATACCTTATATACACAAGCATTAAAATAATTTTGGTAGCTTTTTCTAAAATAGGCTGGTGTATCACACTTTCTATAGGCTCACATAGTTCACACAATACATACTGAAAGAAAGAATTAAGTATGGTTGCGGCAGTTACATGCCATATAAGGATTTTTGATAAATAAGAAAAATATGCATTACTTTTCTTTACATTAGATTAGTTTAGTAAGGTTAGTCTTTTTATAAAACATGTTAGGCCAGTTAAGTTTCCCCTCTGAACACTGTGGTCAAACTATCACTGTGCCAGAAAATTCAAAGCACATTCATTCATTAAGCACTTGATAATTTTTTTATGAAATAAAAAGAGCAGAGGTAAACATATCAACATATGATTTGATCTATAAATTTAATAAATATAATGGCAGTTTCAGAGCAGAGGTACTACAGAACATTTCTAAGATTTAAGTTTTTGTAGTATTATTTACTGCTTTCTGGACAGTAAAAATGCATGTTTAAGTTTCTTTGCATAATTTATTCATGTGCCCTGGTGTTTCATTTGCATTCTTAAAATACTCTTGGTACTTAAAATTGTGTCTTATCTGGGTGTGGGGTTGCATGAGGAAGGATTGATAAAATAATGTATTGTTTGTAAAAACTGTAAAATAGATCTAGGTCATCAATTAATAGAACTTCATTAATGGTTTATTCCACAGATTCACTTTTGGGGAACAATGTAAATGAAATTTCTAACAAAATCATGGAATGGTAGACTGAACACTGAACTAAGCCAACTGGAATGGGAAAATACCTTCTTAAAATTATTTTTCTCCAATGTAGTAAATTCTTGTTTTTATAATAATTTTTATAATTTTAATAATAATACAAATTTTTAATGTGGTGGGGTTACTACAGATAAAACAATGACAACTGAGGTGCTATTAAAACTTTCACAAATTGGACCCTAAGCTGGGATTCATACGACAAGGATTCTGTGATCATAATGAGTTGAATGCACTAGCAGTCACACTAAACTAGATCGATAAACATTTTTTTTGCTGTAGTTTACAGATGATCTCATCAAAATTAAAGGTGTCAACTATGTGGAGACCCACATGTGCTCAGTTACCTTCTAACTGGCTTTATTTTTTCTCAGATGGAGGGCCCATTGCTGCTATTGTTCTTATAGTACCCTGTTTCCCCAAAAATAAGACAGTGTCTTATATTAATTTTTGCTCCCAAAGATGCACTAGGTCTTATGTTCTGGGGGATGCCTTATATTACAGCGAGTAGGTCTTATTTTTGGTAGATGTCTTATTTTGGGAAAACAGGGTAGGTATGTATCCCAAACTTGGATGCTACTTATATCAAAATATTAATGTGTACAAGTGCATTTATAATTATTTTTTTAGTTTCTATAGTTTTTATAGCTTGAAATTAAGTAAACCAGTTTACAAATACCTTACACTTTATATGATATTCTACTTTATGTTGGTGATTGTATTTTTTTTTTGTAGTCTGTATGTCCACTAAATATCCCAAATAAGCTTTGAGTAATATCCTATATGAGGCAAGGTCTCTTCTCTGGCTTACTGCAGACCCTGAGTGATTCTGGAGAACTGCATTTAGACAGTGAGGAGTCCAGATAGAATATGAACGTATGTGGGCTTAAATAAAATAATATTTCTGCCCACTGCAATGTAACCAATATTCCTTTCTTCTGCTAGGTTTGAAACCTTGTATTCATTTTAAGAGTTACAGGTCATTTGTTTTCTGGTTTCTTGTAGATCTCAGTGTTGCAATAGTTGGCACCTGTGTGGATAAGTGTCTTCACGTCGGGAAGAGATAGTAAATTAAACATGTTTCTTGAACTTTTCAGTCCTTCTCATCTTGATGTCCTTGTGCAGCTTTTGCTTGCACTCTGTATTGCATGCTGCCTTGTTTTAAAATGTTCTTGCGTGAGTGTGCTGTCAGGATTGCATTTCCTGCTAAAATATTTTCACCTTCTTTTAAGATTATGGTAACAAGGCTGATCTGTGGAGAGTTACTTTAGCTTTTATGACCATCAGGAAAATTCCTGTGGGGATTTGAGGTTTAAGTTCTGCCAAAAATCATGGCTCATCACAGTGCCTCCCCTACCTTAGGTTTACCCTATTCCTACGGTGGATTGGGAGCCAGATTCTGGTTATCTTTTTAAAATACCCACAGTGCCTTCATTTGAATCATATTTCACACTGTAGGACTCATGATATACATATTTTTTTTCTCTCTTTGTAGTATATTTTTAACATCACATACACACAGCAGTAGGAGTAGAAAATGCTCTCTGTAGAATATTCCTACAATTTCAAATGTTTTTCATAGAAATAATTTCTAAGGAAAGAAAAACCAGCTTTGTGTTTCTCATATTCTCTCTTTGTTTATAACATTAAAGCACCAAACTACTTAAAGGTTCTAACACGAATCAAACCCTCTAGCTACCAGTCAAGGGCTCTACTAAAGGTGAAGAGGTATCTGAGCACTGCAGCCCTGCATTCAAGGTTCAGGCCCACAACTGATCTCAGGTTCCATGTCTGCTGAGCTCCCGGTGATGCTGCTGCTGGGCCTGGACTCCTGGGAGTAACCAGGGTGAAGACTACCATTGATGTGCGTGTGTTTTAGAAATATGAATAAGCGCCTTCAAGTTTATGAGCAAGTGTTTCTCCTGTTTTAGATAATTGGATTTTTTAAAGACTCCTCATCTTGTGTACATGCTCTAGAAAGGAGGTGGATTAACACTTGGCTTTACCTCTTTTCCTTTAGGGAAAAGTTAAGATATCCATTATATTCTTTGCACCATTTAATGTCCATATTTTCTCTGAGGGGGCGGGGGGGTTGGCTCGCATCACCTTAGAAACTAACTTATGAGACTCTAAAATGTATGCAAGGTACTTCTCCATTTATAGGGGTAACTGTTTGATACGGAATTTTTGGACTGGAACCCGGATTCTTTGTCTATAGGTTTCAAAGAATGAATCCACGGACAAAAGGTAGTATAGCAAAAGTGACAATATATTGAAGAACAAGTACAGACTCCCACATGGGGAGCAGGAAAAGATCCCGCTGAGTTCCTTTTCCCTATGGCTTATAAGCCTGCAGATCCTGGTGTTTTGATATCCCCTCTGATTGGTCACTTTTCCCTTAGACTGGTTACTATAGTAAGTTCTTCTGGATGAAGGGCTTCCTTCCCTTTATTTTGTAAATATAGACCTTTTGTATTTTCAGCTCCTTCATTCTATGGAAATGTACCGGTTGCAGCTTTTCAGCTTCCCCATTCTATGGAAATAGACCTTCTGCTGCTCTGCAGCCCTGTGCTTCTTCCATGGTCCCCTCAATTTCTAAAATTTCCTAAACCCTGTCTTTTTCACCCCCCAAAATTCCTGTTTCACTATGGAAGCAAGACACTAGACATAGTGTTAATGGGGGGAAAAATCATTGAAACCTGTAAAGAATTTTTGTGAGTTTATTTGAGCCAAACTGCCAACATATGCCAGGAAGCAGAACCTCAATGAATTGAGAGAATGGAGGGTTACATCTATATTTATACATTGCAATCAAAGTAAAGGGACGTAGGTGAGTTACATGAAATTCATTGGTGATAGATTAAGGAGATGGGATAAAGCAAAGCAAGGAAATCTTTGGGATAGGGTAAAGTTAAATGATGGACATGTGCTTTTTGCTTTTTTTTTTTTTTTTTACAGAGATGGATACAGGATACTTTAATGTAATTAACAGTTGACAATTAACCTGATAACAATAAGAAAAGTGAATGTCTCAGTGCCATTTGTTGTGGCCTGAGGGGTCCGGGGTAAAAAGGAAGTTACAAGTTACCCAGACATCTCACAAACATGTTATATTAGAGGCAAAAAGGCAAATGGCTCAGTAAAGATCTAAGTTGATCTTTGTTAGGAAAAATACTAGCCTAGGACATGACTGCCCACTATAACTTGTTTGTAGTTAAATATTTAATTTTCAAACCATCTTTTGTGCTTATTTTAGGTCTCTGAGTCTGCAAGACCGCCACACAGGCCTCCCCTGAGCTTGTCAGGTTAGCCTGTGACTCCTTTCGTCCACAATAGATAATCAAGTGTTATTGTTAAAACTTCACACCAAATGCATTGATGTAAAGTTGTATTTTTTATGATTTGGAATACAATTACCCTTCTACAGCCTTCATACTAAAGTAAAAAATATAGCATAAATATTCATTTATTATTATTATTATTATTATATTAATTTTATTGATTTTATAAAGAAAGGGAGAAGGAGAGAGAGAACCATCAGTGATGAGGGAGAATCATTGATTGGCTGCCTCCCGTACACTCCCTACCAAGAATCTTTCAAGAAGCCCTGGCATGTGCCCTGACCAGAAATCAAACCATGACCTCATGGTTCATAGGTCTATGCTCAACCCCTGAGCAACACTGGTGGGGTGATGAGTAGTCATTTTTAAGATTATTAAACACTAGAGGTCCTTTGCAGGAAGATTCCTGCAATAGGGCTTCCTGCGGCGGTCTGCACTGCCCCACCTGCTTCCCTCCCTCCTCCCCCGCCCTGCTTGCTTCCCTCCCTTCTCCTCCACCCTGCTTGCTTGCTTCTCTGCAGTTTCTATCCCTTCTATAGCACTTGGCTTCCTTCTACGCTATCTTCAGTCTGTGCTGTGCCTGGATATGCAAATTAACCACCATCTGGGTTGGGTTAATTTGCTCCTGATTGGCTGGTGGGCATGGCTTGTGGATGTAGTGGAGGTATGGTCAATTTGCATGTTTATCTTTTATCAGATAGGATATTTAAGTGGCTTGATAAAAAATGGCCAGGAGGTGCCAGAACCGGTTTGTCTCAGTGGTCTTAGGACTGAAAGGTCCCAGGATTGATTCCAATCAAGGGCATATACCTTGGCTGTGGGCACATCCCCAGCAGGAGGTGTGCAAGAGGCAGCTGATCAATGTTTCTCTCTCATCAATGTTTATGACTTTTTATCCCTCTCCCTTCCTCTCTGTAAAAAAATCAATAAAATATTTTTTTAAATGGCCAGGAGGTAAGAGATATATATCCTACCATGTATATAATTTGGGGAAGTACTTACTCTAAGTTACAATCAATAGTTTTGGAGCAGATTCTCACAGGCCAATGGAAAAGGCAATTTCTTGGTAAAAGCAAAGTGGTGTCTTTAATTTAATCCCTGGAGCAAAGGGAAAGACAAACATTCCTACTAGATGGGCAGTCAGGGCCTCCCAGTCCTCTCTATCTGCTTGATCTCTTGAGAAAATGAACTCATTTTCTGACAGTTGTGGGCTTCAAGTATCTGAAGCTCTCAAGGATATGTTAATGAGTGCTAAGGGAAATCCTATCTAATAAAAGAGTAATATGCAAATTGACCATACCACTGCTATACCCACAAGCCATGCCCACCAGCCAATCAGGAGCAAGTATTCAAATTAATACGACCAATATGGGTGTGGCCATGGAGCAAGGCTTGGGCTCCCCTCCAGGCTACAAAGTTTAAATTATAAAAGATAAATAAATCCCAGAAACCAGGGTCTCTGCTTGGATTGCCAGGGGGCATGGGGGAAAGGGGTATGGTCAACCTGCAAACCACCACAGGCCCCTCACCCAGGCCTCCCCATGCCCCAAGGGAACCTCCACCCTGATCTGGGATATACTTCAGGGCAAACCAGTTGGCCTCCACCTGTGCACCAGGCTTCTATCCTATCTAATCCTATCTAATAAAATAGTAATATGAAAAATGACCATACTTCCAATCAAGCCACCCCCACATCCATGCCCATCAGCCAATCAGGAGAAAATTATGCAAATAAACCCCAAACAAGATGGCTGCCACCACTGAGAGCAGGAGGGAGGCTTGGGTTTCCCCAGCAACAGAGGAAGCTAAACTTTCTGCCTGCCATTGCCTGCTGAGGCCTCCATTCAATGCTACAAAGTTTCAATTATAGAAGATACATAATTCCAACAGAAATAGCGACAGCCATGGAGCTGGAGAGAAGAGGCTAGGGTTGCTGGGGCGATGGAGGAAGCCAAACTTCTACAGCCCTAGCCTAGGCCTACTCTGCTACAAAGTTTCACACAGAAGTGGCTGTCGCCACAGAGCGAGCAGAAGGCTTGGCTCCACTCCAGGCTACAAAGTTTCAAGTGTAGAACATAAATTAATCCCAGATCCCAGGGCCTCTGCTTGGGTCACTGGGGGGCATAGCCAGCCTGCAAACCACCCCACACCCCAAGGGAACCCCCACCCTGATCTGGGACACCCTTCAGGGTAAACCACCCAGTCCCCACCCATGCACCAGGCCTCTATCCTATCTAATAAAAGAGTAATACACAGATTGACCATCACTCCAACACACAAGAGGGCTGCCCCCATGTGGTCAAAAATCCTGCCCCCATGTGGATACAAGATGGCCACCACAAGATGGCCAGCAGGGGAGGACAGTGGGAGGTTCCAGGCCTGCAAGGGAGGGGAGTTGTGGTCCATAAGGCCAGCAGGGGAGGGCAGTTAGGGGTGACCAGGCTGGCAGAGGAAGGCAGTAGGGGGCAAACAGGCTGGCAGGGTAGTGGTTAGGGGGTGATCAGGCTGGCAAGCAGAAGTGGTGAAGGACAATCAGGGAGGCAGGCAGGTGAGCAGTCCTGGATTGTGAGAAGGATGTCCAACTGCCTGTTTAGGCCCGATCCTCCTGGGCAGTAGGACATCCCTTGAGGGGTCCCAGATTGGAGAGGGTGCAGACTGGGCTGAGGGACATCCCCCGCCTCCCGTGCATGAATTCCGTGCACCAGGCCTCTTGTCCTATCTAGTAAAAGAATACTATGCAAATTAACCATTACTCCCCCACACCCACAAGCCATGCCCACCAGCCAATTGGGAGAAATTATGCAAATTAACCCAACTAAGATGGCTGCAGCCACTGAGTGAGCAGGAGACTTGGATTTCCCTGACATGGAGGAAGCCAAGCTTTCCACACACCCTGGCAGGCCCAGGCCTCCACTCAAAGCTACAAAGTTTCAATTATGAAGATAAATAAATCCCAACAAAAATGGCTGGGGCCACAGAGCAAGCAGAAGGCTTGGCTCCACTCAAGGCTACAAAGTTTTAATTATAGAAGATAAATAAATCCTGATACCAGGGCAGTTGGGAGGGACCAGGCCTGCAAGTGAGGGCTGTTGAGGGTGATCAGGCCAACAGAGGGGGGCAGTTAGGAGTGACCAGGCCAGCAGAGGAGGAAAGTTGGGGGCAACCGGCCTGCAGGGAAGGACAGTTGCAGGGGACCCAGGCCTGTAGGGGAGAGCAGTTGGTGGGGAGAAGGCCTGGAGGGGAGGGCAGTTACGGGTGACCAGGCCTTTAGGAGAGAGCAGTTGCGGGGGACCAAGCATGCAGGTGAGGGCAATTAGGGGTGACTAGGTCTGCAGGGGAGGGCAGTTAAAGGTGACCAGGCCTGCAGGAGATGGCAGCTAGGGTCAAACAGGCTGGCAGGGGAGCAGTTAGGCATGAATCAGGCTGGCAGGGGAGTGGTTAGGGGGTGATCAGGCTGGCAACAGAAGCAGTTAGAGGCAATCAGGAAAGCAGGCAGATGAACAGTTGGGAGCCAGCAGTCCTGAATTGTGATAGGGATGTCCAGCTGCCCATTTAAGCCTGTTCCCAGTAGGCAGCTGGACATCCCTCGAGGGGTTCCATATTGGAGAGGGTGCTGGCTGGCCAGAGGGACACACACCCCCATGCACGAATTTCATGCATTGGGCCTCTAATATAAAATAACTGTAGTGAGCCAAAACCAGTTTGGCTCAGTACATAGAGTGTTGGCCTGAAAGGTCCCAGGTTCGATTCGGGTCAAGGGCATGAACCTTGGTTGCGGGCACATCCCCAGTGGGGGGTGTGCAGGAGGCAGCTGATCGATGTTTCTCTCTCATCAATGTTTCTGACTTTCTATCCCTCTCCCTGCCTCTCTGTAAAAACTCAATAAAATATATATTTTTTAAAAATAAAAAATAAAATAACTGTAGTGAGAAATTCAGTTTTAGGTAGTCATTATCTTTAAATAGCTTCATTGTTTTATCAAACAACTGCACTTTAAATTTATATTAGAGCTTATTTGTCTTATATATTGGATTTCTATTTTTAAATTTCTATTTTAAAATAAAAAGATTCTACTATTGCAAGAAATCAAATGAATGGACTTTGAAACAGAAAAAAGAAGTGGTGTTGGAGAATTCCATTGCCTCCCGCCCCACAATAGTCCCCGGGACCTTGCTCTGTCCCAAGGGCAGTCCTGTGAGAGTGGTGGTTCACAGAGGTGGCCTCCCACCAAGAGAAATGTGTAAATATGCAAACCAACCTGGAGCTCTTGCCCTGAGTCAGCGTCCCTGCAGTGCCTCCTGAGATGAGCAAACTGTGACTCACGGGCAGGGCCATTTTAGCTTTAGTCTGTCTGCTTTGGTCCATTCACTGAGGCAGGGACTACGGCTACATTTTACAATTTAATACTTAGTTATTAATAGTTAATATTTCTATGTAGTAAATAATCCTATTGAGGACTTCAAAAGTGGCTAGTTGAAAGCAAGATGTGCTGGAAGTGTAAAATACACACTAGATTTCAAAGAGTTAGTAGGAAAAATGTAAACTGCGTGTATATTGGGTTAGACAAAGTATAATGAAATTCAATTTCCTATACTTTTTAAATGTGGCTTCTAGGAAGAGGTGCATTTTCTTTCTATCTTTCTTTCTTTCTTTCTTCCTTTCTTCCTTTCTTCCTTTCTTTTTCTCTAATTTAGGGTTGAGAACTACTTGCACACAAAGCAATCAGGAGTTGTTGAAGAATATTGGTAGTTGTTTGAGACTCTGATCACTCCAGCACATTGTCAATGTCTTGGTCTGTCATGTGATAAGCTGCCTGCATTCTGCCAGTATCTTTATTATCCAAGATGTGCTTCTCTATTGATAGCGACATCGATCTCGTACTCAGGTAGTTGTGAGAGTTGTTCTTTGTTGGATCTGTAATCTAGGAAAGTAGGATTAGCCTTTCTTTTCTAAGTGTTAGTAACCTTGCATAAATTTGGAAAACATGCAGGTGCAAGTTTCTCATGGCCTTCAAGCTGTAGGGCCTTCAAATAAGGACATTTTTCAAGACCGTATTTGGTGGACAACTCCTCTTCAATGTCCGTAATTCTCTTAACCTCTAGTCCAACTCATGGCAGGAAGCTTGCATGAGATACTCCTTTATGAACAAATGATTTCATGGTAATACTAGAGGCCCAGCGTGTTGTAGGGTTCCCTAGGCCTAACCAGCCATCAGGGCCATGTCCACCGCCCCACGAAAGCCTTGCACACTCCGTGGATACTGCCAGCGACCAACGACACTCCAGAAGTCATAGCCACCACGGGACCCAGAAGTCCCGCCCACTGCTGCTGCAATGGGACCTATCAATGCACCTCCTGGTGAGTCCAGTAGTTGGTCGTGACACTGTGACGGCATCATGATCACAGGCCTTTCTTTATGATATAAACAAGGAGTCATCTAAGCAAACAATACAACCAGCTTAACCTGAGCAATGAATGCACATCCTGTGGCTCCAACTTTTGGATGGTTTTGGATTTTTAACAATCCTTGTAGTATGTCCACATCTAGTCCTCTACCAGATGGAAGAGAAGCAACTTCCCTGAAATCTAGTGAGGTAACGAGGTTGATGATGGGTAGAGTGACTCCTGAGGGAACTGTAGCAAACACTGTGTTAAACTATCACTTGATTTGTTTGACAGGATTTTGTTGAGGTTTTCTGATCAAGTAATAAACCAGGGATAAAGCAGCTTTAATATTCTTGCACCTTCCACCATCCGTGACTTCAATGTCATCAAGCAACCAAGGCTCAAAGTTGCCATCCCGACTTGGAAGACTTCAAGTTTTCATGATAAATTCACAAATCTGAGGTATGACCTCATACAGCTGTGGGAAGGTTGCAAGCAGCATTGATAAGGTAGCTGATGCAACGCCATCTTAAGTCCACTGAATAATTCATGCTGGGCTTTCTAGTACAGTCATGGCTGACAGGATAGTAAGGTTAGGTGGTGGAATGGTGAGTTGTTGAAGGCTATCTCCAGGCAGCTTCATAGAGTCCACCATTGTGTCCCCAAAAGGTGCATTTTGCTAGCCACAGGCCCACAGGGAGATCAGGCAAATACTCAAAGCCTCCAGAGATTGGCCTCTGCCTGCTGTTTGATTGTTATTCACAGCCTTAATAAGCCTCAGACTATTGACCACAGCAAAGCACAGATTCCACAGGGCAGGGCAAGAGATTTTATAATAGGGTGGGACAATTGCTTCTCCCCCATAACCCCCCAGGCAATAGCTACCTGTATGTTAATGGTTTGCTAGAGAAAGATGCCCTCTGCAATATGAGGAAATGATCCAGTACAGGAAACTGGGGTGACTTTCTTCTGAACTCTAACCCCAGAGCCCCCAACCCTGGATTCTCTTCACAGAGCTCTAGACCAGTCTGCCCTCCTTCTCCTAGGACCCAAGGTCAGTGGCTACACACTGTTGGCCCTTTAAAAGTGTGCCTGCATTTCCAGACATCTTTGCCTGGCAGTCTGAAAAACCTCACTGTTTTTCACTGGCAGATGTTATATGGGCACCTTTCTCAGTTCTGGTGTTCTGGACTGGGGAGCCCAGTTTGTGGTTTAGGCCTCAGAGTTCTCAATAGGAACCCACACAGCTGAAATATCCCTCTAGAGGTGCAGCTACTGTCTTTGGGAGCCCAGCCAGCCCTCTTGCACCTCGGCAGTTCCTACCAGCCCCTAAGTCATCTCCTCTTTCTATCCTTGGTTATCAGGGTTCTCTCCAGCTAGTCTTCAGTTGATTATTCAGGGTAGTTTTTCTGTATTTTAGTTGTAATTCCAGTTTAGTTGTAATTCTAGCAGAGTGTCAGAGTAGCTTCCACATACTCTACCATTATTTTTCAAAAATCTATTACATAAAGTCTTTACACATATGTCTATACTACCTCAGCCATCAAATTTAAAAAACAAGAACACTGAAAATTGAGAATTTGAAAAAAATTTCACTCCCTTAACTAAAATGTTATTTTAAAATAAGCTTACAGTAAATTAGGTAAAATTCTATTTTGAAAAATATTTTTGTAACTTCTTGGTACTGAAACAGGAATTTTGGGGGGTGAAAAAGACAGGTTTAGGAAATTTTTGAAATTGAGAGGACCATGGCAGAAACACAGAGCTGCAGAGCAGCAGAAGGTATATTTCCAGAGAATAGGGAAGCTGAAAAGCTGCAGCAGGTGCATTTCCATAGACTGAGGGAGCTGAAAATAGCAAAAGGTCTGTATTTACAAAATAAAAGGAAGGAAGCCCTTAATTCAGAAGAGGAAAAAACCCCAGAGGGAATAGGAAAACAATAAAGAAGGAATGGGAAGAAAACCTCACCTGTCCCATGTGAGGTTTCATCTTTGAGCTCAGAAGTTACTATAGTAACCGGTAGGGAATAGTGACCAATCAGAGGGGATATCAAGGCACCATGATCTGCAGACTTTATAAGCCATAGGGAAAAGGAACTCAGTGGGACCCTTTCCCCTTCCCCTTCCCTACATGGGAGTCTGTGCTGTAAGATTCTTTCCCCTTCCTCACATGGGAGTCTGTACTTGTTCTTCAATACATTTCCAGTTTTGCGGTACCACCTTTCATCCGAGGATTCATTCTTCAGCTCCTACAGACAAAGAAGCCGGGGAACAACCCTGACCAGGGGTTGTGTTCCAATCCACAAATTCCATTTCAGCCATTTAGAGAAGCCACAAAGTTAATGTCTGGCATTTGTTGTCCACCTTTTCTAACATCAACAAAACAGTCTAAGAATTAGCAACAATTTAGACTCAGTTGCTTACTTCACTCCTAACAGGAATGCCAGCTTGGGACAAAGTGAACACTGGCCTCTCTGGGGAGAATTCCTCTCTTTAAGAGGCATAGAATGAGCTCTGAATTCTGGCCTAGGGGGTTTCTCTTCCCACCCCCACACCCCCACCCCTTGAATTAAAGGCTATCTCTCTTCAACAAGTCACCTGGCAGGAAGCAGTCTTGTGGGGAGTAAATCCATCAGCTATCCCAAGTTACATCAGAATTAGTCTTTGCGTGGGTATCACCTCTCCTGCTAAAAAGGCAGAGTAAACATTTCAGAAAAGAAAACCAAACTTTGTGTGTTTGTGGTTGGTCCTATGCAGGGGAAAAAAATCATGAAACTCAGGTAGCACTTTATGCTCAGGTGGAATAGATCCCACCCCACCGCCATGTCTGAGTCCTCACACCTGGCAGGATCTCTTTCAAAGGAGCCACGGGCAAAGAGGAGGGGCTACCACTCTAAATGCAATTACATTTTTGCAAGTTTTGTTTGCAGTTTTATAAAATTTAGTAGAACAATTTGGGCCAAAAAATCTTTGCTGTGCAAAGGAAATTATTGAGGAATCA
Organism: Antrozous pallidus; assembly: GCA_027563665.1. Classification (NCBI taxonomy): domain Eukaryota; kingdom Metazoa; phylum Chordata; class Mammalia; order Chiroptera; family Vespertilionidae; genus Antrozous; species Antrozous pallidus. Next base: position 33,611,274 of record CM050527.1, on the reverse strand, counting down.
GAATGGGCTAGAGTATATAATACTGTTTTTCTCTATAAAGACATTTTATTACACCTTAAGTGTTCCTTCTCTCTCTAACCTCTGGTGAGGGACATTAGGCGGATGAGGTTGAGTAGAAATATTCAGGAAGTCTGAATTAAATATAGTATTACTGCAGTCATTTTTTAAAGTCTCAGGTATTTTTTAACCAAAGATTATTATGCTTACCTACATAAATTGATTTTCAAGATAGGTTCTACTTCAGATTATTTTCCTATGTGAATATGTTTACATGTGAGAATGATATAACTACCATTTATGTCCTGTTGTCAAATAGTTTCTCAATTACTGAACTAGAGAAACCAGTTTACTGTGGGAAAGGTTGTTTAAATGGCAGAGATGGAAAGATATTTCAATTATAAGTTTCTTAAAACTGAAAGAATGTATTTGCAGTGAAATGGAAAGCCCCAGGCATGGAGGTCTTTATTGTTTATTTTCTGAAAAATTTCTCCTTACAATCTGATAAAATAAAAAGTAGGGTGGATGAAGTGTGCTTTGTGTCAAAGTGTTCATTTCCAGTGTGCCTGATTTCAAATCAGAGTAGGTTTCTAATGGGGTCCCACTGTTGGATGTACCCCCATTTGACATAGGACACCTCAAAAAAAGTCAAATTATGGAGTCATTTTATTTTATTTTATTTTTAATATATTTTATTGATTTTTCACAGAGCGGAAGGGAGAGGGATAGAAAGTCAGAAACATTGATGAGAGAGAGACATCAATCAGCTGCCTCTTGCACGCCCCCTACTGGGGATGTGCCCGCAGCCAAGGTACATGCCCTTGCCGGAATCGAACCCGGGATATGGAGTCATTTTATTAAAAGCCAGCGGCATACGAGTGGCTAATGCTCTCCAAACCTCACAGCCCCGAATGGCTCAACATGTCTGGCTGATATTGGCAAAAGCATTGATTACATCTTTGGGTCTGGAATGAGGAACCTGCTTCGTGAAAAAGCATTTTTTATTTTATTTTTTTACAGAAGCAAAATTGAGCAAGTTAGTATGTAAGAATCACTAAATCAACAGAAACACATTATCTAGGACCACCTGGGCATTTAGAGTAATTGTGCTGTCCAGATTCTGGGATCACAGAGTCAGCAGGAATGCGCTCTCAGTAGCTGCTTGAGGCAATTTAGGAGAATTGTGCTCTCCAGTCTCCAGGACCACTGAGTCCACTCGGTTATCTGAGGCTACTGAGATAATTGGGATAATTGTCTGTCCTGGTTCCCAGAGGAATGTGCTCCGATGACCAGTGAGATCACAATCATTGGGATATTCAAACCGCCAGCAAGGGAGCATTCAATCATACATCCGTTCAGAAAGTCAAAATAACTTTTCTATTATTTTAGCAAGCAAGCAAATGGGTACAGAAGCCAATTAGCAGGTTAAGATTAGAACTGCAGTGTCTTCCTAAGACAATTGCTGCCCTACTTCACCGCCCTCTCTAACCTTTCCACTCTCACACTCATGACTCCTGCTCCTCACATCTCACACCCTGACATACACCCGGGCTTCTTCACTCCCAGCCCATCACGTGCCTCTCCTGCTCCCAGGTTCATGACACAGCAGAAGTCCAAGTTCCTCAGCATGACGCTTAAAGACTTTCTACAACTAAATCCAAAGTTTTCTTCCCAAGACTCCTCTTTCTGCTGCATTTCTCTAAGCAACGTACTGTTAGTCAAGCTGTACCATCTCCCTGTGCTGTACTCCTGCTTCACTGGTGCCTGAGAGGCCTGTGGTCCTGTCAGATCCCGGGCATTTTCCAGCGCCTCCTGCCCATCGGGCGAAGCTTCTCCCAATTTCTGCCCCAGTGTCCTATTAGCCAGCTTGAGGCAAACACATCTGAGTGTCTGTAGACATTGTCTGCTAGGAGACATATCTTCCATTAATGCATGGTTATGTCTAAGTACTTAAATCTCAACTCCAATGAATTTATAAAGTTTGATTTGTGTAACTATGAAGATGTTTTCTTATTTATGCAAAAACTCTTACTCTTGGCATTAAATCAGATTGCTGAACCTCTGAGATCAGGCTCCGTGGGACTCAGCCATGGCTGCAATCACTGGCAGAGCTCCCACCCAGCGATTCCCAGCAGGATTGATCTGCTCTGGGCCCTGGGCAGAGGGGTTTTTTTAAAGCTCCCCAATCGCTTCTAATATGCAGCTCAGGCGGAAAACCTCTGCACTAGTGACTCTCATTTCTACATGATAACTTATAAACATTGGAGGTAAAGGCATATATTTACACTAAAGGCCCAGTGCACGAAATTCATGCAGGAAAGGGGGCGGGAAGGGTGTCCCTTAGCCCAGCCTGCACCCTCTCCAGTCTGGGACCCCTTGAGAGATATCTGACTGCCTGTTTAGGCCTGATCCCAGTAGGATCAAGTCTAAATGGGCAGTCTGACATCCTTCTCACAATCCAGGACTGCTAGCTCCAAACTGCTCGCCTGACTACCTCCCTGATTGCCCCTGACTGCTTCTGCCTGCCAGCCTGATCACCCACTAACCACTACCCTCTCAGCCTAATTGATGTCTAACTGCTCCCCTGCCAGCCGTTTGTGCCCAACTTCCCTCCTCTGCCAGCCTGGTTACCTCTAACTGCCCTCCCCTGCTGGCCTGATGGCCTACAACTGCCCTCCCTTGCAGGCCCGGAACCTCCCACTGTCCTCTCCTGCTGGCCATCTTGTGGTAGCCATCTTGTGTCCACATGGGGGCAGGATCTTTGACCACTTGAGGGCAGCCCTCTTGTGTGTTGGACTGCTGGTCAATCTGCTTCTTACTCTTTTATTATATAGGATAAGAAATTTTGAGTTTTTATTAAATCCACCTATAAAAGAAGTCAGAAAATGCCTAAGACCAAGCCTAAGCAAACAAGATTATCCATGGTTTAAAAATACGGGAAGCAATCTTTCCAATACCAACACTGGATGAAAAATTAGCTTTGTAGGGAATGGCTCTAGAGTTAAGCCTCAGATTGACCTGAGGCAGAGCCACAAGCAAGTCCCAGCTTAGAGGGCAGAGAGCCCTTTTAGCATAATTAAGCTTAACCTTACAGTACTCTCTCGCTCCTTCCTGGGTAGCTGATGGGCTGTGTGAGGTGCAGCAAGTGGTGCCCAAACAAGTGAAACTCACAAGAACATTGTAACTGTGGTGACCACCACCTTGTTTACCTCTGGCTATAAATAAAGCCTCAGCTTGCTGGCTGGATCCTTCCCTGTGGCCTCAGTGCACAGGAGATGCACTGAGCCCCAGTTATGTTCTCTTTGTCCGTCTTGTCTTTAATCCTTCACTGCCGGCCCCTCTCCCCCAGGCTCACCAAACCTTTGGCTGTGCTGGCACAGCACAAGCTTGACTATAAGTAAAGCATTTTATCAACATTTATTTAACTTTAACTTGATATTTTTTAAATATTTACATTGATGTAAATATATATCGGGAGAGATTTCAAGGTGAGGAATTTGAATTTGCATTGTTAAAGGAGATTCTAGATTTAAGGAAAGTAAGCAACTCTGGTTTTCTAAAATTTAGTAATGTCTGACCAGCTAATATTGTAACTCAGAATGAACTTTTTGACATACTTTAAGAATTTGCATACTTGTACTCAAGAGAATTTATTTAAGCCGGTGACTGACTTCCTGAAAGCATGCAAATTTGAACGAGTGGACCCATTTTTGTTCTAACCTACATGGCTTTTACCATTTCCAGTCTCATCCATGAAAGTTTAAAATGAAGCTGTGGTTTTTGAAAATCATGGCACTGCTGCCCTCGTGTGGAAAGTTAGAGCATTTGACAATCCTTTCCCTAGCTTTTCAAATTGTCCTTATTCAAAGGTTTGTCACTGCTTTCATTACCAGACTTTTATGATATCACTCTGAAGGTGGTATTAACAAACTCTTATCTGGTTTCCTCTTGTGAAATTAACATTACAAAAGGCTAAACTTTGTCTCTTATGAATACCAGGGCTGTTGTCTCTAAACTGTTTTCCTTCCCTCTCATTTACATACCAGAGAAAATAAATTGAAATAAGGACAGATCACACTGAGAAAGTTACCCACCCTGATTCCTGATTTGCTAGCCCAGGAAAACCTGCAGTGGGGTAGTAAACACCCATGTTAGCAGGAGGAGCCATGTGTGGTTATTTTATGTACCTTATTAAACAAATGAACTATTGCTGAAACTGGTTTGGCTCAGTGGATAGAGTGTCAGCCTGCAGACTGGAAATTCCCAGGTTCGATTCCGGTCGGGGGCATGTACCTTGGCTGCAGGCACAATCCTGGTAGGGAGTGTGCAAGAGGCAGCTGATCGATGTTTCTCTCTCATCGATGTTTCTGACTTTCTATCCCTCTCCCTTCCTCTCTGTAAAAAATCAATAAAATATATTTTAAAAATAAATAAATAAACAAACAAACTATTGTATGTTGCAGTCGGAAGCCTTATACCGAATATCAGAAACAAGCCACAGCTCTCTCCTGAGATTTAGGTTAGGCCATGTGACTTCAATTCTGTAATCTACTGATGTTTAGATGAGCACTTATTTATGGTGTTTGGGAAAACGATTGGTCTTTGAACATCTTATTGCCACCTGAAAAGTCTCCCAGGAAAATATTCCTTCAAGTTGCAAATGACATGGGACTCAATTATGAGAGAATCTTTGGATAAGTTCCCATAGAACCTGCTTCTCACATTGTAGTGTGTAGGCGAATCAGAAGGTTGTCGGGTGTCCTGGGGCCTTGCTGGTTCAGACAGGCATGAGATGCTTGACTGCCCTGGTATTTCAGTGACCTTTACACACCGTTTCCGAAAGTCCTTAACTTCCTTATACATCTGCCAGCGCGACAAACTGTCGCCACCGAAGTCGCAATGGAAAACCCACCAATCATCCCAAGACGGGGATAAAAGGCCCCTGCCCCAGTCACAGGGCATGGCTTCCCCTGCTCCATTCCCTCCCCCGCCCCCCCCCGCCCCCCCCCTCTCCAGCCTGTGAACCCGCCTGGAGACCCCCAATAAAGCCTGATTAATTCGCTCACTCATTCAGACTCCCTGCCTGCAGTTTCTCTCCCGGCGGCGGCATAGAACCTTACAAAGGTGATCTTGATAAAATGCAGATTCTGATTTAATCGGTCTGCTCTTTGTGGTATCTTGAATCGTGGCCTCACAGATAGCCGGTTGAGGCCATGCTATTCCTAGGACCTGTGATGTTACCTGCATGGCAAAGGGTTTTCTCAGATGAGACCTTGGATGGGGAGGTTACCCTGGCTTATCCAGGGGGAGCCCTAAATGTAATCACAAGCTCCTTCTAAGAGGAAGGCAGAGGGAGACGTGACTACAGCACAGAGCAATGTGACCACTCAAGCAAAATGCTGCTGAATGGAGGATGGAGGCAGGAGGCAAAAACAAAAGAAAACAAAACAAAAAAACAAAGAATGCAGCTCCAGACGCTGGAAAAGGCAAGTAAACAGATCCTCTCCTAGTCCCTGTGGTGAGAGCTTGGCAGAACCAATACCTGGATTTCCACCCAGTGAAATTGATTTCAGATTTATGACCTCCAGAACAAAAGAATAAATATGTATTGTTTTGAGACACTGTGTGCATGTTTGTGTTCCTCCAAAATTCCTGTGTTAAATCCTAACCTCTGCTCTAATCAGGCTCAGTGGCTAGAGTGTTGGCCTGCAGAGTCAAGGGTCCCGGGTTCGATTCCGGTCAAGGGCATGTACCTTGGTTGCGGGCACATTCCGAGTAGGGAGCGTGCAGGAGGCAACTGATCCGATGTTTCTCTCTCATCGATGTTTCTAACTCTCTATCCCTCTCCCTCTCTGTAAATATATATTTAAATCCTACCTCCAAGGGTATTAGGGTCCACTGGGAAGTTAGTAGGTGATGGGGGCACAGGCTTCATGAGCAGCCATGTGAACTTACAGCTAGAAGGCACTGTCCAGGAACCACAAAGCTGGTGGTCACTAGATGCTGACACTGCCAGCCTCCAGAACTGTGAGGATCACATTTCTGTTCTTTACCAGATACCTAGTCTGTTAGTATTTCTTCTAGAGGCCAGAGGACACGAAGGCTCCCAATCTGCTGTGACTTGTTACCGCAGCCACAGGAAAGGAGCCACCAATGCTTTGGGGCCTCAGAACACACAGTGAGGAGCAAAGCCTTGTAGAAGCAAAGCCACAGACGAGGGTTGTCAACCCTGGCTACGCATTAGCATCACCTGGGATGAGTTTGGAACCAACAGCCAAAAGCAATGCCCAGGTCCCATTGCTGGGAGAGTTGAGGCAGAACCTGTAAGGGTGGCGGCTGAGCATCACTGTGTGCAGGCTCCTTGGGTGAAACTGACCAGAAGGTAGGGAGGAGCTGTCTCAAGAGAATAAACCCAAAATACAACTTTTTCCCAAGGAAAATTTTTTTATATATTTATTTCAGAGAGGAAGGGAGAGATGGAAACCTCAATGATGAGAGGGAACCACTGATTGGCCGCCTCCTGCACCTTGGGCATGTGCCGCTGATTGGAATCGAACCTGGGATCTCTCAGTCCGCAGGCCCACGCTCTATCCACTGAACCAAACCAGCTAGGGCAAGGAAAACTCTTAAGCTCCCCAATATATGGACACACTAGTCTTCCTGGTCCCCGGATCCCCCTCCCGGAACTATATACAGGCTTTTCAGTGAGGCATGGGCCAACACCTCACATGGAGAATTACCCGGCTGGAGACTTAACACATTATTTCACCTAAATTGGGTTCAGATTTGTGTCTCGGGCTCATTAGGAACGCCTCCGCCTTTATTTCCTCGGGTGAGAGCTATTGCCAGTGCAGCCTGCGCGAGGCTGGGTGGGTGAGATCTGGACCAGGCTTTGCTCCACTCCCTCCAGGGCTAAATTTAGCACAGCCACGGGCGGGGGCTCCGCCCTGCACATTGCCATGGGCCCCGCCCCGCTCCGCTCCGCTGTGAAAGCTCAGACCACGCCCACATGCCATAATGCTCGTGACACCTTTGGGGGATTGTTGCGTCTGGTAGCCGCCCTCAAAAAGGCAAATTACTCACTGTCCTTGGAGTTTCCCTCTAAAGTCGGGAGAATGAAGGTGTCTTACCAGCCGTGCAAGGCATCTTCCCGCCGCCTGGAGAGTCCCTTTTCCTGGGGCTTCCTTTGGGTCCTTTTGCTGGCCCTAGAACTCCTGCTCCCCATTTGCTCAGGTAAGTGGAGGGAAAGGGTGTCAGCGCTGGGGAGGGGGGGGGGGGGACTAGAGTGGGTAGGGAAGCTGGCCAACCAGAGCGGATGGTGAAGGGAACATTGTTTGGTGTGTGGGGCAGGAGGCTCAGGGCTTGGTGGACCCAGGTGATGGGGGTTAGGGTAAAAGCCTTGGCCACAGATTCTTCAGGTAGCGCTGTGGCGGGTTCAGGAGGGTGGGGGCCTCAAAATTCCCCCAGGTAGGGTTGCTCGGTGGGTGGTAGGCAGTGAATCTTGGGGAGCCCCCGGTGCAGTGTTTGCCCCTAGTGAAAGCTTGCAGCTATTTGAGGACTGAGCTGATCAAGATGGTTAGAGATTAGCCAAAGAACATATATGCATATATGCAGAACCCGTGGACATAGACAGTAGTGTGGGTAAGGCCTAGAGTAGGGTGGGGACTGAGTGGATGAGGAGAAAGCGGTGGGGAAATGGGGGACATGTGTAATACTGTCAACAATTAACAAGAGATGGGAAGCCCTGAGCAGGTGCTGAAGGTGAGGGCTTGCTCTTCAATGCCCCGCTGTGTGTGGATGTTGCTTGGGCCAGTGCTGGGCCCATAGGGAGGTTTGCCCTGTGTTCCCTGGGCTTAGTGAAGTCTTGGTGAGTGGGTGCTGTGCCCCGCTGGGTTCGCTGGGGGATCCCAGGCCAGGTGTATGCTTTACAGAAGGGTCCAGGCCAGAGGTGCAGGGTGTGGGGCAAGGAAGCTCACTGCTTGCTTTGTATGGAGTTTGGGGAGCAGTGTTACCCACAGAGCCCTTAAGTGAGAGCAGGCTGCAGGGCCTGGGATTTAGAAGGACTGGGGAGGACACACAGTGCTTTTTGTACAAAAAGGTAACAGGCTGCTTGTTGCCTTTTTAAAAAAATATTGAGTCACCTTTTTATTACCATCTAATATGGATAATAACCTATGCTACTCCCGAATGTCTTTTGGGAAGTGTTTTTTCTTTTTTTCATTCGGTTGGGTCCCATTGGAGGGGAGATTAGAAGCAACCTAAAAAGTACTGGTAGCCAAATCCAGTGAAAATGAGAGTCATAAGAAATGAACAATAATTTATATCAATATGTTTTCCCTTATAGCTGATACACTAAAGCTGAAGGCCTTCCACTAAATTCGATTCCTGTTTCTTTAATGTAATCAATGTGTGTGTGTGTGTGTGTGTGTGTGTGTGTGTGTGTGCGCGCGCGCGCGCGCAGTATTACAAAACATATACCAATGAAAGACAACGAATGAATACTTTGGTATATTTCCAACTGACTTTATATGCCTGTGTTTCTATGCCCAAGTGATTTTTAGGATCCTATTACATATACAGTTTGCATGCTTCATTCTCTCTTTAGGAGAGTTCATTCAATAAAGATTTGCCTTGTATGTGCCAGGCCCTGTGCTGGTTTTGGGGACACATTGCTGACCAATAACAAGCCATTCCTTCTTTCATTTTATTTGACTCTTTGTCTGTTTGCACACGCACACACATGATATTTAACAGTGACTGTGTTTTGCTCACTGTTAGATCCCCATTGCCAGGCGCACAGTAGGCACTCAATAAAGATTTGCTGAAATTTCCTGGGACTGGCGGACAGTAACCAAACCACAATGCTAGTGTTACAACCCCAGTCAGGTGCCCTGGAGGAAGGAGCAGTCTCTCTGAGAGCCTTTGACAAATGACTGTTGGGAGGGGAGGCTCTTCTGCTCAGAGGCCACACTCTGCCACGGTGGGGCTTCTGCACTTGCTGTCCCCCAGTCTCCTCCTTTCTCTTGCATAATTGGCTCCTTGTCCTTCAAACTTGGTTGTTATGTTACATCATCAGGGACCTTGTCTGCAAAAACTATCTCAGGGAGACCCACACACTCCAGCTCAAATTCACCTAACCTTTTCTCCCTCTTCCCAATCTATATGTTCTGTCCTAACTCTACTAGAATGCAGAGATCTTTCTGGCTTGTCACACTGGTGCTTGCAAATGCCCCATGATTTGGCCATGGTGCCACCGCCCTTTTCTAACTACTGAGTTCCAAAAAAATGAAGTGTAATGTTCAGTAGGAGCAAACTGGCAAGGAAACATTCAAATCCAACAGAAACACAAAAACTACCTTGAGGAAAATGAAAATAAAACCAAAACCTTACAAAAGGTATGGTATACAACAAAAGCAGTCATAAGATGAAAGTTTATAGCTATAGTGGCCTTCATCAGGAAAACAGAAAAACAATGATTTCACTCATGTGGGAAATAAAACAAAAAGCAACAAGTGAAAAAAAAGCAAACAACGCATAGTTAGAGAACAAAATGGTGGTTACCTGAGGGGAAGTGGTGAGGAGGTTGAAGGGAGGTGAGGGAAAGAGACTAAACTTCACAGTGAGAGTCTCCATATGGCCTGTTACAACTTTGTACACCTGAAATTTACATAATGTTATTAATCAATATTACCTCTTTGATTTAAAAACAGTCACATAATTTTTGTGATTTGATAGAAATACAAATATGTATTTTTAAAGTTTAACATCAATCTGACATAAGACCAATCCAGGGAATAAGAAAAGAGGTTTCTCAGGGATCAGTATAGATCTAGCTCCTTTCTGAGATCCTTACTCTTACAGGAGGGACCTCTGTATTCTTTTAGCCCTTCAGGACTTTACTTGATGTGTCTCCATTACATCTTACATACTAACTCTATCAGCTTTGTTAGTTTATCAAGCCCTGAGACAATTGTAAGGAAGAGGAATGGCTAAAGTAAAAAAGGTCCTATTCTAGAAAGAAAGAAAAAAACAAAACAAAACCCTACCAAAATCCAGAAATAAAAAATCCTAATGGAATAGCAATATTGTAATACAGTTTAAACAGCTACCTCAACCAAAACCAGTTTGGTTCAGTAGATAAAGCATTGGCCTACATACTGAAAGGTCCCAGGTTCCATTCTGGTCAAGGGCATGTACCTTGGTTGCGGGCACATCCCCAGTATGAGGTGTGCAAGAGGCAGCTGATGGATGTTTCTTTCTCATCGATGTTTATGACTTTCTATCCCTCTCCCTTCCTCTCTGTGAAAAATCAATAAAATATTTTTAAAAATAAAAATAAACAGCTACCTCTGAGAACTTTTGAGGTCAAGCATGATTCATTGATTGGTGAAGGAAGACTAAATAATGCTTAAAATAATGCAAAAGTTATAAATTTTGACATTTAATTGACCTTTATTTACTCAATTCACTGATATGAAACATACAACACAAAGTCATATATTTTTAAATATTTAGTCCATATTTATTTTGATTTATAAAACCCACAATCCTTATTTAATAGTCAGCACCTACTATAGCATTTCTTGAGCACGCACTGGGCACAGAGAGTAGTAGGACAAGAAGTCATATGATCCTTGACCTTTAGGAACTTGCCTCCTGAGAGGACACTGAGCCTGAAGTAACAAGTCACCATCAGTTTGTGTTTCAAACTGTGGGAGAGTACTCTGAACGAGAGTACTCTTCTTAGCCGGGAGTTGAGTGTGAAGTGAACTCAGAAAAAAATGGAAAGGGTGCATATCCATAAATATATTTTAAACCCAAAATATTGCTGCTGTCTCTTCAATTTACTGTTGAAAGAATATTCAGATTATTTCCAAAGAAACCAAAGCTAATAGGATGTGTTTTAAAGCAAGCACAGCTCATCATCTGGTAAAAGCCTGGCACAATCACTTAAAATCTCACCAAGAGCCTTCCATTTAGTCTGTACAACCTGCCTGCTGACAGGCCATAATCCATGGCTGGTGGAAAAGAAAATACTTTATTTTCATGTTCTTATTCTCTCATGTCCAGGTGACTGTGATGACCCACCAAGATACAACTCGATGAAAATCAAGGGTACTGCTAACCCCCCTTATAATGTTGGGTCCCAAATAGAATATGAGTGCCGCCCAGGATACAAGACTATTGCTCCTCCTCTTCCTTTCTCTGCTGTTTGTCAGGCTGATGACACCTGGACACCTCTCCAGGAGGCTTGTACAAGTGAGTTCACAACATTGTTATTTTTGTTGCTCTAAAGATTTTCACCCATTGTAGACTGCATATTCCATGATTACCATGATGACTTTCTCATGTGCATGTAAATTTTAGGTAACAATGTACTTTTTCAGGCTTTGAAAATCTCCAGGAAATTTTCAATTTGGCCAGTGATGCTCTGGGTAAATGTGAATCTTAAGTTTGGCCATTAGTGGCAACATGGATGGACCTCGGGAATATTATGCTAAGCGAAATAAGTCAGTCAGAAAAAGCTAGAAACCTATGATTTCATTCATATATAAAACTGAATATTCATAGATAGAAAACCACAGTTTGGTGGTTATCAGAGGGAAGAGTTGGAGGGTATGGGGGAGGAAGGGTAAAGGGGACCAAATATATGTGATGGGAGGTGGTTTGACTTGGGGTGCTGAGCACATGGTGCAATATACAGGTCATCCTATATAATAAAAGGCTAATATGCAAACTGTCCCTACACGTGGGAATTCGACTGACCAGTAGTTATATGTGTGCTGTCCACCAGGGGAAGGCACAGAACATATGGGGCGTCGGCAATAGGGCAGGCAGCCAGGGGAAGGGAGGCCATCCGTCCCCCCTCTCTCCCCATTGCCAGCTGCTAGGCACCCTACCTGTGCACGGTTTTCATGCACTGGGCCTCTAGTGTAACATAAAAGTGTACACTTGAAACTTATGTAAGCTTATTAACCAATGTCACCCCAATAAATAAAATGTAATAAAGATAAGTAAGACAAAATATTTCCATTGATTTAATAGCACAATGTAGGATTTTTATTTTGATTCAAATCTGTTTTGACATTGGTATAAAACAACAAATTTGAAAAATGTCCTTTTAGAAAAGACATGTCGACACCTAGGAGACCTCGTAAATGGTGAAATAATTTACGGTGGTGGAACTATGGAGTTTGGCTCACAAGCTCAATTTAGATGTAATGAGGGGTAAGTAAGCTGCTCCTGGGAGGAAAAGGTAAATGTTGATGGTTCCATTTTTGGTTTGGTTCTCTTCGCAAGCATTTCCATTATGTTGATTTCATCTTGCTGCCTGTGGAACAAATTGTACTTATAGCCAATCAACCCTTGGGATTTTTTTATCGAGATTGAAAAGATGTGCAGTGAATAGAAAGAAAGTTACCTTGTAAGAAGGCAAAATTGTATCATATGATAAGTAACTATAAGCCTATGAAAGTCATTAAAAATGTAGTAATCCTGGTGACATGATCCTACATTAAATTATAATAGGCAGGAGGGTGGGAAGGAGAGACAGGGAATTCATCAGTTAACAAAGCCAAAGGAAGAAACTAATGAAATGTGTGTTGAAACTTTGAATGAACTTCAAGAGATACTTCAGAATAGTGTGAATATAAGAGCTCATATAGCTCCTATTCAGTAAGGACTAGCTGACCGCCAGATTTCACTGCATCCTTCTTATACAGGAACTTTTCAGATTGCTGCCAACAAACAATTCAAAAACATCAAACACTTATTTCTACCATCTATACACCTGTCCCAGAACTAGCCCCATTCATCCTTCTTCTGCCCATGTAAATTCCTTCAAAATAATTGACATCTTTCTACTCAAAGCTGTAAGAGAACCCCATTAAACCAGGATGGCGGAAATATTTGCCTTCATCTGCCCCTGCAGCAGGTAGTTTAGACTGCATGCCCCGGGACCTGGTTCTTTTTCCTGGGGAGCACACAGCTAGTCAGTAAACCTGTCCCCTTAGGAAAACTTCAGTCTGTGAAGGTTCTGTTTCATACCTTTATCCCGTTGTGGTCAGAGAAGAGACATTGTATGATATCGGTCTTTTTAAAACTTATTGATTAGTTCATATTAAATTGTGGCTCAACGTATGATCTATCCTAGAAGATGTCCCATGTGTACTTAAGAGAATGTGCATTTTGTTCTGTGGTGTTCTGTCTGTTGATTGTGTTCTGGAAGTCCTCTATTTTCAGTCTTACTTATTATCTTCAATCTGGTTGTTGTGACTAGGATATTGAAATCTCCCAACTATTCCTGAAAAAAAAATGCCTGTTGCATAGAAATGTGTATTTCTTGCTACAGTTGTCAGGCATGACAGGTTTACTTAGACACTTTGCTCTAGTCCAGTGGTCGGCAAACTCATTAGTCAACAGAGCCAAATATCAACAGTACAACGATTGAAATTTCTTTTTGAGAGCCAAAACCAACTTCTGCGCATGGGCCGCAAAGTTTTAATCACACTGTATGTGCGCACCCACACGTGATATTTTGTGGAAGAGCCACACTCAAGGGGCCAAAGAGCTGCATGTGGCTTACAAGTTGGTTTGCCGCCTACTGCTCTAGGCTAATGTGTGTTCTTGTGAAGAATCTCTCCATTTCATTAAATTGCAGATTTAGTTAACACATTCAATACCTGTCACTTCAGAAACTTCTCCCTGGAGCTACTGTAGTGCAGAAAAACAATCATATAGAAGCTTCCTTATTATGATGTGTTCTTTACTGATAAAGAAACAACAATCATTTCTTTTCTCATTTAGTTATTACTTACTTGGACCAAAAGTTGTATATTGTGAAGTCTCTGGAAATACTGTGGAATGGAGTGATAATCTACCAGCTTGTGAAAGTAAGTACATTCTCTCTTTAGAATTTATAGCAGCAATTCCCAAACTTTATGGCCTGGGGACCCCATCATGCTTTACAATTAAGATTCCACAGGGATTTTATGCGTGTGATATTGATATTCTTTATATTGAGATTAAAGCAGAGAAGTTTTTAAATAATTACTTAATTCATTTGTAAGAACAATAAGCTCAATGCATGTTAACAAATGCAATATATTTTTGTCCTGAGATCAAACATTTCCAAAAACAGTGGGAAGAATGTCATTGCTTTACATTTTTCTAATCTCTTCAATATATGGTTTAAAGGGAGACCTCCAGATTCATTCTGTGGCATTGTCAGTCTGAAGCCACTGGAACATTTCACTGTACACTCTAAAGATGGCAGTGAGAAAAGACAAAATCGTGGTATACCTGAGAACCACTGATTCAGGAATGGAAGTAGGATTTCTCAACTAGCTCTGAGCTTTCGTGAATCATATTTTCTCATTAAATGCCAGCATCTCTTATGACTAGAAAAAACAGCATGGCCTTACAGATAACACAGGTCTTTCATATAGTTATTTTCTATAGGTACTTAAGAAAATGGTTTTCTTCTAAAATTTAATTTCTCTATTGATGGTTTGTATTGGGGTAATAGCATTTTTAATAGAAACTTATTTCAAATAGATACTGAATTTGCAAATAGATGTAGAAATCATATGTTAATGACCTTATTGAAGGCATAATGCTGTCTTAGTCTTTTACTATTTATTTTGCCTTTCTGATCTCTCTTTTTCTCTTTTTAAGGGGTTTTGTGTAAGCCACCTCCAACAATACCAAATGGAGAATTCACCAATAGCCAGAAGGTTACATTTGAATATAATGAAGTAGTAACTTACCGTTGTAAGCCTTCCGGTGGACCAGATGAATATTCACTTGTTGGAGAGCGCCAGCTTATTTGTACTGGGCAGGACCAATGGAGTAGTGGCCCTCCTGAGTGTAAAGGTAATAACATTTCCATTTCTTTCCCTCTCTATTTTAAATATTGTGGAGACTTTTACCAACTTTTAAACACTTTGGCCAACAAGTAAAAACAAAAACAGCCATATGTGCTTGTTCCCCCCGTTGAATTTGTTTCTAATCTACCCACTCTTCACCCCCATGTTCTTGGCATTCCTGTTTATACATTGTTAATAGCTATGTATATGCATGAGTTAAATTTTTTGGCTTGAAAGCTTCAAAAAACACACTAGTTTTAAGAAAGTTTTATCCTATAACACAAAAAGTATGACAGTTCTGGCTCAACTAAATGGTAGAATAAATTGTCATCAGTAAGATTGATAAACTCCAGGCAAAACTTGCAGGCATATCTTTTTAAATTGCGCTTTGCTTTATTGCACTTCACACACACACACACACACACACACACACACACACACACAGCAAATTGAATACCATAACCAGCAAAACAACTGTAACCTACTTTACCCCCATACTCACCTATTGCTATAGT
Organism: Antrozous pallidus; assembly: GCA_027563665.1. NCBI lineage: Eukaryota > Metazoa > Chordata > Mammalia > Chiroptera > Vespertilionidae > Antrozous > Antrozous pallidus. The sequence goes on along the minus strand of CM050527.1, from coordinate 33,595,895 downwards.
CTGAAGCAAGCCTGAATTATCTCAGAGGTTTACCTATACTTAAAAAACAAGACCTAAGGCATGTAAGCATGACCAAAAGCAAAATACACTGGGAGGTATTTGATACTTGAACAGAATTAACCAATGAAAAACAATAAAATATGTCTTCTTTTTATGTGCCTATGTAACATTTTTAGTACCATATACTAGGCAATATGTTTAAAAAGTTTTTTTATTCCAAAAACTGAAATTATTTATAGTACAGTATCTTTACAATGGAATGAATGTAGAAATAGAAGTAAAGATATGTGTAAAATCCCTAAAAATTTAAAAATTATGAAGACATTTCTAACCAACCATGGATAAAAGAAGGAGTCACAAGGGAAATTAGAATGTGTTTTGAATTGAATGAAAATACAATATATTGAAATATCAAAATTTGTGGAATACAGCAAAAGCATTGTTTAGAAGAATATTCATAGCAAATACATATATTGGAACAAGAGAAAAGTTTCACCTCAAGAATCTAAGCTTTCACTTTAAGGAATTAAAAAGGAAGAGCAAGTTGGATACAGAACAAGAAAACAAAGAAATAATAAAGATAGAAATCAATAAAGTTGAAAAACATAGAATTATTGAAACCAACATGTAGTTCTTGGGGAGGATCAATACAATGAATAAAGCTATAGCAAGTCTGACAGAAAAATTAGAAGACACAAATGACTGATATCAATAATGAAAAAGTGTGTGGCTGCTCTGGTTTAATGGTTAGAGCATCAGTCCAAGTGCCTAAGGTGTCTTGTTCAATTCCTGATCAAAGGCATGTACTTTGGTTGCAGACTTGATCCCCCACCTGGTTGGGGCACCTGCTGGAGGCAACCAATAGATGTGTCATTGTCCCATCAATGCTTCTCTCTCTCTTCCCCCTCCTCCTTCCTTTTCACTCTCTAAAAAACAATTTAAAAATATCCTCGGGTAAAGATTTTAAAAATGTAAGAGAACATCACTAAATATTTTGCATGTATTTAAACAACAATAAACAAATAACATGTACAACTTCATGCCAAGAAATTTGACACTTAAACCTCACAAAGAGAACTGCAGGCCCCAGCCATCACTAAGGATTGTACCAACATTTAAGTATTAACAGTAGCAGCTCTACACAAACTCTCCAAGTAAATACAACAGGAGGGAATACTTCTCTCCTCATCCCGTGAGGACAGCATTGCCCTGATACCAAAACCAGACAAAATATAGAAATAGGCATACAAATTATAGGAAGATGAAAAACAATAGCCTCTGTGAACACAGAACCAAAACTGTCAGCGATGGTCAAGGTCATCTCTGCCCTGAGATAGCCTCTGGCCAGAGACAGCACTCTGTGCCCCAGTTCTTGTCTTGCTTGCAGGAATGAATTCAAACCAAAGACAACAAATAGCAGCAAAAGCAGATGAGAATTCATTTGCAGAAAAAGGAGGATACTCAGAACCTCAGCGAGCAACTCAGCAGGCTGACCCTAAACTGAGTGCCCTAATGTTTGGGAGTCAGAGGATTCATACCCCTAGGCTGGAGTGCCCTTTGCGAGGAGCAAGTCAAGGCTCAAGAAAATATATGTTCAAACTATAAGCCTCCTTCATCCAGGTGTTATGCCACGGGTGACACCTCAGCCTGGAGGGGCTCTAAATTTTCTCTCCTCACAGAAGGGCCTGATGCCTCCAGTGTCTATTTCTAGTTTGTCACCTGTCACTGTATCCCCTCTACGCTCCAACTGCCTTTTCCAGCTCATGTGTTTCTAGCTGTCTACTCTAACAAAATGGTTAAAATATTAGCAAGTAAAATCCTGTCATATTATAAAAATAAGAATACTATATCATAATCAAATAGGATTTATTCCATGAAGGCAAAGTTGTTTCAAATTAAAAAATTAATAATTGCAGTTTACCATATGAAGAGACTATAAAGAAGGAAAAACACATGACCATCTTAATAGATGGGGGGGGGGGAGGCATTTGACAGAACACTGAGTCAACTAGGAATAGAAGGAACCTCACTCAACCTGATAAAAGGGACCTACATGAATCACACAGCTACCATTACACTTTATTTCTCATTGAGATAGAAATGAGATAGGGATGTCTAATCCTCCCACTCTATTCCTATTGAAGGTCCTTTCAGTACAATAAGGTAAAATATAGAAATAAGCATACATTTTGGAAAGGCAGAAATAGAATAGACTTTGTTTAATTGCAACATGATTGTCTGTATGGAAAATATGAAAGACTGAAGTCTTACCAAGGTTGCAAGACACAAGCTCAATGTACAGAAATCAAAAAAACAATTAAAACTTAAAACTTTCAAAGTACATGTGCAATATTTGGTTAAAGCAACTAAGCACTTTTTATAATTAAAGAAGGGATTAATTAAATAGAGAAATTCATTGTTCATGGGTTGTAAGACTCAATATATGTCAATTGTCTGTAACTTATCTACAGACTGAATATAATCCCAATAAAAATTCCACCAAAAGTTGTCTAGAAATTGACAAAATGTTTCTAAACTTTCTATGGAAAGACAAAAGAATAAGAACAGTCAAAATAATTTTGGAAAATAGGACTCATGTTATCTAATGTAAAGACTTACTAGAAAATATACTATCCTATCTAATAAAAGAGTAATATGCAAATTGACCATACCTCTGATCAAGCCACGCCCATCATCCAATCAGGAGCAAATTATGCAAATAAACCCCAACCAAGATGGCTATCTCCACAGAGAACAGGAGGGAGGCTTGGGTTTCCCTGGCAACAGAGGAAGCCAAGCTTTCTGCCTGCTCTTGTTGGCCTAGGCCTCCACTCAATGCTACAAAGTTTCAATTATAGAAGATATATCTCAACAGAAATGGTGGCAGCCATGGAGCTGGAGAGAGCAGAGGCGAGGGTTGTCCAGGTGATGGAGAAAGCCAAGCTTCTGCAGCCCTAGAGCTTAGGCCTCCACTCTAGGCTACAAAGTTTCAATAGAATTTTAAAAAAAACAAACCAAAATGGCTGTTGCCACAGAGAGAGCAGAAGCCTTGGCTCTACTCCAGACTACAAAGTTTCAATTGTAGAACATAAATTAATCCCAGATCCCAGGGCCTCTGCTATGGTGGCCGGCCTATAAACCACCATAGGCCCCTTGCTCAGGGCACCCCATGCCCTAAGGGAGCCCCCACTTGATCCAGACACCCTTCAGGGCAAACCAGCTGGCCCCCATCCATGCACCAGGCCTCTATCGTATCTAATAAAAGAGTAATTTGCAGATTGACCATCACTCTTAACACACAAGAGGGCTGCCCCATGTGGTAAAGATCCTGCCCCCATGTGGATGCAAGATGGCCAGAACAAGATGGCCAGCAGAGGAGGACCATTGGGAGGTTCCAGGCCTGCAAGGGAGGGCAGTAGGAGGCAATCAAGCCTGCAGGAGAGGGCAGTTGGGAGGGACCAGGCCTGCAAGGGAGGGCAATTGGGGGCAATCAAGCCTGCAGGGGAGGAAGTTAAGGGTGACCAGGCCAGCAAAGGAGGGAAGTTGGGGGCAAACAGGCTGGCAGGGGAGAAGTTACACATCAATTAGGCTGGCAGGGGAATGGTTAAGGGGTGATTAGGCTGGCAGGCAGAAACGGCTAGGGGCAATCAGGAAGGCAGGCAGGTGAGCAGTTTGGAGCCAGCAGTCCTGGATTGTGAGAAGGATGTCTCACTGCCCATTTAGGCCCAATCCTACCCTCGAGGGGTCCCAGATTGGAGAGGGTGCAGGCTGGGCTGAGGGACATCCACCATCCCCTGTGCACGAATTTCGTGCACCGGGTCTTAATGAATGTATAATCAAGATTGTGTGGTATGGTAAAAGGATGGACATAGAAAACAGTGAACCAGAATAGAGGGTCTAGGGTAGAGCCTTTCAAATGTCTCCAGTTGATTTTATCATACATGTACAAACAATTCAGTGGAAACGGTAAATGTACATGCACAAGTGAACATCAATATGCCATAAAAAGGAACCACAACCCATGGTAGCATATGTAAACATTTACTAAAAATATATGTTAGACTTAAATTCAGAATTATAATACTTTTACTTTAAAATAGAACATATTCATGACTTAGCCAAAGATTTCTTACATAAAAAGTATGATCCTTTAAAGTAAAAAAAAAAGTAATAAATTTGCCTTCTTAAAAACTCAATAGCTTTTGTCTCAAAAGATATTGTTACAAGAATTTTTTTAAATGAGCCAAATCCCTTGCCAGTGTGGCTCTGTTGGTTGGAGCTTCGTCTTGTGCACTGAAAGGTCTCATGTTCCATTTCTGGTCAGGGAATACCTGGGTAGAGGATTCAGGGCAAGTACTGAAGGCATGCAATCAATGTTTCTCTTTTCCCCTCTTTCTCTTCTTCCTCCTCCTCCTCCTCCTCCTCCTCCTCCTCCTCCTCCTCCTCCTCCTCCTCCTTCTTTCTCCCTCTCTCTCTCTCTCTCTCTCTCTCTCTCTGTCCCCCCCCACCCCCGTCTCTAAGCATGTTCTCAGGTGAAGATTGAAAAAAACCCACAATGAGATATCACTAAAACACCTACTAGAATGGCTGGAAATAAAAACAAGAGAAAAAAACTAAGAATACTGTATACTGGCAATGATATGGAGCAATTGAAACCCACAGATAGAGCTGTTAAGAATGCAAAGTGGTATGTCCATTTTGAAACACTGTTTGGCACTTTCTTATAACGGTAAACATATACTTCCATACAACTCAGCAATCCAAGTAAATCGAAACATGTTCTCATAGAAACCTATATGAGAATATTTATAGCAGCCTTAGTTACAATCACCCCACATTGGAAATAATTTACATATTTTTCAATTGGTTAATGAACAACCATGGGGCATTCATGTAATGGGATAATACTCCCCAATAAAAATGAATAAGCTTCTATGCACACAATGACAGAATGAATCTCAAATGCATTATACGAAATGAAATAAGCCGTACCAGAAGCTGTGATCCCATTATACACTCTATACAAGAAATGCTAGAGTGATACAAAACAGATGATTGGCTGGTTGGAGAAAGTGGTTGGAGGTGGTTGTGGGGAGAGTTGATTACAGGAAATGTTGGAGAATAATGCAACTCTTCTATGTCTATAGTGGTGGTGATTACATGATTACTGTTTATATTTATTAAACCGCATACAAACTATGCACTTAAAATGGTGATTTTTACTGTATATAAACTATATCCAGTAAACCTAACTTAAAAGCATTACTGTGATTGACAGCAGTTTAGTACAACAGAAAAGATCAGTAAACCTGAAGTCAAAACAATAGAAATCCCACATGATTTGAAAGAAAAAATAACGTTTTAAGAGAGAAAGACTTACAACCTCGGAAGAGTAGCAAGAAGTCAAATGTGCATGTTGATGGAGTTTCAGAAAGAGAGGAGAAACAACAACATAGATTTACACGAATGTCCAGATATTATCCACATTTGATCCAAAACAACCACCCACTAGACCAGTAGATTCAGTGACTCTTGCAGGATAAATACATTTTTAAAATTCACCAAGAAATCAAACACATCATGGTTACACTTCTAAAAACCAAAGATGAAAAGGAAAGCAGCCAGAGAGACAAAGGAAGCATATGATATCGCCCCGCCCCTGGAAGAATGACAGCTGACGTCTCTTAAGGAACTGTTGTGACTAGAAGACAAGAATATCTGATAGTGTGCTGAAGAAAAAATAAAACAGCAGAAATCTCTACCAAGAAGAAGTCTTTTAAAACGGAAGGTAAAATTAGAAAAAAGAAATATGATTTAAAGCCCTGGCCTGTGGGGGTCGGTTGGACTGAACATTGTCCCACACACCGGAAGGTGGTAGGTGTGATTTCTGGTCAGGGCACACACCCAGGTTGCAGGTTCCATCCCTGCAAGAGAGGCACATATGGATGCATCTGATCCATGTTTCTCTATCACCTCTCTCTCTCTCTCTCTCTCTCTCTCTCTCTCTCTCTCTCTCTCTCACTCTCTCTCTCCCTTCCTCCCTCTCTCTCTCTCTCTCCCCCTTCCTCTCTCTCTCTTTCTCCCCCCTTCCTTCCTTCTCTGTCTAAAATCAATTTAAAAAAAAAACATGTCTTCAGGTGAGGATTAAAAATATTTTGAGATAAAAGCTAAAATAATTGTCACCAACCTACTTACACTACAAGAATTGCTAAAGGAAGTTCTTAAGGCTGAAGGGAAAAGATCCTGATGGAAATTCAGGTCCCAATGCGAGGAGGAAGTGCACTCTTCTGGTTTAAAAGCATTTTTAGCTTTATCTCAGACCTGTGAGATGACGTTATAAAATGTGGGGTTTGATCTCTGAGTTCCAGTCCAAAATATTTGGAAAATGCAGCTCTAAGTTCACTGGCCTTGCTATTTCTTGCGCATCCAGTTCTTGCATGTTGTTGATACTTGATAATTTTCTCTCTGCATATGCTTGCATGACTAGCTTCTTTTCAACTTTTTACCTTTGAGCTCATGCATTACCTTAACACAAGAGCCAACACAGGGTACCAAGTCAGTGTCAGCCTGAAATTTAGAAAAAAATTAATTCCTAGACCTAAAGAGCATCAAAAGTTGCTTTTGAACTTACCTGAAAATTGTATATGGTAATCAGACCTTTCTCAAAACTTGTCAGTAATGGAAAAACATATAGGAAACCAATAATCCATAATGACAGTCTGGGAAAAGGTTGTTAGATGTCTCTACATCTGTTTACCTAAAATGAAAATGCACAAATAGGCCTGGCTGTGTGGCTCGGGCTGAACGTTGACTTATGAATCAGGAAGTCATGGTTCCATTCCGGGTCTGGGTACATGCCTGGGTTTTTAGCTTGATTCCCAGTAGAGGGTGTACAAGAGGCAACTGATCAATGTTTCTCTCTCATGAATATTTCTATGTCTCTCTCCTGTGTTCTGTCGTTAAAAAAAAAAAATCAAAACACTAATTTAATACACAAATAAATATTCTTTTAATTAACGTTCTGCCTTCCATTCCTTGCTTGTTTGTTCCCAGGGGAAGTTACTAATTTGTACTAGTATTTCTTTCCCCTGTCAGAACAGCTTTGCATTAATTTTGGACTTGCTTCCCTTTTCAGTGGTCAAATGTGACTATCCAGTACTCCAGAATGGAAGAATAGTGTCTGGATATGGGAAAAAATTTCTGTACAACGCAGCGGTTAAATTCGAATGCAATGCGGGATTTTCCCTTGAAGGCGGCGACACTATTATCTGTGGAGCTGACAGTACTTGGAACCCTAAGATCCCAAAATGTATTCAAGGTACAAAGGGGTTTTTCTTTGTCTTTTTTTTTTTTTAGATTTTATTTCTTTGACATTAAATAGCAATGATATGGAATAATTGAAAATAAACAGTTTTTTGAGTTAATTCTATCTCACATTCATTTCCATTTTTTTAATAGGGGCAGCATCCAAATCTACTACTACAAAACGCACAACTTCTAGTTCCTCAGGTTTAAGAACTTTCTGCTTGTATTATTTAATACCTGGCAATTTTTTTACAATCCTTTAACCATCTGGTGATTTAACTCATTCATCATTTTTAGTAATGAAAGGAGGAAAAACATATTCACAGTCATTCTAGTTAGTATACTTCATGATCCTAAAACTATCTGCCACAGTCTGCAGACATTGGAACCAGCTTGGTTGGGGATGTTATGTAAACCTTGAAAGTATTTACTAATATATAAGATGATTGAATGCTTTCCTTACTGGTCGATAGTAGAGTTAAAATAGGATGTATTTTAAGCAGTTAGCACAAGACCTGGCATATAGGAAGCTCTTAAAGGAAACTTATTTATGGCTTATGGCATCACTCCAGTTAATGTTAGTAAAAAGGAAGGTCCATGGCTTTTGTTCTTCATACATGTATTTTCTATGTCATCAACTTAGCCATTTATATCACACAGGTGTCTACATTTCTGGCATTTCTTATGTGTAAAAATGTATAGCAACCATTTGTTCAGAGTAAATTGAAGCATGGGAATTTCTATCTTAAAAAGAATCTACAGGCATAGTTTATATAAATTTAAAAATGCAATAATTTCAAAGTGACTAATTCCTGTTATTTTTTTAATAGGGGCAGCATCCAAATCTTCTACTACAAAACGCACAACTTCCACTTCCTCAGGTTTAAGAACTTTCTGCTTATATTATTTAATACCTGGCAATTTTTTTTACAATCCTTTAACCATCTGGTGATTTAACTTATTCATCATTTTTAGTAATGAAAGGAGGAAAAACATATTCACAGTCATTCTAGTTAGTATACTTCATGATCCTAAAACTATCTGCCACAGTCTGCAGACATTGGAACCAGCTTGGTTGGGGATGTTATGTAAACCTTGAAAGTGTTTACTAATATATAAGATGATTGAATGCTTTCCTTACTGGTCGATAGTAGAGTTAAAATGGGATGTATTTTAAGCAGTTAGCACAAGACCTGGCATATAGGAAGCTCTTAAAGGAAACTTATTTATGGCTTATGGCATCACTCCAGTTAATGTTAGTAAAAAGGAAGGTCCATGGCTTTTGTTCTTCATACATATATTTTCTATGTCATCAACTTAGCCATTTTATTATTTTTAAAACGACATGTTGACACCTTTACAAGGTGTCTTTGTGACCTAGGATGTATTTCTCCGACTACACCTGGTTTCATGAACTGGGAAATTTCTGCTGTCTTTAGAATAACAACCTTACCTCTTACTGCCTCCTAGAATTATTTTTCTCTTTACTGGGCAATTTTATTTGGCAATAGAAGCAAATTTCCTAGCAACAAAAAGGCAGGAGAAGTCCTTAAGTATTGAAATGAAATGGAGGACTTCTTATATAGACTGCTGGTCAACGGCTCTCCTTAAGACTTAGGAGATGATTTTGCTATGATGGAAGAAATTGTCTTCCTGATAGTAGTGCTGCTATCTCTGGCTTCTCTTCATTTTCAGCAGAAACGAGAAACAAGAGAAACACAGTAGTCACCACTTACCCATGGCTTAATTTTCTGTGGTTTCAGTTGCCTACAACTGTGGCCTGAAAAGATTTAGTGGGAATTCCAGGACTAAGTAATTCATAACTTTTAAATTATTTGCCATTCTGAATAGCGTGATGAAATATCACACTGTCCCGCTATTTCTCAACCAGGCCAAGAAAATCATCCCTTGGTTCAGTGTCTCCACCTCACTTTTTCTCATCATGGAGGCATTGCATCATTTCACATCATCACTAGAAGAAGGGATAACGCAGAGCGATAATATATTTTGAGAGGGAGAGAATACATTCACATTTTTATTATAGGAGATTGTTATACTTGTTCCATCTTATTAGCAGTTGTTGTTAGTCTCTTCCCTTGCCTAATTTATAAATTAAATTTAATTAATAAAATAATACAGATAATAATATATGCATATATATTAATACATATAATAATTCATATTATATATGTGTATAATACATATACCTATATGTATTACAGATATACATATAACACATATAGGGGTAAGTAGTATCCAGGCATCAGTGGGGGGTCTTGTAATGTACCCCATGTAGACAAATGAGGAATTACCGTAGTGGGAGGAGCTTTAGCCTGGGAAATCTCACACAATGTCCTAATGTGCCTCGACTTATTTCAATAACACCATTTCTGTGGACTTAGTTTCCTGTTAAACATGAGGATGTTGAACTGGAGGAAATTTCAATTACTAGTTTCTAATGTGTTTGTATATTTCCTGTTGCCCTAATCTTTTAAAAAGATTGTGGGGAATGATGCATGCTAACATGTTAACAATTAGAACATCTTTGTAAAATTCTTCTGTGTCTGGAACCTGATAGTTTCCTTGAATAACTTACTTGAGTGTTACAAGGTTTTGAGGGAAAAGAGATCTTTTTTTTTGGTGAACTGATACATTAAGGTTGCTTGTGAATTTTATACTCATCAGCCCATCTTTGTGTGCTCACATGCACTGAGGGATACTGTGTTTGTTGATATGCTCTTTTAAAAGATTTGGCCATAAGTATTTCAGAAAGGATTTATAAAACAGTAATACTGTTTAGTGTTTCAAAGAAGTGAGGATTGTGAGGAAATGTTTATAAAGAAGATAAATTACAGGGATATTTTCTTAAAAATAAAAAATTTTCACGGGACTACCATTTTATATAATTGGAGAAAATTATATAAAAAGGATTAATAGCAACATATAATAATAATAAGGTAGATTGAGGATGATTGTTCTAATAAGAAAAAAATACTATGTGAAAAGCAAAAGGATAAGAATTCTGTGGTTTGATACTAATTGGATGGTAATTTTTTAAAGATACATAACATTGATTTTGAATGTATTGTTTTTATGACTTTTATTAGTTAATTTCTAAGATGTCCATTCTGAAATACAAAGCTATAGTGAGTATTCTTATGCAAAATTCATACGTACTTAGATCTTTATGTATTTAAGTAACTTCCCAGAAGTAAAATTGTAAAGATAGGAAAGGGTGTGTATTTTTCATTTAGAAAAATGGTCTCTTTTAAAAAATCAAAAATCAAATTAAATTCTTGATTTTGTATAAATAAAGCTGGTGAATATAGTCAAATTTATTTTTCCAGGTGTCAAGCCTACTGTTTCAACCACATCTACTCATAAAACTACAGGTCAGTAACACTTTATTCTACTTACGTTGTTAAGAACTTAAGAAGGTGATGAGTAAAAAATAATGTTATGTGTTGATTTGCATTTCTTTAATCTTCTATAATAAAAGCCTGACACACTAAGTGTCTGGTTGTCTAGTCGTCTGTTCAACCAGAGCATAATATGCTAATGATATGTTAAGGCTGCTCAACTGCTTGCTATGACATGCACTGACCACCAGGGGTAGACATTTGACTGGTAGGTTAGCTTCCTGCTGGGGTCCAGCCAATTGGGACTGAACAAGACAGGCCAGACATGCCCTGGAGCCCTCCTCTGATTCCTCCCCAGCTGGTCAACCTCCCCGTGGGGTCCCTCGGCCTGATTTGCCCCCAGTCAAATCAGGCTGAGGGACGCCTCCTGCCCCAGTGCACAAATTTCATCACCAGGCCTCTAGTTATAAATAAAGCTGAACTTTTTTTTGGCCCACATTGATTTATTTGCATTCTTTGCTCATTTTTCTATTAAGTTTCTAAAATTTCTTTGGTGATTTGTCAGAACTCATTGTAAATTAACACCCTTTTAACATGAAGTGACCATTTTGTAGTTCCTTTTCCTGTTGTCTTATTTTTATTAATAAGTTTTCTTTTAATATTTTATATGGTTAGATATAGATTACCTTTTATAATTTAATTATATAAGTAGTATAGAAATATAAATTTCTAAAATTTCAAATATTACAAAAAATATGTGGAGTAAAAGATTAGTCTCCTGTTTCTTACTTCATTTCCTGAGTTAATCACTTAATTGTTTAATAGTCTTTTTTAAAATCTGTTTATGTACATTGCTATCCTTATATGCATAGCATAGATATACATAATTTAGTGTGTTTTTGTTGTTAAGCAGAATTGAAATCATGCTATTCATTTAAAAAAAAAAACTCTCACGTTATAATTTACTGTCAGTTGGGGTTGTATTTGGATGTATTCCCATGCTTTTAATGATGACTTTAATATATACCATATTTATTTAACTATTATCTTATCAGTGGTCATTTATATGTGTAGAAGTTTTACATTAACAGGTAGTTGGATATATTAATGTTTTCCTCCATTAGAAATTGTAGGTACCTCATAGAAGTGGAATCACTTCTGGATTATTTCAATTAGTAAAACAGTTTCAAGTTTCATCTACTTTGTAGCATATATCAGAACTTTATTCCTTTTTATGATTGAGGAATATTCCATTGTCTGTAGTTAACCACCTTTATTTCTTTCTATCCATTCATTTAGGTTGTTTCCAACTTTGACTATTCTGAATATGTTTCTCTGATAATTGGCATTTGAGTAACTGCTTGAGGCCTGATTTCAATTTGGGGAGTACACACCCCGAAATTATGGGTTATGTAGCAAGATGTTTACTTTTTCAGGAGCAACCATACTGTCTTCCACGGCAACTGCACCACTTTACATTCCCACCAGTAACGCATGAAGTTCCAATTTATCCACCTCTTTACCAATACATGTTATTTTTTTATGAGTTTTATAGTTTTAGCTCTTATATTTAGTTCTTTGATTCAATTTGAATTCATTTTATATGATGTAAGATAAGGCTTCACCTTCATTTGTTTATATGTAGACTAGAGACCCGTTACACAAAGATTCATGCGGTAGGTCTTCCTTGCAGGCACCAGTTTTCCTCTGGCACCCAGGACACAAGCCTTTGCTCTGGCCACCACCTGCCATTTTGGCTCTTGCCAGAGTCTTCGCTCTAGGTGGAATCTTCAGTCTTCTCTGCTTCAACCGGAGTGCTGCTCCTACAACTCCCTCTACCTCCTCTATCTTCCCCCTTATAGCAGGCATATGCAAATTAACCCACCATCTTTGTTGGGTTAATTTGCATACTCCTGACTGGCTGGTGGGTATCTCAGTGGTATGGTCAATTTGCATGTTTCTCTTTTATTAGTATAGATATCCAGATTTGCAAAAACATTTGTTGAAAGATTGGCCTTCCCCATTAAGTGTCCTGAGCACCCTTCCATACAATCTTTTGACCATGTATGGACAGGTTTATTTTTAGGCTCTGTATTCTATTCCAGAGGACTCTCTGTATTTATGTCTGCACCATTGTATTTTGATTATTGTAGCTTTCATTGTATTTTGATTGTTGTAGCTTTTGAGTAAATTTTAAAATCAGAAAATGGGAGTTCTCTCAACTTTTCTCTTCCATTTTAAAATTGTCTTGGCTCTTCCTAGTACCTTGAGGTTCTATATGAATTATATGTTGGATTTTTCCATTTTCACAAAATGCATATTCAAGATGGGGATGGGGATTGCATTCAGTCTGTAGTTGCTTTGTGCAGTGTTAATATCTTAACCATATCAAATCTTCCAATGCATGAACATAGGATATCTTTTCATTTATTTATACTGTCTTTTTCTTTCAGCAATGTGTTGTAATTTCCAGTGTAAGAGTCTTCTACCTCTCTGGTTAAATTTCTTTTTAAGTATCTTTTTTTAAAAAAATCCTTAACCAAATATATTGTTATTGATGTTAGAGAGAGATGAAGGAGAGAAAAGACGGAGAAACAGAGAGAGAAACAGGGCATCTGCCCTGACCAGGGTTCTGATGTACAGGGCAACTCTCCAACTAACTGAGCCACCTGGTCAGGGCAGTGTTTTATTCTTTTTTTTTTTATGCTATTGTAAATAGAATTGTTTTCTTAATTTCCTGTTTGTTTTGCTCATTGTTAGTACATACAAATGCAACTGAATTTTTACTTGTTTCCTAGACTGCAACTTTGCCAAGTTTATTTTTTAGTTCCAACAGGTGAATGTATGTGCATGTACCAATGTGTGAGATCTTTACCGGTTTCTCCTTAAAAAAATCATGTCATCTAGAACAGACATAATTTCATCTCTTCCTTCCCAATTTGGATGCTTTCCTTTCTTGCCTAATTGCTCTGATTATAGGTTTTGATATTATGTTAAACAGAAATGTCAAACAGGAGCAGCCTGCCTTGTTCCTGATCTTAAGGAGAAAACTTTCAGTATTTCATCATCGAGTCTGATGTAGAATATTTCATAAATGGGCTTATTATGCTGCAGTTTCTCTGAATTACAGAATAACCGCTAAATTATTTATTAAGCTCTCCTCTATCTCTTAATTGTAATTAGAATCCGATTGAATCCAGAGGCTAACACTGACAATATGCTAATGACCAATTTACATTCTGTAACACAGAATATTGTCATAGGAAATGTTACTGAAGGGGAAGAAGAATGACTGAATATAAATTTATAGTATTTTATGACACTACTTTAAATGAAAAACATCAATATAATTTATATAAGGAAAATAAAATGGTAAGAGATTTTGAACAAAGGCAAAAAATCCAAACCTATGAATTTAGGAGTCTTCTTTGATTTACTATTTTTTACTTCTTTTAAAATATTTTTCTTTTTTTCCCCTAGGATATTCCACTTTCGAGGACGAAACACCAGCTAAAGGCAGCAATTTAGGTATTATTTTGATTATTAATAATCCTCCATTATGAGACCTTAGAGTTCTCTATAGAAATATTATATTTCAATTATCTATGGTTTGAGAAGGAACAACCTGTCATGTGATAATCGACATTTGTAATTTTAATAGCGCAGATACCATGACAAATGGAAGCAGTAGTATGTGTAGACACATTGAGATAATAGTTTTTTTTTTATTGTGTAAAGTATTACATGTCTCCTTTTTCCCTCCGAATAACTCTCCCCCTCCCCCATCCCTCCCACCTCTGGAGATAATACAGTTTTTAAGAGGTCCCTCAAATTGAATTCCTAGTGGGGTGAGGTAACTTTCTGAATTGCTGTGTTTATCTGTAGGTTAAAATTTCTAAAACCTAACTTGCTTTCCATGTGATGGTGTTATTCTGTAATGGCAATTGGTCAATAAATGTTCTGTCTTTTCATACCTTGTATATACAAGCCTTAACCTGCTGTACGTTTGGTTATATTTTCCACAACAGGCTGGTGCCTCACACTTCGTGTAGGCTCACATAGTCCACACAATATATGTTAAAGGAAAGGATCTAGCATGGTTGTGGCAGTTACATGAAATATAAGGATTTTTGATAAATGAATGAAGAAAAGTATGTATTACTTTTCTTTACATTAGACTAGTTTAGTAAGGTGAATCTTTTTATAAAATGCACCTTAGACTGTTAAACTTTCCCTCTGAACACTGCGGTCAAACTGTCACTGCCAGCAAATCCATTAATAACTTCACAACTTCTTATGAAGTAAAAAGAGAAGAGGTAAACATGACATTGTATACTTTGACATATAAACATTTAATGAAAATAATGGCAGTGTGGAAGCAGAGGTACTAGTGAACAGTGGGGTGAGGTAACTAAGATTTAAGATCTTTGTAGTATTACTTATTGTTCTCCGCACCGTCAAGAATGCACGTTCAAGTTTCTATGCATAATTTATCCATGTGCCCTGGAGTTTCATTTGGATTCTTAGAATGTTCTTAGTAATTAAGTTTTGTCTTAACTTGGGGGTGGGGACTTGTGAAGACTATAAAATAGGACTATATAATCAAATAATATATATTCAAAATGCCTTACTACAGACTCACTTTTGAGGAACAATGTAAATGAAATTTCTAACAAAATAATAAGAATGATAGACTGAATACTTAATTAAACCAATGAGTGCTGGCCAGTTTGGCTCAGTGGATAGAGTGTCGGCCTGCAGACTGAAGGAGCCAGATTGCAGACTCCATCCACAGTGGGGGGCGGAGGAGAGGGGGAGGGTGTAGGAGGCAGCCAATCAATGATTCTCTCTCATAATTGATTTTTCTAACTCTCCCCATCCCTTCCTCTCTGAAATCAATAAAAAATATATATATATTAGTTTTTTATCTTTATTGTTCAGTTTATTAATTACATTGTCCCCCCCTTTTTTATCCCCTTATAGCTCCCCTGCACCCTGTACCCATCCCATCCTCCGCCCTCCCCTCCCCCACTGTCCTCTCCCATTGTTGCAAGATTTTTGTCCTGCACTTCCCACTCCCCTTTTCTCCTCAAGAATTGTTAGTCCATTCCGTCTCTATGTCCATGATTCTGTTATATTCACCAGTTTATCCTGTTCTTCAGCTTATTAATTCACTGGATTTTTAGATTCATTTGTTGATAGATGTGTATTTGTTGTTCATAATTTATATTTTTACCTTTTTCTTCTTCCTCTTCTTAAAGAATACCTTTCAGCATTTCATATAATCCTGGTTTGGCGGTGATGAACTCCTTTAGCTTTTTCTTATCTGCGAAGCACTTTATCTGACCTTCAATTCTGCATGATAGCTTTGCTGGATAGAGTAATCTTGGTTGTAGATTCTTGCTATTCATCACTTTGAATATTTCTTGCCATTCCCGTCTAGCGTGCATTGTTTCTGTTGAGAAATCCACTGACAATCATATGGGTACTCCCTTATAGGTAACTAACTGTGTTTCTCTTGCTGCTTTTAATATTCTCTATCTTTTGCTCTTGGCATTTTAATTATGATGTGTCTTGGTGTGGTCCTCTTTAGATTCCTATATTTTGGGGTTCTGTGTACTTCTTGGGCTTTTAAGTCAATTTCTTTCACCAGGTGGGAGAAGTTTTCAGTCACTATTTCTTCAAGTAGGTTTTCATGACCTTGCTCTCTCTCTTTTTCTGGCACCCCCATAATTCAGATGTTAGCATGCTTGAGGTTGTCCCAGAGACCCCTTACACTATCTTCAATTATCTAGATTCTTTTTGTTTCTTGCTTTTCCAGCTGAGTGGATTTTGCTTCTTTGTATTTCAAATCTTTGACTTGGTCCTTGCAGCCCTCTGGACTGCTTTTAGGAATTTGTGTAATATTTTTTATTTCAGTCCGTGTATGCTTGATTTCTAGTTGGTCCTTTTTCATATCCTCAAGGGTCTTGTTCATATCCTCGAAGGTCTTATTCATTTCCTTGTAGGTCTCATTCATTTCCTTGTAGGTCTCATTCATTTCCTTATAGGTCTCATTCATATCCTTGAGTGTCTCGTTCATATCCTCGAGGGTCTCATTCATATCCTTGAGGGTGTCGTTCATTTCTTCGAAGGTCTCATTAAGTTCATCGGCCTTTTTTAGGAGCTTCTTGAAAAACCTTATTACTGTGGTTTTGAACTCTATGTTCAGTCATCTTTTTTCCTCCATTTCTTTCACACTGGTTTCTTTCCATTTCTCTGCATTGTGGCTGCTATTCTGAGTTGGTCAATTAGCTTTATGTGGTAGATGTCCTCTGAGGGACAGTGGCTCAGCCTCCCCAGTTACCTGAGGTGGATACTCTTACTGCAATCCTTTATGGGTTGTATTCAGTATTTTTGAATTTAAGCCCACCTTGTTGTTGTTAGCCCTAGGAGAGTTTGACCTCCAGGCCAATTGGCTGTGAAGGGAAACTGTGTTCAGGTTGGATGGGCAGAGTCTCTAAGCTGAGCAGGCAGCATCAGCGTCAGTTATGCCCTATATGGCGTGCGGGTCTCTGTGTTGGGTGGTAATGGCTGCAGGCATCTCCAAGAGAAAGCCGCTAGTCTCTACCCCTTGCCAGACAACTCTGCCTCTCCCCAAATGAGTCTGCACACCCAAAGTCTTACCCAGGGTTGTAAAACAAAGCAGTTCGGTGGTCTCCCGAACCAGGGAGCAAGTCATGCGTCTGTGCTATCACGCACTTTACGCAAACTGCTGTTCCAAGCTACGCGGACTCTCCTCAAACTCGAAGATCTCTGCCGCGCCCGGCTTCTTGGGTGCGTACCCCAGACCTCAGACCTTGCCTGGCACTGGGGAATCTGTGCAGTGGGACGTCTCCGCCCTCCCCGTTGGATAAATCCAGGCGGGGTTGCTGCTGCCAGCCCTACAGCCCGCATGCACTCCACGGCTCTGAACCTCTTTCTGGGCGTATCTTCAAGGCTGTGCTCCACCACTCTTCTGAGTCTCAGTGTCCCACCTTTATTTTATTTGTGGAATTTTCACTCAGCCAGCTTTCCGGTGATTCTGGATGATGTTTGTTTTGCTGTTATGTTGTAGTTTTGGAATTTTTGAGTGGAGCAGCACAATAGGTGTTTACCTATGCCACCATCTTGTTCCTCTCTCAATAAAAATATATTTTTAAAAAGTGAGAATGGGGTAATATCTTCTTAAAATGATTTTCCTCTAACCTAGTAAATTCTAATTTTTATAATACTTTCTCCTAATTTTTATGATTATTCCAATTTTATAACCTAGTGGGGTTACTACACCACTAAACAATGACAAGTGAGGGCCTAGTAAGAGTTTCACAAGTTGGACCCTAAGCCTGGAATCAGATTTGAAGGGCTCTGTGATCAAATGAGTTGAATGCACTAGCAGTCACACTAAACTAGATCGATAAACATTTTTTTTGCTGTAGTTTACAGATGATCTCATCAAAATTAAAATGTGTCAACTATGAGGAGACCCACATGTGCTCAGTTACCTTCAAACTGGCTTTATTTTTTTTTCTCAGATGGAGGACTCATTGCTGTGATTATTCTGACTGTACGTAAGTGTCTCAAATTTGGATGCCACTTAGATCAAAATATTAATGTGAACAAGTGCATTTTTAATGATGTTTTAGTGTCTATAGTTTTCATAGATTGAAATTGAGTAAACCAGTCTACAAATACGTGACCTTTCATATTATTCTACCCTGTGCTGGTATTGTAGATTCTTTTGTATAATACATGTTCCTGTAGTAACAAATCCTGAATATCCCAAATATGCTTTGAGTAATGTTCTAAATTAAGCAAGGACTCTTCTCTGGCTTACTGCAGACCCTAGCTGCATTTAGACAGTGAAGAGTCAAGATAGAATATGAATGATTATGGGCTTAAATAAAGTAATATTTCTGCCCACTGAAGTATAACCAACAGGAATTTCTTCTACTGGACTTTGAAACTTGGCATTCGTTTTTAGTTACATGTCATTTGTTTTCTGGTTTCTTGCAGTTCTTGCTACTACAGTGATTGGCACCTGTACGTATAAATTTCTTCGCATCAGGAAAAGACACTAAATAAAACATGTTTCTTGAACCTGTTGCTTCTCATCTTGATGTACTTGTGCAGCTTTTGCTTGCACTCTGTATTGTGTGCTGCCTTGTTTTAAAGCAGTGGTTCTCAACCTTTCTAATACAGTTCCTCATATTGTGGTGACCCCCAACCATAAAATCATCTTCATTACTACTTCATAACTATAATTTTGTTACTGTTATGAATTGTAATGTAAATATCTGTGTTTTCCAATGGTCTTAAGCGACCTTGCTAGCGGTTCTCAAAACACAGATATTTACATTATGATTCACAATAGTAGCAAAATTACATTATGAAAGGGTGGTGGAATTAGAAAGGTTGAGAACCACTGTTTTAAAGTGTTCTTATGTGAGTGTACTGTCAGAATTGCATTTCCTGCTAAAATATTTTTCACCTACTTTTAATATTATTGTAACAAGGCTAATCTGTGCAGAGTTGTTTTAGGTATTACGACCGTCAGAAAAACTTGTGGGGATTTGAGGTTTAAGTTCTGCAGAAAATCATGGCTCATTGTAGTGCCTCCCCTACCCTAGGTTTACCCTATTCCTACAGTGGATTGGGACCCAGGACTAAATTTAAAATAGTTCACTGTGGTTGAGTTTTGATCTATGAACCAGGAGAGGTTCAGTGATTGAGGTGTGATCTGTGAACCAGGAGAGCTGGTTCAATTCCTGGTCAGGGCACATTGCCATGTTGCAGGTTTGCGTGGGGCATATGGGAGGCAGCCAATCAGTGATTCTCATCATTAATGTTTCTTGCTCTTTATCCTCTCCCTTTATCTCTGAAGTAAATAAAAACATATTTAAAAAATAAAACTAAAAAAATTAAAAATAAATAGCTCACCGTGAAAACATTGACAATTCTATTCACTGTGTTTGTAAGGAGAAAAGCTTCCATGTGTCTGTATATCTGAAGTAGTTGTACGAAGTCATGTAAGTGTCTTATTCAGATCTCCGATTTGATTTCTTTTCATTTAAAGCTGTTGCTTAAACATGTTAAACTGGGGAACTAAAAGCAACATTGTTGGACTTTCCTCTTATGGTCTCCTACTTAATGAGGTTGCAGTAAACCACAAGGTTCAACCTAAAGTTGCTGAGAGGGGTAAATTATCAAGTCACATCATTAACTTTATCTGCCTTTTTATGTATAAAAAAATGGAAAAGAGGGAAATTTAAAATAGAAAAAAAGTACAAATATGTATCGTTTAAGGAGAATGGAAATTGTGAAGTCATTTACAAAGTAATGAAAGATTTAGAATAACACTTTGAGCATAGACCAAGACTGAAATATTTGACTTTCAGCCATTTGTTTTCCCCTATCATTTTGGAGATAGTTTTGAAATCAAACTAATTTTTTTAAAGACTTTTTGTATTTGTGGTTTAATAATATGTCTTTTATATTAATCATTGGGTTTGGGCTATGTAATAAGAGTACATTCTTCATTCATAAAGAGCTTAAACTTTTTATAATATTGGTTATCTTTTTAAAATGCCCACAGTGCCTTCATTTGAATCTTATATCATATTGTAGGACTCATGACAGGCGTATCTGATTTCTCTGTGGTGTATTTTTAACCCTAAATACACACAATAGTCTGAGTAGGAAATGCTCTTGGTGGAATATTTCTAAAATTCCAAATGATTGATGTAGAAATAACTTCTAAAGAAAGCAAAAATCTGTTTTTGTTACTCTCTTTCTTTAAAACATCACTGTGTCAAAATACTGCAAGTTCTTAAACACGAATCAAACCCTCTAGCTACCAGCCAAGGGCTCCACTAAAGGTGAAGAGGTATCTGAGCACGGCAGCCCTGCATTCAAGGTTCAGGCCCACAACTGATCTCAGGTTCCATGTCTGCTGAGCTCCCGGTGATGCTGCTGCTGGGCCTGGACTCCTGGGAGTAACCAGGGTGAAGACTGCCATTGATGTGCCTGTGTTCTTGAAATATGAATAAGCGCCTTCAAGTTTATGAGCAAATGTTTCTCCTGGTTTAGATAATTGGTTTTTTTTTAAAGACTCCTCTCACCTTGTGTACATGCTCTAGAAAGGATGTGAGGTAACAGTTAGCTTTACCTCCCCTCCTTTAGGGGAAGTAAAGACTTCCATTATATTCTCTGCACTGGTTAATGTCAATGATCTCCCCTCCCTCCAAAAAAATGGCTACTATCGCCTTAGAAATTAATTTATGAGACTCTAACATGTATAGAGATGCTTGTTTATTCCTAAGGGTAACTCTGGAAGCAGGGTACTAGGCATAGAGAAGCAAACGCCCAGTCCTAGCCGGTTTGGCTCAGTCAATAGAGTGTTGGCCTGTGGACTAAAGGGTCCCGGGTTCAGTTCCAGTCAAGGGCATGTGCCTCAGTTGCAGGCTCCTCCCTGGCGGGGCCCTGGACAGGATGTGTACAGGAGGCAACCAATCGATGTGTTTCTCTCACATCGATATTTCTCTCTGTCTTTCTCTGTTTCACTCTCTCTAGAAATCAATGGAAAATATCCTGGGTGAGGACTGAAAAATAAAATAAAATAAAATAGGCAAATCATTAAAAAAAAAAAAACCACAACCTGGTATCATATATCTTGATGTGAACTTGTACTTATGAAGGTTTAGAATACAATTACCTTTCTACGGCCTTAGTACAAGTACTAAAGTAGAAAAATGCCATAAGTACTCATTTTTAAGATGATTAAATGTATTTAAATCACTTGATGAAAAATGGCCATGAGGTAAGAAGATACATATCCTACCCCATATATAATGTGGGAGGTACTTATTCTTAAATTACAATCAATAGTTTGGAAGCAGAGTCTACACAGGCCAATGAGAAAGGCAATTTCTTGGTAAAAGCAAAGTGGTGTCTTTAATCTCAGGGATAAAGGGGAAGACAAACATTCTTACTAGAAAGGCAGTCTGGGTCTCACAGTCCTCTTGATCTGCTTGATTTCTTAGGATTCCTGGAGCCTAAACCAACCAGTTTTCAGACTGTTGTGGGCTTCAAGGTGTCAAAAGTATTCACAGTTAATCTAATGAATGCTGAAGTTAATATAAAAATAGCTGTAATTAGAAATTCGATTTTAGCCCTAGCTGGTTTGGCTCAGTGGATAGAGCTTTGGCCTGCAGACTGGAGGGCCTGGGGTTCAATTCCAGTCAAGGGCACCAACCTTGGTTGAAGGTTCCTCCCCGGCCCTGGCCATGGTCAGTGTGCTTGATGTGTTTTCCACGTTGATGTTTTTCTCTGTCCTTCCCTCTCTCTTCCGTTCTCTCTAGTAACCAATGGGAAAATATCCTCAGGTGAAGAATAAAAAAAGAAAAATGCAGCTTTAGATTTTCACTGTCTGCAAATACCTTCATTGTTTTATCAAATCAATGTCTCTTAAATTTATATTAATGCTTCTTTATCTCTCACATATTGGATTTTTATTTTAAAAGGTATTAGAATAAAAATATTCTACACTTAGCCAGTGGTGCTCAGTGGTTAAGCAATGACCTATGAAACAAAAGGTCACAGTTTGTTTCCAGGTCAGGGCACATGCTTGGGTTGTAGGCATGATCCCGGTATGGGGCATGCAGGAGGCAGCTGGTTGATATTTCTCTCACATGAATGTTTCTCTCTCTCTTACCCTCTCCCTCTTCCTCTAAAATCAATAAAAATCTTTTTTTTTAAGTTTACTGCAGAAAATAAAATGAATTGACTTTGAAATACAAATAAAGCGGAGGTTGCTCATAACATTAAAAATAGAACTACCGGATGATCCAGCAATTCCACATCTGGAAATGAAGCCATTATGTGAAAGAATAGATACCTGTTCCACCCTGGTGTAGCATTTTTCACAATAACCAAGACGTGGTACAACCTGTGTCCACTGATGTGTGACTAAAGAAAAGGTTATGTATGTCCTGCCATTTGTAACAACATGGCTGGACCTTGGGGGTATTATGTTAAGTGAACTGAGTCCTACAGAGAAGGACAAATACTGTTGACCTCACATATAGGAATCTGAAAACCACAGGTTTTCAGATTGCTTAATTTATAACTGTTGACCAACTTCATCCATTTTCCCCAACTACCTAACCCCTGGCTTTAGCAACTACAAGTATGATTTCTTTTTGTATCAATAAAAATTGGAAGGAAAGAGTTAGGAAGGGAATGTCAGTTTCCTTTTCTATCATGAATGCAACTGTTAAGACATAAAGCTAACATTGCAATGTAGCTTGAATGTAGTCGCCATCCTGTGATGCTTCTTTGAAATGGATATGAATTTGGGTCTGATCATCTTGTCTGTTTTTCTTTAAATAACATTTGCATTTATAGGGCAACTCAACAAAGTATTCCTGGCAATATTGAGGTGGATAAGTGATTTTTAAATAAAATCTCCGAATTGAGAGAAATGTATGAAATGAAAGTACATTTTATTAATAAGAAAGTTATATTGAAATCTTCTTTGTTCAAAGATTGGAGCCAACTCTCAAGGTTATTTTCAACAGATATTAGTTATCTCTGAATTAGTATGCAAATTTAATGCTATTTCAATCAGAGGTCCAACGGCATTATTTTTAAATTTAACAACATAATTGTAAATGTTATGCGATTACAAAAGAGCAGTGCTGTTAATATTTATTTAAAAGAATAAAATAATTGCCGAACCGGTTTGGCTCAGTGGATAGAGCGTCGGCCTGCGGACTGAAAGGTCCCAGGTTCGATTCCGGTCAAGGGGCATGTACCTTGGCTGCGGGCACATCCCCAGTTGGAGGTGTGCAAGAGGCAGCTGATCGATGTTTCTCTCCCATCGATGTTTCTGACTTTCTATCCCTCTCCCTTCTTCTCTGTGAAAAATCAATAAAATATATTTTTTTAAAAAAAGAATAAAATAATTGACATGATGAGGGAATAGAGTTATAGATCCATAGAACAAAACACAGAGCCCAGGAAAGAGCACACATTTGGATAAGATTTTGGCTGCAATAAACATGACATTTCAAATCATGCAAAACTGGAATTATGTCATAAGAAGGCAACTATCTGAAAAGGGAAATTAGATCCCTGCCTCGTGTCATTCACCAAAGCCAAGTCCAAGTGGAAGAAAGGTTAATGTTAAAAATAAAACCATAGCCGAAACCGGTTTGGCTCAGTGGATAGAGTGTCGGACTGCAGACTTGAAGGGTCCCAGGTTCGATTCCGGTCAAGGGCATGTACCTTGGCTGTGTGCACATCCCCAGTGGGGGGGCGTGCAAGAGGCAGTTGATCGATGTTTCTCTCTCATCGATGTTTCTGACTTTCTATCCCACTCCCTTCTGCTCTGTAAAAAATCAATAAAATATATTTAAAAAAATAAAACCATAAAAGAACGAGGTGAGTATATAGACAAACATTTCTGATTAGAGACCTCGATAAACATATAAGCAGTGCACCAGCATTTCCCTCAAACCTTGGCAGGTCAATCTGACGGGGTTAGGGGTTAGGGTGGGGGAGAGGGGATCAGAAGGAGAAGGAGCGCTGGCAGAGCCCCAGCTGCCGGCAGACCCCCTGGGTTAGTGACAGCGCCGCCAGGCCACGCCCATCCCCTGGGGTTAAGGCTCCGCCCAGGGCCGAGGCCCCGCCTTGCGCCCTGCGATTGACCCGCCAGTCCGTAGCGTCACTTCCGTGGAGGGGTGGCCCAGGCCGAGCCCCGCAGCCGTGCTGCCTTCCCGGTTGTTTAAGGCGGAGGTTGCTGGCCCTCAGGCTCCCGTTCATCACCCTGGACATGGCAGCTTCTCGCCCCGCCTTTTCTTCTCGGAGCTTCGTTGGGATCCTTTTGGTGACCCTAGTGCTCCGGCGACCCGCATGCACCGGTAGGGGCCTGGAGGGGCTGTGCGCTCCGGGAGCGAGCTGCAGCGGGTTGGGGAGCCCTGGAAGCACTCTGATTTGGGGGGAATTCAGAGTCGTCTGCGGACTTTCATCTGGGAGAGGGCGACGGGGGGCGGGGAGCGGCCCTGAACCGAACCTCCACCTTGTTCAAGGGTCAGTTGCGTAAGTTAATGTTAAGAAAGCAGAATATTTTTCATGTAAGGGTGTTCGGATACTATTTGATTTTAAATGGCGTTTACTCGCTTGTAAAAATGATCATTTCGATAATATGAAGTCTTATATTCTGAAATAGTTTAGCCCATATTTCTATCTATGAAGTCCACAATACTCAAATAATAATTACCTCTACCCGTAGCATGTCTTGAGCATGCAGGGGGCACAGAGAGTAGCAGAAAGGAAGGCATATGACCCTGGCCCCTAGGAACTTGCCTCCTGAGAGGAGACCGAGCCTCAAGTGACAAGTCACCGTCAGTTTCCATTTCAAAGTGTGCAAGAGGACTCTGATCTAGGGCTACAGGCTGTAGAAGTAGTCTTAGGGGAGAGGTGAGTGTGCAGTGAACTGAGAAACACTGGGGAAGGACGCACACCTATCAGTATATTTTAAAACCAAAAATATTGCTGCTGTCTCTTTAATTTAATGTTGGCTGAATATTCACCTTATTCCCTGAGAAACCATAAGCTCCCCAAGGACCTGCCAGAATCCGTGGCTGGTGAAAAAGAGAAAATACTTGACTTTCGTGTCTTATTCTCTCATGCCCAGATGCCTGTGATGAGATACCAAGATATGAATCTATGAAAGCCAAGGGTAATCCTGTGCCCCCTGTAAATGCTGGGTTCAAAGTAGACTATGAGTGTCGCCCAGGATGCAGGCTTATTGTTCCTCTTGTACGTCCCACCGAAACTGTTTGTCAGGATGACGGCACATGGGCACCGAGGCTCCAGGAGGCTTGTACAAGTAAGTAAACAAAACCTCTTAATTTTACTGCTCTGAACATTTTCATACATTTTAGACGGCATATTCTGCTACTACAATGATGGTTTTCTCATGTGGATGTAGGTTTTAGATAGTCATGTATTTTTTCAAGTTTTGATAAATTTCCAGGGAATCTGTTTCTTGTTAGTTGTCTGGGTAAATGTGAATCTTAAGTTTGGCCTTTTAATAGTTAAAGAAAGAAAAATTAGTATTCTCACAGTAGAGCAATGTAGAATTTTGGTTTTGATTCAGATCTGTTTTGGAGATTGTATAAAACAATGAATCTTAAAAATTTCTTTCAGGAAAATCATGCCCATCACTAGCAGAGCTGGTAAATGGCCAAGTAGAAGGAAATTTTGAGTTTGGTTCACAGGCTACCTATTCTTGTAATGAGGGGTAAGTAAAGGAAATAGGTAAATGTTACTACTTCTATTTTCGTTTGCTTCTCTTCTGAGTATTCCCATAATGTTGATTTAATTTTGCTTTGTGTGTCAGAAGTTGTACTTATAGCCAATCAACTCTTCAGTTTCTTATAGAGACTGAAAAAATGTGTAATGAATGGAAAGGAATTTCCATTGAAGTAAAGCAGAACTGTATAATGCTAATCTACACTGATAAAAGAGAAAAATGTTAATTGACTGTACCTCCGGCTGGCCTACAGCCAATCAGGAGTGATATGCAAATTAAGCTACCAAAGATGGAGGGTAAATTTGTATATGCAGGAGAGCTGGGCTGCGCCTGACACCACTCTGGGGTCCAGGCCACAATGGGGACCGGTCAGGACAGGTGGGCAGCCCCGAGGCTACAATTGGTAACCAGGCAGGTGGAGGAGAGGCAGTGGCAGTGGCTGACACCGCCTGCGGGGTTCAGGCCGCTATCTGAGTCGGGCCGGACTGGCAGGCTGTGCCTGACTCTGCCCTTGGGGTCCAGGCTGCCATTGGAGCTGGAGATGGCCTGGCAGGCAGCACATGACTCTGTCCATGGAGTCCAGGCCACCATCAGTATCCGGGCAGGCCAGTTGGGCTGTTCCTGACACTGCCCACTGAGTCGAGGCTGTGATCAGTAACTGGGCAGGTAGGGGAAGGAATGAAGCAGCACCTAATGCGGACTGTGGGGTCCATGCCACCATCAGAGACAGGTCCGGCCTGGCGGGCTGTGCCTGACTCCGCCGTGGGGTCCAGGCCACCACTCGGAACCAGGCAAGCCAAGCAGGCAGCTCTGAGGCCAGGATCAGTAACAGCAGGCACAGGGGAGGGAGCTGCAGCGCCTGACACCACCTGCGGGGTCCAGGCTGCCATCCAAGACAGGACTGACCTGGCGGGCCGCTCCTGATGCTACCCGTGGGGTTCATGCAGCCATCGGAGGTTGTTCAGGCCAGGCGGGCAGCTCGTAGGAAATGATCGGTAACTAGGCAGGCGGAGGTAAGGGATGGCAGTGTCTGACACAACCCCCGGGGTCCAGGCAGGCCTGGCAGGCCTGTGCTGATGTTGCCCATTGGGTCAAGGCCGCGATCAGTAAACGGTCAGGCAGGGAATGGGGGGATGGGGGGCGCAGCGCCTGACAACAACTGCAGGATTCAGACCACCATGGGGGACCAGGCAGGCCAGGCGTCCAGCGCTGAGGCCAGGATCGGTAACTGGTTAGGCAGGTGGAGGGGAGGAAGTAGCTGTGCCTGACACCACCTGCTGAGTCCAGGCAGGCCTGGCGTGCTGCTCCTGATGCTGCCTGCTTGGTCAAGTTGCCCTGGGGGACCTGGGTAGGCAGAGGTGGCCAGGGTCTCCAGGATCACTGTTTGCCCACGGGCCACCTGAGGACACTGGTGGAACAGGCTGGGATTGGACATTTTAATGAACATGGGATGCCTGTGCCCCAGCCCACAAGCCCTGCCCCTGGCGAGGAGAGGGCAGTGGGCAGGTAGCAGGCACCAGGGCTTGAAGGGACTGGGAGCAACCTGCAGAAATGCTACCAGGAAGAGGGGCTGAACCATGATGATGCAGCAGGCTGGTCGATGGGGGTGCACAAAGGTGCAGATGAGGCCACTCTCTGGCGCTGAGCTTGAAAAGTGCATCAACATCCTGATGGACTAAATCGCCTTCCTGAAGAAGGTGCATGAAAAGGAGATCGCTGAGCTACAGGCCCAGATCCAGTATGCTCAGATATCCAAGGAGATGGACATGTTCTCCAAGTCCGACCTCTCTGTCGTTCTCAAGGACATCTGTGCCCGGTACAAGAACCTGGCTGCCGAGAACATGCAGAATGCCGAAGAATGGTACAAGAGCCGCTTCACCATGCTGACCGAGAGCACTGTCAAGAACACCTATGGGGTGCTTGTAGCCAAGGAAGTGGTGTCTGAAAGCCGCTGACTGCTCAAGGCCAAGACCCTGGAGATCAAAGCATGCGAGGGCATGAATTAAGCTCTGGGAAAGCAGCTGTGAGAGCTGGAGGATAAGCAGAACTCAGATGTTAGTGCTATGCAAAACACAATCAACAAATTAGAAAACGAGTTGAGAACTACAAAGAGTAAAGTGGCTCCCAGGCTGTGCCATGGTCCATGCTTATGAGTTCAGGATCTATGACAATGTGAATAATTCAAATGTTTACAATAAAAACACATGAATACATGAATTCACTGATGTTAATGTTAAACTTCATGGAAAAATAGTCCTTTGAGTCCTTGATGGTTAGGAATTAAAGACCTCAAATCATGTGTAATAAACAGTAAATAAAGTTACTGGATGCAGGCCAGGCTGAGATATGTGCCCCCCCCCCGCCCCCAGGGGAATTTCATGCACCGGGCCACTAGACCTATATAATAAAAGCCTAATATGCTAAGTGTCCAACCCTTCATTTGACAAGTTGCTATTTAGCCCACTGATCACTAGGGGTCAGATGCTCTGACTGGTAGGTCAGCTTCCTGCTGGGGTCTGGCCAGTTGGGACTGGGCAAGATGGGCTGGGCATGCCCTGGAGCCCTCCCACAGTCCCTCCCTGGCCAGCTAGCCCCAGTCGGCCCTTGCAGTATAGGCTGAGGAATCCCACCAGTGCACGAATCTGTGCACTGGGCCTCTAGTTCTATATAATAAAAGGGCATGCAAATTGACCAAACAGTGGTCGCTATGACGTGCACTGACCACCAGGGAACAGATGCTAAAATGCAGGAGTTTCCCCCTGGTGGTCAGTGAGCTCTCAGAGGGGGTGCACCACTCATCCAGAAGCCAGGCTGATGTCTGGCAAACGCAGTGAAAGTGGCGGGAGTCTCCCACCTCTGCAGCAGCACTAAGGATGTCAGACTGCTGGCATAGGCCCGCTCAGGGGTTAGGGGGAGCGGGCTTAATAAGCCATCAGTAGGACATCCCTCAAGGGCTTCTGGACTGTGAAAGGGTTCAGTCTGTGCTCAGAGACCTGCCCTCCAGTGCTTGAATGTTGTGCACTGGACCTCTAGTATATAATACCCTACCATTAGCATTAAAAATGTAGTAATCATGGTGACTTAATCCTTGACAACAAAGTGCACCCTACTTAAAGAATTGATGGAGGGCTTATAGAAATGGGAGGTAGAATTGCCAGCCAAAAATAATATATTGAAACTAGAGGCCCAGTGCATGAATTTGTGCACCAGTGGGGTTCTTCATCCTGACCTGAAAGATTTTTGCCAAAGCCTGCTCGCCAACATCCCCCAAAGGGTCCTGGATTGCGAGAAGGTGCAGGCCAAGCTGAGGGACCCCACTTATGTATGAACAGGGCTGGGAGGAAGGTAGGAGGTTGGCCAGCTGGGAAGGGACCAAGGGTGGGCTCCAGGACGTATCTGGCCCATCTCTCTCAGGTCCAATCAGCCAGGCCCCAGTAGCAGCTAACCTACTGATTGGAGCATCTGCTCCCTGGTGGTTAGTGCACATCATAGCAAGTGGTTGAGTGACCTTTGCATGTCATTAGCATATTACGCTTTGATTAAACAACTGACAGGTGGACCGAACACTTAGCATATTAGGCTTTTATTATATAGGATAACTCTGTCAGATGTTAACCAGACAAAAGTTGACCTGATTAGCCTGGATCATAATGTTGCTCAAGATCTCTTCAGGATCTTATTTTGGGGACTGCTTCAAAGGAGTGGAGATCTCAAAAAGAGATAATGAGCATTTAATAGTAACCTTTGTTCCAAAGGGCTCTTATAATAGTACTAGTGGCCTGGTGCATGAAATTTGTGCATGGAGAGGGGGTTCCCTCAGCCCAGCCTGCACCCTCTCCAACGGGGGACCCCGTGGAGGATGTCCAACTGCCAGTTTAGGCCCAATCGAGGATCAGGCCTAAACCCGGCAGTTGGACATATTTCTCACAATCTGGCACTGCTGGCTCCTAACCACTCACCTGCCTGATCACCCCTAACTGCCTCTGCCCGCCTGCCTGATTGCCCCTACCCCTCTGCCTGCCTTCCTAATCACCTCTACCTGCCTCTGACCACCTGCCTGATCACCCCTAACTGCCTCCCCTTCTGGCCTGATCTCATTCTTGCCCCCAACTGCTCTTCCCTGCCAGCCTGATTTCATTCCCAACTGCCTCTGCCTGCCTGATCTCACCTCCTACTGCCCTCCTCTGCCGGCCTGATCCTGTCCCTAACTGCCCTCTCATTGCTGACTTGGTTGCCCCAACTGCGTTCCCTGCCTGCCTGATCTCATGCCCAATGGCCCTCCCCTGCCAGCCTGATCTTGCCCCCAACTGCCCTCCCCTGCAGGCCTGATCTTGCCCCCAACTGCCCTTCTCTGCCAGCCAATTTTATTCTGATTGGTTGGTTTCTATGCCAGTCAGTATCTCTGGGCCTATCAATGGGTCCTGATCAGAAAGACAGTGCTGATTAGCAGCCCTGGTGGAGGCCTGGAGAGAAATGGAGGTCCAGCTGCTGGCCAAACTGGGAGAGAAAGAGAGGCAAGTGTTGATCAAAAGCTGCCACAGAGGCAAAAGATCAGTCCCTGTTTCTCTCTTCAGGCCTCTCTCAGTCAGTGCTGGGGCCCCTCAGCAGTCAGTGCTGGGGCATCGCACCTGCAGCAGTAGCAGTCAGCGCTGGGTTGCTAGGGCAACCCAGCGCTGACTGCAGAATTGACTTCAGTTTGTCATTCCTTAGTCATTACAATCTAGGGTTTGTATATATTATCATGTATTTGGATATTGGAAATTTATGAAAAATGTGCATTATAGAGTAAGTTTAATACACTATAAAATGCAACTGGTTTTTTATACTGATTTGGGGACTGAGTTCATTTATTAGTTCTAACAGGATGTATGTGTGTGTGTTTGTAATCTTTAGATTTTTATACATATAAGATCATACTATCTACAGACACTGGTAATTTTCCCTCTTCCTAGCCAATGTTGATGCCTTTTGCTTGTTTGTTGGTCTTGTCTAATTGCTCTGAAAAAGGTTCCAGTAGTGGGTTGAATAGAAGTAGTAGAAGCAAGTGTTTATTACCTTGAAGTAGTTTCCTTCTTTCCCTAATTTATAGATTATGTTTAACATGAAAGAGTGCTGTATTTTGTCAAGTGGAGTTTTTTTTGCATCAATGAAGATGATCATGAGTTTTTCCTCTATTTTATTGATGTGCCATATTACATTAATTAATTTTTATGTTGAGCCATCCTTTTAATATGCTGTTCAATTCTGTTTGCTAGTCTTTAATTGAGAAATTTTACATGTAGGTTCATAAGGTATATGTGCCTATCATTCTTTTATGGTATCTTTGACTAGCTTTGGTATCACGACAATGTTGGTTTCATAGAATGAGTTCAGAGACTTCCATCATCTTAAATTAAAAAAAAAAAAAACTTTTGAGAAGAATTTGAGTTACTGCTTTTTAAAATATTGGTAGAATTCATCATGAAACCATTAGGTTTTCTTTTATTTGGAAATGTTTGATTACTGATTCTATCTTCTTATTAGTTATAGATCTTCATAAATTTCTTTATCTGTATGATTTAGTCTTGGTAGGTTTTATGTTTCCAGGAATTTTTCCATTTTGCCTAAGTTACTTAATTTGTTGGCATAAAAAATGTTCACAGTATTCTTATGTAATATTTTGTGTTTCTGTGTGATTGATATTAATGTCCCCAGTTTCATTTCTGATTTTAGTAATTTGGGTTTTCTCTTTATTTATTAGTCTCTCTAGCTAAAGGTTTATCAATTCAAAGAACCAACTTTTGGTTTCATTCATTTCCCCTAATGTTTTTCTCCTGTTTATTTCTGCTCTAATCTTTATTACGTTATTCCTTGTGCTAGCTTTGGGTATAGTTCTTTTTCTAGTTCCTTAAGTTGTGAAATTAGGTTGTTGATTTCAGATTTCATTTTTTAAAAATATGTTTTCACTAATTTTTGAGAGAGAGAGAAAGGTAGAAGTAGAGAGAGAGAGAGAAATATTGATGTGTCAGAGAGAAACATTAATCCTGCCAGCCTGATCTTGCCCCCAACTGCCCTCCCCTGCAGGCTTCTGGGGGTTGAACTTGAAACCTGGGTTTGTGTTCTGATCAGGAATCGAAGTGGCAACCTTTCAGTGGCCAGGGCAACTCAACCAACCTGAACCACATCTTCAAGGGCTCAGAACTCATTTCTTTTTTAAATAAATCTTTATTCTTCAGATTATTACAGGTATTCCTCTTTTTTTCCCACCATAGCTCCCTTCCACCCGATCCCTCACCCCATCCCATACCACTGTCTTCATTCATAGGTGTAAGGTTTTTGTCCAATCTTTTCCCTCACCCCTCACATCCTCTTCCCCCTGAGAATTGTCAGTCCACTTCCTTTCTATGTCCCTGATTCTATTCTATTCTTTAGTTCAATCTGTTCATCAGATTTTTCATTCACTCCTTTAGCTTTTTCTTGTCTGTGAAGCTCTTTATCTGACCTTCAATTCTGAATGATAGCTTTATTGGGTAGAGTAATCTTGGTTGCAGGTTCTTGCTGTTCATCACTTTGAATATTTCTTGCCACTCCCATCTGGCCTGCATACTTTCTGTTGAAAAATCAGCTGACAGTTGTATGGGTAGTCCCTTGGAGGTAACGAACTGTTTTCCTCTTGCTGCTTTCAAGATTCTCTTTGTCTTTTGCCATTCGCATTTTAATTTTGATGTGTCTTGGTGTGGTCCTCTTTGGATTCCTTTTCTTTGGGATTCTCTGTGCTTCCTGGACTTGTAAGTCTATTTCTTCCACTAGGTAGGGAAAGTTTTAATTATTTCTTCTAATATGTTTTCAATATTTTGCTCTCTCTCTTCTTTTGGTACCCCAATAATTTGGATGTTGGTATGCTTAAAATTGTCTCAGAGGCTCCTTATACTATCTTCATATTTTTTGGTTCTTTTTTCTTTTTGTTTTTCTGTTGGGTGTTTTTTGTCTCTTCATATTTCAGATCTTTGGTATGATTCTTGGAGTCCTTTGATCTACCATTGAATTTCTGTATATTCTTTATTGCAGACAGTGTATGCTTAATTTCTGACTGGTCCTTTTCCATCTTCTTGGCATTCTCATTAAGGTCCTTGAAGGTTTCATCCAATTTCTTGACAGTTTTTAGAAGATTCTTGAGTAACCTTATAAATATCATCCTGAATTCTATGTCCTCCATTTCTTTCATTCGTGACATGCTTCTTTGTCTCTGCATTTTCGCTGCTTCCGTGAGTTGGTAGGGTAACTTGTGTGCTAGATATCTCAGCTTCCCCTTTAACCTGTGAGAATCTGGATGTCCGGATTCACTGGGGGAGAGACTAGACTGTTTGGCAGTGGGTGAAGCTTGAAGGTACCTTCCTCTCAAAAGTGCTTGCAGTGATTGCCTGTAGACACCGAGACCCAGGAACCTCATGGGGCATGGCTGACTAGAAGCCAAGGCTGTCAGCTCCACCCTGAAACTCCACCCCATCCAAGCTGAGCACAGAGGCTTGTACAATTTTGCATGTCTTGTCACATAAGGCTGTCTCCCAGTGTAGACACAGCTGATCCTCACAGCCAATTGGCCTGGAGGTCAATTCCTCCCACTGATACTAACAACAATCAAGGCTTAACTATAACAAGGCTGTACACACAGTCCACAAAAGGGTGCACCAAGAGAGTCCACCTCAGAACTCATTTATTATAAACTTTTATAGCTCTGAATTTCCCTCTTGGCACTGTTTTTTCTATCTCACAAGTTTAGGGATGTTTTCATTTCCATTCATCTGTAAGTAATTTATAATTTCTCCTGTTATTTCCTAGTTGATGCAATGGTTGTTTAAAAGTGTGTTGCTCAAGTGTCACAATTTTTTGAATTAACTAATCTATCTTGTGACATTGATTTCTAACTTCATCCTGTGTGGTCAGCAGATACTTTGTATGATATCTATTTTTTAAAAGCTATTGATTATTTAATACTAATGTAATTATAGTATTAATGATGCCTTTAATTAATTTATTTAATAGTTAATTTATATTATTAATCTAAAATATGGTCTGTCCTGGAAAATGTCTCATTTGAACTTGACCCTATGTTCTGTTGTTGGGTAGAGTGTTCTGTCTGTGTTCGTGAGATCTAGTTTGTTTATAATATTGTTGAAGTCTATTCTCTTTTTTGTTGTTAATATTTATTCTAGAGAGAATGATAGAGACAGAGACATCGACGTGAGAGGGAACATCAATCGGTTGCCTCCCATACACACCCCAACCAAGGACTGAACCTGCAACCTAGGTATGTGCTCTCATCAGGAATCGAAGCTGTCACCTTTTGGTTATGGGACAGCTTAACCAACTGAGCCACACCAGCCAGGACAAAATCATCTGTGTTTTTAAAAAATATTTTAATCTTTATTGTTCAGTTTATTAATTACATTATTCCCCCTTTCCCCCCCCTATAGCTCCCCTCCACCCAGTACCCATCCCATCCTCTGTCCTTACCTCCCACCCCACTGTCCTCTTCCATAGGTGTATGATTTTTGTCCATTCTCTTGCTTCACCTCCCACACCCCTTTTCTCCCCAAGAATTGTCAGTCCATTCCCTCTATATGCCCATGATTCTGTAATATTCACCAGTTTTTCTCCTGTTCATCAGATTTTTAATTCACTTGATTTTTCGATTCATTTGTTGATAGATGTGTATTTGTTGTTCATAATTTTTATTTTTACCTTTTTCTTTTTCCTCTTCTTAAAGAATACCTTTCAGCATTTCATATAATATTGGTTTGGCAGTAATGAACTCCTTTAGCTTTTTATTATCTGCAAAGCACTTTATCTGACCTATTATCTGAATGATAGCTTTGCTGGGTAGAGTAATCTTGGTTGTAGATTCTTGCTATTCATCACTTTGAATATTTCTTGCCACTCCCATCTGGCCTGCATTGTTTCTGTTGAGAAATCCGCTGACAATCCTATGGGTGCTCCCTTATAGGTAACTAATTGTTTTTCTCTTGCTGCTTTTAATATTCTCTCTTTATCTTTTGCTCTTGGCATTTTAATTATGATGTGTCTTGGTGTGGTCCTCTTTAGATTTCTATACTTTGGGGTTTTAAGTCAATTTCTTTCACCAGGTGGGGGAAGTTTTCGGTCACTATTTCTTCAAATAGGTTTTCATTATCTTGCTCTCTCTCTTTTTCTGGCACCCTGATCATTTGGATATTGGTATGCTTGAGGTTGTCCCAGAGGCTCGTTACACTATCTTCAATTTTTTGGATTCTTTTTGCTTCTTGCTTTTCCAGCTGAGTGGGTTTTGCTTCTTTGTATTTCAAATCTTTGACTTGGTTCTTGCAGTCCTCTAGACTGCTTTTATGTCATTGTATAATATTTTTTATTTCAGTCAGTGTGTGCTTAATTTCTAATTGGTCCTTTTTCATATCCTCGAGGGTCTCATTCATATCCTTGAGGGTCTCATTTATATCCTCAAAGGTTTCGTTCATATCCTCGAGTGTCTCGTTCATATCCTCGAGGGTCTTGTTCGTTTCCTCGAAGGTCTCATTAAGTTCATCGGCCTTTTCTAGGAGCCTCTTGAAAAAACCTTGTAACAGTGGTGTTGAACTCTATGTCCAGTTGCTTTTTTCCCCTCCATTTCTTTCACATCTGATTTCTTTCCATGTCTCTGCATTGTGGCTGCTTCCCTGACTTGGTCGATTAGCTTTGTGTGGTAGATGTCCTCTAGGGGACAGTGGCTCAGCCTGCCCAGTTACCTGAGGTGGATACTCTTGCTGCAGCCCTTTATGGGTTGCACAGTCTCATTGAAGTTAAGCCTAGATTATTGTTCTTAGCACTAGAAGGTTTGAGCTCCAGGCCAATTGGCTGTGAGGATCAGTTGTGCTCAGGTTGGATGGGCAGAGTCTCCGGGCTGAGCATGCAGTCTTGATTTCCCATCAGCTCCGCCCTATGTGGCATCTGGGACTCTGTGCCTGGTAGTAATGGCTGCATGCACCTCAGAGAAAGCTGTCGTGGACCTCTATCCACTGCTAGACAAATCAGCCTCTCCTCAAATGAGTCTGCACACCCAAAGTCTCATCCAGGGTTGTAAAACAATGCAATCTGGTGGTTTCCCGAATGAGAGAGCAAGTCACAAGTCCTCTTTGCATGCTCACATGCTTCTGCTGTTCCCAAGTTTATGCACTCGCTCCACAAGCTCACAGACCTCTGCAGTGCCCGAGTTTCAGCGTGCTTCCTTCTTACTGTCCAATTTCACCCCATATGAGTGTGGGTTCCCCAGACCTCACCCGGAACTGGGGAATCAGTGCAATGGGACTCCTTTGTCTCCCTCCTTGTTTGAGAAAACCAGCTGGGTTTGCAACCACCTGCCCTACCCACTCAACACACGTGCGCATGACTCCGAACCTCTGACTTCACATGTATCCTCAACTCTACCCTGTGCCGTTCCTCTGAGTCACAGTGTCCTATCTTTACTTTTATTTGTGGAATTTCCACTCAACCAGCTTTCCGGTGATTCTGGATCATGTTCATTCTGTTGTTAAGTTGTAGTTTTGAAATTGTTGTGTGGGGCAGCAAGATAGGTATTTACTTGTGCCGCCATCTTGGTTTCTCCCCCCTCTGTTTTTTTATTTACTTTCTGTCTGCTTGGTTGGTTCATTATTGTAAGTGGGGTATTGAAGTCTCCCATTATTACTGAGAAATGCCTATCATGTAGAAATGTATATTTCATCCTTCAGTTCTGTTAGTTTTTGATTCATATATTTTGAAGGACTGTCATTATGTGCATAAATGTTTATAATCTTGTAACTTTTTTGTTTTTATTTAAAGTCTGTTTTGTATGAATTAGTGCAGCACCTCTGCTCTCTTCATCAATATGTGCATGAAATATATTTCTCCATTCTTTTACTTTCAACTTGTGATTTTGTATCTCAAGTATGTCTTGTAGACAGCATATAGTAAGGTACTTTGCGTTTACCTATTCTGCCAATGTCTGTCTTTAAATTGGAGAATCCTTTTTAATATAAAAGGATTATTCACAGGATGATTTTCTATGATTATGCTACTGATTTTCTACATGCCTCAGAGCTTTTTGACCTTCCTTTCCTGTTTAGTAGATTTTTATAGTGAAATGCCAAAATTTCTTTATTATTTATATATTGTCCATTTTATAGGGTTTTTGTTTGTGGTTATCATGCACATGTTGTATTTTAAATCCTACCATTAGAGTATTCTAATTTGAATTTATACCAACTTAATTTCAATAAATTGTAAAAACTGCACCTTTACAACTCTATCCCCACCAGCTTTGGTTGTTAATGTGATACTAATCTCTACACTAATAATTTAATATTAGCTTTCACAGTAACGTATTTATCTTCCTTTAAAGGATTATTCTCTTAAGCCACACAAAATAAAAATTATAGGTACAAACCGTTGTTATAATAATACTGGCTTTAATAATTGCCTGTGTATGTGCCTGCAGTGAAGTGCTTATTTATTCATATGCCTTTGGGTTACTTTCTTTAATTTCACCTTTCAGGACTCCCTTTAGTATTTTTTGCAGGCAAGGTCTAATGGTAACAACTCCCTCAGCTTTTATTTCTTGAAAAAACCTTAATATCTCCCTCATGTTTCAGCACAGTTTTGCTGGACTGGGGATTTTGGTTAGCTTTTTTCTTTTCTTTTTAAATCACTTTGAGTCTGTCAGTGCACTGTCCTCTAGCCTCCAAGACTCTGATGAGAAATTTGCTGATATTCTTATTTAGAGTCACTTGTACCTGATGATTTACTTCTCTTTCATAGTTTTTCAAATTCTGTGACTGGCTTTTGAAAGTTCAATCATTACATCATTTCTTAGTGTAGGTTTCTTGAGTTCATCTTATTTACAGTTTGTTGAAATTTCTGAATATTTATATCTATCTTCCATCAAATCTGGAAAACTTTCAGCCATTGTTCTTCAAATATTTTCTTTACTCCCTCCTCTCTGTCTTCTCTTTCTGAGAGTTCCATAGTGTGTATGTGATCTGCTTATTGATTTCCCACAGGTCCCATAGGGTTTCTTCACTTGTCTTCATTCTTCTTTCTGTTCTACAGAGTCAATAATTTCCATTGGCCTTTCTTCAGGTTCACTGAATCATTTTTCTGTCTGCTAAAAACTATCTTTAATTCCTATAGTGAAATTTTCATTTAAGTTAGTGTACTTTTCAATTCCAAAATTGCCTTTTGGTTTCTTTTCTCTGAACTGATACTCACATTGTATTCATTTTGTCAGGGTTTGGCCAGGGACATGGGCTGTGAAAAATTTCACAACTGAGAAAGAAATAGATTCAGGGAGAGGGAGTTGGTTTTGTTTTCCAAGGGAGGAAAGGGCCAGGGCCTTTCAGCAGCACAAAGGGCCCAAGGTGGAGGAGGGGGGTGTTCTTTTATAAGGGTGTTAGGGAGGAAATGGCAGCTGTGGCAAATGTATAAAGAAGGGAGTGGCCATTAGGGACTTCACCTTGACTTTTTCCAGATCCTGGAGGCTGTCCTGAGGAGCTATGGCGTGTTTGTCCTTTAGCTACAGATTTCCCACAGAGGTGTCTGTCAACATCTTCACCAGCCTGTAAATCTTTCTTATAGGGAAAGTTACAAAGGGTTCAAGACTGAGGTGAGAGTAGGGGAGAGATGGGGGGTGGGGTGGGTTTGAAAGAGAGGAGGTAGAGCACTTCTACTAACTAGAAACTCTCTGGTGTAATTTCCCCAATCATTAAAATAGCAGGAAGCAGGGGGTGAGGGGGAAGTGCAGTCTGCTTTACAAGCCTGCTGAAATAGAGAGGCACTTTGAATTAGGGAAGTCTGCGATCTCCATCTTTAATTACTAGGTGCTTCTTATAGCTCATGCAAGGTTACTGCAAGGAAAAGGGAGCCTTTTTCTTGTCCTAATACATTCTTTTTTTTCTTTTCTTGATTTTCAACATTTCTTCCGTTAGTTCTTTGAGCATCCGGGTCACAGTTATTTTAAAGTCTTTGTGTATTTGATTTGGAATGAGATCTTTTTTCAGGGATAATTTCTGTTAATCTTTTTTTTTTTCTTTGAAGGCATCATACTTTCCTATTTCTTTGTATGTCTTGTTATTTTTTTTTTCTTGAATTGGACACTTGAATTCTAATAATGAGATAACTCTGGAAATCAAATTCTCCTTCCCAGGGCTTGTTATTGTTTTAGTGTTTTGATTGTTGTAGGGTCTGAGAATCAGCCAGATATGTAAACTGAAGGTCTTCGCAGGTCTTTTCTGAGCCTTTCCCTGGGCATGTACAGTCACCTAATTTCCTCCACCTGTGCATATCCTAGTTTTGATGTCTGGCTCCTGAAAGGGTAAAAAGCAAAAATTGAAAGGGGGAGCAAAGGACACTGGATCTTTAAATATCCAGAAGTCACGTCAGTAGGCAATAAATGGGCTTGCAAGAGTTGGGGACATGTGACAATAATGACTGCCTACTTGGTGTCTTTGAGTTAGTATTTTTTTGTGATCAGAAGTAGCAGTCAATAATAAGTGCATACATAAATCTCTGGTATTTATGAGGACAGGGTTCTTTTTTCACTTCTTGGTTCCTACAGGCTATGTATAGCTGCCTGCTATGGGAGTAGGATGGGTAGCCACCATTGTGCCCAGAGCTGAAAGTGACCAATGTTAAATCAGTTTCCATGTCCAAGTCCTGCCTTAGAAACTAAAAGCCTTTCAGAGACACCAGAGTTGCAAAATAGTTACATCATGCAAATTCTAGCATTATAATTGCTGTTTAGGTGGGAAGAGAGATTCTTGGTGCTTTCTACCCTACCGTCATCCCTGAATCCTCTCAATCTATAATAATCTATAATAATAAAAGCATAATATGCTAATTAGCCCGCACAGCTGAATGACTTTTTGGACGTCCTTCCCGACTAAGCTGCAGCAGTGGGGGCTGAGGCAGAGGCGGCTATGGGCAATGAGGCAGGCAGGTGACCAGTTAGGGGCGATCAGGCAGGCAGGCAAAGTGGTTAGGAGTGATCAGGTTGGCAGGGAGAGCAGTCGGGCAATCATGCTGGCAGGGGAGAGCAGTTAGGGGTGATCAGGCTGGCAGGGGAGAGCAGTTAGGGGCAATCAGGTCGGCAGACAGAATTGTTAGGGGCATCAGACAGGCGAGCAGAGTGGTTAGGGGCAATCAGGCAGGGAGGTAGAGTTCTTAGGGGTGATCAGGCAGGCACCAGAATTGTTAGGGGCAATCGGAAGTTAGGCAGCTGAGTGATTAGGAGCCAGCGGTCCGTGATTGCAAGAGGGGTGTCTGACTGTCAGTTTAGGGGATCAAGCCTAAATCAGCAGTTGGATATCCCCCAAGGGGTCCCAGATTGCAGAGGGTGCAGGCCAGGCTGAGGGACCCACCCTCACCACTTCTTCACCACCTTGCATGGATTCCATGCACTGGCCCTCTAGTGTGTAGATAATTTGCTATAGGTCAGTTTTTGTTCAAATGCAGCAACTCTCTCTTTCATTAAATTATAGATTTAGTTAGTACTTTCCTTACAGGCTATTTGAGAAACTTTTCCCTCAAACTACTATAGTGTGGAAAAATAACCATATAAAATTTTTCTTAGTTATTATATGCATCATGTTAACTGGTTTAAAAAAAAAGCAGCACAATAGTAATCTTTTTTTCTTCTTAGTTATATATTAGTTGGAAAACCAGTTCTATATTGTGAACTTTCTGGAATTGATGTGGTTTGGAGTGGTGACCCCCCACAGTGTGAAAGTAAGTATATTGTGTCTTTAGAATTTAGATCAGTAGATCTCAGATTTTAGCCTTGATTTGACTTTCTGCTTTTAAATTTAAAAAGACCCCCACATAGCTTTTCTACAGGTGGGATATGGCTATTGCTAGTCCATTATATTGGAATTATCCTTGAAAAGTTTTAAAAATAATTATTTATTAAGAACAGTAAGCACAATGGTTATTAATATAATATAAACAAATATTTTTTTAAGGAAAACAAAGATTTTCAAAAAAAGTGAGAATAGTGGTATTGTTTTACATGTTTGTAAACTCATCAATATGTGGCTTCAATATGGACCTCAGGATTTGGGCTGTTGCATTAACGCACCATTTGTACCATTGGCAAATTTGCACCACATACTCTTTTTTTTTTTTTCTTAATTTTAATTTTTAATTTTTTGTATTTTTTAAATCTTTATTGTTCAGTTTATTAATTACATTGTTCCCCTTTTTTCCCCTATAGCTCCCCTCCACAAGGTATCCATCCCACCCTCCGCCCTCACTCCCCCGCCACTGTCCTCTCCCATAGTTGCAAGATTTTTGTTCAGTCTCTTGCTTCACTTCCATACCCCTTTTCTCCCCAAGAATTGTCAGTCCATTCCCTCTCTATGTCCGTGATTCTGTTACATTCACCAGTTTATCCTGTTCATCAGCTTATTAATTCACTGGATTTTTAGATTCATTTGTTGATAGATGTGTATTTGTCGTTCATAATTTACACTTTTATCTTTTTCTTCTTCCTCTTAAAGAATATCTTTCAGCATTTCATATAATATTGGTTTGGTGGTGATGAACTCCTTTAGCTTTTTCTTATCTGTGAAGCACTTTATCTGACCTTCAATTCTGAATGATAGTTTTGCTCGATAGAGTAATCTTGGTTGTAAATTCTTGCTATTCATCACTTTGAATATTTCTTGCCACTCCTGTCTGGCCTGCATCGTTTCTGTTGAGAAATCCGTTGACAATCGTATGGGTGCTCCCTTATAGGCAACTTAACTGTTTTTCTCTTGCTGCTTTTAATATTCTCTCTTTGTCTTTTGCTCTTTGCATTTTAATTATGATGTGCCTTGGTGTGGTCCTCTTAGAGTTCCTATATGTTGGGGTTTGGTGCGCTTCTTGGACTCCTAAGTCAATTTCTTTCACCAGGTGTGGGAAGTTTTCAGTCACTATTTCTTCAAAAAGGTTTTCATTGCCTTGCTCTCTCTCTTTTTCTGGCACCCCTATAATTCGGATGTTGGGATGCTTGAGGTTGTCCCAGAGGCCCCTTACACTATCTTCAATTTTTTTAATTCTTTTGGTTTCTTGCTTTTCCAGCTGAGTAGATTTTACCTCTTTGTATTTCAAATCTTTAACTTGGTTCTTGGGGTACTCTAGAGTACTTTTAGGTCTTTGTATAATATTTTTTTATTTCAGTCAGTGTATGCTTAATTTCTGGTTGGATATTTTTCCTATCCTTGAGGGTCTTGTTCATTTCCTTGTAGGTCTCGGCCTTTTCTAGGAGCCTTTTGAGAAGCCCTATAACCGTGGTTTTGAATTCCATGTCCAGTCGTTTTTTTTCCCTCCATTTCTTTCACATCTGATTTCTTTCCATGTCTCTTCATTGTGACTGCTTCCCTGAGTTGGTCAGTTAGCTTTTTGTGGTAGGTGTCCTACAAGGGACAGTGGCTCAGCCTCCCCAGTTACCTGAAGTGGATATGGGTTGCACAGTCTTGTTGAAGTTAAGCCCAGGTTAATCGTTGTTAGCACTTGGAGGGGTTGACCTCCAGGCCAATTGTCTGTGATGTTCAGCTGTGCTCAGGTTGGATGGGCAGAGTCTCCAGGCCAAGCAGACAGCGTTAGCTCTGCCCTATGCGGCTCCAGGGACTCTGTAACAGGGGAAATGGCCGACAGCACCTCTGAGAGAGAGCCGCTGCTGAGCTCCACCGGCTGCCAGAGAATTCAGACTCTCCCCAAATGAGTCTGCACACCCAGTGTCTCACCCAGGGTCACAAAACAATGCAGTCTGATGGTTTCCCAAATGAGAGAGCAAGTCACAAGTGCTCTCTGCGCAGTCAGGCAGCTGCACTGTTCCCAAGTTCACGCGCACTCCGCACAAGCTCACCTTTTCCACAAGCCAGCAGGCTCTACAGCACCCGAGCTTCGGCGTGCCCTCCCACTGTCCAGTTTTTCTCCATATGATTGTGGGTTCCCTGGACTTCTCCCAGAACTGGGAGATCAGTGCAGTGGGACATCTTTGTCTCCCCTATTCAAGAAAACTGTCCGGGTTTTCAGCCACCCGCCCTATCTGCTGGCGCGCACGCTCCAAACCTCTTTCCACGCGTATCTTCAATGCTGTCCTCAGCTGCTCCTCTGAGTCATAGTGTCCTCTCTTCTTTTTTATTTGTAGAATTTTCACTCAGCCAGCTTTCCAGTGATTCTGGATGGTGTTTGTTCTTTCATTAAGTTGTAGTTTTGTTATTGCTGTGTGGGGCAGCAAGATAGGTGTTTACCTATGCCGCCATCTTGGTTCTCCCCTGCATCACATACTCTTAATGATGAAAAAGATCATACTTTTTTTTTTCATAGAAACTTTGTTTCAAATAAATATTGAATATTCAACTAGATTGTAGATATCATATGTTAATAAATTTATTGAAGGCAGTTCATAAGGCATTACTTAAAGCTGTCTTAATTTTTTCTTTTGCCTTTTTGTCTCTTTTTTTCTCTTTCTAAGAGATTTTATGTCAACCACCTCCACAAATA
Organism: Antrozous pallidus; assembly: GCA_027563665.1. Classification (NCBI taxonomy): domain Eukaryota; kingdom Metazoa; phylum Chordata; class Mammalia; order Chiroptera; family Vespertilionidae; genus Antrozous; species Antrozous pallidus. The sequence continues at coordinate 33,552,365 of CM050527.1, read as the reverse complement.
CTAAATGGAAAATTCACCAAGAGCCACAAGAATACATTTGAATATAACGAAATAGTAATTTACAGTTGTAAGCCTTCAGGGGGACCAGATGAATATTCACTTGTTGGAGAAAGCAGACTGCATTGTTCAGGGCCAAACAAATGGAGTAGTAACCCTCCTGAATGTAAAGGTAATAAACATTTGTATTTATTTCTTCATTTGTAAATAGTATGGAAATACTTTGTAAGTACTTGACTAACGAGTAAACAGAATAGCCACATATACTCCCTCGCCCTGTTAAATTTTCTAACTTAATTTTAAAAAGGTAAAATTAAATAAAAACTAATTTTACTTGTAGCTTTCCCCACTCTTCACCATACTTATTATTGGCATTCCAATTTCTACATTGTAAATTACTATGTAGATGCATGAGTTGGGATTTTTTTTCTTCCAACTATCAAAAAACTCAACACACATGGTTTAAAAATAACAGGTTTATTTTGTGTTGTAAGAAGTCTAAGAGTACTAACTATGAAAAAATGTTAAATTATAAAAGACTAACCTTCTCACCAATACAATTGATAAACTCTGGACAAAACATCAAGCATACCTTGTTTAATAGCACTTTGCTTTATTGTATTTCACAAATATTTTGTTTTTAAAAATTGAAGGTAAGACCCTCAACAGCAAATAGATTATGCCTAGCATTATGATGATACTCATTTTATTGCTGTGGTTTGATACCAAATCTGCTATATGTTTGACATATGCCTGTACTTTAAAAACAATGTTGAAGGCCTTAAAGTATGACTTGACGTAGGGAGGCAATGGATGGTATTTAACTCTTGAAAGAAAGAGCCGCCAAATAATCCACACTAATAACAGAGAAAGATGCATATTGACTGTACCTTCATGATGCCCACCAGCCAGTCCGGAATGAGTATGCAAATTAACCCGACAAAGATGGCAGGTTAATTTTCATACACAGGAGCCGAGCTGTCAGGGGTGGGGCAGGACGCAGGCATTCCGCACTGCCCCAGGCACTCAGGACCTCTGGGCAGCGCGGGAAAGCAGGGCCAGAGCGGAAAGAGAGGTTCGAGGGCCAGAGCGGAACAGCAGTGCCAGCAGCCTGGGAAAGGAAGGCCCATTCTTGCACAGATCTTGTGCATCGGGCTTCTAGTACCAAAATACTTACTCTAGTCAAGGGCAAATGGGACATCCCATTCTCTAATTACATATTCTAGGTATTAAGGTAATTTTTAACAGATTTCAAAATATTGAAATAATTTACTGTACATTATCAGATGACAGTGGAGTGAATGTGGATAACAAAATAAAGATATAAAGACCCCAAATATATGAAAGTTATGCAAGACACTTCTAACTAATGATACAAAGAAGACTTCACAATCAAAATCTGAAAGTATTGTGAATAGAATAAAAATGAAAATACCATACATCAATATTTATGGGATAAAGCAAAAAGTATTAGGAGGCTACTAATACCATGAAATTCTTCTATTAGAAAAGGGGAAACATCTCAAATCAGGAATATACACTTTTGTTTGAACCTAAAAAAAAAAGCAAATTGAACTCCAAATAAGGAAACAAAAAGAAAGAATAAAGATAGAAATCAATGAAATTGAAAAGAGAAAAAAGAATTAATGCAATCATCTCGTTATTAGAGAAGATCAGTCAAATGTTTTAACATATGACCATTCTGACAAAAAAGACAGAAAATACAAATTCCCAATATTAAGAATGAAAAAGAAGACATTACTAAATATATCTGACAGTTATTGAAAGGATAATAAGAGAGTAACACAAACGACTTTATGCCTATAGATTTGCAATGTAAACCTTCTTATAAAGAGAACTGTTCTCCCTGGGGAATCTATCAGACATTTCAGGAGTAAATAATAGCAGCTCTACATAATCTCTTCAGGAAAATCCAAAAGGGGTGTGGGAAAAACATTTCAACTCATTTCATGAGGATTGCATTGCTCCCATACTAAAACCAAACAGAAACATTTCAGGAACATTAAAAACAATATCTATAATGAACATGGAACCAAAAGTCCTCAACAAAATAATAACAGGTCAAATCCTATAATAAATAAAAGTAATATATCGTAATCAAAAACAATTTATTCCATGGATGCAAGGTTAATTTAAATCTGAAAATTAAATTTACCATATCAGGACATATAGAGAAGAAAACTATGCATGATTATCTTAATGTGAAAATAAGTATTTGACAGAATCCATCATCTTTCATTATGCTACTTCTCAGTGAACTTAGAACTATTCATCCCTGAAAAATGGCTCTTACAAAAATCCCATAGCTCACATTTCACATACTGGTACGTAAATGATTTATTTCCCCAATAGGTAGGAACAAGACTAGGATGGCCCTGCCCTGTACAATGAGGCAAGAAATAGAAATAGACATACATGATGAGAAGAAAGAAATAAAGTAGATTATATTTACTATACATAATTGTCCATGTAGAAAATTCAAAAGCCTGAAGTTTTAGCCAGGTTGCAAGCATAATAAGATCAATGTGCAGAAATCAATTGTATGTCTATATACTTGTTAAGAAATCAGTAAGAAATTGAATTTTTTTAACATAATTTTTACAACAGTTTTGAACTATATATAATATTTGAAAATAAATTGTGTAACACATGTGCAAGATTCGAATGGTAAAAACAACTAAACACTTTTATAGAATAAATTAATAGACCTTAATAGAAATATAGTGGTTGTGGATTGGGAGGGTAAGTCACAGTAAAGACATCAATTTTCCATAATCTTACCTAATAATAGACAAACATGTAAATTGACCATACCTCCCCCACACCACCAGGCAATCAGGAGTGATATGCAAATTAACCCAACAAAGAAGACAGTTAATTTGCATACACAGGAGCCAAGTGACGGGCAGGACACTTGTGTAATGGGGACAATGCAGTCATTCTGCCCCACCCCCGGTCTCTCAGGGCCTCTGGGCAGTGAAAAGATAGGGCCAGAGCAGAAAGAGGCGTCTCCCAGAGCTGAAAGAGTGGCTCCAGGGCCTGAGCTAAGTCGGAGTGGAAAGGTTGTGCTGGCAGCCAGGAAAAGAAAGCTCATTCTAGCACAAATCTTTGTACATCAGGCTTCTAGTTAATATATAATTTTGGCACAGTCCCATTAAAAATCTCAATAGAACTTTTTGTATAAATAGACAAACTGATTCTAATATTATGTGAAAAGGTAACAGAGGTATAATAATAAACATTTTGAAAAAGAGGAGTTTTCTACCTGTTATCAAAACTTATTATAATAAGACACTAGATGCCTGGTGCACGAAATTCATGCATGGTGGGCGGGGGATGTCCCTTAGCCCAGCCTGCACCCTCTCCAATCTGGGACCCCTCCAGGTATGTCCGACTGTCCGATCCTACTAGGATCGGGCCTAAACGGGCAATTGGACATCCTTCTCACAATCCAGGACTGCTCATCTGCCTGCCTCCCTGATTGCCCCTAACCACTTCTGCCTGCCAGCCTAATCACCCCTAACCACTACCCTACCAGCCTAATTGATGTTTAACTGCTCCGCTGCCAGCCTATTTGCCCCCAACTTCCCTCCTCTGCCAGCCTGGTCACCCCTAACTGCCTTTTCCTGCAGGCTTGATCACCCTCAACTGCCCTCCCCTGCTGGCCTGATGGCCCACAACTGTCTTCCCTTGCAGAGCCTGGAACCTCCAATGGCCCTCCCCTGCTGGCAATCTTGTGTCCACATGAGGGCAGGATCTTTGACCATATGGAGGCAGCCCTCCAGTGTGTGTTGGAGTGATGGTCAATCTGCAAATTACTTTTATTAGATAGGATAGAGGCCTGGTGCATGGGTGGGGACCAGCTAATTTGCCCTGAAGAGTGTCCCAGATCAGGGTGGGGGTTCCCTTGGGGCGAGGGGTGGCCTGGGCGAGGGGCCTGTGGAGGTTTGCAAGCTGGCCATGCCCCCCAGTGACCCAATCGGAGACCCTAGGATCTGGGATTAATCTATGTCTACAATTGAAACTTTGTAGCCTGGAGCGGAACCAAGCCTCTGCTCACTCTGGGCAGCAGCCATTTCTGTTTGAAACTTTGTAGCCTAGAGTGGAGGCCTAGGTCAGCAATGGCAGACTGAAAGCTTGGCTTCCTCATTGCCAGGGAAACCCAACTCTCTGATCTCTCCAGCTCAGTCCGCCATTTCTGTTTCTTTTATAATTGAAACTTTGTAACATTGAGTGGAGGCCTAAGAAGGCAGAAAGCTTGGCTTCCTCTGTTGCCAGGGAAACCCAAGCCTTCCTCCTGGTCTCAGTGGTGGCAGCCATCTTGGTTGGGGTTTATGTGCATAATTTGCTCCTGATTGGCTGGTGGGCATGGCTATGGGCGTGGCAAAGGTATGGTCAAATTTGCATATTACTCTTTTATTAGATAGGATACTATAAAATATATTATCAAAATAGTATGGAATGGAATAGAGTCTGGTATAGACCCTTTCTACTGTGTCCAGTTGGTTTACCAAAGATATACAAATAATTCAGTGGAAAAATGGTAAAAGCACAGGCACAATTTGATACCCATATGCAAAAATAAAAAGAGTTCTCAAGCCAGTTTTACACCATATACATTTACTTAAATCATCATAGACTTAAATGTTTAAAGAAAATAAAAAATAAGACTTTTACTAGAAAATATAGAAAGTATTTGTGACTGAGACAAAGATTACTTGAATACAACCTTTTAGCATAATCTTTTAAAAGAAAAAAAACTCTTAACTCAAAAATTCTGCTCTCATAAGACAGTGATAAGAATATAAATATGAGCCATAGACTTGAAGAAGATATTTGCAAAGCACATATATATAGACCTCTGAAAACAAATAAGATCCAATTTTTTAAAAATGGACAAAATTGTCCTAACCCAATTTGGCTCAATGGATAGAACGTCAGCTTGTGGACTGAAAGGTCCGAGGTTCGATTCCAGTCAAGGGCATGTACCTTGATTGTGGGCACATCCCCAGTGGGAAGTGTGCAGGAGGCAGCTGATCGATGTTTCTCTCCCATCGATGTTTCTAATTCTCTATCCTTCTCCCTTCCTCTCTGTTAAAAAGCAGTAAAATATTTTTTTTTAAAAAAAAGGACAAAAATGTTTGAGTAGACCTTTTCCAAAGAAGATATACAGGTTGCAAAAAAGTAATGAAAATTACCCAATAGCTTTAGTCACAAAAATGTAATTTAAAAGCACAATGCTATACAGCTAATAACCTATTAGAATTGTAACACTAAAAGTAATAAGTTAACCATACCAATACAAAGATAGGGAGTAATTAGAACTCTCATACATTGCAAGTTAAGAATGCAAAGTAGTATGTATATTTAAGGAAGTATTTGATGATTTGTTATAAAGTTGAACATGCACTCACCATACAACTCAGCAATCCAAATAAATCGTTAAGTGTTCACATAGAATCCTATTATGAGAATATTCATAGCAGCCTTACTCATAATTGTCTCACATTGGAAAAAACAGCCCATCTTTTGCAGTTGGTGAATGGCCAAACAACCATGGTGCATCTGAATAATGGGATAATGCTCCATTATAGGTGTTTTTCTCTCTTTTCCACATCCAGTGTGGAGAGAGAGATTGGGTTCAGTTTCTGAGTAGAGGAGCTGGGGATTAAGAAATAAAGGAAATAGAAGAGAAGACGCAGAAATATAGAAATAGCAGGGGCCGGCTGGAATGTCTGTTCTCTCTGATGGAGAGACAGTGACTCCAACCCAAACAGCAGCAGTTTATTTATATTCCATAATACAAAGGAGTTTCTCCAACATTAGGATCAAAGGAGTTTTGGTGGGCCCAGGCCCTATTCATTCCCCCATTCCCAGGGCAAGCCTGTATTTACATTTCAAGGCCCTCTCCCTGACACCTGAGGCAAAGTTAAGGCCAAGTTGATAACATATTCAGCTTCATTGGTGAATGTGTTTTTCCAAAACTTGGTTTTGCGAGGCGCCTTGGATTTAGCCTGACAAAGATTTAAAGAATGCTCAAGGTGTCTTGCCTGGGGGCACCCCCCATACTCCATAATATAAAGGATTGAGCATCTAATCTTGCAAGTACAGAAGTGAATCTCAGATGCATTATGCTAGGTGTAATAAGCTGGACTCAGAGGCTGTGATCCCATTATGACATTTTGGAAAAGAGACATTATAGGGATAGAAAACAGATCAGTGGTTTGCTGGTCGAAGGTGTGTTGGGGATGGGGACGGGAAGAGTTGATTACAAAGTGGCATGAGGGGACATTGGTGGTATTGGAACTTTTCTATATCTTTACTGTGGTGATAATTACATGGTTAGTATTGGTATTGATCAAACCACATTCAGCTGTGCACTTATGAGTTTTAATGTATGTAAGTTATATCCAGTAATCTTATAGAAATAAGATCTGTGATTAATATCAGCTCAGCACAACAGAGAATAGATCAATGAACCTGAAACCAATCAGATGATTTGAAAAAAATATTTTTTAACATATATATAGAGAGAAAGACTTACAACCTGAGGAGCAACTAGCAGTCAAATATGCATGGAGAATAGCAAGTAGTCAAATATGCATGTTATTGTAGGTCAGAAAGAGAATATAGATAATTATTTGAATAATTACCCACAATTTGATCCAAAATAAGCACACCACAAGTCCAGGAAATTCAGTGACCCTGGCAGGATAAATAAATTTTGAAATTTTACCAAGAACCCCCTGCTGAAGTATCCAATCATGGTAAAACTTATGAAAACAAAAAAGAAAAAGCAGCCAATTAGAGGGGAAAACAACACCAACGTATTATATTCACCACACCCCTCTAAGAATGACAGCTGACTTTTCTTAAGGAACTTGTACCTAGAAGACAATAACATCTACTAAAATGCTGAAAGAAAAATAAAACAGGACTCCGAGAAATCTCTGTCAAGGAAAAATATTGCTAACCTACTGGTCTGAGTGTCTGCCCCCTGGTGGTTAGTGTGCACCATAGCGACAGGTCAAGGAGTAGACGGAATGGTCAACCTATGGGTCAGACCCTTAGCATATTACACTTTTATTATACAGGATAGGATTAGTGACTATATTCCCTGTGACTATTTTGTAACTGCCATTTGGTACTTCTATATATATATATATATTTTTTTTTATTGATTTTTCACAATGAGGAAGGGAGAAGGAGAGTTAGAAATGTCAATGAGAGAGAAACATCGATCAGCTAACTGCCTCCTGCACACTCCCTCCTATGTTATGGGGCAATGCGCAAGAGACGACCAGCAGGGTCAGAAATAAAAATTTAGAGCCTTTATTACCCTGGCCAGCAACTACAGTTGCCGCACATCACCGCGGTAAAGGCTGAACTGCAGTGCAAACCACAGGTGTTATAGCAAATTTATACTCAGAAACCACAAGAGGGAGTCAGAACAGTTACAATGACAACCCAAAGGTTACAGAAGTTATTTCAGCCGTTTCCAAGAAACTCAGGACACAGGAGCAACCTTGGCCAGAGTGTGACCCCCACCTCCCTCCAAGCTCCAACCCACCCATTGTTCAGTGACCTACCCTACCTCCTTCTGTCCCAAGGCACCCCATCCTGCCTTCAGGAAACAGAGGAGCTGTGCAATCTTTGCAGCCCAGAACACCTACTGGCTCTGTGCCCACAACCAAGGCACAAGCCCTTGACCAGAATCAAACCCAGGACCCTTCAGTCCACAAGCCGATGCTCTATCTACTGAGCCAAATCGGCCAGGGCGCCGATGGGTAACTTCTAAATCCCTTCATCTTTTAAGAAGAACTCTTTTAAAACTGAAGGTGAGAAAAAACTTTTTTAAAGATAAAGTAAACCTAAGAGGATTGTCACCACCCTACCTGCACTATAGAAATTGCTAAAGGAAGTTGTTTAGGCTGAAGGGAAAAGATACCTGATGGAAATTCAGGTCCACATGCAAGGAGGAAGAGCCCGCATCCACTTTACTCTCATGAGTTGCTCTGTGTACTTACTGCCAGCCAGTGTTTTATTTTTTTCCAGATTCTGGCAAACCCAGTACCAGATTCTGAAATCACTGTAAAAGGTCATGACCAGCATTGTTCTTGACAAGTAGAGTACAATGGGAAATCCCAGAGAACACTAGTATGAAGCCTAAGTTTCTCAGGCCTGTGGGATTATATATTGGTTTACAATGGAAAATGGAGTTTTTGATTCCTGGATTGGAATCCAAAAGGTATGGAAACTCTGCCCTGGCTCCATTGGCCTTTCCGTTTCTGGAACATCCCAGTTCTTGTATGGTGTCAGTACCTGAGAACGTTCTCTCTGCACCTTTGCAGAGCCAGCTTCTTTCCACCTTTACATTTGAGCTGAAGCATTTTCTCATCACAAGAGTCTCCTGCCTTTGTACAAAAGTAGGGCACTGTACTCGGTGTCAGCATGAAATTTTAACAAACCCTAGGGCTAAAGAGCGTCAAAAGGCTGTGTTTGAATTTACTAGGAAATTGTATCTGGTAGGCAGACCTTTCTCAAAACTTGTCATTAATGGGGGGAAGATGTAGGAAAGCCAGTAAACCTCATGACGGTCTGTTCTAGGTGGGACAAGATGATTGGATTGTGTGAAGTCTATTTACCTGGAATTAAAATGCACAAATAGTTTTTGTTTGTTTGTTTATTTTTTAAGGAAGATTAACATCCTGCCTTCCATTCCTTGCCTGTTCACAGTGGAAATGACTATCTTGCATTAGGTTTTCTCTCCTAAGCTAAAACAGCTTTCCATTAATTGTGAAATTTCTTCATGTTTCAGTGGTCAAATGTGAATACCCATCAGTCCCTAATGGAAACCTTGTGTCAGGATTTGGAAAAAAATATTACTACAAAGCAGAGGTTGAATTTGCATGCCAGGAGGGTTATACCCTTGAAGGCAGCCGCAAAATTGTCTGTGAAGCTAATAGCACCTGGGTACCCGAGAAGCCTCGCTGTGTTAAAGGTACAAAGGGTGTCTTCTACTTGTCCTGTTTGGATTTTATTTCTTTGAAATATAAAGGACAGAGTAATTGAAGTGAAGCAGTTTTAGTATTTATGTCTTAACATGACACAAAGTCACAAAGAATTCTGCTTTTGTTACTTGTGTGTTTTCACGGGGTTTGTACATTATGTATATCACACAAGTGTATAAATTTGTCTTCTTTGACTTCATGTGTAAAACTGTATAGCAGCCATCTGTAAGAAATTGAAGCATAGGTATTTGTATCTAAATAAGTTAAGAATGAAGAGACCATAATCCCTAAGTGGTTAAATCAATTGAAATTGTTTTCTTTTCCACTGTTGACTTCCCATACTCCTAGGACCACACCACCAATTTTGAGTCCTTCGGGTTTATTAACATCCTGCTTCCACTTTGAAAACCTTTTAAATTTCTGGTGATTTTTAGAAAAAAATTCAATTCCTAGATATTTTTCATAATCCTTTAAATACCTGATGATTTGCACTCATTCATCCTTTTTAGTAATGAAAAGAGGAAGCACGTATTTACAGCCATTCTAGTTTTACATAATGATTCTAAACTTACTTGCCATGGTCCTCAGATAGAAACAGCTCTGTTAACTTGGCAAGTTATGTAAACTTTAAATGTGTTTATTTATATGTAAGATTGTTCAATACCTTCCTCACTGGATGGTAGGAACCATTAAGTGGGATCCCCCAGTGCATTTAGCACAGTTGGTGGCATGTAGGGAGTTCTTAAAGGAAGGTGTGTGTCTTCAAGGCATCACTCCTGTCAGTCAGTGAACAGGGAGATCCATGGCTTCTGTTCTTCAACCTGTTTGTTTTCCCTCATCAGCGTTCGTATTCCATCCATTTTAAAAGTGTTCTGTCTGGTGACACCTTTACAGGGTATCTTCCTGATCTAGGACTAAGTTTCATTTCCTGGACTGCAAACAGTTTCATTCCTTTTCTAGTGCAGTTTCAACGGGTACTTTCTGGCGGTGTCTCTAGAACAAGACCCGAATTGCTACTTCCCTTCATTCTCATCTCATACAGTTATTCTTTTTGCCTTTACCCCCCCCCCCTTTTTAATCCTCGCCTGAGGATATGTTCATTGATTTGAGAGAGAGAGAGAGAGAGAGAGAGAGAGAGAGAGAGAGAGATGAGTAGAGAGAGAGAGAGAGATGAATTGGTTGCCTCCCTTATGCAAGCTAACCATGGGTCAAACCCACAATCTAGGTATGTGCCTGACTGGGAAGTGAACCTGCAACTTTTTGGGATATGGGAAAATGTCTAACCACCTGGCCAGGGCTTCAGTAGCATTTTCACTCGGGAATAGAAACTAAATTTTATAGCAACTGAAAAACACGGAAAAACATCTTTATTGAAATGAAATGGAGCACTTGTTGCATGGACTACTTCATCAGTGGCACAGCCTAAGACTTGGGAGATTGTTTCACGCGTTGGGAGGCGTTGTCTTCCTGATTTCAGTGCTGCTTTCTCTGGCTTCTCTCTGGTTTCAGCAGAAACAAGAGGCAGGAGCAGAAGTGGGCAGAGCATTAGCCTGGGCCGACCTCACGCAGGGCCCTCGGTTGGTTCTGCTTACTCATGGAACATCATTCCTGTGGGCTTTAATTTCCTGTTGGTTAATGAGGGTGTTGAACTCAGATCTGAACCATTGGCTTTCCATTTGCTTGTATATTTTCTGTTTTCCTAAGACTAAAAATTGAGGGAAGTTATCCATGTTAACATGGTAATTAGAACACCTTTCTATAATTCCTGTATATCTGGCCCCTGGTCGCCTCCTTGAGTATCTCAGTTGAGTGCTGTGAGGTTTGGGGACTGGGCTGAGAAGAGATGGTTTTTGCATGTGAAGTTTATACTCACTGACCCCCCTGCCCTAAGTTGGTCACATCTCCCACTCACATGTCCTAATGGGTATATGTACCCTGGGATACTGTTTGTTGATAGGCTCTTTTGAATGAGCTGACAATGAGAATTCATAAAGGGCTTATAAAACACCTGTACAATTAGCATTTGAAAGAAGAAGAGCAAATTTATTGTGAGAAAACTTTATAAACTATAGGTGTTTTTTATTTATTTTTATGATTTTTAATAATTTTTTGTTGTTGAAAGTTTATGTATAATTTTTTATTATTGAAAGTTTATATCTTTTTTTTATGCCCACTTATCTCCCACCCTCCATTAACCCCCTTCAGTCTCTCTCCCTCCACCCCAGGCCAAGTTTATAAACTATAGAGTTTTGTTTTTTTAATATTTTTTATTGATTTCAGAGGGGCAGGGGGAGGGAGAGAGAGATAGAAAAACATCAGTGATGAGAGAGAATCACTGATTGGTCGCCTCCTGCAGGTCCCACACTGGGGATCGAGTCTGCAACCCGTGGTCTCTTGGTTCATGGGTCGATGCTCAACCACTACGTTATGCCAGCTGGGCAACTATAGCATTTTTTTAAATATCAAAAATCAGAATTTTTCATGGGCCTATATTATAAAGTAAAAAATAATTTGTTATTGGTTAAAGAAATAATCAGTAGTAACATTAATAGTGATAAAGTAGTTATAATTCTGTTCATATGGAAAAATATCCAAGAAGTGCTGAGTGAGAAGAAAAGGATAGAAATGATGTACTGTAGCCTAATGCTGCTGGAATGGCATCTTTTAAAAGATACAGATGTTTAGCCCTGGCTGGTGTGGCTGGGTTGGTTGAGCTTCCTCCTGAGCACCGAAAGGGTTACTAGTTTGATTCCTGGTCAGGGCACATGCCCAGGTTGTGAGCTCAGTCCAGTGTTGGGATGTGTTCATGAGGCAGCTGGTCAGTGTTTCTCTGATATCCATGTTTTTATCTCTCGGTCTCCCTTCCTCTCTCTCTAAAAATCAATAAAAACATATTTTAAAAAATAGAAAGGTACTAATGTTTATTCTGAACACTTTTAGAAACTATTTTAATGAACTTCTGTGATTTCCATTGTAAATAACAAAGCTGTAGTGAAGATTCTAATACATACATTGTTATGTATTTTTAAAACATATATTTAGGTTAAATGCCCAGAAGTAGAATTGCAAAGTTCAGAAAGTATCTGTATTTCTTACTTTAATGACTGTTAATATTAAAAAAAAAATAAAAGTTAAATCCATAATATCATATTGATAAAGCTAACGAATGGTATAAAAATTATTTTTGCAGGTGCCAAGCCTATTCCACCAACCAAGCCTCCAAGTTCAAGTAGTCCAGGTTCAAAAACTCTTTGTCCTACTTCTATTGTTAAGAAGTTTATAACATGACTAGTAGCCAGGTGCATGTACATGTGTGTGTGTGGGGGGGGGGGGGGGTCCCTCAGCTTGGCCTGCACCCTCTGCAATCTAGGATCCCTCTTGCAATCCATGACTGCTGGCTGCTAACTCCTCATCTGCTTGCCTGCTTGATTGCCCTAACCACTCTGCCTGCCAGCCTGCTTGCCCTCAACTGCCCCACCCCCGCTGGACTTTTTGCCCTTACTGCCCCCCCTTGTCGGCCAGATCACCCCCAACACCACTCCCACTGGCCTGATTGCCCCCAACTGCCCCCCACTGCCAGCCTGCTTACCACCCAACTGGTCCCCCCCTGCCAGTCTGCTCACCTCCAACTGCCCCCCTCCCCCACCGGTCTGATCACTCCAACTGCCCTCTCCTCCTGGCCTGATCACCCCTAATTACCTCTGCCTCTGCCCCAACACCATGGCTTTGTCTGGAAGGTCTCCCAATCTAATTAGTATATTATCCTTTTATTAGTATAGATGGGTGGGAAATGAAGTCATGTATTAATCTGCATTTCTTTAATTACCAGATAAGCTTTTTGTTCTACTTTACTTATTCAGATCCTTTGTTCTATTAGGTTTCTGAATTCCTTATGTTGATTTATCAGAACTCGTTATAAATTTAAGCTCCTTTTACCTGAAATGAACATTATTTCCTGGATTTACCCTCCACCCCCTTGTTATTTTTACCAGTCAGTTTCCTTTTAAGAATTTTATACTATTGGGTACAGGTTACTTTATATAACTTTCAATTATATAAGTAGTAGTATGTGAATATAAATTTATAGAATTTCAAACATTACAGAGTAAAGAATCTCCTCTTACTCTAGTCCAATGTTACTGTTTCTGTACATTAATATCCTATATATGTAGATTTACATATTTTGTCAATTTTTCCTTTATCTTAAACAAAAATGCATCATCATACTGTTCATATTTTCCTAAAACTTTTTATATATACCATCTTAGATTGGGTTTATATTTAGATTTATTCCCATCCTTTTAATGATTACTTTAATATATGTCATATTTTACTCCATCAGTGGTCATTGACATGTGCAGAAGCTTTACATTAATAAGTAGTTAGCTATATCCATCACTTCCCTAATGGCTGGCTATGAGTGTTGTGTCTTTCTACAAAAGCTTTATAGATCTACCCCACACTTCAAGCATAAACATTTCAACCTTGTGTTCTGGTTGCATTCTTTGAATTTAAATTGTTGGTACATCTGAAATACTTCTCATATACTAGAGGCCCAGTGCACGAAAATTCATGCATTGAGTGTGTCCCTCAGCTCAGCTTGTGCCCTCTCATAGTCCAGGACCCCTTGGGGAATGTCCACCTGCTGGCAGTCAGACATCCCTCTTACAGTCTGGGTCTCTCGCAGTCTAAGACCCTTCGCTTCTTACCACCCACCTGCAGTGGAGGTGGAAGAGGCTCCTACCACCACCGCTGCACTTGTCAGCCATGAGCCCAGCTTCTGGTTTTGCGGTGTTTCCCCTGTGGAAGCTCCCTGAACACCAGGAGCAGCTCCTGCGTTGAGTGTCTGCCCCCTGGTGGTTAATGCCCATCATAGCGACAGGTTGTTCCACTGATTGTTCCAGTGTTTGGCTGATTTGCATATTAGGGTTTTATTATGTAAGACTAGAGGCCCAGTGCATGAAATTCATTCACTGGAGGAGGGTCCCTCAGCCCAGCCTGCGCCCTCTCACAGTCAGGGACCCCTCAGGGAATGTGTGCCTAAGTCACCACTCAGATATCTCTCTCGCAATCCAGGACTCCTTGCTCTTTACCGCCCACCTGCCACAGAGGTGTGTAGGAAACCAATCCTGTCTCACTAATAGAAAGATGTAGACAGGAAGTCCAGGAGGCTGGTAAACAACCTTAATTGCTCTGAAAGGTCAGAGCTAAAAACATTAACTGAAACACCTCTGTTTGTTCTTTGTGTATTTCTGTTGTTGGAATTTCCTGCCTGGGGGCTATGGGTGGATCCCATAGCCTTAATAAAAGGGATGGCCAGGAAGAGCAAGGGGCAGTCTTCCCACTAGAGATTGGCTGCCGCCCTGCCCCCATTTCTCAAATTTATGCTTTTCTAAGTCTCTATTCATTGTGTGCGGCCTCCTCCAGACGCTGAACCCTGACATTGGAAACCTGGACACGCAGGATGTGAAAAGGATTTCCACAGAGGTGGAAGAGGCTCCTGCCACTGCTGCTGTGCTTGCCAGTCGTGAGCCCGGCTTCTGGCTCAGTGGGGGTTGCGGGAAAGAGTGTAGCTCAACCAGAAGCCAGGCTCACTGCTCCTTAGCACTGTCCCTGCCCCCTGTTTACTAGTAGGGGGCCGATTGGGGGCCAGGCTGGCCAGGGGAGGGGCTGTGAGAGGTTTGAGGCACCATGGTCGCACCCCATCCTGTCTCTGTGGAGGCGCCTGGACCATGCCACGCTTCTCCTGCCACCTCTGTGGCAGGGGGGTGGGGCCTGCAACCAACATGGCTGGCCTGGCAGCGCAAGCTCTCTGGCCCCACCTCCCACCCACTGGTTGTTTAGGAAGATCATTCTGCCACCTGGTCTAATGAGCATATTAGCTCTTTATTACATAGGACTAGAGGCCCAGTGCATGAATTCGTGCACCAGTGGGGTCCATCAGCCTGGCCTGTGGGATTAGGCCAAAACTGGCTCTTCAACATCCCTTGGGGGGATCCCAGATTGCGAGAGGGTGCAGGCCAGGTCATGGGACCCAACTGGTGCATAATTGGGGCCAGAGAGAGACATGGGAGGTTGGCCAGCTGGAGAGGGACCATGGGAGGGCTCCAGGGTGTGCTCGGCCTGTTTTGCGCAGTCCCAATCAGCAGGACCCCACAGCAGCAAGATAATCTACTGGATGGAGTGTCTGATCCTGATGGTCAGTGCATATCATAAGAGCAGTTGAGTGCCTTAGCATATCATTAGCATATTATGCTTTGATTGGTTGAATGGCTGACCAGCTGTCTGGACACTTAGCATATTAGGATTTTGTTATATGGGATGGAATGAGATTGAGTTCCTTTCCTCTGCTTCCAACCCTATTTGTTGAATAAGCTGTCTTCTCTCCAACTGTCTTGAAATACCAATATTTATCATAAATCTTATATTCCCACTGTCAATACACAAAGGTTCCAATTTTTCCACTTTTTACCAACCTTGCTATTTTGTGTGTGTGTTTTTTTTTTAAATACTATCCATTTTAATGTATATGAAGTGGTATCTCATTGTCATTTTTGTTAGCATTTCCTAAGGATTAGTGTTCATTTTAATATATTTCTATTGTTTTCAGAGGGGAAGGTTCTTGAGAAAGAGATAGATAGAAACATCAATGATGAGAGGGAACTTTTGCATGCCCCCCACTGGGGATGGAGCCAGCAACCCGGGCATGTGCCCTGAAAGGAACTGAGTCATTAACTTCTGGTTTATAAGTTGACGCTAAACCACTGAGCCACACTGGTCAGGCAGTGATCATATTTTTATGTGCTTTTAAAATGTTTTGTATTGCTGCTTTGGGGAAATATCGATTCAAGTCCTTTGCTCACTTTATGATTTCAGGGTTTTTTGCTGTTGAGTTTTAAGAGTTCATTATGTATTTGGATATTAACCCCTTGTCAATTGAATGATTTACAGTTGTTTCCTCCCATTCTTGGATTGCCTTTTCACTCTATTAATAGCATCTTTTGATAAACAATAGTTTTTTATTTTGGTGAAGTCCCATGTATCTATTATTTTTCTTTTGTTGCCTGGGTTTTTGGTGTTACATTGCCAGGTCCAGTCTCTTGAAGCGTGTCCTGTTTTGTTCTCAGTGTTTTATAGCTTTAGCTCTTATGTTTAGTTCTTTGACCCATTTTGCATAAATTTTTGTATATGATAAAAGGCAGGAGACCAACTCCATTCTTTTGTGTGTAGATATCCTGTTTTCCAAGAACCACTTGTAGACAGACTGTTTATCTCCTTTAGATATTCTTAGCATCCTTGGGCACATTTGACCATATATGTGAGGGTTCATCTCTGGGCTTCTATTCATTTGGTTTCTGTCTTTATTCCGGTACCACTGTGCTTTGATTTTTGTAGCTTTTTAGTAAGTTTAAAAATCAGGAAGTTTGAGTACTCTCAACCATTCTGTGTGTTTGTTTGTTGTTGTTGTTTTTTCAGGCTTGTCTTGGCAATTTTTAGATCCTTGGGTTTCAAGAATTATAAATTGGTTGAGCTCAGTGGATAGAGTATCAGTCCATGGACTGAGAAGTCCTGGGTTCGATTATAAGTTGGATTTCATAATTCTGAAGAATGCATATTCAAATCGGTGATAGGAGATGCATGTAACCCATGGGTTACTTTTTCTAATATTAGCACAGGATGTCTTCCTATTCAGATCATCTTCTATTTCACTCAGCAATATTTTGCAGTTTCCTGTGTAGGAGTCTTTTACCTCTTGGTTAAGTTTCTTCCTAAGTATTATATTTTTGATGGTTTTCTAAATGGAATTGTTTTCATAATTTGCCTTTTGGATTGTTCATTTTTAGTGTCTAGAAATGCAACTGATTTGGGGTTGTACATTATGTAGCCTGCAACTTTTGCTGAATTTATTTTTTTAAAGCTTTATTGTTCAGTTTATTAATTACATTGTTCCCTTTCTTTCCCTCTTTAGTTCCCCTCCACAAGGTATCCATCCCACCCTCCGCCCTCACCCCCCTCCACTGTCCTCTCCCATAGTTGCATGATTTTTGTCCAGTCTCTTGCTGCACTTCCCACACCCCTTTTCTCCCCATGAATTGTCAGTCCATTCCCTCTCTATGTCCATGATTCTGTTACATTCACCAGTTTATCCTGTTCATCAGATTATTAATTCACTTGAATTTTAGATTCATTTGTTGATAGATGTATATTTGTTGTTCATAATTTACACTTTTATCTTTTTCTTCTTCCTCTTCTTAAAGAATATCTTTCAGCATTTCATATAATATTGGTTTGGTGGTGATGAATTCCTTTAGCTTTTTCTTATCTACGAAGCACTTTATCTGACCTTCAATTCTGAATGATAGCTTTGCTGGATATAGTAATCTTGGTTGTAGATTCTTGGTATTCATCACTTTGAATATTTCTTGCCACTCCTGTCTGGCCTGAATCATTTCTGTTGAGAAATCCACTGACAATCCTATGGGTGCTCCCTTATAGGTAACCATCTGTTTTTCTCTTGCTGCTTTTAATATTCTCTCTTTGTCTTTTGCTCTTGGCATTTTAATTATGATGTGCCTTGGTGTGGTCCTCTTAGGGTTCCTATATATTGGGGTTCGGTGCACTTCTTGGACTCCTAAGTCAATTTCTTTCACCAGGTGTGGGATGTTTTCGGTCACTGTTTCTTCAAATAGGTTTTCATTGTCTTGCTCTCTCTCTTTTTCTGGCACCCCTGTAATTCGGATGTTGGTATGCTTGAGGTTGTTCCAGAGGCCCCTTACACTATCTTCAATTTTTTTGATTCTTTTGGTTTCTTGCTTTTTCAGCTGAGTGGATTTTGCCTCTTTGTATTTCAAATCTTTAACTTGGTTCTTGGGGTACTCTAGAGTACTTTTAGGTCTTTGTATACTATTTTTTATTTCAGTCAGTGTATGCTTAATTTCTGGTTGGTCCTTTTTCCTATCCTTGAGGGTCTCATTCATTTCCTTGAGGGTCTCGTTCATTTCCTTTTAGGTCTCATTCATTTCCTTGTAGGTCTTGTTTATTTCCTTGTAGGTCTCTGCCTTTTCTAGGAGCCTCTTGAGAAGCCCTATAACCGTGGTTTTGAATTCCATGTCCAGTCGTTTTTTTCCCTCCATTTCTTTCATGTCTGATTTCTTTCCATGTCTCTTCATTGTGGCTGCTTCCCTGAGTCGGTCAGTTAGCTTTTTGTGGTAGGTGTCCTACAAGGGACAGTGGCTCAGCCTCCCCAGTTATCTGAGGTGCATATGGGTTGCATAGTCTTGTTGAAGTTAAGCGCAGGTTAATCGTTCTTAGCACTTGGGGGGGTTGACTTCCATGCCAATTTTCTGTGATGGTCAGCTATGCTCAGGTTGGATGGGCAGAGTCTCCAGGCCAAGCAGACAGTCTCAGCTCTGCCCTATGCGGCCCCAGGGACTCTGTGCCAGTGGCAATGGCCGCCAGCACCTCTGAGAGAGAGCCACTGCAGAGCTCCACCAGCTGCCAGAGAATTCAGACTCTCCCCAAATGAGTCTGCACACCCAATGTCTCACCCAGGATCGCAAAAACAATGCAGTCTGACTGTTTCCTGAATGAGAGAGCAAGTCACGAGCAGTCTCTGCACGGTCAGGCAGCTGCGCTGTTCCCAAGTTCGCGCGCACTCCGCACAAGCTCACCTTATCCACAAGCCGGCAGGCCCTTGCAGCACCCGAGCTTCGGCGTGCCCTCCCACTGTCCAATTTTTACCCTGTATGATTGTGGGTTCCCTGGACTTCTCCCGGAGCTAGGATATCAGTGCAGTGGGACGTCTTTGTCTCCCCCGTTCGAGAAAACTCGCCAGGTTTTCAGCCACCCAACCTATTTGCTGGCGCACGCTCCAAACCTTTCTCCGTGCGTATCTTCAACGCTGTCCTCCGCCGCTCCTCTGAGTCACAGTGTCCTATCTTCTCTTTTATTTGTGGAATTTTCACTCAGCCAGCTTTCTGGTGATTCTGGATGTGTTTGTTCTTTCGTTAAGTTGTAGTTTTGAAATTGCTGTGTGGGACAGCAAGATAGGTGTTTACCTATGCCGCCATCTTGGTTCTCTCGATGCTGAATTTATTTTTTAGTTTTAACAGGTTTATGTTTGTGTATGTAATCTTAGAGTTTTCTATGTAAAAGATCATGTCATCTGCAAAGAGATCATTTTAGTTATTTCTTCCCAGTTTGAGTGCTTGTTGTTTATATATATTGTATGTATTTTTGGCCTTATTTCTCCGACTAAAATTTCCAATATGATGTTTAGTAGAAGTAGGAAATGCAGACATCCTATCTTGTTCCTAATCTTAAGGGAAAATTTTTCATTCCTTTATCACTGAGTATATTAGCTATAATATAGCTAATAAGTGGCCTTTATTATATGGAAGTTCCTTCTACTATAGGTGAACTTCTAAATCCTTTTAAGCCTTCCTGTTTGTTTTTTAATTGATATTTAGAATGAATAGGAAAAGGAGAGAGAGAGAGAGAGAGAGATAACATCAGTGATGAGAGAGAATCCTTGATTGGCTGCCCCCTGCACACCCTACACTGGGGATCAAGCCCACAGCCCCGGGCATATTCCCCAGCTGGGAATGGAACCATGACCTCTTGGTGCATAGGTCGAAGCTCAGTCACTGAGCCATGCCAGCCAGGCCCTATGTCTTTTAATTTTATGTAGAATCACATCAATTTGATGTTCATCTAATGATAAATTAATTTACTACACCATAGAATATTGTCATAGGAAATGTTACTGGACAGGAAGAAGAATTCTGATGACATTGAATATAAATTTATAATATTTTATTATATTTGGAAAAAGAACGAATTAATTTATGTGAAGAAAATAAAATTATGAGAGTTTTTATTCAAAGGTAAAAATTCTAAATTTATAATTTAGAGGTCTTAATCTTTGTTATTGTCTTCTTTCTCTTTTTACTTATTTCCTTTTTTTTTTTTTCTAGGACATCCCACTCCTGATGAAACACCATCTAAAACATTAGGTATTATTTAGCTAGTAATGCTCTGCAGTATGAGATCTTAAAGTCCTACATGGAAATATATTTCAGTTATCTATAATTTGAGATAATCTATCACAAATGTGTGAGAATTAACATTTGGTAATTTTAATACTGTGGATACCATGACAAATAAAAACTGTAGTATGTTATAGACTTATAGATAATACAATTTTTAAGAGGTGCCACAAATTAGGTTTCCTTGTAAGGGGAAGTAATTTGTCAACTGTTGTATTTAGTTGTAGGTTAAAATTTGTAGAATATAATTTGCTTTTCATGTTGTAGTGGTTTTTTTGTGATGAGAGTTGGTAGATAAGTTTACTTTCTATTCATACCTTATATACTCAAGACTTAATGTATTATAATTTGGGTTATTTTTTTTTATAAGAGGCCAGTGTATCACATTTTATGTATGCTCACGTAGTTCACACAATATGCGCTCAAGAAAAGTATAATTGTGTCATTTAAATGAAATTACAAGTATTTGTGATGAATAAATGAAGAACAATTTTAAGGTTGGTCTCTTTATAAAATGCACTTTAGGCTCGTTAAGTTTTCTCTCTGAACACTGTAGTCAAACTGTCATTGTACCAATAAGTTCAAAGTTATCTTCATTCATTAAACATTTGATAATTTTTCTTATGAAGTAAAAAGAGCAGAGGTAAATAAGACATTGTATATTTCTATGCTTTGTTTCATATAAATGTAATTAAGATGTAATGGAATTAATATTTTGTAGAATTGTTTATTGTTCTCTTGATAGTTAAAAAATAATTGTTTAAGTTTCTAAGCAAAATTTTATCCATGGTGCCTGGTGTTTCTTTTGCATTCTTAGAATATCCTTGTTATGTCTTAATTTGAAGGTGAGCATGCATGAGGAAGGATTGATGATAAGATAATGTATTATTTGTGAAGATTCAACATACTACATTTTTGTAATAAATTAATAGAGCTTTATTATGACTTATTCCATAGACCAACCACTGTTGGTGAAAAAACATAAGTTTATAATAAAGTCATAAGAAATGGTAGACCGAATACTGAACTATCAACTAAGATGTAATAATAAATTTTTTAAATGATTTTTCCACTAATCTAGTGAATTCTAATTGTTCTAATAATATTTACTAATAACCTTATGTGCTAGCTACAGCACAAAACAGTATTTGGCCCTAAGCCTGAAATCTGATTAGAAGGGCTCTGTGCTCAAATGAGCTGGATGCACAGTCACAATAAACTAGACCTTTTTGTTTTTTGCTGTAGTTTATAGATGATTGATTAACTAAAATGTAATTGTCACCTGGAGACCCACATGTGCTCAGTTATCTTCAAACTGGTTTTATTTTTCTCAGTTGCTAGAGTCACTGATAGAATTTCTCGTGCTTTTGGTAAGTGTCCCAACTTGGATCCCACTTAAATCAAAGTAATGGTTTTTCAATTTCTACAGTTTTTATAGCTTGAAATTAAGTAAACTAGTCTAGAAACACATTTTATATGATATATTGACTTGAGTTGCTGATTATGTATTCTTTATATTCTATGAGGCCAGGTGCATAGATTTGTGCACTGGAGGGGTCCCTTGGCCTGCCCTTTGAGAATCGGGCCAAAACCAGCTCTCTGACATCCCCCGAAGGGTCTTGGATTGCAAGAGAGCACAGGCCAGGCTGATGACCCCACTGGTGCATGATTGGGGCCAGAGAGGGACTTGGGGAGGGCTCCAGGGTATCCAGTTCCCACCAGGCTGGACCCCAGCAGCAAGCTAATCTACTGGTTGGAACATTTGCCCCTCGTGTTCAGTGGTCAGTATGGGTCATAGCAACTGGTCAAATGAACAGTCGGAGGGATACTTAGCATATTGGGCTTTTACATATATGCTAGAGGCTCGGTGCACGAAATTCGTGCATGGGGGGAGGGGGTGTCTCTCAGCCCAGCCTGCACCCTCTCCAATCTGGGACTCCTCGAGGAATGTCTGACTGCCCATTTAGGCCCAATCCTACTGGTCAGACATCCTTCTCACAATCCAGGACTGCTGGCTCCAAACTGCTCACCTGCCTGCCTCCCAGATTGCCCCTAACCACTTCTGCCTGCCAGCCTTATCACCCCCTAACCACTACCCTGCCAGCCTAATTGATGTCTAACTGCTCCCCTGCCAGCCTGTTTGCCCCCAAATTCCCTCCTCTGCGGGCCTGGTCACCCCTAACTGCCCTCCCTTGCAGGCTTTATTGCCCCCACTGCCCTTCCTTTTAGGCCTGGTCCCTCCCAACTTTTTTCCATTGCTGGCCTGATCTCCTACAACTGCCCTCCCTTGCAGGCCAGGAACCTCCCAAACTTCTACACTATCCACCTGTGGAATGATCGATCAGGGCTGAGCCCCCCACTTAGCTCCCTCAGCACTTACGAGCCAGGTGATGGCTCTGCCCCCATGCCACCACCACTGGTTACTATCTGCTGGGCGATCAGTGGGGCGATCGGGCTCCGCTCACATCCGCCTTTGCCTAGCGCCACCTGCTTACCTGCTCCACCATCCCACCATGGTCCTGCTGTCGTCAGCGCTGGCAGCGCCTCCTCTGCCACCTGCTGCCAGGGCCACATCGCAAACGCCCACCATGTTCTGTGCCCCCCACCCAGTGGTCAGTACAAGCGGTCGAACTCCCAGTTAAACTCCCAGTTGAACTCCCCGGTCCAAAGATGAATGACTGCCTAAGGGGACAATTCACATAATTCCTATTATTATATAGGATAGCATATGTCCACTTAAATAACAAATCCTAAATAATACTTGTTTTTTCAAGATGGTTGGGTTAGTCATATGAATCTGCATCCCAAATATGCTTTGGGTATCTTTGTAAATTAGAAAAGGACTCCTCTGCTTTCTGTGGACGTTCTAAGTGATTCCAGAGATTTGCACTTAGTGAAGAGTCTAGAAAGAATATAAATGTATAGCCAGGACAATGTTCTTAAATAAAATAGCATTTTCTGCCCACTGAACATTAATTTCTCCTGCTAGGTTTTGAATCTTGGTGATTAGTTTTCAGTTACATTTCACAGTTTTTTTTTGGTTTATTGTAGGTGGTTTCTTGAGACTCATTGGCTGAGTTCTGTATCATCACAAGAAGAGGAAAGGGTAACTTAAAGCATGTTTCTTGAACATATTGGTGCCTCTCACTCTTGACGTACTTTTGTGCAGCTTGTCTTTACACTCTGTGTATTGCATGCATATTTTTTTCAGTCTGCCTACATAACTGTGCCATCAGAATTGCATTTCTTTACTAAAAATATTTTTAGCAAATTATACTGTCAGTGTAATGAGAAATCTGTGTAGAGCTGCTTCAGCTCTATGTCTATAAGGAAAATTTTAAAAATTTTTAAAAATTATTTTAATCTTTATTGTTGAAAGTATTACATATGTCTCCCCATTTCCCCCAATTCATCCATCCCATCTCGCTCCTGCCCCCGACTGCCAGCCTTCACCACCATATTGTCTGTGTCCATGGGTTATGCGTATACGCATGTGAGTTCATTGGTTGATCTCTTCCCTACCGCACCCCTCTCCCCCCCCCCCCCCCCCCCCCGCCACCTTCTCTCCAAGGTTTGACAGTCTGTTCAACGTTTCTATGTCTCTGGGTCTATTTTGTTTGTCAGTTTATGTTCATTAAATTCCACATATGAGTGACATCATGCGATACTTACCTTCCTCTGATTGGCTTATTTCCCTTGGCATAATGCTCTCCAGATCCATCCATGATGTTGCCAATGGTAAAAGCTCTCTTTTGTACAGCTGCACATTATTCCATTGAATAGACTACCACAGTTTTTCAACCCATCCATCTGCTGATGGGCACTGAGATTGTTTTCAAATCTTAGATATTGTAAATTGCACTACTATGAACATAGCGGTGCATATATTATTTCTGATGAGTGTCTCTGATTTCTTAGGACAGTGGTCAGCAAACTGTGGCTCGGGAACCACATGCGGCTCTTTGGCCCCTTGAGTGTGGCTCTTCCACAAAATACCACATGCCATGCGGGCACGCACGTACAGTGCAATTGAAACATTGTGACCCATGCGTGGAAGTCGGTTTTTGGCTCTCAAAAGAAATTTCGATTGTTGTGCTGTTGATATTTGGCTCTGTTGACTAATGAGTTTGCCGACCTCTGTATTAGGCTATATTCCTAGATGTGGAATCAATGGGTCAAATGGGAGTTCCATTTTTAATTGTTTGAGGAAACTCCATACTGTTTTCCAGAGGCTGCACCCGTCTGCATTCCCACCAGCAGTGTAACAGGGTTCCTCTTTCTCTGTATCCTCACCAGCACTTGTTGTTTGTTGATATGTTGATGATAGCCATTGTGACAGGTGTGAAGTATTACCCTATTGTTAGTTTGATTTGCATTTCCCTGATGGTTAGTGACTTGGAGCCTTTTTTCCTATGCCTTTTTCCCTTCTCTATGTCTGTTTTGGAGAATTATCTGTTTAGATCCTTTGCCCATTTTTTAATTGGCTTGTTAATCTTCCTTTTGTTAAGTTGTATGAGTTCCCTATAAAGTTTGGAGGTTAACCCCTTATTGGATGTATCATTGGCAAAAATGTTCACCCATGCAGTGGGCTCTCTTGTTATTTTGTTGATGGTTTCTTTTGCTGTGCGGAAGCTTTTTATTTTGATGTAGTCCCATTTGTTTATTTTCTCCTTTGTTTCCATTGTCCTTAGCTTCCAGTACGATATATCCATAAACATATTGCTACGAGAGATGTCTGAGAGCCTCCTGCCATATGGTTTCTTCTAGGATTTTTATGATTTCACTACTGATATTTAAGTCTTTTATCCATTTTGAGTGTTTTTTGTTGTTGTTGTTGTTATGGTGTAAGTTGGTAGTTTAGTTTCATTTTTTTTGCATGTATCTGCCCAATTTTCCCAGCACCATTTATTGAAGAGACTGCCTTGACTCCATTGTATGCTCTTGCCTCCTTTGTCAAATATTAATTGAGCATAATGACTTGGGTCAACTTCTGGGTTCTCTGTTCTTTTCCATTGTTTTATATGCCTGTTCTTGTGCCAGTACCAGACTTTTATGATTATAGTGTCTTTGTAGTATAACTTGACATTTGGAGTTATGGTCCCTCCAATTTTGTGCTTTCTCAAGATTGCTGTGGCTATTTAAGGTCTTTTTTTTTAATATTTTATTGATATTTTTACAGAGCGGAAGGGAGAGGGATAGAAAGTCAGAAACATCGATGAGAGAGAAACATCGACCAGCTGCCTCTTGCACGCCCCCTACTGAGGATGTGCCCGCAGCCAAGGTACATGCCCTTGCCAGAATCAAACCCAGGACCCTTCAGTCCGCAGTCCGACGCTCTATCCACTGAGCCAAACCGGTCTCGGCAGGGTCTTTTTTTAATCCCATATAAATTTTTGGAATATTTGTTCTAGGTCTGTGAAATATGCCATTAATATTTTAATAGGGAGTGCATTGAATCTAAATTTTTTTGGGTAGTATGGCCATTTTAATGATTTTGATTCTACCAATGCATGAAGATGGTATATTCCTCTACTTGTGTATATCTTACTCTATCTCTTTTTCCAGTGTCCTGTCGTTTTTGGAATATAGGTCTTTTACCTCCTTGGTTAAGTTTATTACTAAGTATAGTAATTTTTTTGTTGCAATGGTAAATGGGATTGTTTGTTTAGTTTCTGTTTCTGAGAGTCCATTATTATTGTATAAAAATGCCATGGATTTCTGGGTGTTAATTTTATATCCTGCTATGTTGCCAAATTCATTTATTCAATAGAGTAGGTTTTTATGGAATATTTTTTTAAAATATATATTTTATTGATTTTTTTTTTTTTTTTTTTTTTTACAGAGAGGAAGGGAGAGGGATAGAGTTAGAAACATCGATGAGAGACAAACATTGATCTGCTGCCTTCTGCATGCTCCCTACTGGGGATATGCCCACAACCAAGGTACCTGCCCTTGACCGGAATTGAACCTGTGACCCTTCAGTCTGCAGGCCAACGCTCTATTCACTGAGCCAAACTGGTTAGGGCTTGGTAGAATCTTTAGGGTTTTCTATGTACAATGTCAAGTCATCTGCAAATAATGACAGTTTTACTTCCTCCTTTCCAATTTAGATGCCTTTTATTTCTTCTTCTTGTCTGATCACTATGACTAGGACTTCCAGTAAAATGTCAAACAGGAGTGATGAAAGTGGATATCCCTGTCTTGTTCCTGTTCTTAGGGAAAATGGTTTTAGTTTTTGCCCATTAAGTATGATGTTGGCTGTAGGTGTGACATATAAGGCTTTTATTATGTTAAGGTGTGATCACTCTATTCCCATTTTACTGACAGTTTTTGTCAAAAATAGGTGTTGAATTTTGACAAATACTTTTTCTGTATTAATTGATATGATCATGTGGTTTTTATTTTTAAGTTTGTTTATGTAATGTATCACATTTATTAATTTGTGCATATTGTACCAGCCTTCCATCCCTGGAATAGATCCTACTTGGTTATGGTGTTCTAATGTATTGCTGGGTCCAACTTGCTAGAATTTTGTTGAGGATTTTAGCATCTAAGTTCATCAGTAATATTGGCATATAATTCTCTTTCTTTGAAGTGTCTTTATCTGATTTTGGGATTAGGGTAATGCTGGCCTTATAGGAAGAGCTTGGAAGCTTGCAATAGTTTGAGCAGGATTTGTGTTAGTTCTTCTTTGAATGTTTGGTAAAACTCCTCTGTAAAGCTATCTGGACCAGGGCTTTTGTTTGCTGGAAGCTTTTTGTTTAATGACTGCTTAAATTTCATCAGTAGTTATTGGAAAATTCAGGTTTTCTGATTCTTCCTGATTGAGTTTTAGATGATTGTATTTTTTTAGGATATGTACATTTGGTCAAGGTTGTCCAGTTTGTTGAAATATAGTTGTTCATTTATTTTTTAAGAACCTTTGTATCTCTGTGGGGTTTGTTGTTACTTCACCTTTTTTGTTTCTGATTTTGTTTTTTTGGGTTCTCTCTCTATTTAGTCTGTCAGAGGGTTTGACAATCTTGTTTATCCTTAAAAAGAATCAGCTCTTGGTTTTTGTATTGTTGGGTTTTTTTGTTTTGTTTTGTTTTGTGTGTGTGTGTGTGTGTCTATGTCACTTATTTTCATTCTGATCTTTATTATTTCCTTTCTTCTACTTATTCTGGGCTTTTCTTGTTGCTATCTTTGTAATTCTTTAAGTTGTAGGGATAAAAAACTTACAACAACTTTTTGTTATTTTTTGTGGTAAGGCTGTAGTACTATGAACTTCCCTCTCGGGATTGCTTTCACTGAGTTCCATAGATTTTGGATTGTTGTGTTTTCATTGTTATTTTTTTCTAGGATTTTTAAAAATTTCTTCTTTGATCTCTTTGGTAACCCATTCATTGTTTAGTAGCATGCGATTTAGCCTCCATGTTTGATTGTTTTGTAGTGTTTTTGTTGTAGTTGATTTTGAATTTATGGCATTGTGATCTCAGAGGATGCTTGATATGGTTTCAGTCTTCTTGAATTTGTAGAGACTTAAGCCTGTGTCCTAACATGTCGTCTGTCCTTGAAAATGTTCCACGTGCACTTGAGGAGAATGTATATTCCATAGCTTTGGGGTGAAATGTTCTGAAGGTGTCAATTAGTTTCATCTGATCTAGTGAGCCATTTAGGAAAATTATAAGGCACCTCATTAACTTTATCTGTCTTTTTATTTATAAAATTGAAAAACAGAGCCCTGACCAGTTTGGTTCAGTGGATAGAGTGTTGGCCTGCGGACTGAAGGGTCCCAGGTTCGATTCTAGTCAAGGGCATGTACCTTGGTTGCAGGTACATTCCCAGTAGGGAGTGTGCAGGAGGCAGCTGATGGATGTTTCTCTGTCATTGATGTTTCTAAGTCTCTATCCCTCTCTGTTCCTTTCTGTAAAAAAAATCAATAAAAATATATATATATTTAAAAATGAAAAAAGATGGGAAACTTAGAAAAAAATGTACAGAGAACCAAGATGACGACCCAGGTATACACATACTTGCTGCTTCTCACACCCATATTAAAACCACAACTAAACAGCAGAACAACTAGCATTCAGAACCACAGGAAAGCTGGCTGAGTAGAAGTTGCACAACTAGAGAGGTGAAGGAAGAGCACTGATATTGGTAAGAGGTGCTGAGGCACAGGAAGTGCTGGCACCTGGATGTGCTGTCTTTTAATCAGGAGGGAGATTCTGGGCACTCCCAAACCCCATACAAAGAGGAGGAAAATGCAGATGTCTCTGAAGCTCCTTCTGGGTGGACAGGGGCTAACCTTGCACCTCCTTGGAGATCCAAGAGCCAGTGTACCCAGTGGTCAGTGTAAGACCATACCGGATTACAACTCTTTACATCCATAAGAGACACACTCAAGGAGCAGACTCAGTGAGCGCCAAAGCCCCACTGAAGCAAGTCCTGACCCATAAGGTATCTCCTGCGCAACAGATCCTCCAGTGTAGACACAGCTGGTCATCACAGCCAATTGGCCTGGAGGTCACTTCCTCCTAGTGATACCAACAGCAATCCAGGGTCAACTACAACAAGACTGTGCAAACAGCCCACAAAGGGGTGCACCAGGAGCATCCACCTCAGGTGACTGGGGAGGCTGAACCCCTGGGACCTATAGGACACCTAACACACAAGGCCACTCTATCAACACAGGGAAGCAGCCAAAATGTGTAGACAAAGAAACAGGTCACAAATGAAAGAAATGGAGGAAAGCAAACTACTGGATATAGAGTTCAAAACCACAGTTATAAGGTTATTCAAGAATCTTTTAGAAACCTCTAAGGAACTTAGTGAGACTTCAAGGATCTTAGTGAGAAAGTAAATAAAAAAAAAGGGAAAGGGCCAGTCAGAAATTAAGCATACAGTGACTAAAATAAAGAATAACATACAGAAATTCAACAGTAGACTAGAGGATCCCAAGAATCAAAGTATGAGGACTCAAAAAACACCCAACTGGAAGAGCAAAAAGAAAAAAGAATCCAAAAATATGACGATAGAATAAGAAGCCTTTGGGACAACCTCAAACGTACCAACATCCGAATTATGGGGGTGCCAGAAGAAGAGAGAGAGCAAGATATTGAAAACCTATCTGAAGAAATAATGACATAAAACTTCTCCCACCTGGTGAAAGAAATAGACTTACAAATCCAGGAAGTGCAGAGAACCCTAAACAAGAGGAATCCAAAGAGGACCACACCAAGACACATCATAATTAAAATGCCAAGGGCAAAAGATAAACATAAAATCTTAAAAGCAGCAAGAGAAAAACATTTAGTTACCTAAAGGGAGTACACATATGACTACCAGCTGATTGTTCAACTGAAACTCTGCAGGCCAAAAGGGAGAGGCAAGACATTTTCAACGTGATAAATAGCAAGAACCTACAACCAAGATTACTCTACCCAGCAAAGCTATCATTTAGAATTGAAGGTCAGATAAAGAATTTCACAGATTAAAAAAAGCTAAAGGAGTTCATCACCATCAAACCAGTATTATATGAAATGCTGAAAGGTATTCTTTAAGAAGAGGAAGAAGAAGAAAAAGGTAAAGATAAAAATTATGAAGAACAAAATGACAACAAACACATATCTATCAACAAGTGAACCTAAAAATCAAGTGAATAAAAAATCTGATGAACAGAATAAACTGGTGAGTGTAATAGAATAAGGGGCATAGAAAGGAAGTGGACTGACAATTCTTGCAGGGAGCAGGAAGAGGTTGGATAAAAATCTTACACCTATGGATGAGGATGGGGAGTGGATAAGGGCAGAGGGTGTGGTGGGATCCAAGTGGAGGTAGCTAAGGTGAGAAAAAAGAGGAACAACTGTAATAATCTTAACAGTAAAGATTTATTTAAAAATAAAAATGTACAAATGCTTCTAAGGTCGTATGGTTTTTAAACATCAAACTAATGAAAGAATTTAATGAAAGAATTAGAATAAATTCTGAAACACAGATCAAGATTAGGCGCTTTGAAATTTCTGATTTTTAATTATTCTTCCTGATTTCTTTGGAAATAACTTTGAAATCAAACAATAAATGTTTTTTAATTCTCACCTAAGGATATGTTTGTTTATTTTTAAAGAGAGAAGCACCAATATGAAAGAGAAACATCGATGATTTGCTTCTTGTATGTGCTCCGACTGGGGATCAAACCTGCAAATTACATATGTGACCTGACTGGGAATCAAACCTACAACCTTTTGATGTACAGAATGATGCTTCAACCAACTGAGCCACCTGGGGAAGGCTCAAACCAATAATTTTAAGACTTTGGGTATACATGGTTTTACGATATATTTTTCTTTTCTATTAATCATTGGGTGTAGTCTATGTAATAAAAGTAAATTCTACATTCATAAAGAACTCAAACTTTTTTTATATCAGTGGATTTTTTAAAGTACCCATAATGCCTGCATTTGAATCTTCAATTTTATATTTTTAGAACACATGCTATGCAGATGTGATTTCTCTTACAGTAGTATTTTTTTAATTGTCTATACACATCAGTCTGAGTAGGAAATACTGGTTCAATTCTAAAAGGTTCATGTAGAAATAACTCCCAAGGAAAGCAAACAATACAGCATTGTGTCCCTCACTTCTTTGTTTAAAACATTGTTGCATCAGAATACTTAAAGTTTCTTAAACAAGTTTGAATCCAACACTCCAGCTATCAATCAATGGCTCTTTTAAAACTGAGTAAGTATCTGAGTGCTGTATCCCCAGATTCAATGTTCAGTGCCATGACTGATCTGAGATTCCATTTCTGATGAGCCCCACATGATGATGATTCTGGGCCTGGACTACAGTTTGAGTAATCAGATTGAAGACTATTACTGATGTGCCAATATGCTTCCAATTTGAGGAAATACAATGAGGTTTATAGGCAAATTTTTATCTTGCTAAGATAATTAGATTTTTAAAGACGCCTAAATATTTCTTAAAGGTATTTGGTATAACACTTAGTTTTGCCTTTATTTTTTTTAAAGTAAAGATTTATATTCTTTGCTCTGTTTAATGTTCATAGTCTTTGTGCCCCCCACTTCCTGCAAACTGGTTGTGGTAGTTTCTTCCCCATTTTAGGGGTTACTCTGGAAACAGGACACCGTACACCAGTAATCCCAAATTGCTCTTTAAACTTGGCACAAAATAGATTTGATGTAAACTTGTAATTATGACGATTTTGGAACACAACTGCCCTTCTACGGACTTACTATGTGGCATAGGTGGACACTGAACTGCCCTCTTCCCACGAGCACATCAAAATATGCACCTATATAGACAGCAGTAACTTCTAATAGGCACCCGAGGGCTCAGAGAACAAACGAAAGGAGGAGACCAAGTAGAGAAATGGGAAAGCACAAGGCTCTCCCGAATCTGCAGGGGATCTTTGAGAGAGGAGGTGCAGGTAAGCTCCATTGTATACATCGCCCTCCACCTCGGTAAGGCGATGGGAGCTCTCTGGGTGCTTTGGCCCACCAGCAAGAGCGCTGCAGTGTGCTCTCAACCATGCTCCCTGTAGCCCATTTTGGGTCCGAATAAAAGGAGTAAGCAGGATGAATAAGGTATCTCTGACTGGAGCTCCTCCAGCCCGACAGTCTAGAGCCCTATGCACCTGTCTGGCTCTAACTAGCCTACCAGCACTGGCCAGCACTCAAGCTACTAGAGGTTGTTTCTACACAAGACCACTTTTTTTCTTCAAAATTAACTTTAATATTTTCTTTAACCCGTTATTTCCAGAACATTATTTCAACATGTAGCCCATGGACACACAGGAAACTATGTAGTTAGGGCCAGAGGGAAAGGGGGAGAGTGTGGGGTCTAAGTGGAGGCGGGAAAATAGAAGACTTCTGTAACAATGTCAGCAATAAAAAAATTAAGTCACCGATTTGAAAATGGGTTGTGGGCATTAAAAGACATATTTCCAAAAAGACATACTTATGGTCAACAGACATGAAAAGGTGCTAAATATCACTAATTGCCATGAAAATGCAAATCAAAACCACAATGTGATACCACATCACACTGTTCAGGGTGACTGTATTCAAAAAGTCAACAAAAACGTGTTGGCAAGGAAGTAGAGAGTGGAACTCTTGTGTACAGTTGGTTGGACAAATTTTGTACAAAACTACATGGCTTTTCCTTAAAAAATTAAAAATATGACCTAGCCAGCTTGTCTCAGTAGACAGAGCATTGGCCTGTGGACTGCAAGGTTCTGGATTCAGTTCTGGTCAAGGGCACGTGCCCGGGTTGCAGGCTTGGTCCCCAGTGTGAGGCGTGCAGGAGGCAGCTGATCAATGATTCTCTCTCTCCTCCTCCCTTCCTCTGAAATCAATTTTAAAAAAACACCGAAGAAAAACCTAAGAATACATTTATTATACAACCCAGCAGCTCCAATTCTGGGTATTTACCTGATTGCTTAAGAAAGATACATACACACATAGGTTCCATACAGCCTTACTTATAACAACCAGGACATGTAAGCAATCTAGATATCCAACAGCAGATGAATGGACCAAGAACTGGTGATACATACACAAAAATTAGAATATTACACTATAGTATAAAAGTAAAATCTTGCCATTTGCAACAACATGGATCGGTATTATGCTAAGTAAGTAATAAAAAGACAAATGCCATGTGATTTCAAAAAACACCCAAAACAAAACATCAGACACATAGAAGCAATGACTAAAGAGATGGTTTCCAGAAGGGAGATGGGGGGGGGGGGGGAGGGTGCATAACAAAAGTTGAAGGGAAATACTAAACTTTTCAAAGGGACAGATGATACTAGAATTAGTGATATGATCTCATTATAAGGTATGACATTTTTGAATCACTATATTGTATACCTGAAACTAATATGATCAGTATAATATTATATACC
Organism: Antrozous pallidus; assembly: GCA_027563665.1. Lineage (NCBI taxonomy): Eukaryota > Metazoa > Chordata > Mammalia > Chiroptera > Vespertilionidae > Antrozous > Antrozous pallidus. Next base: position 33,519,378 of record CM050527.1, on the reverse strand, counting down.
AACTATACTGAAATTTTAGAAAAAAAATTGGAAAAAGTAAGTAGAGTGATCAAAAGTTAGGAAATTGAAACAGTAATCAAAAACCCTTAAACAAAAGTTCAGGCCCAGGGTGACTTCATTGGTTAATGCTGACAAACATTCAGAGAAGATTTAATACCAATCCTCACATTCTTCCAAAAAATTCAGGAGGAAGGAATACTTCCAAACCTATTTCATGAGGCCAACTTTATCCTGATAACAAAACCAGGCAAGGACAACACACAGAAAGAACTTTACAGGCCAATATCCGTGGTGAACATCAATGCAAAAATTCTAAACAAAATACAAGATAGCCAAATACAACTATACATTAGAAGGATCACATAGCATGATCAAGTGGGTTCATTCCAGGGATGGGGGGATGGTTCAGCATTCTCACAAATCAATCAATGTGATAACATGAACAAACAGAAAAACCATATGACCACTTCAAGATGCAGAAAAAGCATTTGACAAGATACAACATCTCTTTATGGCTAAAACACAATAAAATGGGTACAAAAGCAAAGTATTTCAACAAAATAAAAGCAAGGAGTTATGGTCAGCTGATGTCATACACAGTAGCGAAAAACCAAGCTTTTCCTGTAAAATCAGGAACAAGATGAGGATGCCCACACTCACCACTGTTATTCAACAAAGTAATGGAAAGCTGAGCCAGAGGAAATAAGAATACCTCTTAAAAGGTATCCAAATTGGGGTTGAAGAAGTGAAGTCACTATTTGCATATGATAAAATTATGTAGTACACTCTAATGACTCCAGCAAGACTATTACAATAAAATGAACAAATACAATAAGTTGCAGGATACAATATCAATGTACATTGTGTTCTTACATATTAACAAAATATCAAAGAGAAATAAAGAAAACAATCCTATTTACAGTTGCAACAAACAAATTAAATACCTACAAATTAACAAAGGATGTGAAAGACCTTTATACTGCAAACTACATTGTTGAAAGAAATCTAAGAAGATGAAATGGAAAGATATTACATGTTAATGGATTAGAAGAGTTAACATCATTAAAATTGCAATATACCTAAAGCAGTATACAAATTTAGTGCATTCCTCATCAAAATCCCAATGGCATTTTTCAAAGAATGAGAATAAATATTTATAAAATTTTATGGAACTGCAAAGGACCCTGTAGGAATTTGCCAAGCACTGACTAGTTCCATCATGCTGATATTAAAGATCCATATTGGGCCATAGCAGGTGTGGCTCAGTTGGTTGGTCGTCATCCTGTGCACTGAAGAGTTAACTGTTCGATTCCTGGTCAAGGCACATGGCAGGTTTGAAGTTCCCCACTGGGGTAGGGGAATCCCCCTACCCCAGACAGCAGCCAATTAATGTTTCTCTCTTCCTCCATTTCCAAAAATTAATAATTATTCTATCTAATAAAAGAGAAACATGCAAATTGACCATAACTCTGCTACATCCACAAGCCATGCCCACCAGCCAATCAGGAGAGAGTATGCAAATCGACTTAATTAAGGTGGTGGTTAATTTGCATATCCAGGCACTGAAGACTGTAGAAGGAAACCAAGTGCTGCAGAAGGGAGCGATGCTGCAGAGAAGCAAGTGGGGCCGGGGGAGGGGGGGGGAGAAGGGAGGGAAGCAGGCGGGGTGGCGGAGACAGCCCCAGGAAGCCCTATTCTTGCAGGAAACTTCCTGCAACTGGCCTCTAGTATATTTATATTTAAAGATCTATATTGAGACAAGCAAGGACACAAAAATGGTAACCAACTTAATGGGAAGAAATATTTACAAAAGATACCTCTGATAAGGGGCTAATTTCCAAAATACATAAAGGACTTACACAGCTCAACAACAACAAAATCTGATTTGAAAATGGGCAGAGGACCTGCATAGACAGTTATCCAAGGAAGACATACAGATGGCCTACAAATATATTAAAAGATGCTCAATATCACTAGTTATAATAGAAATGCAAATGAAAACCACGAGGAGCCACCTCACACTTGTTACATTAAGACAAGGTATAACAAGTATTGAAGAGAATATGGACAAAAGTGAACCCTCATGCACTGCTGGTGGGAATGTAAATTGGGATAGCCACTACAGAAACCTCTATGGAGGTTCATCAGAAACTTAAGAATAGAGCTAAAATACAAGCCAGCATTCTTTCTTCTGGGTTCCTACCTGAAAATTTTGAAAACATTTATCAAGATATATGGAACATTGTGCTCATTGCAGCATTATTCACAATGGCTAACACATGGAAACAACCTGATTGTCCTTCAGCAGATGATTGGAAAAGAAAAAGAGATACATATATGTAATGGAATACTACTCAGCCATAAAAAGATTAAATATTACCATTTTCAACAAAATGAATGAATCTTGAGAGGATTATGCTAAGGAAGTAAGTCAGCCAGAAAAAGATAAAAACTGGTTTCACTCACGTGAGATATAAAACAAAAAGCAGCAAATATAAAAAACAAACAAAACAACTCAGTAATAACAGACAATAAAATGATGGTTTGTAGAAGGGAGGAGTGGTAGTGAAGAGGTTAAAGAGAGGTGAGGGAAGAAACTAAACTTCACAATAGAGTATACAGATGTATTTTACAACTTGTACACCTGAAATTTATATAATGTTACCCCAATAAGTTTAATTTGAAAAGAGTAACATAATTTTTGTTATTTGATAGAAGTACAAATATATATATTTTAGAGTTTAACATCAATGTGATATAAGACCAATCCAGGGAATAAGAAAAGAGGTTTCTCAGGGATCAAAATAGGTCTAGCTCCTTTCTTAGATTCTTAACCTTACAGGAGAGGCCTCTGCATTCTTTTAGACCTTTAGGACTTTACTTGATGTGTCTCCTTCACATTATCTACCTATCATCCACCTATCTATCTATCTATCTATCTATCTATCTATCTATCTATAAGCCTAATAATCAAAGTGGCCCCTCAGGAGTTCTATCGAGAATTTGATCACTTGCTTAGATGTGTGCTGGCCACCAGGGGGCAGTGTGGAATGAAGGAAGGTACCTGGCTAGCAGCCCACAGCTGCTAGAGACCTTACCTATGCAAGAATTTCCTGCACTGGGCCTCTAGTCAGCTTTGTTAGGTTTTCAAGCCCACAAATAAAAGGAAGAGGATTGGCTAAAGTAGAAATGATATATTCGGGGGGGGGGGGGGGGGCCTACCAAAAAATCCAGAACTAAAAAATTCTAACTGCATAGCAGTATAGCAATACAGCTCAAACAACTAGATCAGAGAACTTTTTATCTCTTGGGCCAGATCTCTCTGCTCAGTCGTTGCCCTGACAGAGCAGAATGGCATCAGCAAGGACAGAGATGTGACAGTGTGATGTGCCTGTCACACAGACTGGCAGGCATGACAGGTTTATTTAGACACTTTGCTCTAGACCAGTGGTCGGCAAACTTGTTAGCCAACAGAGTCAAATATCAACAGTACAACGATTAAAATTTCTTGTGAGAGCCAAATTTTTTAAACCTAAACTTCTTCTAACACCACTTCTTCAAAACAGACTTGCCAAGGCCGTGGTATTTTGTGGAAGAGCCACCCTCAAGAGGCCAAAGAGCCACATGTGGCTCCGAGCTGCAGTTTGCTCACCACGGCTCTAGGCCAGTGTGTGCTCGTATGCAGAATCTATTTCATTAAATTGCAGATTCAGTTAACACAATACCTGTGACTTCAGAAACTTCTTGAAGCATACTGTAGTGCAGACAAACAACCATTAAAAAAATTTCTTCATTATTATGTGTTTCTTGATAAAGAAAACAATAATCATTTCTTTTCCCATTTAGTTGTTACTTACTTGGAACCAAAATGCTACATTGTGAACTTTCTGAAAATGCTGTGGGATGGAGTGAGGAGCCATCACGTTATGAAAGTAAGTACATTCTCTTTAGAATTTCCAGCAGCCGTTCCCAAACTTTTTGGCCTGGGGACCCCTGTATGCTTTACAATTAATAAAGACTCCACAGAACTTTACTGCAGGTGGGTTAGTGTCACTGATATTCTTTATATTAGGATTAAGGCAGTTTTAAAATAATTATTTAATTCATTCTTAAGAACAATAATCTCAATACATGTTAACAAATGTGACATTTTTTGTAAGGTACAACATTTCCAAAGTAGTGCTTTACATATTTTTTCTAATCTCTTCAGTATCTGGCTGAAAGGAAGACCTCCACATTGATTCTGCAGCATTATCAGTCTGAAGCCACTGGAAAATTTCACTGTACACTCTAAGGATGACAGTGAGAAAAGACAAAATCGTGGTATCCTGTGGACCACGGATTCAGGAAAGGATGTAGCATTTCTCAACTAGCACTGGGTTTTCCTAAATCATATTTTCTCATTAAATTGTCAGCATCTCTTATGAATAGGAAAAATTTAGCATGGCCTTACAGATACACACAAGTATTTCATACAGGTATCTTCTATGGGTATTTAAGAAAATGGGTTTTATTATAAAATTTCATTTCTCTGTTAATGGTTTGAATTTGGATAATACATTTTTTTCATGGAAACTTTGTTTCAAATGGATATTGGATTTGCAACTAGATGTAGAAATCATATGTCAATGAACTTATTGAAGGAAGTTCATAGGACACTACTAATGCTGTCTTTCACTTTTGCTTTTGTCTTTCCTATCCTCTTTTTTTCTCTTTTTAAGGGGTTTTGTGTCAACCACCTAAACAAATACCCAATGGAGAATTCACCAATAGCCACAAGGTTACATTTGAATATAATGAGATAGTCACTTACAGTTGTAAACCTTCTGGTGGACCAGATGAATATTCACTTATAGGAGAGAACTGAGGAAATATCCACATAGTTTTCAGTTGATGAATAAGTGAGCAACCATGTTGCATATATATAATGGGATGATACTCTGCCATAAAAAGGAATAAGCTTCTAATCCACACCATGACAAAAACGAACCTTAAATGCATTATACTAATTTTAACTAAAAGCCATCCACACAGGCTGTGATCCCATTATGACACTCTGAAGAAAAAAAAACACTAGTGACACAAAACAGATATTAGAGAAACACTTCCATTGGTTGCCTCCTGCAGAAGCCTCAACCAGGGCCTGGGATAGGGTGGAGCCTGTAACGACGCTGTATGTCCTTTACCGGAATGGAATGGAACCCAGGACCCGTTGTTCTCAGGCCAACACTCCATCCACTAGGGCAAGATAAACAATTTGTTTAGCTAAGGGAGAACACCAAGATGGCGGCATAGGTAAACACCTATTGTTCTGCCCCGCACAACGATTTAAGAACTACAACATAACAGCACAACAGACAGCACCCAGAATTGCCAGAAAGCTGGCTGAGTGAAGACTCCACAAATAAGAGTAAAGGTGGGACACTGAGACTCAGAGAAGCGGCGGGAGCGCAGCCTTTCAGACGGAAACAGGTTAGGAGCCATCCTGGTCGCGCGCGTGGGCTGGGGCTGGAGCAGCAACCCCGGCCGGATTTCGCCTACGGGGAGGGCGGAGACATCCCACTACACAGATTCCCCAGCACCAGGCAAGGTCCGAGATCTGGGGTACGTGGAGACGTCCCACTGCACAGATTCCCCAGTGCCAGGCGAGGTCCGAGGTCCGGGGGACGCACCCTGGAAGCGGGGCGCGGCAGAGGCTCCTAGTCTGCGAGAAACCCGGAGGAGGCTGGGAAAAGAAGTTTCCTCGCAAGGGTCGCGCAAACCCGCGACTTGCCCCCTGGAAACTTGTCTCCTGGTTCCGGAAACCATCTATTTTACAACCCTGGGGCTAGACTTTTGGTGTACAGACACATTTGGGGAAAGGCAGAGTTGTCTGGCAAGGGGAAGAGACTAGCGGCTTTCTCTTGGAGGTGTCTGCAGCCATCCCCATCCAACAGAGACCCATGCTCGCGAGCGCCGCATGGGACGCAGCTGACACTGAGGCTGCCTGTGCAGCTCAGAGACTCTGCCCATCCAACCTGAACACAATCTCCCTTCACAGCCAATTGGCCTGGAGGTCAAACCCTCCTAGGGCTAACAACAACAAGCTGGGTTTAAATTCAAAAATACTGTACAACCCATAAAGGATTGCAGTAAGAGTACCTACCTCAGGTAACTGGGGAGGCTGAGCCACTGTCCCTTTGAGGATATCTAATACATAAAGCAGCCACCATGCAGAGATATGGAAAGAAATCAGGGGTGAAAGAAATGGAGGAGAAAAGACGACAAGACATAGAGTTCAAAACCACGGTTATAAGGCTTTTCAAGAGGCTCCTAGGAAAGGCCGATCAACTTAATGAGAATTACCAGGAAATAAACAAGACCAACCAGGAAATGAATGAGAATTACAAGGAAATGAATGAGACCCTCAAGGAAATGAACAAGACCTCTGAGGATACGAACCAGACCCTCACGGATAAAAAAAAGGACCAACTAGAAATCAAGCATACACAGACTGAAATAAAAAATATTACACAAAATCCTAAAAGCAGTCCAGAGGGCCACAAGAACCAAGTCAAAGATTTGAAATACAAAGAAGCAAAATCCACTCAGCTGGAAAAGCAAGAAACAAAAAGAATTCAGATAATTGAAGATAGCGTAAGGGGCCTCTGGGACAACCTCAAGCGTGCCAACATCCGAATTATTGGAGTCCCAGAAAAAGAGAGAGAGCAAGTTAATGAAAACCTACTTGAAGAAATAGTGACTGAAAACTTCCCCCACCTGGTGAAAGAAACTGACTTAAAAGCCCAAGAAGTACACAGAACCCCAAAATATAGGAATCTAAAGAGGACCACACCAAGACATATCATAATTAAAATGCCAAGAGCAAAAGATAAAGAGAGAATATTAAAAGCAGCAAGAGAAAAACAGTTGGTTACCTACAGGGGAGCACCCATATGATTGTCAGTGGATTTCTCAACAGAAACGATGCAGGCCAGATGCGAGTGGCAAGAAATATTCAAAATAATGAATAGCAAGAATCTACAACCAAGATTACTCTATCCAGCAAAGCTATCATTCAGAACTGAAGATCAGATAAAGTGCTTCGCAGATAAGAAAAAGCTAAAAGAGTTCATCACCACCAAACCAGAATTATATGAAATGCTGAAAGATATTCTTTAAGAAGAGGAAGAAGAAAAAGGTAAAAATATAAATTATGAACAACAAATACACATCTATCAACAAATGAACATAAAAATCAAGTGAATTGATAGGCTGATGAACAAGATAAACTGGTGAATATAACAGAAACATGGACATAGAGAGGGAATGGACTGACAATTCTTGGGGAGAAAAGGGTTGTGGGAAGTACAGCAAGAGATTGGACAAAAATCTTGCAATAATGGGAGAGGACATTGGGGAGGGGGAGGGGAGGATGGAGGGTGGGATAGGTACAGGGTGGAGGGGAGATATAGGGGGATAAAAAAGAGGAAACAATGTAATTAATAAACTGAACAATAAAGGGGAAAAAATAGCTACTCTAACTGAAAAAAAAAAATTTGTTTAGCTAAATGGAAAAAAGTATGGAGGTTACTCATAAAGTTAAAAGTAGAAATACCAGTTGATCCAACAATTCAACTTCCTGGAATATATTCAAAGGAAATGAAGCCACTGTGTGGAAGAAGAGATATCTGTGCTCCCTTGGTTAGTGCAGCATTATTCACAATAACCAAGACATGGGACATCCTGTGTCCACTGATGTGTGACCAGATAAAGAAAAGGTGATGTATGTCCTGCCATTTGCAACAACATTGCTGGACCTTGAGGGCATTATGTTACGTGAACTGAGTCATATAGAGAAGGACAAATACTGTTGACCTCACATGTAGGAATCTGAAAACCAAACTTATACGAAAAGAAATCATACTTGTAGTTGCCAGAGCAGGGGTTAGGGGGCTGGGGAAATTGGATGAGGTCGGTCAACAGTTATAAATTAAGCAAGTACTGGAATGTAATGTACAAGCATGGTGATTGTAGTTGGTAATACAGTATTGTGTATTGGCAAGTTGCTAAGAAAATAGATATTAAATACTCTGATCACAGGGAAGAAAAATATTTTTGGTAACTATGTGAGGTGATGAATGTTAATTAAATTTATTGTGGTAGTTATTTCACAATATACACATTATCGAATCATTATGCTATATGTCTTAAATTTAACAATATAGCAGTTATAGCTCAATAAAAATTGGAAAAAGAAAAGATTTACTAAGGGAATTTCTAATTTCCTTTCTTATCATGAATGCAGATGTTAAGACTTAATGCTAGCCAAAACCGGGTTGGCTTCAATGGATGGAGCATCGGCCTTCGGACTGAAAGGTCCCAGGTTCCATTCAGGTCAAGGGTATGTAATGGCTGTATCCCTGGCCAGCTGAGAGTGTGCAAGAGGCAGCTGATCAATGTTTCTCTCTCGGTGATGTTTCTGACTTTCTATCCCTCTCCCTTCCTCTCTCTAAAAAAATCAATAATAATAACAAAAAACTCTTTTTTTAAAAAAAAGACAATGCTAGCATTGAAATGAAGCTCGAATGTAGTCACCCTACATAATATTTCTTTGAAATGGTTATGGATTTGGGACTGAACATGTATGTTTTTCTTTATTTGCATTTTTTAGGGCAAGTTAATGCAGTATTCCTGGGAATATTGAGGTGGGTAAATGATTTTTTAATAAAATCTTCAAATTTAGAAAAATGTAATACAGAATGAAAGTACATTTTGTTTGTATAGAAAGTTGCTTTGAAATCGTTTCAAAGATTGATGCCAACTCTCAAGGTTGATTCTTTCAATAACTCCAAATGTGTTTTATATATTGGATATTCTATAAAGTCTTTATTCTATGTGTATGTCACCCCAGCCATCAAACTAGAAACAAGAGCACTGAGAATCTGAACAAATTTCCTTAACTAAAAATATTATTGAAAAATAATCATAATAAATAGGGTAAAATTCTGCTTTGAAAAATACTTTTGTAACTTCTTGGTGATTTAGAGAAGCCATAAAATTAATGTCTGGCATTTGTTCTCCACTTTTCTAACATCAACAAACCAGTCTAAGAATTAGCAACAATTTAGACTCAGCTGCTTGCTTCCATGAAAAGTTAGAAGGCGCTAACGCTCCTAACACGAATGCCAGCTTAGCACAAAGTGAACATTGGCCTCTCTGGGAGAATTCCCCTCTTTAAGAGGCATAGAATGAGCCCTGAATTCTGGCCCAGGGGGGTTCTCCCCGGACTTGAATTAAAGGCTATCTCGCTTCAACAAGTCACCTGGCAGCAGGCAGTCTTGTGGGGAGTAAATCCATCAGCTATCCCAAGTTGCCTCAGAATTAGTCTTTGTGTGGGTCTCAGCTCGCCTGCTAAAAGGCAGAGTAAACGTTTAGCCTCGTATTCCAGGAAAGGAAACCAAACTTTGTGTGTTGGACGTTGGTCCCACGCGGGAAGAAAAATCACTGAGCTCAGGTAGCGCTTTATGCTCAGGTGGACCAGATCCCTCCCCCTCCGAGTCCTCACAGCTGGCAGGGAATCTTTCAAATGAGCCAGTGGGCAAAGGGGGGGGGGGGGGGGGCTGCCTCTCATTTATTCTTAAAGGGCGTTTTTTAAAAACATTTTTATTTTTAGTAGCACAAATTAGGCTGAAGAAATGCTGCCCTGAGATGGACATGTTTGGAAAATCAGAGTGGCCCCAGAGTAAATACTGTTTTACTCTACAAAGTGTTCCTTTCCTTTGTAATTTCCGGTGAGGGGCATCAGGAGGATGAATTTGAGCAAGAATAAGCTGGAATTCTGAGTTAAATATAGAGTTGAAGTTATAATGCGTTTGTTTTCACATATTTAGTGTCAAATATGTAGCACTGGCTTAGAAGCAAGGACAGCTGCACTACTTATTTAAGAAAATAAGAAAAACCTAATTGAACCCTGGCCAGCATCTCTCAGTGGTTAGGGTGTCAGCCAACATACCGAAGGGTCTCAGGTTGATTCCTGGCCAAGGGCATGTACCTGGGTTACATGTTTGATCCCTGATTGCATGCCTAAAGGAGGCAACCAATCAATGTGTTTCTCTTACATCAATGTTTCTCTCTCTCTTTCTCCTTTCTTCCCTCCCTTCCTCTCTAAAAGTCAATGGAAAAATATCCTCGGGTGAGGATTTTTTCAAAAAGTCTAACTGAAATATTTTTTAACCATAGTTTATTTTGCTAACAAGCATAAGTTGATTTTATAGTAGGTTCTGCTTCAAATTTTTATTTGAATATATTTATATGTGAGATTGAAATATATGTGCCAATATCACCTATGTTCTGTTGTCACATACACTGAGTGGCCAAATTATTATGATCTCTGAACCCATAATAATCTGGCCACTCAATGTGTATGTGTGTGTAGATATATATTTTAGAGGCCCGGTGCATGAATTCGTGCAAGGGTGGGGTCCAGCCAGCCTGGCCAGGGGGAGGGGACATGGATGGTTGGCCAGCCTGCCTGCTGCTCAAACTCCTGGTCGAGGGGACAATTTGCATATTAGCCTTTTATTATATAGGATATACACTAAGTGGCCTGATTATTATGTGTTCAGAGATCACAATAATCTGGCCACTCAGCGTATTTTGTCAATTACTTAAATATATGGGAAAACCAGTTTTCTATAGAAAAGTTTGTTTAAATGGCAGGGAAAATGTATATTTGAATTAAAAGTTTCTCAAAGCTGGAAGAAATGTGAAGTCCCACATTTGGAGGCCTTTTTTTGTTCAGTTTTTTAAAAATTGCATCTTTAAATCTGGTAAAAATGAAATGGAGGATTGGAGAAGTTTCCTTTATGATGATGTGTTTATTTCCAGTGTGTTTTATCTCAGCTCAGAATATTTCTAATATGGGCCCATTTTCTCTAGTCATTTCATTCACTCACTCATCACTGGTGCCTCTGTTAACGGAAAAAAACAAAACAAAACAAAAAAACACATTGAAACCTGTAAAGGATTTTTGTGAGTTTATTTGAGCCAAACTGTCAACATATGCCAGGAAGCAGAACCTCAATGAATTGAGATAATGCTCCCAGAATGGAGGGTTACATCTATATTTATGCATTTGCAATCAAAGGAAAGGGACGTAGATGAGTTACATGAAATTCATTGGTGATAGATTAAGGAGGTGGGATAAAGCAAGGCAAGGAAACCTCTGGGATAGGGTAAAAAGTTAAATGATGGACATGTGCTTTATTTTACAGAGATGGATTTAGGATACTTTAATGTAATTAACAGTTGACAATTAACTTGATAACAATAACATGAGGGCCATTCGTTGGCCCTGAGGGGTCCGGGGTAAAAAGGAAGTTACAAATTAGCCAGACATCTCACAAATATGTTATCTTAGATGCAAAAAGGCAAATGGCTCAGTAAAAACTTAAGTCGATCTTTGTCAGTGAAAATACTGGCCTAGGACATGACTACCCATTATAACCTGTTTGTAGTTCAATATTTAATTTTCAAACCATCTTTTGTGCTTATTTTAGGTCTCTGAGTTTACAAGACCACCACGCAGGCCTCCCCAGAGCTTGTCAGGTTAGCCTGTGGCTCCTTTCGTCCACACCTCTCACATCTCAGAGCCTGAAGTACATTCAGGCTTCTCCACTCCTGGCCCTTCACGTGCCTCTCCTGCTCACCTGTGCCCTGCATTCTCATGTGACACAAAAGACTGGTGTTCTAAAATTGTATTATGTAGATAATCCTCTAATAGGAATTGAGTTTTGCTTTCTGTTGTTTTAAAAATGTGCCTAAAATTAAGATTTGCAAATTATGCTCTTATTTCTTATCTCCTAAATGCACCATCTTTGGTTGTTTGTTTTTCCCTGAGACTATAACTAAGAGAAGAAGGGGACCATAGTAGAATCTATATCTTTTAGGTTCTCTACTGCTGCCTGCTCCATAGCGGCATATCATCTCCTTCTGCCCTTGAACTTCAATATGGGCAAGATTAGGGCGGGGAAGGGGGCTCAAGGCACTATTTCTGCATGAAGTGGGATGTCACTGACTACCTGTGAAACTCAGGTGGAGGCAGGAGCGGGACTGGTTCTGCAAGGAATCGGGTGGTTGGGCAGCTAGCTGGCTCTGCCCTGCACCTCTGGCATCTTTGCATGAGTGGGGAGTGGAGGCCGCTGGAGATGCACCTCCCATATTTCTGTGATGACTGGGGACTGGTATATGTCCGTGAATGAGGAAACAACTCTTTAGCACAAATGACCTTTATTGGGAAGTGCAGTGTAGTCCTTTTAAAGCAAGTGCTTTGTAGCTGCTCGATGCTAAGGTTGGAGGGTGTTTCCTCTACGTGGTCAGTTCTCAGGAAAAATCAGAAATATATAGGCTGTTCAGTGTGCTACACTCCAATCGGATCTAAAAAAACAAAGATAAAACTCTATACCTAGTCCCAAATTTTGCCTCTTTCCCTTAGGAACTCCACCAGAACCCATCAATGGCATGGTGCGTGTAAACAGGGAAAGCCAGTTTGGAACAGTAGTTAATTATTCTTGTAATAAAAAGTGAGTTGGGCCGAGACCAGTTTGGCTCAGTGGATAGAGCGTTGGACTGCGAACTAAAGGGTCCCGGGTTCGATTCCGGCAAGGACATGTACCTTGGCTGCAGGCACATCCCCAATAGGGGGCGTGCAAGAGGCAACTGATGGATGTCTCTCTCTCATCGATGTTTCTGACTTTCTATCCCTCTCCCTTCTACTCTGTAAAAAATCAATAAAATATATTTAAAAAAAATAAAATAAAATAAAAAGAAAAGTGAGTTGGGAGCACTGTCTCTGAAATATGAGCCCCAGAACAGTAGTGTCAATCTCTGTCCCAGTCTTAGAGACACAAACTAGACGACTGCCCCCTGTACTTGGGGGAAAAAGTAAACAATAGGAGTTCTGGACAGAGATAACTTGAACATGGGCACATAACCAAAGGGATCTAAAAAAGGAGGAGGAATCTGTATCTGTATTATAAACCGGGGAGGGCACCATGCCCTTGCCAAGGTAGTCCATGTGAAACCTGGTAACATAGCCACTGGATAAAAAGGACCAGCCTGCCAAGTCACTAGAAGGAGAAATACTAGTTGAACGATGCAGTCATCCTGAACTGAGGAGGTGGGGATGGTAGCTGAGTTGAACCCTGCAGTGGTTAGGAGAGAAATCTTATGTGAAAGCAGTTGGGAAATGTAAGCAATAAAATGCACAGAGAGGGGACTGCAATGGAGTTCTTGCTCTTGACTTTTCCTTGGCACAGGAACTGAGCAGAAGCCATTGTCTCAAATTGGAGCAATTAGAGAATGTATACTAATTTTCAGTCACCATAATAAATTCAGAGAAATAAAAGTTAGCTCTGTATCTTAAATCTTCCTGCAAAGCTGCCCTTGATGACCAGCCCCAAGGGATAATACCTATGACTTGGCAAGTTTAATAAACTACCATAAGTCCCCATTCACCCCTGCTCACTTTGTCTGAGCCTGGAGATTTTAACACTTTTCCATACAGTCCCTTCTTTCTCCAGCCTCCCTTCATTTCTCTTCCCATTGTGAATAAGCCCAGAGTTTTTTTTCTTTCATGAGCAAACAAAACATCAGGACTTACAAGGGAAAGAAGACACAGCAATTGAGAATAAAAGCGACCAATCTGAGCAATCAGAAAATATTCCTCTACAAATCAGTGTACTCCAGTGAACTAGAGAATAAACAGGATATTAAAAATCTGATATGTGTGTGTTGACATAGAATCTATGAAACAATAGTAGGCATTTGTAAGATTTACCGATCTGATAGCAGTAAAGTTTATATATGAAAAAACAGGAGTCTAAAAGTGCAACAATAATCAGGAGATTGAATCCTGAAAAAAAAAAAAATAACCAGGATTAAATACTCCAGAATTACTTACGGATAAAACTGGAAAGTATATATATACGCATTCACACACACACATCCCAAAGTGAGAAAATGAAAGAAGAAAGAGGCAAAGAATTAATTAGCATATAATGGGAGATATTTTCTCAGGTCTTAAGAAAAAAACTAGCCTGTTTGAATCTTAAAAGCTTATTAAAAATATGTTCTTGCCCTACATGGAGAAAATTTATGAAATCCAGATATTTAAAAATGCAGCAACTATCCAGAAGTAAACAGAAAGAGGGAAAAAATCTACAGTGGCATTAAATGTCTCCTCCATACACTAAATACCAGAAATTGAGAGGAAATATTGTAAAATGTCCGTACTTAGCCAAGCAGTTATTTATCTATAAAGCACAGGAGTCTTACCCAAGCAAGAACTCAAACACATACCAATTAGATATACTTTCTGAAAAAAATGATTTCTACAAACAGCAAATTTTTTAAAGAAGAAATCAAAATATTAAGTGGCACAAAACAAGTTAACTAGAGTCACCAACATTGTTCTTAATATAAGTCTGAAACTAAGTATAATGACAGGACTAATTCTTGAAAGAGGACTGATGGAATATGAAAAGAGAATAATAACCTTGATATAAAAGAATTGATTTTACCAGTACAACTAGGAAGTTGGGGATGAGGTAAAGAAAAAAATAACTAAGCTTACAACATATATGAAATAAGTGTATAATGCATGTTCTTGATATAACAAATCAAGAGGACATGCTATTCCACAATAGTATAAAATTGAAATAGGTAACTTCAAAATTACAAGGACAATCAAAAGAGGAAAACTACTTGGTCCCTATAATGAAAGAGAAGAAAGAGCAAGGAAGCTTTCTATCCCTCGCTAGAAGCAGCATCAGCAGATAAGAATGGAGTTAGTCTCGTCCATGCCGAGTTCTAGCCCTCTTCCAGGTTGCTCACATCTGGTTGTGTACACACGTGGCGGATGGCCTAGGGAGTTCTGTTGGGTTTATTCCAGGAGGGCACTAATCCCATCCATGAGGGCTCCATCCTCATGACCAATCCCCGCTAAGGATAGGCCTCATCTACTAATACCACCACCTTTGGAGATTAGGATTCAATATGAGTGGAGGGGCGGGACATAAACATTTAGACTATTGAAGACACTATATGAGAGTGAAAAGGCAACTCACAGAATAAGGAAAATATTTGCAAAACATATATCTGACAAGATACAAATACATGCACCATATAAAAACACTTGCAATTCAACAATAGAAAGACAAATCACCTAATTTTAAAATGGGCAAAGGACTTAAATAGGCATTTCTCAAAAAAAAAAAAAAGAGAGAGATACAAGTGGCCAATAAACACATGAAAAGATGCTAAATATCTTTCTTCATATGGGAAATACGAATCACACTTCACACCTCTAGGATGGCTTTAATAATGTTTTAAGTGAGAATGTAGAGAAATTGGAACCCTTATACATTGCAGGTGGGAATGAAAAATTGTGCAGCCACTGCAGAAATGGTAAGACACCCGCATTATAAATTATTTTGCAATAATCAAAACAAATTAAATCCTATATTCGATCTCTGAGATGGATGTGAAATGAATTGAGAAAATGATTTGCAGAGAAGCATGTAGAGTTTATTCTCAATTGGAAAAATAATAAATTTGGATGAGATGAGGTATTCTATATACATATTTGTTTGAATGTACTTGGAAAAGGTGGAGTTACCTGAGAGGGGCTAAAAGTGAGAAAAAAATAGATGGTATTCTAATTGAATACATATATTCTAAAATGATTTTAAATTACTGAAAACAAATGAACTGATATATATATATATATATATATATATAATATGCAGAGTGTCCCCTTGGGAGTTCGACCGACTAGGAGTTCAGTCGCTCACTATGACATGTGCTGTCCACCAGTGGGCAGCGCAGAATGAAGGAAGGCCCCAGCTGTCAGCTGGGGAAGGGAGGCCCCGGCTGGCATCCAGCCAGGGATCCTACCCATGCACGAATTTAGTGCACTGGGCCTCTAGTAATTATATAGTCAAGGAGTGGGTGTTACCTGGACAAATAAAGCATAGATTATTTTGAGCAAAACATAGTAAAGTTTTTCTATCAAGAGACAGATAATAGCCGAACTGGTTTGGCTCAGTGGATACAGTGTCGGCCTGCGGACTGAAAGGTCCCAGGATCGATTCCGGTCAAGGACATGTACCTTGGCTGCGGGCACATCCCCAGTTGGAGGTGTGCAAAAGGCAGCTGATTGATGTTTCTCTCCCATCGATGTTTCTGACTTTTATCACTCTCCCTTCCTCTCTGTGAAAAATCAATAAAATATATATTTTTTAAAGAGACAGATAATAATAAACATAGGGGTACACGTACCTTTACACACACACGTTTTCAAATTTTTCTGGTAGATATCCTGAAGAAGGATTGCTGTGTCATAAGATAGTTCTATTCTTAATTCTTTGAGGAACCTTTGTACTGTTTTTCCATAGTAGCTGCACCAAATTCCATTCCCATTAGCAGTGTCCAAGGGTTCCATTTTCTCCACATCCTCACTAACACTTGTTATTTCTTGCCTTACTATAGGCTTCAGGTAGTGATCACACAATAGAGTATATAAGAAGTCACGTCATAAAGTTGTACACCAGAAATTTATATGCAATTAACCACTGTTACCCCGACAAGTTTTTTTTAAAGAGACATATAGTAAATACAGGGGTGAGCAAATGTAGGTTTATAGTTCATATGTAAAAAGACATGCAGGTTATGATTATTACAATAGCGCTATTAAATCAGAAGAATGTCACAATAGCACAGTGGACTTAGGTACAATCTCATATGTGCTAAAATTGCTGGCCTTTATTAATAATTATCTTCTATATAGATAAAAGGCTAAGTGACCCACCATACATCTGTCCGACCACCTGGCCAGTACATATGACACGCACTGACAATTTAAAAAAAATTTTTTTAATATATATTTATAAAGAAAAACTAAACACTCAAGTTGGAAAATGGTAGTTACTATCAAAAATTTTATTTTAAAAATAGCAAAAAAATATGAAACAATTTACATTCACTTGTAATATGAGAAATATACTTCAAAAAATGGAATGCTATATTTGCCTATTAGATAGGAAAACTGCCCTAGCTGGTTTGGCTCAGTGAATAGATTGTCAGCCTGTGGACTGAAGGGTCACAGGCTTGATTCCAGCATCCCCAGTAGGGGACATGCAGAAGGCATGATTCTCTTATCATTAATGACTAGTGGCCCAGTGCATGAAATTCGTGCATGGGGGAGCAGGGGTTGAGGGTGGGGGTTGTCTCTCATTCTGGCCTGCATCCTCTCCAAACTGAGATCCCTGTGAGAGCGGGCCTAAACTGGCACTTGGACAACCCCCTCGCAATCCGCTCCTAACCGCTCACCTGCCTGACTGCTTGATCACCCCTAACCACTCTGCTTGCTAACCACTCTGCAACTGGTCCCCTCTGCTGGCCTGCTAGGCCCCAACTGCCCCCCACCATCAGCCTGATCACCCTCAACTGCCCACCCCTTCCCCTCCTGATCACCCCTAATGGCCTCTGCCTTGGCCCCTCCACCATTGCAATCTGGGACCCCTGTGCACACACGCCCTTCACAATCTGGGACTCCCGGCGCCTGCAGTAAAGTGTGGTGGTAGCTGGTCTTCCCCCTGGCCTCCCATGGCCCTGCCCTTCTCGCGCGCATCAGTCATCTGGGATCCCTGCACTCACCCCCTTCACGATCTCAGACCCCAGGCACCCATGGCAAAGCACGGTGGTGGCCAGCCTTCCCGCTGTGCCTCCGCCGGCCTGGGGAACTGGCACTGCAGGCTTGCCAGGACCAGCAGCGCAGCGTCCGCTCCGCTCCCCAGGCTCATGGTGCTTGTTCCCCAGGCCATCCTGAGGCAGCAGGAGAGGCAGGATCACGCACTGTGCGGCCTCGCCCCCCACTTCTGATTGGCTGGTAGCATAGCCAATCAGGAGCCAAGGTATGGTCACATTTGCATGTTACTCTTATTAGATAGGATTCTATCTCTCCATCTTCCTTCCTCTCTGAAATCAATACAAATATATATTTTTTAAAATTATAGGAAAACTGACTAAACTTAGGGGTAATGGAGGCTCAGGGGAAAAAATGCTCTGCTGAGTCTTATTGGTGAAACTTTTCTGGAGGGCAATTTGGAAATATATAGCAAAAGACTTAAAACTATGCATAGCCTTTGCCAAATCTACAAATCTTTCTTTTGAGTAGTCATTATGGTCTGAATCATCAATCTTTCTTTGAAGTCAGTGAAGTTTTTATTTGTTTCTTTTCATATTTTTTTAATGTGTTTCTTTTTTTCTAACAATGAAGATGAGTAACAACTTCTGTTTCCAACAATAGGAGTCAGATAGATTATAGTCCGTCCAAGTAATAACCAATAAATAGCCACTAAAAATGATGTGGGGAATACTATTGGGTAATGTGGTTCATAATTATCAAAGAAGGTAATGCTAAGTGAAGTAAATCACACAGAAAAAGTCAGGAACCATATGATTTCACTCAAGTGGACTATAAGACAAAACGATAATGAAGAATCACGACAAACAAAAACTCATAGACACAGAAAACAGTATAGTGATTACCAGAGGGAAAGGGAGGCAGAGGGGGTAGTGCAGGGTAGAGAGGGCCGATTGCATAGTGATGGAAGGATATTTGACTTTGGATGTTGGGCACATAATGCAATATATAGATAATGCACCAAAGAACTATACACTTGAAACCTATATAATTTTATTAACCAATGTCACCCCAATAAATTTAATGAAAAATGAAAACTGAATTTAAAATAAAAAAGGTTAGAACACCAGTGCACAGAAGTTAAAACATTTGGTTTAAACTATAGGTGAAGATTTGAAGAGGTTAAAATTTTATCCATCCTCTTAGAAAAGAAACTGCATTTGTTTGAGAAACTACTTGGAGAAAAAAAAAGTGGAGATTAAATATGGGTAGGATAATCCTGGTACAGGTTGTTGTTGTTGCTGTTGTTGTTGTTGTTGTTATTATTGTTATTAAATCTGTGTAATATATTTATTATTCCAGAGAGGGAGACTTTGGGAAAGAGGAGCCAAAAAGGTGGCCAGAGCTGCTCTTCAACATATAACCCTCTCCAAATAGTAAACATAATAAAGTCATAAAATATTTGGGTGTGAGTGGGACTTTTCCTGAAATTCCCAAAGGGCTTGGGCTTTGTAGCTGAATATTGTCTCCAGAACCCTGAGCCATAGACACAGAGAAACATGAGGAAGTAAGCCCTAAGAAATCTGAGAACTCATGGCCATTGGGTGGAGGGGGGTTGGGAATGTACACTTAACAGTTGTGAAATTTGTGCTCCAATTCAACCAGCTCTGTCTTCTAAAGGTAAGTGAGCCCAGTTGGCATCTGGGTTACAAGTATATTTTTAGATGAAAAGTGAGATGGATCCATAGCAAAATATTAACTATGATGAGTGGTATAATTATGAACGGTGGTACTTTTTATCTTTGGGTAATTTATAACTTCTCAATCTGTTTGTAATAAATATATGTTTACTTTCATAATCCTATCTAATAAAGAGGGAATTGCTAATTGATTGTCACTCTGTCACAAATATGGCAGCACCCACAGCCAATAAGGAGGGAATGTACTAATTGACTGCCACGCTCTCAAAGATGGCAGCACCCACAGCCACAATATGGTGGCACCCAGTCCCCTCAGCCCCCCAGCCGCCCAAGGCTGCCTGAGGCTTGTGCTGCTGGCAGCAGCAGCAGCAGAGTTGTGATGGGGTGTTGCTTTCCCCTGATCACTGGGTTTCCTCCCGCACCTGAGGGCTCCCAGACTGTGAGAGGAGGCAGGCTGGGCTGAGGAACCCCCTCTCCAGTGCATGAATTTTCAAGCACTGGGCCTCTAGTCTATATCTATAAAAGACTAATATGCAAAGTGTCCCCTTGGGAGTTCAACTGAGATTGGGAGTTTGATCTCTTGCTATGATGTGCGCTGACCACCAGGGGCAGCGCAGAATGAAGGTCCTGGCTGGCAACCAGAAGGCCCCACTCAGCCCTGATCACTGGCCAGGCCTAGGGACCCTACCCACGCACAAATTTCGTTTACTGGGCCTCTTGTCAATATAAAATTCAATGTAGACTTCTTAAATAAAAGGAGGCCTGCTGCAGAATTAAATCTGTGAGCTAGTTTTAATAGTTGACAGCCTATTGCATCTTCATAGATTCCATCTACTGCTAAATAGTTGAAAGTACATGGATAGGGAAAGATAGGAATGGCACCCTATCCCAACCCTTAGCCCCCTCATCCCTGGAGTCAGCTATTTGGCTCTCCAATGCCTCTGCGCACTCCTCCGCAGTGTTTATATGGATTCCAGGGAAAGGAATCTTATCACTGCTCTTGGGCAAAGGTTAACTTCACGGCTAACCAAATCTCTAATGCCAGGAAAGCTAACAATTAGGCTGTAATAAAAAGTCGTCAGGGAGGCAGAGATCAGCTCAGGAAAATTTACAACATCATGGCTACAACAGCGTATTGGTGTCTTACAAAACCTTCAAAGTATTCGCTGTTTTTACAGCCATAGGTAGGCTGGATGCTGCATCACTTGGTTATTCCAGTGCTTTAACTTAATCATAATGAATAGATGGAGAGCAACATTTATAAGCTTAAAAGTCATGATCTTATGCTCTTAAGGTAACTTTTTAAAAGTACATTTTATTGATTTGTTTACAGGGAGAAAGGGAGAGGGATAGAGCGTTGGAAACATCGATAAGAGAGAAACATCGATAGGCTGCCTCTTGCACACTTCCTACTGGGTATGTGCCCACAACCAAGGTACATGCCCTTGACTGGAATCGAACCTGGGACCCTTGAGTCCGAAGGCCGATGCTCTGTCCACTGAGCCAAATTGGTTAGGGCTTAAGGTAACTTTTAAATGGATGATAGGAGACAGGCAGAGAAAACATATTAGTGCAGATATGATTATCTTCTTTCCTTACTCTACTGGCTCTCAAATGGCTAGTTTGCAGAAATTTTGAAGATTAAATACTTGTTGGAACAGTTGAAGAAATTTTACAACATAGCCAAGAAAAAACAAGTTAATAATAAGTAAAATTCAATTACTACCTAACTATAAAAGTGACTCTATGTGTCTACATATGTGTTCACTGTCTTTGTTATATCTACCTGGTTCCCATCATCTTTACCACCGTTTTTGGATGAGATATTTTATCGGTTGAGATTTGATTCAGCTATGAAAGACAGAGAAAAACCAAATGACAGGAACTTAAACAAAATAGTTTATTTCTCTCAGGTTAAGAACTATGAACAGTGTAGGTACCTCATATGGTGTCCCCACAATCCACAGAAACCTGGGATGTTTTCCATTGGAGATTCCATCTCATCTCCTGATCTGAACTCCAGCCAGCAAAAGAAGAATGGAAGAGTGTAACCCCCATTCCACTAGAGGCACTTTTCAGACACTCCTCTTACATCCTTCCAGCAAGAAAGCAGTCAGATGGCTACACGGGCAGGCGGGCAAGCTGAGAAATGAACCTTTATTGCAGGTGGGCATGGGCCAGTTAAAAACACAGGATTCTGGAACTGATGAGGAAGAGGAAAGTAGATACTGGAGACACTTATAGTTTCTGCTAAAAAAGGGTTAACTGTCCTGATTATGTATCTTATGTAATCAAGAGGCAAATTCTAATCTGGTCCAGAACTATCTCACTGTTAGATGACATTGCATTAGACACCTGACCTTTCACTTAATCAAGGTTAGTCCTGCTGTACTTTGGAACACTTGACTAGCTTAGCAAGAATCCTTTGTGACATTTCTTGCAGTAACAGTATAGAGACATAATAAATAAAATATAAATTATAAACAATGATGAAATATTCCAAACCCGTGGCCTACTTTGAATGGTTTTATGGCACTGTGGGTGAACCCCCTGCCTTTCACATTTAAATGGCAAAGGTGATTCACTGTTTTCTCTGAATTTTCATGGTAAAGTCATCATTCTTTCCTTCAGTGAACACATACTTTGTGAGGGCCTCATGTTTGAAAGACTCTAACCTAGAGCTAGAGAGGGTACATATGTCAATAAGACCTCTTCCCTGCTAATCATGAAACATTTCATTTCATCGATGTAAGTACACGTAGATAACATGACTGTGAGGTTCCCTAAGGACAAGTATAAAAATGTTCCATGGTGAGTGGAATTATTGAGTTGAGTTGCGAGGGAGTAGGAAAAAAGACGGATTAAAGAGATAAGAATTTGAGCAGCAAATTCTTAGAAACAAAGGACTAATTTTGCACATGTTAGTGGCCTTTCTCCTTTGAAATCTCCCATGTTTTAATTTTTCCTGTAACTTATGACATCCTCTTGCTATCATTTCCTCAAGATAATGATGTTACATGAGGGCTGTCTCAGGAAATTTAAAATCAACCCCTAGTGGAATTTGTAATAGTGTATGGATAATTACTTTTAATCTAATCGTGCATCCTTGCATCAGTAATATTTTTGACATAATGACCAGTGACTGTTTCAGGCAGTTGTAGTAGTTATGATCTAGTACTCACCGTGGGATGCACTGTCCATGGGAGGTAATAAAAATATAGTAATTGCCAAGGAATCTTTGACATTTACAAGGTCTATATATGATCAGCAGATTTCAGTAGAATAATCTGGGCATTTAAGGAGGAAAAGCCTCCTCCCCTCATCCTTTTGTTCCTAACATTTGCTCAGTCTGCCTCTGTGAGCCTCTTTCTGGCCATTACAAATGTAGAGGCAAGAAGGATGGGGCGGGTCTCTGTAGATGTTCTCTGCTTTGCTCACCCAGATGGAGAGCTGTTTTTCCTGGTAACTCACTGATGAGAGTACGTGGGATGTCACAGGGCTGTCCGAGATGGGGTTTGAGTTTAGGGCACAAGGAGTGGCCCCGATCTGTGTTCAGCGACTTCTATAGATGAAACTATCATGTCTGTGATGTCTGGCTATGATGTCTGTAGGACCACTGAGTTACTATTTCTGACGGCTTTGCCCATCACAGGATACAGTGATTCTTTTTTTTTATATTGTATTTTATTGATTTTTTAGAGAAGAAGGGAGAGGGATAGAGAGTTAGAAACATCGATGAGAGAGAAATATTGATCAGCTGCCTCCTGCACACCCCCTACTGGGGATGTGCCCGCAGCCAAGGTACATGCCCTGGGACCTTGAATCTGTAGTGAACATTCTACCCACTGAGCCAAACTGGTTAGGGCAGATACAGTGATTCTTTAGAATAATTTGGCAATGAGTTCCTGTCAGCTACTGAATTCTAGTCCCTAATGAACAGAGACTCTTAGCTAGGCCTCAACCTCAAAACCCATCAATATTTAGACTGAAGTGAGACAGCTGAGTGTCAGTGAAGTTAGATAGTGTGCCCCACTGGTGGAAGCTGCTAGTGGGGAAGAATTGAGGCTCTGCCTTGGACACGAAAATAATATTTTCAGCCCTGCCTGGGCAGCTCAGTTAACTGGAGTGTGGTCCCATACACCAAAAGGTTACAAGTTCAATTCCCTGTGAAAGCACATACCTGGGTTTCCTGTTTCAACCCTGGTCAGGGAGCGTGTGGGAAGCAACAGATTGGTGTTTCTCTCTCACCTTGATATTCCTCTCTCTAAAATCAATGGAAACATATCCTTGGGTGAGGATTAAAAAATTACTGTTTAAAAAATACTTTTTAATAAATTTCTTATAAATACCATTTACTTTTTTTAAAAAATCCTCACTGGAGGATATGTTTTATGGATTTGAGAGAGGGAGAGAGAGAGAGAGAGAGAGAGAGAGAGAGAGAGAAAGAGAGAGAGAGAGAGAGAGGCATCACTGTTAGGAACATCGGGGATTGAACAGGCAACCTATGTGTGCCCTAACCAGGAATCAATCCCACAGACTTTTTGGTGCATGAAACAATGCTCCAACTTGACTACACAGGCCAGGGCAATGCCATTTACTTTTTAAATTTGTAAACATTTTGCAAGGATTAAGATCTAAAATAAAGAGACATTTTAACTGAGAAGAGAATATATATGCAGTTTTTGTATTCAATTTAATTAGAACAAAATACAGATCCAGGTTATAAGCTTGATGAGCAAATTGGTTGTATCCCCCTGAAAAGCCATTTATCAGTTTAAGTGAGCAATTTCCTATAGCACAGTGTAAACAAATGTATCTTCCTACAACAAATTTGACAGCGATTGACGTTTTAATATTTCTCAGAGGATACCAGCACAAACTTTAAAAACAGAATATCACAGCAGAGCTTCTTATGAACCATCTAGTCAGGACACAATTTCATGATAAAATAATTAGTAGAGATGTCAAGTGAAGTTAACTCTTCATCCTTCCTAACTAATGTTCTCTGTGTTTGGTTTGACATGTCAATACACTTCGCCTTTCTTCATCCCAACAACGAAAGTGGACATCGCCCGCTGACTTACATAAGCAAATGTCCTGTGTCAATAACCTTTTCACCTCACATTTTTCACTTAGCACTACTGAAACTTAGTTCATTTAAAAAAAAAAGTTTAAGGCTTCTAAAAATTAAGACTGGATTCAAGTAGGTGGGGCTTCTAATTTTCTTTTTCTGTACCAGTCTCCAGTGGGAACCACCCAGGACAAATGAGATAGTCAAGATGACCTCCCATCTCCTCCCTTAACAACTACTTCATTCCTCACCTCTATGCCTCTTCCTTGTTAATGAACCAGAGGATCCAATTCCCAAGTCTGACCGTTGGTTTATTTTACCTACATAATTTAAGATAATTTCCTCCTATTAGTCATCTCGGGTATAAAAATGATTGAACAATTGTTCCATAAAAATTATTTATTTACCAGTGATTATGACACAGCCATTCTCTCTCTGACCGGTGGCAACCTGGGATGTGTCGCGGTAACGATCATGCCCTCTTTAGCCTGAAAGGTCAGGGAGCAAAGCTCCAAAACAGCTAAGTCACCTCCCATAAAACATACTCTATGTGTGTAATCTAGGAAGATTTCAACACATTTCTAAGTTCTTACTTTTGGGCACAACTTTTCTTTAACATTGAAGAATAGCTCTTAACTATTCCTTTTATTTGTAATTGGAATACAAATATCCATTTTTTTTTAAAGAACCCACCTATGTATAGCAGAAATCCTTTGTTTACATCTCAAAACATGGAGAGAAAACAAAATATTTTAGAAGCTCAGGAACTAGAAACACAATTCCTTTTTCTTTTTTTCTAAGTGCCTGGGACATGGAGTTGGGAAGAAGTTGGGGGAGGAAAGGAAAAGTGAAAGGCAGGGGTGTGCTTCCAGGAGGGAGCACGCCTAGAAACACAATTTAAACTGACAGCCTTAAGGAGGCAAAAGGGAAAGTGACTCATTATTATGCTTAAGGCCTTTGTGGAAAAAGAATGTCATCACAAATTTAGAAAATTAGTCCAGTTTGAATTCATCACCATGCCTACTCATGGGCAGGATTAAATGCTCTATTTTTCTTGATCAATGGGCTAAGAAAAAAAAAATGTTTAACTGCCTATTCTAGTAAACTAATGCAATTGGAAATTTCAAATCTTCTAAATGTGCTATTGATAAAACGGAATTTTGACCTAAATTTGTAAGCTTGGGCCTCCGCTGGTTTGGCTCAGTGGATACAGTGTTGGTCTGCACACTGAAGGGTCCTGGGTTGGATCCTGGTCAAAGGCACATGCCCAGGTTGCAGGCTCATTCCCCAGTAGGGGGTGTGCAGGAGGCAGCCAATCAATGAATCTCTCTCATCTTTGATGTTTCTATCTCTCTCTCCCTCTCCCTTCCTCTCTGAAATAAATACAAATGTATTAAAAAATAATAAATTCTTACTTTTGACCTGCTTCACAAATGCCACTTATTTTCCTGTTAGAAATGGTGATGCCTACAATTAGGGGGAAGAGGTATTAAGCTTCAGTAATCAGAATGCGGAAGTCCCTTCTCCTGGAGGCAGTTGGGTTGATTAATCATTCTGTCACAGGTCCAGGCTGATAAGCTGAGAGGTGAGGCTACGTTGGGAGGATTGATTATTATTATCTGTGGCTCAAGCTTTCACCGAAGGGAGGGAAGGGCATAAAGGGCCTCAAAGTAAAGAAGGAAGCCCCGTGAGAGACACAGAATAGGAGTGGAGAGGACCTCCATAGTTGTCAAACCCCAAGAGGAGTTTATTTCAGAGTAAAAGAAAACCAGACAGGAAGGGGATAGTATAGAACAAGACTGCCTGCTTTGTAGGAGACACAGGATCCAACCAGGCCTAGAAGAAAAGGGTGAAGTCTGCCTCTGACACAGGAGACAGTTCAAAAACTGTCCAGGATTCATTTGGTGGTGGTGTTTAGCACACTCATCAAGTTGAGTGAAGATTTCCCGAGCACCGTCCTGAGCAGGAAAGGCCTAAGGCTTGTTCTGTATCAGTGAAGTCAGGCAAAAATCTCTGCCTTTTATGGACTTTGCACTCTAGTGGAGGGAGAGAGACTGTAAACAAGACACTAAATCATGTATACTAAAGGTGACAAAGGTGACTCTCTGTGCTTCCTGGACTTGAAAGTCTATTTCTTTCACCAGGTAGGGGAAGTTTTCCGTCATTATTTTTCAAATAGGTTTTCAATATCTTGCTCTGTTTGTTCTGCCTCTGGCACCCCCATGATGCGAATGTTGGTATGCTTGAAGTCCCAGAGCTCCTTACACTATATTTTTGGAGTCTGTTTACCTTTTTCTAATTCTGGTTGGGTGTTTTTTGCTTCCTCATATTCCAAATCACTGATTTTATTCTCAGCATCCTCTACTATTCTGTTGATTCCCTATAAATTATTCTTCATTTCCATTATTATATCCTTCACTTCTGAACGGTCCTTTTTCTTATCTTCGATACAAGTCCAGAAAGTGAAGAGAGTCCCAAACAAGATGAACCAAAAGAGCCCTACATCAAGACACATCATAATGAAAAGTCCAAACATTAAATGCAAAGAGGGAATCTTAAAAGCAACAAGAGAAAAGCAGTCAATTATCTACAAAAGAGCACCCATATGACTGTCAGCTAAACAGAAACTTTGCAGACCAGAAGGGAGTGGCAAGACATATTTAAAGTGATAAATAGCAAGGACTTATAATCAATATTACTCTACCCAGCTATCATTTAGAATTGAACGTCAGATCAAGAGCTTCACAGACAAGAAAAATCTAAAGTAGTTCATCACCATCAAACCAACATTACATGAAATGTTGAAGGGTATACTAGTATTTAAAGAAGAAGGAAGAGGAGAAGGAGAGGAAGAAGAAGAAGAAGAAATTTAAAAAAATATGAACACTAAAATGGAAATAAATATCCATCAACAATTGAATTAAAAAGTCAAAATAAATGAACAAGGTATCTAATGAACAAAATAAACTGAACCAGAGGCATGGAAACATGGAGCAGACTGATGAATCTCAGAGGGGACGGGGGGAAGAGATGGGTGGGAAGAGATTAACCAGAGAACATAGATGCATTGTCTATGGACATAGACAAAAGGGTGGTGAAGACCTGGGGTAGAGTGAGAACCAGGTCGAGGGGGACAATCGTGGGGGGAGGGTTGGGGAGAGGAATATTATAATACTCTCAACAATAAAGATTTTAAAAAAATATTCACCTTACCACCACCGAAAACAGTGGGATAAAGGCAATGAACAAATATAGCAGAGTAAGGGAGATCAGGAGTAGAGGCATAGGGGAGATTCATTTTAATATGATGGTTAGGTCAGCCTCATTGAGTAATAGTCTAAAGTGAGATCATAATTGTGTGTGTGTTCTTTCTGCTTTTGTCTCATTTTAATTTGTTAGTAAATGCTCAAACCGCTTATCTTTTTTAAAATAGATAAGTTTCGTATGCTTTGTTTAGAGAAGGGTGCAAGAATGAAGTGGTCAGAAAAAATATGAGTAATTGGGCCGAAGTAGTACATACAGAGTCCACATCAAAAAGCAGTGTTGTGACAATTAGTGGTATCTTCCAAGAGTTGTGTTGTGATCCATACAACTGCCTCTCTTCTTCATCAGGGAATTCTGCTACAACTCACTACCAAGTGAAATAGTAGTACATCTTTCATCTGTTGTAAACTTACCACCGGGTTTCAGGATGGTCATGGCTTTGACAGACTAACACTGAACTTTGTGAGCAAATCTGTTTTAATCTCATACCACAGTTTTGATGACTTTGTATGTCTCCTCAACTGTCAGCCTGCCCAGATTCACACATCTAATTACTCTGTGTATTTCCTCCCATGCCCCAGCATTGGGCTTCCCCACATATTTCTGTAAGGGCCTCTGTCCCATATTTACTTTTCTCTGTCTTCTTGGTTCCCATTACACTCTTCATCATCCACCCTGACAGGTCCTCGTGAGCAGAGACCAAGTATAGGCACACAAAAATAATTTTTATTTAATGATTTTTGACCTCTAGTTGTACAGTAGTCAAGATAAGTAATAAGAATAGCAACAGGGAATAGATTTGTTTACAAAATGCTTTATTATTTATTGTCTTCTTTGGTCCTCAAAACAATTCTGAAAGATAGGAAGGCCCAATAGTGTTATCCCAAAGCACAGAAGACTATGAAGTTCAGAGACATTCAGCGACTGACTTAAAATCATACCAGTAGGAAGTTGTAAGAGTTAGGGTTTTACTCCCAATTATCTGACTCAAAATCTCAGCTATTCCATTGATAATTTTAGTTGTCCATTTCTGAAGCTGATTCTGTATCATTGAAAGTCAGTGTCCAGAACTGTGTATAGCACAAAACTGAAGTATTTCCTTTTTCCCTCATATCCCCCCATCCCCCCACCCCCACCTCTATTTTGTTGAATTTGTTTTAGCTACTTGAGTATTTTGAGCTAATATCCTTCTGTAGAAGAGCATGTGATGTTTCCTTTTATACACTATTCTGAGTTATTAGCCTATGGGAAAATTATATTTCTGTAAGAGCCTCTGCCATATTAAGGCTTAATGAAAATTTCCCTCTCTGTTCACAGACTTGCAAGTTCTTTCTGTAGTTTAACATCACTGGCTTGACATTTTCCTGATGAAAAAAAATGCTTCTATCTGCACATTTGATATTTCACCGGTATTTACTATATCAATAATTTGTGACTGATGTTAAACAAGATAAGTCATGTGCCAATATTTGAGGAATAATACTGTTAGACTGTTTCATTCAGAGCCTATTTGTCCTTGCCTCTTATGCATTCCCATTTATCTGCAAAACAGCCTTCTTGTTCATAGTCAGATAAAGCTTTAAAGTTTTCCTTGGTATGAAGCATGGAGTGACAAATCTATCAAGGCCAAATCTGTAAAACCTCCTTACATTACCCTATATTCATATTAACCACCATTATTAACTGGGTAGTCATTCGTTCAACATATACCCCCTGAGGTTGCATTCTCTCACACCCCATGTAACACGCGTCATCCAAGATGACTTTCAGGCCATTACTCATATGACCACTGAGTCATTGTTCCTAGGAGGCCCATCCCACAGAGCTGTACAACTCACGACTCCTTCATACACAGATCTCAAGTTTGCCCTTCCTGATCCTGTGACAAATTTGACTCCTGAATCACAGTTGTCTTCTTTGTCTCAAGTGTTGTACTCATTTATTTTCCATGAGAGGGTCAAGACTGGGTAATGAGGAAGGAATAGAACATAGTAGAGTGATTTACATTTTGGGCTTTTGTTCTTAAATCCCTAGTACTAAAGCCTAGAAACCTAAATGTACTGGTATTGCATTTATCATTTCATTTGTGTAAAATGAAGTGCTCATTAACCCCCAAAGGGGCTGTGTAGCATATCACATGAGACATGGGCTTTGCACTCACTAAATAGCTTTATTACCCTGGTTAAGATGCTTAATCTCACTAAAGTTAATTTTCCTTGCCTGAAAAGTAGTGATAATAATAGCTTCAACCTCACTTAACAGAGTGTCTCACTTGTGATGAAAGTTAAAAAATTTATCTATTGTTATTTACACATGATTGTTACTAATGTTTAAAAGAGATTAAATGCTTCTTTTAACTGTCCCTTCTCATATATTTTATGAAAACTACTGATGCTCTCTTAACTATGCGTACTAATTGTACAGAAAACAGAATTTATATCGTCACTACAGGGGGGAGGAAGCCTTGTGTGAGATTGCAGAACAAAGTGACTTCCACTGAGAAGCTCAAATGTCACAGTCATGTAATGTGCTGCGCATCCAGCAAGGGCAGGTCCAGTGAGCCTGAGGTGGGGCACGGAGGGATTAAAGAAAAGACAGACAAGAGCATATAGCTGAGGCTTGGTGGATCTCCCGTGGCTGGATGAGGACGTGGAAAAACCAAACTTTAAAGCCGAGGCTTTATTTTACAGGCAAAGAAAAACAAGGTAATGGTCAACATGTTTACAACGTTCTTGTGAGTTTCACCTGTTTTGGCAGCACTTGCTGGCCTCCCACAACCCGTTAGCTACCCAGGAAGGATCTAGAGAGGACTATAAGGTTAAGCTTAATTAAACTAAGAGGGCTCTGCCCTCCAAGCTGGGACTTGTTTGTGGCCTTGCCACATGTGTAGCTACTCCCTACATTGTAACGAGATTTACTAATCAAAATTAGTTTGAAAACAGGGAAATGTATTGTTCTAAGGCATAGGCACTTGTCTATAAGCAGTTTAGAGTTCCAATACAACATATAGGATGGTTTTAGTATTTTTTTCCTAATCCAAGCCTTCACCTAATCTTGAAAAGTAGAATTTGATTTTTTTTTAGATATCTTTACAAATATTTCAGAAACATAAAGCAAATTATGCCTTGAATTTCAAAATGAACAGATTCATTTCTTTCAAAACTAAAATGTGTTTTAATTAGTTTTCCCATCTCTTTCTCCCCTGTCAATTAGCAGTAGTACAGATGCAAAAAACGTAAAGAAGTGAATATCCAATCACATCCCAAGAAGGCCGCTGTGATCACGCGCAAAGTCTGCAAACAAATCGGGAACATAGCAGGTACCTAACACACAAATGGAATTCAAAAGCTTTTCAACAGCTCAAGTATCGGAAATGGAAACAGGATTTAAATATGCTTTTGCACCAGGCGGAGCACTGACTCAGAAGATGGTAGGAAGTCCTTCAGGGGCTGGGAACGCCGTTGCTGCTAGTGTCTTTTCTTGGATAGTTGTTGTTTCCAGTGACGTGGGGTGAGGACTCCGTCTGTGCTGTGCACAGGCACCGTTTTTCATAGCATTCCTATATTTTTGTGCGTTTATGCAAAGAACCTTTGAGAAGTAGCAAGCTTTTCTTGTCCGTGTGGTACCCAAGCATTTGCCACGTGGGTGGGCCTCCAAGTCCTCCAGCTCCCCTTTAACGTGCAGGATCAATCTTTTAAGGATCCAGGGGAGACATTCACTATTCACTTTCCCCGGCTTTCCCACTTTATCTGAATTCTGTCCCTCACCTGAACTCCCATGACCGCTCCCTCCTTTCTGTCTTCTTCCTTTCGGGCTCGTTGCTATGTCTTATTCCTTCATTCCCCTTATTCTAGCAGCCTTCCCGCAAGCTGTTGTTTAGTAAGTTTTCAGCTGCTTGCTCAAGGTTTGGAGTAAAAAAGAAAAATACACTACAATCCAAAGTGGCACACTGTAGAGAAGGGAATATTAAAAAAAATCACTGCTAAAAAGTAACTGTTTTTGTAAATAAAGTTTTACTGGAACAGAGGAGCCACACTCCTTCATTTACCTGTTGCCTGTGGCTGCGTTCATACCACAACAGCAGAATTAAATAGAAGAACCGAGATCCAGAGGCTTCAAGGCACACACAACCAAAATATCCTCATCTTTCTTTAAAAATATATATATATATTATATTGATTTTTTTTTTTTTTTACAAAGAGGAAGGGAGAGGAATAGAGAGTTAGAAACATTGATGAGAGAGAAACATGGATCAGCTGCCTCCTGTACACCCCCTTTTGGGGATGTGCCTGCAACCAAGGTACATGCCCTGGACGGGTATCAAACCTGGGACCTTTCAGTCTGTAGGCCGACACTCTACCCACTGAGCCAAACCGGTTTCAGCTCCTCATCTTTCTAATCACATAGAGAGCAATCCACTTGGTCCTTCCTCACTCTGTCTATGCCGAGCAGTCCTAACATTTCCTATCCTGAAGATCCTGAGGCCGTTTTCAGAAACAGCAGCACCAGAAGCCTTACAAAGGGAGGAATTCAGCCCCTCCTGTAGAAAGCAGAGTTTTAAAAAATGCCACATTTTTTGGTAAGTTTTCCTTCTTTTTGTTATACCTCTTTCCATATCAAGTGTGCACCTGACATGTGAGATTTATATTGAGCATAGGGCGGTGCAAGGGGCCACATGAAAATGGAAAGAGATGGGAGAGGCATTTCTAGTTAACTAAGATAAAGCCAATTCCTTTTTCTCTAGACCAACCAACCAAAAAAAAAAAAAAATGAATTTGCAAAACCCTGTGCTTATTTGGTTTATACTCACTTTGTTTTTGTCCAAGAGCTTGTTTTTCATGACTATTTATGGAAGCAAACAAAATGTGTGTTGAGTTTTTAAAATTCAGAATTGGTAATTAACTTTTTAAAGATTTAATAATCATTGACCTTGATCTTTCTCAAATGAGATCAAAGCATTTACATATACCTGGGGAATGTGTGGCTAGCATACCAAGGAGACAGGGAAGTCTCAAGGGAAAATGGCATAGGGAAATAATTTTTTCCTAATGTTTTTCCAATAGTTTGACGGAAAAAATAACATTACTTCTATATTAACACAAATGTATTATAAGGAAGAAGGTAAATAATGTAGGAGATTTTAAGATAAAATAAGTCACAAGGTTTTGCGTTTTCCGGATGCCTTAAGTTAGCCTCCAACGGTCTTAGGGTGTTGCATTTGTTTTCCTCTTCTGTCAGTGTACTTTGATAGAAAAGTTGTGCAAAACTGATCCATATCCAGCTATGCTGCCACAAAATATAAAAGACTATAACACCAGACTGTGAGGGTAACGTTTGTCTTTAAAAAATTTTATTTAAAAATATTCCAGAAGACTGCTTAAAATAGCATTTGATTTACCCCATTGCAGACCTAAGTTACATGAACCCAGCTCTGGAGTCACTGACCCACGAAGCTCTCACAAATTCCCAAATAACTTCAATTTAATTTGACGTCTCTCTTTGGGACTCACAGAATTCCCTGTCTATTCCAATCCTATCTAATAAAAGGATAATATGCAAATTGACTGTACCTCTGCTACACCCACCAGCCATTCCCACCAGCCAATCAGGAGCAATATGCAAATTAACTCCCAACCAAGATGGCTGCTGCCCAAGGCCGGAAAGCCTCAGTCAGAGGCTTTTTCCAGCCTTGGGCACCTAGTGATTGCCGTGTGATGGGGCCAATCACTGGCTGGCTAGTGGCAAACTAAGACAGGTAGTGACAAGCTCAGTCAAGCAAGGTTCTGGGTGCCCAAGGCCGGAAAAAGCCTCGGCCAGAGGCTTTCAGCCTTAGGCAGGCTAGAGGTGAGCCATCAATAGGACATCCCCTGAGGGCTCCCAGTATGTGAGCAGGGGCAGATTGGGCTGAGGGACCACCCTCCCACCCCAGTGCATGAATTTCATGCACCAGGGCCCTAGTTCTTAAATAAGTGATTTTCTTTTAAAGTAATCTGTGCTTATTGTTGAAAATGTGAAAAATGCAGAAAAACATAAAGAATATAAAAATTACCTATAATAGCCTTCACCCACTGGTTAGTATTTTTTAAGCTTCTTCATATTTTACATTTACAGGATCTCACCTTGAGATTATGTTCACTGCATAATATTGAATCTGTATTTTTTATCCTCACCAAATGACAATCATTTCCTCCTCATTAAAAACTGTATATAAACACATCCCATTGTACTTGACATTTCATTTATTGGTTTTTGCCTATTAACACTATGGCTTTCATTTACTTGATCATTTATTTATTCTTCAAGCAATGTATAGTCACTTATAAAATACTATATGTGTTTTAGTCACTTATAAAATACACATATGCTTAGGTGTTTTCTTTCCCATGCTAAATTAACTCAAGACTAGAGACCACATTTTAAAGTTACCAAAATTTTTGAATATAGACTTAATCAAATGAGGAATATTTGGGAAATATTTGAGAATGAATTTATCAAAATTTAATTTTATTGTCAACTTTTTGAACACATTCTTTTACATCCATCTGAATCTCAAATTTTGTACATCAATGGTTGGCCACCTTCTAATAAAAAGGTAGGAATGACTTAATGACTTTACCTCAGAGTGCTCTTTTAATAGTGGAGTTTTGACCACATGTGTTCTACAGAAGATGGTTAATCATTTGTGGCAATATCTCAGAGACAAGGTGTGACTTAGAGTCTGTAACAGGCTGAACACCTGTGAGCTCAGGACAGGTATAGGAGTAGTGGGGGTGATACTGGTAAAAAAAAGCACACTCCAAAGACAGGTGTTGAAGGACATGAGAATGCTCCCCGATGGTGTATGTAACAGATGTGGGGATAATTTGTGAGCTAGAAAGAGGGACCAGGTGGCAATAATTACTGGAGGTGTCAGGGGGAACTGATGGGGCTCATCAGGATCTGTCCCTTAGTGGAAGGACAGTGTTCCCGGCCTTGAGAAAGAGGAGAGGCCTCATCCTGGCCAAGGAAGCATTTGGACACCCTAGACTATGCAATACCTCCTTTCAGTCTTGACTGTGGTAAGTGCAGGAGGACATGCTCCTCCCCACTGGGTCCGGTGTACTTCCCCCTGCCACGGCCATGGTCAGAAATAGGGCCGAAGGAAAGAATTCGTGTGTTACAACGGACCTGTGGGTTTTCTGGAATAGGGCTCTTTTTATTAATTTGCTCACCTCTGAGAACACTTTTGACAAAAGAAGCAACGAGGAAAGGTCAGTTAATAATTAATCTTTCTTATCTACTTAGCTCATGCCATACTGTCTGTGCCCTACATAGCTACCACAACAGCAGAGGGCAATAAACCCCCACATTATTCTGAACTTGCAACGTATGTGTAACACTAGCGGTGATGATCAGCATATACATTCTGGGTGGTTCAATTGTCGACCCTGCTCCCATCTACATGAAAATTCTTATTACTTTAGTGTCCTTCCTTGACAAAAAACTACAAAGCATGAGAACACCTCGAATTAAAATGCTCTTCGGAAAGGAGCCGATTCATTTCAACAGAATAAGATCTGAGACTCGAAATTCTTTTCTTTTTTTATTGATTTCAGAGAGGAAAGGAGAGAGCTAGAGAGATAGAAACATCAATGATGAGAGAGAATTACTGATTGACTGCCTCCTACAAATCCCCTACTGGGAAGGGGGAGAGAGGGATGGAGCCCACAGCCCCAGCATGTGCCCTTGGCCGGAATCGAACCTGGGATCCTTTAGTCCACAGGCTAACACTCTATCCACTGAGCCAAACTGGCTAGGGCATGAGACTCAAAATCCTTGAAGTGACTTCATAGAGCTGCCAACATGTGCAGGCAAAGATGCTGAAGCTCTCCCAATTGCTAAGGAAGCTTTCTCTTCGGTCAGAGTCTGGATGCTGGCACTCCCTCTTCTCTGTGCTGAAATGAACACACTGTCTAGTCAGGGGAAAGACTACACTGAGGACATATAACTAATCTCAGTTACTTAAAGGAAGAAAGTGTTGCCTAAGATTCCTGTTTACATGTTTGTCGTTTTCCTTATTTTCAAATGTTTATAATATGGAATTGGGCTCATTAAGGAGAATTTGGAAAATGCAGGAGTAAAATATGAACCGCAAGGGCTGGGCCAATTGCTGCCAAAAGCTCTTTCTAGAGCTAGAACTTGAACTCTATTTTGTTTGCCTTTGTGTACACTTGTGAGATGTGAGTTCACTTAAGACTGTGAAGCTTACAGTAAATGAAACAGATTATCTGCACCACTGTAATGAGAAAGGAATAAAAGGTTTTATCTTTGCAAATTTACTTAGGGAATATGCTTTGTAGTATGTTTATCATTTTAAGCCATCTTACCTACAGAAAACAAAATGAATATGCATCCCTTCTGAGAAATGCCCTTCTTTCTGTATTTGACTGGCTTCAGAATAGCTGTTATGGGTGTGGCCTACCTCAGTAATGCCTTTCTGGTAACAGCTATTGACTGGCAGGTTTTCCAGGTGCAAATAGAGGTGGTATTGTTCCCAGGGCCAACATCAGAAAAGATGGTTTTCTTCCGTGTATAATTCCCCAGGATAGTAGGAGGCCTTTTCTGAGGGCATTCACAGTGCTACTGAATCCTCTGCTACCCCCACCTCTGAAAAGCATCATGTAAATATACTAATGTAGGTGGCAAAGAATCATCTAACATTGTTTTATTTTCAAGAAGTTGGCCTCTGTTTAATGATATCCACACACTTTACCTCCATTCATAAAGCCTTAAAGGAGATCTAACACACAGCTCAAAACCTGGTCTGCCAACATGCATAGTTTCCATTCTCTCCTTGTTTTCTTTTGGCAGTTGCATAACATCTTGAGGGGAAACTGGAGGAACCACCAGTGTTTACCCTCCTACTTCCCTCAAGGCCTTGACTCTCTTGGGTCAGAACTCTCCTGTGAATGCCATCACAAGTGATCTCAAGACTAAGGGCATTAGCAGGTTTCCACAAACACTTCATTTAGTAAGCAATACATAGTTATTATGTACCTACTATGGGCTATTTGAGCACTTGAGACAAAGCAAGAAAACTCTATTCCTCTTTCATGGAGCTTGTCCAGAAAAACAAGGAACAAGGTTTAGAACTTATCAGTTGGAGCCTCAAGTGAGTCAACTCCAAATTTATGATACTAAATATGGTTTGATGCCTTGGCCGGTTTCTCTCAATGGCTAGAATGTCAGCCATTGGACTGAAGGGTTGTAAGTTGCATTCCAGTGACAGGTACCTTGGTTGCAGGTTCCCCAGCCCCTGGAGGGGCACGTGCAGGAGGCAACCAACTGATGTGTCTCTCTCACGTCAATGTTTCTCTGTCTCTCTCCACCTTCCTCCCCCTCCTCCCCCCACTTTCTCTAGAAATCGATGGAATAAATATCCTTGGGTGAGAATTTTAAAAAATGGTTTGATGATTCCAAGGTACAGAAATTTCACTGATAGGAAGAAAGTTCAAGTAAATCCCAATCATTAAATCTAATCTAGTATCTATAACTAGGAAACCAAACATTAGTTATATATTTTTCCCTGTTAAATCTTGTCATGAATACACACACACATACCACCACCAACAACAACAAAACCAAAATATACACCTTACTTCCAAGCCTAGAAATAAATGGGGAAGTTTTCCCCCAGCTTTACTGAGATATAATTGACATATAACAGTGTACAGATAGATGATTGTAGAGAACAGATTCTCTGTTTGCACAAGTGCCAAATTGAGCCACAGAACATTTCTGTTATATCACAACTTTACAACTATAATAATGAAGACAGAGTCTAATTCCCCCTCATTGAGTTTCCTATTTGTTGTCTTATACCTCCTTCAATTTAAGTGTCATCATGGAGTGTCTACACTTAATCAAGATTCTGAAGCCTTCATTTTATACATCACCTCCACACATACTATTTTAC
Source organism: Antrozous pallidus (assembly GCA_027563665.1). NCBI lineage: Eukaryota > Metazoa > Chordata > Mammalia > Chiroptera > Vespertilionidae > Antrozous > Antrozous pallidus. Next base: position 33,481,702 of record CM050527.1, on the reverse strand, counting down.
AGCTCCGCTAACAATCCAAACATTGTGTTGGTCTGAGAGAAAGAGAAAATTCCATGATTTGTTGAACCTTGAAAGCTGTTAGTATATCTCAGATGCTGAACTTTTTAAGTATATATACAGTTTTATCATTCCAGGAGATGTATCTGAGGTTTGTATTGAGAGCTTCCCTTTCTTCATCATCCTCTCATTCCTTAACCTTCTGTGACAGTTTCTATCACCATTCTATGATCAAAGTAGACGTTGATATATAACTTGGGTTATTAAATTTTTTTTCTTTTCCTGATTCCAAACATAACCTGAGTCAATATAGAAAACTGAAAAGCACAAAAAATGAAATATGCATAATCGTGTCGACTGTTAGATTTTTTTTGGGTGGTATACTTCCATCTAATCTCTTCTTATGCATATCAATCAAATACTTTTGTTTAATAAAAGGAATACCAAAAGGCACATACTGATTTGGAATCTGCTTTTTTTCTACTAAAGAATAGAGGATAGTTTCTTACATTAATATTTTTTTTACACTGCTTACTGCATAGAATTCCTTATACTTTCTGGCAAAAATTCCTTATACTTTCACTAGACACTTAAGAGCTTATATTTTTTTTCCCAAAATTATACATTTTGGCTCACAGGTTTGATGGTCTCTGTGGGCTGAATTCTAAATGCAACTATTTGCTTTAAAAGTCAAAGCAATTTAAAAACTTCAGAAACATACAAAAATTATGTTTTGTGGGACCTGGTCCCTCCCAATGTTTACTCACATTGTTTGACATTTTTATCCTTTGCAACTAATAGAAAGAAAATGCCAATTCTTTTGTTTGTTCTTTTAATATTGGTCATATCCTCGGTTTTTGTTTAATTAATAAAGGTTTACTCACAATTCTACAAATCAATCTTGCTCATTCTTATATTTCTAGCATTGAGAGACTGTTTCATCAGAAAAATTCTCCTTATTATTAATTCCTATATATCCAAACAATAATGGTATTCATCACTTCCAAGAATTTGCCATGAATACATCCTTGGCCTTAACTTTTCCACTCATGTATATTTCCTCAATAAAACAATTAATTGATCAAGTGCAAGGGCCCCATATGTTTATGGCCAGGTATTAATTTACCTCCCCAGGGGTCCTCTCAAGGGAGTAAGGGGCAGAGTCATTTCATTTACATTAGGGGCTGGGAATGCAGTGGCCAAACCATCTTGGTGATTTTGAAACCTAGCAGGCATTGAGAGGATTCAGTAGCAGACCTTCAACCACGGAAATCTCAATGCCGTCCCTAATTATGCCGAGTTAATGCCAAATGTTGAGCAAGGGCCCTAGCACTACTGACAGTCTGTCTGGCTCCCAGGACAAAAGTGAAGCCCTGGGAGTGCTGGTCCCTAGGCGACCCCGGTCTGGGCTCTGGGTTTCTATTTTCAGGTCCATGAGCTTTATTTTTCTATCCCGGGCTCCGGAAAGGGCGCAATGATGACTGGGCCAGCTCTAGTTTCCTTTCCACTCTTCTGAGTAGGGTGGTAACTGCCTGTTTAAGGACACGGTGGTGAACCACCTTTTCCCGCAAACATGGTCAGGTGAAGAACCGTCAGTCTCCCGCCGGGGTGGGCGGAGCCTGAGCTGCCAATAACCCGCCCGGAGAGAGCGCGGCCAGGCCACGCCCCTCCTCAGGCCCCGCCTATCGCACCGCCCCTAGCGTCGCTCACGTTCGGGCGTGGTCTAAGCCACGCCCACTTTAGTTCCGCCTTCAAGGTTTCTAGAGTCTGAGGGTTGCTGGGTCGGGTGGTGGCCAACAGATTCCCGCTCACCTCCGGGAACATGACGGCTTCTCGCGGGCCTCCGAGGGCGCCTGCTCGCCGTTTCTTCTCTTCTCGGAGCTTGGTTGGGAATCTTTTGGTGACGCTAGTGCTGTGGTTACCTGCATCCACCGGTAGGGGCCTGGAGAGGGCTGCGCTCCCGGAGCCAGCTGGAGCGGGGCGGGGAGAGGTTGGGGTGGTGGGTGGGGTTAAGGGGTAAGGGGCTTGGGCAGAGCTGCCCCGGGTGGTGCCGTGCGCGGCTCCCGGGGAGGAAGTGCCCGCTGTTTGTACTGAGCCGGACAGGATGGGGAGCGCCGGCTTGCTCGGGAGTGCCCCGGCGCGTGGGGGTGTTGCAGGGTCCGCGCCGCGCCCGTGGGGGGTGTTGGCGCCTTGTTTCCTGCGCGGTTTGACGCCTCGATGCTTGCGCCTCCCGGGGTGTCGGGCCGGGTGTTATCGGGTGTGTGCTTACGGGAAGTGGCCTGGGCTGGGGTGCGGAGTGTGGGACAAGGAAGCGCCCAGTTCCTCTGTGTGGGGGCAGGGCGGCGTGCTGAGCCCTTGAGCGAGACGCGTGGTTTTGGAAGGGCGCTCGGTGCTTTTGTAATTAAAAGTTAACGGGATCCTTGTTGCCCGGATTCATATTAGCAATGATCTGCTGACAGTTGCGCCGGTGTGGTCTTTTTTTCCCCATGAAATATACGCAGTATCCTATTCGATTACTAAATGTATTTTTTTCCCCATTAGGTTGAGTCATATTTGAGGGGCTACCCAAAGTAACCTAAATACGTTGGTAGGCAAACCCAGTGAGAAATTAGTATCCCGAGAAATGGACAATAATGTGGATAAGGTTTTCCCCCACAGGTCATAAACTGAAGCTGGGACTTACGAAATAAGTTTCGTTTTTCGTTGACTGGATTAAGTATTTAATATGCTAAAAAAACAAACCATGCTTATTGTATAAAATAAACACAAAGGACAAACATTGAATACTTTATAGTGTATTACCAACTGTCGTTATATGCATGTGTGTTTATATACCCAGTGGTTTTTAGTATCCTACTACATAGCATGGAGTTTGCTTGCTGCATGCTCTCCTTAGGAGAACTCATTCAATAAATTATTTGCCTTGTATGTGCCAGACCCTGTGCTGGTTCTGGGGACACACTGTTGACCAATAACAAGCCATTCCTACTTTCATGATCCTTATTTCATTCTTTGTTTGCACACGCACACACAGGAACTGTGTTTTTCTCACTGTTAGATCCCCAGTGCCAGACACATAGTAGGCAATCAGTAAATATTTGCTAAAATTTATTGGGACTAAGGAAACTGTAATACAAGTCTTCTTCCCCCTCCCGTTTTAATTGATTTTAAAGAGAGAGGAAGGGTGGAGGGAGGAAGGAAGGGAGGGGTGGAGGGAGGAAGTGAGGGAGGGAGGGCAGACAGACAGACAGACATTGATTGGTTGCCTTCTGAACCCACCTTGACTGGGGATTGAACCCACAACCTGGGTATGTGCCCTGGCTGGGAATCAAACTGGTAACCTTTCTATGCTTTTGATGACACTCAGCCCTCTGAGACACACTGGCCAGAGTCAATACTTGTCTTTTAAAAAGTATAAATTTTAATGGATTTCAGACAGGAAGGGAGTGGGAGACAGAGATAGAAACATCAATGATGAGGAAGAATTATTGATCAACTTCGTCCTGCACACCCCCACCCCTATCAGGGATGGAGCCCACAAATAGAGCATCTGCCCTGACAGGGAATCAATCGAACCTTGACCTCTGATGCACAGGTGGAAGCTCAACCGCGGAGCCACACCAGCTGGACTTGATGCTAGTGTTAAAACCCCAGACAGGTGCTCCGGAGGTAAGGAGCATGATTCCCTGACAGCATTTCACAAATGGCTGGTGAAGGGAAGGCTTTTCTGCTCTGGAGACAGGCCAAACTCTGCCACTGTGGGGCTTCTGCACCAACTCATTGGTGTTATTATCCCATCAGAGGGACCTTCTGTGACCATCCTATCTCAGGTACACACACACACACTCTCGCTCTCTCTCTCTCCCCCCTCTCTGCCTGCCTCCCCCTCCCCCTCTCTCATACACACTCATCCTAACTTGTAATTGCCCTTCCAAAACAATGTTTTTGGTTCTCTTCACACTAGAATACAGAGATCTTGTGTGTCTTGTCACACTTGTGATTACAAATGTTCAGTTTTGCCTCAATATCAACATTCTTGTATAGCTATTAAGTAGCAGGAAATTAAATATAATATTCAGCTGGCTCTTACCAGCTCGAGAACCAAACTCCTCCCGCCTCTTGGAGGAAGGTTCTGTTATCTGTTTCCTTAAACAAATAGGCAGCCACATACTTCACGAGCAAATGAGTTTATGCGGGAACAAAAAAGAATTGTATTTTAAGGACCTGTGGTCTACAGGTGAACCAAGAACAAGCCCAGAGGAAGGAGAGGAACTGAAAGTTTGAGGTATAGTGACTTCTCATTGGCTGAAATAGGCAATGAGGAGTCTTTCTCTTCCTCCTGTTGAGGCAGCAAAATAGTATCACTTCCTGTGTGAAATGTGTGGTAAGTCTCTAACATTTGGGACCATCGATAATGTGTTGCTTATGTGTGTGTGAGTGTAGCCTCCTGACGCCATTTTTTAATTTAATTTAATTTTATTTTTTAAATACATTTTATTGATTTTTTTACAGAGCGGAAGGGAGAGGGATAGAAAGTCAGAAACATCCATGAGAGAGAAACATCAATCAGCTGCCTCTTGCACGCCCCCTACTAGGAATGTGCCCGCAGCCAAGGTATATGCCCTTGCCGGAATCGAACCCCGGACCCTTCAGTCCGCAGTCTGACGCTCTATCCACTGAGCCAAACCGGTCTCGGCTCCTGATGCCATTTTAAATAAGATTTTTATTTCTTAATTTTCACATGCCCCCCTTTAATTTTTCTCCAAAATCATTGCTGATCAAGAGTCAGGTCTTTTTTGATTCAGTGGCCTTTTGTTCGTTGATGCCAGAAAGGACTGTTGATGCCAGGAAGGACTGTTGCTAAGTGTCGTGTTCCATGTCAGAGGAAAATGTACAGGTGTAAACCTATCATTTGAGTAATAGGGATGGGGAGGGGCAGTGAGATCTCCCAGGAATTACCCTTCTCCAGTTTGCCTCTTAGAGTAGTGAATCCCCAAAAGCATACTCAGAATGGAAAGAAGTAAGAGCTTTGGGAAGACATACTGCAGGTATAAAACATGAAGCAATTAAGCAATATTGCTCTCTCAAAAGAAACTGGAACAAAATGTCTTATCAATAAGACAGCCTGTAGGTTGCAAATTCAGAGACTGTGAATTGGATAAGAATCCACGATGAGTTAATAGTCTTATGAAAGAGAGGCTTCTGTGAGTTTTAAACCTTCTAATTGGCTTGGTCTGAACATCTTGGGGTAGCTGTCTCATCAGGTGTACTCTGCATCAATTTTGGGAAATTTGTTCACCCTCAGATCTCCAAATGGGGTGCAGGTTCAGTCAGGATTAGGTGCTTTTTTCAGATGTGTCTCGTGAATCCAGGAATCTGTTGCATGGAGTTTGGCCCCAGGAGGGTTAATTAGCAGGACCTGACAGAGGCAGGGCCTTTGTAGCGAGGTTGCAAAGAGCCTTTTTCAATAGATGAAGCGTCCAGGACACACAGTGTGTTGTTTAAGGTCTTCATCTCCCTGGAGTTCACTGTGAAAAGATTACTTAAAACATGGTTGATTTCTTGTAAAATTTTTTTATTTATTGAGGGAGAGAGAGAAACATTGATTTGTTGTTCCACATTCATTGGTTGATTCTTTTTATCGAACCTACAACTTTGGTGTATCAGGACAGTGCTCTAACTAACTGAGCTACCCAGCCAGGGTAGAAAATGGTTAGTTTTGATAGAAGAACTTAATCATTATAATATTGAAGTATATCTCCTTTGACCTGTTGTCCATCAAAAGAGGCAGGGACTGGGTGCATTGGACTATGTGTGACTATCTCCAAGAGTGGGAGTTTGAGTTCTAAAGGAGAAGGATCTGGATTGTTACTAATAGGTGCCCACCAGTATTGATGCATAGATGCTATCATTTTGTCAGTGGGCCAGTGGTTTAATGCGTGTACAGTGGTTGGACTAGGTTGTTATTTGGCCTGAAGCAGGGCTTCTTTTTATCAAATCAATTGCAGTGCTTTTGGCCAAGGTATTTGGAGGGTTTCTGCAAATTTTGTCAATGAGTCTTATTGCTGTTAGTGCATTTGACTAAACCTGAGGTTTGAGTATGGTCAGTGCAGTGAAAGTGTTGTCAAACCGGCCATACAGTACAAAACTGTCAAAGCACCTGACTGGTAAGATGGATTCCCTGATCCCTATGGGCTCTGGAGGGCTTTCCTAGATGAGGGTGATCTTTTCACAGGGATTTTAGCCACAGCAGAAGCAGTAGCTGTCTGCTGGGAAAGCTTCAGTCTAGTGAGAAAACACACAGAACACGACTAAAATGTATGCATATCCACGAGATGGAAAAGCTGTACGAAATCCATTTGCCAGACATAGATAGAGTGGTCCATTAGGCAACTTAAAACGTCTGGCAGCAGATGGATCAGACTTTCCTGGCTTGTACTTTAGACAAGTAGGACAAATAAGTGCTTTTTGTGGTCTTATTAATAGGTGCCCCCCAATATGGATGTATTTTATCAGTGGGCCAATGGTGTACACTAATCAGAAGTGGGAGTTTTAGGGCCTCTAGTTGGACTGGGCTGTATTTGACTTGAACCGGAGCTGCTGCTTTTTATCAAACCAACAGTTGTCAGATTTCCAACTTCGTCTTTCTTTTCCTGAAAAGACATTGCTAACCAGTTTTTTGATGTTATCATTTGGGGAAATATCCCTTTGGCCATACCAGAGGTTTGGCTGTTGTTGGTTCCTTTCAAAGACTGCATTCCTTGTGGAGTCAGGTTTAGAATGCCCTGGGATCTTAATAATAAATAGCTAAAAGTATAGCATCCCATAATTTCTGAACATAGAGGTCATTTTTAAATTTCAGCTGGAAGTAAGAAAGCCAGGTTGGTTCTACAACATTCCAAATCATGACCTATTCTGAAGGCATCTCTCCTATCAGTAGAAATATCAGCAGTTAGGCCCTTGGCTAAAATGCAGGCCAGAATGAGCTTGGGGGTGGGGGGGCTGTAGTAGCCAAAGGCAAAGGTTCCACTTCAGTTACATCAAACAGTGGTGATATTGCATATACAGTAAAATATTTGCCATTTCAATAAGAATTAAAACTGAAACACGAGACGTCAGCCTTACCCGAAGGAGTGTCCTCTAGATCTAATTTTAAGTTTCATCCTTTTCTGGTCAAGGCCTTGTTTCCTCTGAGTGGCTTCGGTTGGCACTTGCCTGACTCTTGAAATCAGGCTGTTTCACTGCAACTGTGATGATGTTCTTCAGATTGATTCCTTTTGGAGCCAGGCTGCTTCTACTGAAACTTGCTGGCCTACAGTCCACCTTTGATAATGTTAAAATACTATTGCTAAGAATAGCAGTAACGGAAAATGGGCTCAGCTAAGCATAAGTATTTTGACATGAAGAAATTTAATACTCTAGTAAAGGGAAATAAATATAACTAAACCAATAGAAAAAAAACTTAATAAAAGCAAAACCTGAAGAAAAAAATTAGGCTGAAGAAAAAATTATGCCTTGCAGATATCTCTGGAATAAGCTGGCTGAACAGTGAAGAATTTAATTTTGGTCTAAGAGTGTATAGACCTGATAATTATGCTCATTCAGCTCTGTTCTAGGTGCCAGAAATGCAGTGATAAATGATACAGTCTGGAGGGGAATGAAAATAATAAAGAATTACAATAGGAAAAGTATATTGGGGTATCATGATGACATCCCAGTATTTTGAGTGACAGATGTCACAAGAGCCTCAAAGAAGAATTGGCATCCAAGATGTTACTGAAGGATGAGTGGCTGGGAAGAATGACAGTGTCTCTCGTCAAAACTGAAGTAAAATAATGCATGGAGGCCTACAGTCCTAAAGTAATTTAAGTAATTTAATGGACAACACAGGAATTGAATAGAGCTTGACAATAGTGGGCAAGAGAAAACAAGATTGACATAGTGGCAGATTTTAAGTCTGTTAGCCCTGCCAAGGAGCCTTATACATTATCCTGAGGGCATTGGGGATCCATTGCAAACTACCTGACTTGGAAGGCCCGTGGTCACTGTGTCATACCAGTATTATTCTGGTAACAGTATGAAAAATGAACTGAGTGAATAGTGCCAAGGTAGGTAAGGAGACCAATCCAGAAACTCTGCTCACAATCCAGATAAATGATAATGGCTGTGGAAGTAAGGATAGAACTAGAGGATGAACAGGCATTCAGTTGTGGAAACAGTTTAACTAGTTTGCTTGGTATGCCTGTGAAGAATCAGTGGAGCACATTCATTATGTTATTTGAGACAGCATGACACTTCCCAAGGGGAGCTGTGTGGGGTACTGATTTGATATATAGGATTGGCGCCCCAGCCAGAGATCTCGAATGGAGAGGTATCTGAGAGGTAGCTCTTTTTAGGGGCAATGAAGTCATGGGAGTATATGTACCCGCCCAGGGGGAGTCTGCAGCATGAAATAAGAATTCCTAGAACTGCCTATTAGAAATGTCACATTATCCAATCAGGCGGAGAAGGGAGAGCAGTTAGAGGACAAGCTGTAAACCAGGTGGTCATGCTGTCTAGGGAACCAAAGAGAACTTTCCAGTTAGACAGAGTGACCAGTAGCTCCAGATGTCCCAGACTGGGCAACTAAAACTACTGAGGACGAAAGGGTTAGGAGTCCTTGAAAAGCAAGGAGGCAACCTAATGACTTTGAAAGTAATTTAGTGATTTCCCTAGGCCTACAAATGAGGCCATTAGAAATAAAATTGGCAGGTGTAGATGCCAGTGTTTGCATTTTGGGAGGCAAAGATAGTTTAAAAATAGGGTGCTGTGTAGACAGACAGTGGGAGGAGGAGCAGGATTGTCAGGTTTCACTGGGGTTCCTGTTTGGTGAGACACCATGGTTTTTTGAAGGCACCAATTTGGGCAGGGATGTGTATGCTCATGTCAAAGTGATTTTAATTTTTTAAATATATATTTTATTGATTTTTTTTTTTTTTTTTTTTTTTTTTTACAGAGAGGAAGGGAGAGGGATAGAGAGTCAGAAACATTGGTAGGAGAAAAACATGGATCAGCTGCCTCTTGCACACCCCTTTACTGGGGATGTGCCTGCAACCAAGGTACATGCCCTTGACCAGAATCGAACCTGGGATCTTTGCATTTTTGGCAAGTGTAGACAAGATGAGCAGTTCTCTTGATCCATTGCAGAAAACGATTTCATTTTCCCGAAACCCATCTATCTGGAACATTGCCGAGTTTTCTGAATGCAGCCCATCATCTTTCTTAAGGTCATCTATGTTAAAGTGTAGCATTGCAGCCAAATAATAATTATGTTTAAACTACCTAGGAAAAACTAAGGCAAGGTGCTATTTTTCTGGGTCCTGGAATGTTTAGTTTAAATATTCCCATAGGAAAAAAATTCAGTGTTCTGAGCAAAGGAAGAAATTTGCTTATTAAAAGATGTGGTATTGCATTGAATTATTATAGTGTTTATAGCTTGTGTTAAACTGGTTGCCGACATTGACATACACATTGGTGGAAGCATGTCTTTCATGGTCTATGTTAATGGGAAGAAATACTTCAAATTAGTTGAATGGATTAAACTATCTTACCGACTTTTATGGAAAAGTCACTACATGTGAAAGTCGTATTAGGCATCCTCTCTCCTTTATCTGCTTTCAAGATAGTTACTGAGATTGAATGCATAAAACAAAGGACACTTATTTAATTGTGGGAATGCTGTTACATGATTTCTTTCGTGATGGTTCCAGGAAATTCTAGAATGTTGTGCATTTGTTTCTGAACAGAATTGTATAGAATTTCTGGCCCATGTTTGTTTTCCTTTTGAAAATGACAATATGTAGCTCAGGGTATTCAGTAAATGTAATGTTATCTATAATAATAAGAGCATAATATGCTAATTAGACCAGAGGTCCTTCCGGATGACCTTCCAGATGAAGCCAGGGCTGTGAAGGAAGCCCGGGTCCCAAGTGCCAGAGGGAAGCCAGAGGAAGGAAGGCCTACTCTTGCAGGAATTTCATACATTGGGCCTCTAGTTTATCAATAAAAAAGCACTGTTATTTTAAACAGTGCTTTTAATTACTAGGGACTTTGGTTTGCTTTTTGCATTTGTTTTGTTTTGAGCAGTTGAGTGAGGAATATTTGGATATCAAGGGCAGCATAGTGGAAATGTTGAAAATATTTGCCAATAGGTGGATGATGGAAATGAAATGTTGGACTGGATATATATAGAGATATATAGAGAGTTTTAGAATTTAAAATATGATAAGAAAGAAGAGTAAAATTTCACGTGTTTAGAGTTCTCTTTACTGGTCTCTCAATCTGAAACAAGAAAAGAAGAAAAGATTCCTCAGGGAGTAAAATAGATCTACTTTAGGCCCTTAACCTTATAGGAGAGGCCTCTGCATTCTTTTAGCCTTTTAGGGCTTTACTTGATGTGCCTCCATCACATTATTGTATGTAATTGTTCTAAGAGATTTGTTAGGTTTTCAAGCCCACAGATAATTTACAGGAAGGCAAATTGCTGAAGTAGAAATGACACGGGAGTGAAAACTACCCCCTCCAAAAATATCAGAGGTAAAAAGTTCTGAAAGAATAGGGATACACAGCCCGTACAGCTGCCTCAGGGAACTACTGAGGTCATGTATGATCCATTGATCTGTGAAGGAAGGTTAGATTACTGTTGACCCTTGAACAACATTGGTTTGCACTGCCTGAATTCACTTATGCCTGCATTTGTTTCTATAAATACATAGAAACTGCTGGTATCTAAGTTTCACGTCCCTGGAAACAACCAACAGTATTATCCATCTGCAATTGGGAATCCGACAATGCAGAGGACACACTGTAGGCATTATTCACCACTGTGTATAAGTGACCAGCATGCAGGGTGTTTTGTATCCATGGGGTGTTGTGGAACCCATTCCCCGCTGATACAGAGGAAACGAATTCAAAAGTCACCTGCGGATTTTCAACTCCGTGGGAATCCCTAAACTGAACTGCCGCATTGTTCAAGAGTCCATTGTGTAAAGTTATGTTAAGAAACTAATTTTTTTTATGTGAGGTATTTCAAAGTAATACAACTTGATTTTATTTTTATTATTTTTTAAATATATTATTGATTTTTCACAGAGAGGAAGTGAGAGGGATAGAGAGTTAGAAACATTGATGAAGAGATGCTCATTTCACTAATATGAAATGAAGACTTATATTCTGAAAGAGTTTAGCCCATATTTCTATCTATGAAGTCCACAATACTCAAATAATAATTACCTCTACCCGTAGCATTTCTTGAGCATGCAGGGGGCACAGAGTGTAGCAGAAAAGAAGGCATATGACCCTGGCCCCTAGGAACTTGCCTCCTGAGAGGAGACCGAGCCTGAAGTGACAAGTCACCGTCAGTTTCCATTTCAAAGTGTGCAAGAGGACTCTGATCTAGGGCTACAGGCTGTAGAAGTTGTCTTAGGGGAGAGGTGAGTGTGCAGTGAACTGAGAAACACTGGGGAAGGACGCACACCTATCAGTATATTTTAAAACCAAAAATATTGCTGCTGTCTCTTTAATTTAATGTTGGCTGAATATTCACCTTATTCCCTGAGAAACCATAAGCTCCCCAAGGACCTGCCAGAATCCGTGGCTGGTGAAAAAGAGAAAATACTTGACTTTCGTGTCTTATTCTCTCATGCCCAGATGCCTGTGATGAGATACCAAGATATGAATCTATGAAAGCCAAGGGTAATCCTATGCCCCCTGTAAATGCTGGGTTCAAAGTAGACTATGAGTGTCGCCCAGGATACAGGCTTATTGTTCCTCTTGTTCGTCCCACCGAAACTGTTTGTCAGGATGACGGCACATGGGCACCGAGGCTCCAGGAGGCTTGTACAAGTAAGTAAACAAAACCTCTTAATTTTACTGCTCTGAACATTTTCAAACATTTTAGACCGCATATTCTGCTACTATGATGGTTTTCTCATGTGGATGTAGGTTTTAGATAGTCATGTATTTTTTCAAGTTTTGATAAATTTCCAGGGAATCTGTTTCTTGTTAGTTGTCTGGGTAAATGTGGATCTTAAGTTTGGCCTTTTAATAGTTAAAGAAAGAAAAATTAGTATTCTCACAGTAGAGCAATGTAGAATTTTGGTTTTGATTCAGATCTGTTTTGGAGATTGTATAAAACAATGAATCTTAAAAATTTCTTTCAGGAAAATCATGCCCATCACTAGCAGAGCCAGTAAATGGCCGAGTAGAAGGAAATTTTGAGTTTGGTTCACAGGCTACCTATTCTTGTAATGAGGGGTAAGTAAAGGAAATAGGTAAATGTTACTACTTCTATTTTTGTTTGCTTCTCTTCTGAGTATTCCCATAATGTTGATTTAATTTTGCTTTGTGTGTCAGAAGTTGTACTTATAGCCAATCAACTCTTCAGCTTCTTATAGAGATGGAAAAGATGTGTAATGAGTGGAAAGGAATTTCCATTGAAGTAAAGCACAACTGTATAATGCTATCCTCTATAATAAAAGCCAAATATGCTAAGTGTCCAACCCTTCGTTCAACAAGTTGCTATGACTCCCACTGACCACTAGGAGGCAGATGCTCTGACTGGTTAGGTTAGCTTCCTGCTGGGGTCTGACCAATTGGGACTGGGTGAGATGATTGGACACACCCTGGAGCTCCCCCACTGTCCCTCCCTGGGCAGCCAGCCCTGATCGGGCCCCCACAGGCCAGGCTGAAGGACTACACTGGTGTACTAATAATCTGTATACTGGGCCTTTAGTTCTAATAACAAAAGGTTAACATGCAAATCGACCGAACAGCGGAATGACTCAGTGGTCACTATGATGTGCACTGACCACCAGGGAACAGATTCAACGCAGGATGCTGGGCTGACAGCTGGTGTGTGTGGTGGTGGTGGTGGGAGCCTCTCCCACCTCTGCATCAGCGCTAAGGTTGTCCAACTGCCCTAGGGGGAGCAGGCCTAAACAATCAGTGGGACATCCCTCAAAGGCTCCTGGACTGGGAAAGGGTGCAGGCCGAGCTGAGCTCCTGTCCCCCTCAGTGCACGAATGTCATGTACAGGGCCTCTAGTATGTAATAATAAGCCTATCATTAGCATTAAAAATGTAGTAATCATGATGACTTTATTCTTGACAACAAAGTGCACCCTACTTAAAATGGCCAACCTTCAGAGTTGATGGAGGGCTTATAGGAATGGGAGGTAGAATTGCCAGCCAAAAATAATCTTATATTGAGACTAGAGGCTCAGTGTATGAATTCATGCACCAGTGGGGTCCCTCAGCCTGGCCTATGTGATCGGGCTGAAATCAGCTCTCTGACATCTCCCACAGGTCCCAGATGCAAGAGGTTGCAGGTCAGGCTGAAGGACCCTACCATTGCATGATTGGGGCTGGGGAGAGAGGAAGGAGGTTGGATAGCCGGGGAGGGGCAGCAGGAGGGCTCCAGGATGTGTCCAGCCCACCTCGCTTAGTCCCGATTGGCCTGACCCCAGCAGCAAGCTAACATATCAGGTGGAGCGTCTGCCCCCTGGTGGTTAGCGCACATCATAGAGACTGGTCAATCAGTTGCTGTCTGCCCCTTGGTGGTCAGTGCACATCAAACCGAGCAGTTGAACAACCTTAGCATATCATTAGCATATTACGCTTTGATTGGTTGAATAGCCAACAGGTGGACCAGACACTTAGCATATTAGGCTTTAATAAACCAGCAGTGGGACATCCCCTGAGGGGCCTCAAATTGGAGAGGGCTGAAGGACCTCCCCCATCCTCACCCCTGTGCATGAATTTCATGCACTGAGTCTCTAGTGTGTAGACAATTTGCTGTAGGTCAGTGTGTACTCAAATGCAGCAAATCTCTCTTTCATTAAATTATAGATTTAGTTAGTACAGTGGTCAATGAACTGCGGCTCTTTGGCCCCTTGAGTGCGATTGAAACTTCGTGGCCCATGCGCTGAAATTGATTTTCAGCTCTCCAGAGAAATTTCAATCGTTGTACTGTTGATATTTGGCTCTGTTGACTAATGAGTTTGCCGACCACTGCGTTAGTATTTTCATTATAGGCTATATAAGAAATTTTTCCCTCAAGCTACTATAGTGCAGAAAAACAATCATATAAATTTTTTATTATTATATGCATTATGTTATATGCAATGTAAAAACAGCACAGCAGTAATCTTTTTTTCATCTCACCTAGTTTTATCTTAGTTGGAAAACCAGTTCTATATTGTGAGCTTTCTGGAAATGATGTGGCTTGGAGTGGCAACCCTCCGCAGTGTGAAAGTAAGTATATTGTGTCTTTAGAATTTAGATCGGTAGTTCTCAAACTTTTGGCCTTGATTTGACTTTTTGCTTTTAAATGTAAAAAGACCCCCACGTAGCTTTTCTTCAGGTGGAATATGGCTATTGCTAGTCCATTATGTTGGAATTATCCTTGAAAAGTTTTAAAAATAATTATTTATTAAGAACAGTAAGCACAATACATATTAATATATACAACATATTTTTTAAGGAAAATATAAGATTTTTAAAAAAGTGAGAATAGTGCTATTATTTTACATGTTTGTAAACTCATCAATATGTGGCTTCAACATAGACTTTAGGATTTGGGCTGTTGCATTTACACACCATTTGTACCTTTGGCAAATTGTACCACATACCCTTAAGGATGAAAAAGATCATACTTTTTTTTCATAGAAACTTTGTTTCAAATAGATACTGAATATTCAAATAGATTGTAGAAATCATATGTTAATAAATTTATTGAAGGCAGTTCATAAATGAAGAATGAAAAAGTCTTAATCTTTTGCCTTTTCTGTCCTCTTTTTTTTCTCTTTTTAAGAGATTTTGTGTCAACCACCTCCACAAATAGAAAATGGAGAATTCACCAATAGCCACAAGGATACATTTGAATATAATGAAGTAGTCACTTACAGTTGTAAGCCTTCAGGGGGACCAGATGAATATTCACTTGTTGGAGAGAGCACACTGCGTTGTTCAGGGTCAAACAAATGGAGTAGTAACCCTCCTGAGTGTAAAGGTAATAACATTTGTATTTATTTCTTCATTTGTAAATAGTATGGAAATGCTTGGTAAGTATTTGACTAAAAGTAAACAGAATAGCCACATATGCTCTCTCTCCGTTAAATTGTTTTCTAATTTAATTTTAAAAAGGTAAAATTGAATAAAAATTAATTTTACTTGTAGCTTTCCCCACTCTTCACCATGCATATTCTTGGCATTCCAATTTATACTGCATTATGAATTACTATGTAGATGCATGAGTTGGGATTTTTTTTCTTCCAAGGATCAAAAAACTCAACACACATTAGTATAAAAATAACAGATTTATTGTGTTACAAAAAGTCTAAGATTGACTAGGACAACCATGATGCATCTGTATAATGGGAGAATGGTCCGTAATATAAAGGATTGAGCATCTAATCTTCCAAGTACAGAAGTGAATCTCAGATGCATTATGCTAGGTGTAATAAGCTGGACTCAGAGGCTGTGATCCCATTATGACATTCTGGAACAGAAACATTATAGGGATAGAAAACAGATCAGTGGTTTGCTGGTGGTAGGTGGTTGGGGGTGAGGACGGGGAGAGTTGATTACAAAGTGGCATGAGGGGACGTTGGAGGTATTGGAACTTTTCTATGTCTTTACTGTGGTGATAATTACATGGTTAGTATTGGTATTGATCAAACCACATTCAGCTGTGCACTTATGAATTTTAATGTATGTAAGTTATATCCAGTAATTCTAACTTACAGAAATAATTTCTGTGATTAATATCAGCTCAGCACCACAAGAGAATAGATCAATGAACCTGAAGTGAGAACAATAGAAACCTATTGGTAATTTGAAAGAAACCTTTTTTAATATATATATGTAGAGAAAGACAACCTGGGGGAACAACTATCAATCAAATATGCATGGAGAGTAGGAGTCAAATATGCATGTTGTTATAGGTCAGAAAGAATATAGATGCTTATTTGAATAATTATCCACATTTGATCCAAAACAAGCACACTACAAGTCCAGGAAATTCAGTGACCCTGGCAGGATAAATAAATTTCGAAATTTTCCAAGAACCCACCCCCGCTGATGTAACCAGTCATGGTAAAACTTCTGAAAACAAAAAAGAAAAAACAGCCTATTAGAGGGGGGAAACACCATCAACATATTACATTCACTACACCCCTCTAAGTAAGAATGACAGCTGACTTTTCTTAAGGAACTTGTACCTAGAAGACAGTAACATTAAAGTGCTGAAAGAAAAATAAAACAGGGCTCCTAGAAATCTCTGTCAAAGGAAAAATATTGCTAACCTGTTCTGAGCATCTGCCTCCTTGAGATTAGTGCACACCATAGTGACAGGTGTAGTGATAGACTGAATGGTCAATATATGGGTCAGACACTTAGCATATTACACTTATATTATATAGGATAGGATTACTGACTATATTCCTTATGCTGTACTTGACATCCCTGTGACCTTTAGGCTGAAGGGAAAAGATACCTGATGGAAATTCAGGTCCACATGCAAGGAGGAAGAGCCTGCTTCCACTTTACTCTCATAAGATGCTCTGTGTACTTGCTGCCAGCCAGTGATTTGTTTTTCAAATTGTCAATCCCAGTACTGGATCCTGAAATCAATGTAAAAGCTCATGACCAGCATTGTTCTTCTTGAGAAATAAGAGTACAGTGGGAAATCCCAGGGTACACTAGTATGAAGTCTAACGATTAACTTTTAACTTTATATACGGGTTTGCAATGGATAATGGAGTTTTTGGTTCCTGGGTTGGATGAAAAGAAATGTATGGAAACACTGCCCTGGCTCCATTGGCCTTTCCGTTTCTGGAACATCCCAGTTCTTGTATGGTGTCAGTACCTGAGAACGTTCTCTCTGCACCTTTGCAGAGCCAGCTTCTTTCCACCTTTACATTTGAGCTGAAGCATTTTCTCATCACAAGAGTCTCCTGCCTTTGTACAAAAGTAGGGCACTGTACTCGGTGTCAGCATGAAATTTTAACAAACCCTAGGGCTAAAGAGCGTCAAAAGGCTATGTTTGAATTTACTAGGAAATTGTATCTGGTAGGCAGACCTTTCTCAAAACTTGTCATTAATGGGGGGAAGATGTAGGAAAGCCAGTAAACCTCATGACAGTCTGTTCTAGGTGGGACAAGATGATTGGATTGTGTGAAGTCTATTTACCTGGAATTAAAATGCACAAATAGCTTTTGTTTGTTTTTTTTTAAAGAAGATTAACATCCTGCCTTCCATTCCTTGCCTGTTCACAGTGGAAATGACTATCTTGCGTTAGGTTTTCTCTCCTAAGCTAAAACAGCTTTCCATTAATTCTGAAATTTCTTCATGTTTCAGTGGTCAAATGTGAATACCCATCAGTCCCTAATGGAAACCTTGTGTCAGGATTTGGAAAAAAATATTACTACAAAGCAGAGGTTGAATTTGCATGCCAGGTGGGTTATACCCTTGAAGGCAGCAGCAAAATTGTCTGTGAAGCTAATAGCACCTGGGTACCCGAGAAGCCTCGCTGTGTTAAAGGTACAAAGGGTGTCTTCTACTTGTCCTGTTTTGATTTTATTTCTTTGAAATATAAAGAACAGAGTAATTGAAGTGAAGCAGTTGTAATATTTATGTCTTAACATGACACAAAGTCACAAAGCATTCTGCTTTTGTTACTTGTGTGTTTTCACGGGGTTGGTACGTTATGTATATCACACAGGTGTATAAATTTGTCTTCTTTGACTTTATGTGTAAAACTGTATAGCAGCCATCTGTACGAAAATTGAAGCATGGGTATTTTCATCTAAATAAGTTAAGAATGAAGAGACCGTAATTCCTAAGTGGTTAAATCAGTTGAAATTATTTTCTATTTTAGTGGTGACTTCTCCTCCTCCTAGTACCACACCTCCGATTTTGAGTCCTTCAGGTTTAGTAACATCCTGCTTACATTTTGAAAATTCTTTTGAATTCTTGGAGCTAGTGCCGGAGATTGTGCCTAAGTAATTTTTTTTTTTTTAAACATTTTGTTTTCCAGTGTCAACTCCTCCTGGCACAAAACCTCCCATTTCCAGTGTCCCAGGTTTAGTAACTTCCTACTTATATTTTTCAAATCCTTTTAAATTTTAAATTTCTGGTGACTTTTAGAAATCATTTCAAATCCCAGATATTCTTTCATAATCATTTAACTATCTGATGATTTGCACTCATTCATCCTTTTTAGTAATGAAAGGAGGAAGCACGTATTTACAGCCATTCTAGTTTTACATAATAATTCTAAACTTATTTGCCATGGTCCTCAGATAGAAACAGCTCTGTTAACTTGGCAAATTATGTAAACTTTAAATGTGTTTATTTATATGTAAGATTGTTCAATACCTTCCTCACTGGATGGTAGGAACCTTTAAGTGGGATCCCCCAGTGCATTTAGCACAGTAGGTGGCATGTAGGGAGTTCTTAAAGGAAGGTGTGTGTCTTCAAGGCATCACTCCTGTCAGTCAGTGAACAGGGAGATCCATGGCTTCTGTTCTTCAACCTGTTTGTTTTCCCTCATCAGCGTTTGTATTCCATCCATTTTCCCTCATCAGCGTTTGTATTCCATCCATTTTAAAAGTGATCTGTCTGGTAACACCTTTACAGGGTATCTTCCTGATCCAAGACTAAGTTTCATTTCCTGGACTGCAAACAGTTTCATTCCTTTTCTAGTGCAGTTTCAACGGGTACTTTCTGGCGGTGTCTCTAGAACAAGACCCGAATTGCTACTACCCTTCATTCTCATCTCATACAGTTATTCTTTTTGCCTTTACTGGCTCTCCTTCCTGCCCGCCCCCTTTAAATTTTTTTTTAAAAATTGCTTTTTTACAGAGAGGAAGGGAGAGGGATAGAAAGTCAAAAACATCAATGAGAGAGAAACATCGATCAGCTGCCTCTTGCACACCCACTGGGGATGTGCCTGCAGCCAGGGTACATGCCCTTGACCGGAATCAAACCTAGGACCTTATAGTCTACTGGCTGATGTTCTATCCACTGAGCCAAACCGGTTTCGGCTTTTTTTTTTTTTTTTAATTCTCAACTGAGGATATTTTTATTGATTTGAGAGAGAGAGAGAGAAAGAGATGAATTGGTTGCCTCCCGTCTGCAAGCCAACCGTGAATCAATCCCACAATCTAGGTATGTGCCCTTACTGGGAAGTGAACCTGCAACCTTTTGGGATATGGCAGTGGTCGGCAAACTCATTAGTCAACCGAGCCAAATATTACCAGTACAACGATTGAAATTTCTTTTGAGAGCCAAATATTTTAAACTTCTTCTAACGCCACTTCTTCAAAGTAGACTTACTCAGGCCTTGGTATTTTGTGGACGAGCCACACTCAAGGAGCCAGAGAGCTGCATGTGGCTCGTGAGCCACCGTTTGCCGAGCACTGGGATATAGGAACATGTTGTAACCATCCAGCCAGGGCTTCAGTAGCATTTTCACTCGGGAATAGAAGCTAAATTTTATAGCAACTGAAAAACACGGAAAAACATCTTTATTGAAATGAAATGGAGCACTTGTTGCATGGGCTACTTATCAGTGGCTCAGCCTAAGACTTGGGAGATTGTTTCACGCGTTGGGAGGCATTGTCTTCCTGATTTCAGTGCTGCTTTCTCTGGCTTCTCTCTGGTTTCAGCAGAAACAAGAGGCAGGAGCAGAAGTGGGCAGAGCATTAGCCTGGGCCGACCTCACGCAGGGCCCTCGGTTGGTTCTGCTTACTCATGGAACATCATTCCTGTGGGCTTTAATTTCCTGTTGGTTAATGAGGGTGTTGAACTCAGATCTGAACCATTGGCTTCAATTTGCTTGTATATTTTCTGTTTTCCTAAGACTTTAAAAATGAGGTAAATAATGCATGTTAACATGGTAATTAGAACACCTTTCTATAATTCCTGTGTATCTGGCCCCTGGCAGCCTCCTTGAGTATCTCAGTTGAGTGCTGTGAGGTTTGGGGGGTGAGGTGAGGAGATTTTGCATGTGAAGTTTATACTCACTGACCCACTGTGTTTACTCACATGTATATGCACTGTGGGATACTGTTGGTTGATATGCTCTTTTGAAGGTGTTGACCATGAGAATTCAAAACAGGTTTATAAAACACCTTTCAATTTAGCATTTGAAAGAAGAGGAGCAAATTGATTGTAAGAAGTTTCTAACCAAAGGTTTTTTTAATTTTATTAATTTTTATTGTTTAAAGTATTACATATGTTCACTTTTTCCTCCCATTGAACCCCTCCTGTCACTCCAGCTCCAGGCCTTCAGCACCCAATGGGCTATCCATACTGTATATGCATACAGGGTCTTTGGTTGATTACTTCCCACCCACTCACCCTCTCCCGCCTTCCCTCTGAGATTCTCTTCCACGCTTCCATGTCTCTGAATCCACTCAGTTCATCAGTTTGAATACCAAAAATCATAATTCTTCATGTGCCTGCAAAATATATTTTGTTATTAAAGAATCATTAGTAACATGTAATAGTGATAAGTTAGCTCTAATTCTGCTCATATGGAAAGATATCCAAGAAATGCTGAGGGAAAAGAAAAGGATAGAAATGATGTACTGTAGCCTAATGCTGCTTGAATGGTATTTTTAAAAAGATACAGATGTTTAGCCCTGGCTGGTGTGGGTGGGTTAGTTTAGCTTCCTCCCAAGCACCTAAAGGGGTTGCTAGTTCGATTCCTGGTAAGAGCACATGTCCAGGTTGTGAGCTCAATCCACTGCCAGGATGTGTTCAAGAGGCAACTGATCAATGTTTCTCTCATATCGATGTTTCTTTCTCTCCTTCCTTCCTTCCTCTCTCTCTCAAAATCAATAAAAACATATTAAAAAATAAGATACAGATGTTAATTCTGAATACATTTTTTTTACTATTAAATAACCTCTGTGATTTCCATTGTAAAATACAAAGCTGTAGTGAAGATTGTTATGCATACATTGTTATGTATTTTTTAAATATGTATTTAGGTTAAATGCCCAGAAGGAGAATTGCGAAGTTCAGAAAGTATCTATTTTTTATGTAAAAAATTTAATCCATAATATATTGATAAGGCTGGTGAATGGAATCAAATTTACTTTTACAGGTGTCAAACCTAGTCCACCAACCTCGCCTCCAGTTTCAGGTAGTCCAGATTAAAAAACTCTTTGTTCTACTTCTAGTGTTAAGTTTATAATGTGATGGGTGAAACATTTTCATGTTATGTGTTAATTTGCATTCCTTTGTCAGATAAGCTTTTTTTTTTTTTTTTTTTTGTCTATATTACTTACGTTCTTCTGTTAGGTTTCTGGATTATTTGTGTTGATGTATCAGAACTTTTTATAAATTAAAGCTCTTTTTACCTGAAGGGAACATTTTTTTTCTAGTCACTCCCCTATCCCCTGTTATTTTTATCTTTTATCTTACACAAAAATGGCATCATGCTGTTCATATTTTTCAAGCATTTTTTACACTTACCATTTTAGATTGATCAGGGTTAGCGGCTGAGCATCGACAATGAACCTGGAGGTCATGATTTGATTCCAGATCGGGACACAGGCTGCGTTTCAGGCTCCATCCCCCAGTGCAGGGCAAGTGGGCTGGCCGATCAATAGTTCTCTCTCATCATTGATGTTTCTCTCTCTCTTTCCTCTCTTCCTCTCTGAAATCAATAAATATATTAAAAAATTAAGATATATTTTTAAAAAGATTGGGGTTTGTATTTAGACTTGTTCTCATCCTTTTAATGACAACTTTAATATATGCCATATTTTGCTTTATCAGTGGTCATTGATATGTGCAGAAGCTTTACGTTAATAGGTAGCTAGCTCTATCCATCACTTCCCTAATGGTTATGAGTTGTTGTGTCTATCTTATAAAAGCTTTCGATCTCTATACTCAAATTATATAAACATTTCAACCATATGTTCTGGTTACATTCTTTGCATTTAAATTGTTGGTACATCTGAAATAGTTGTTATGTGGAATGAGATATGGTTCCTTCCCACTGCACTAACCCCTATTTGTTGATAAGCTGTCTTCTCTCCAACTGTTTTTGAAATGCCAGTTTTTATCATAAATCTTATATTCCCACTGTCAGTACACAAAGGTTCCAATTTTCAACTCTTTACCAACCTTGTTGTTTTCTGGGGTTTTATTTATACTAGCCATTTTAATGTATATGAAGTGGTATCTCATTGTCATTTTTGTTAGCATTTCTTAATGATTAGTGTTCCTATTTTTAAAAAATATATTTTTATTGATTTCAGAGAGGAAAGGAGGAGAGAGAGAAACATCAATGATGAGAGGGAATCATTGATCAGCTGCCTCCTGCATGCCCCCCACTGGGGATGGAGCCAGCAACCCCGGGGATGTGCCCTGAAAGGAAATGAGTCATTAACTTCTGGTTTATAAGTTGACGCTAAACCAGTGAGCAACACTGGTCAGGCAGTGATCATATTTTTATGTGCTTATTGATGTTTTGTATTGCTTCTTTGGGGAAATATCTGTTCAAGTCCTTTGCTCACTTCATGATTTTGAGTTTTTTGTTGTTGAGTTTTAGGAGTTCGTTATATATTTTGGATATTAATCCCTTGTCGTATGATTTGCCGATGTTTCCTCCCAGTTTTGGATTGTCTTTTCACTCTATTGATAATGTCCTTTGATAAACAAGTTTTTTATTTTGGTGAAGTCCCATATATCTATTATTTTTCTTTTGTTGCCTGGGTTTTTGGTGTTACATTGCCAGGTCCAGTCTCTTGAAGCGTGTCCTGTTTTGTTCTCAGTGTTTTATAGCTTTAGCTCTTATGTTTAGTTCTTTGATCCATTTTGCATAAATTTTTGTGTATGGTAAAAGGCAGGAGACCAACTCCATTCTTTTGTGTGTAGATATCCTGTTTTCCAAGAACCACTTGTAGACAGACTGTTTATCTCCTTTAGATATTCTTAGCATCCTTGGGCACATTTGACCATATATGTGAGGGTTCATCTCTGGGCTTCTATTCATTTGGTTTCTGTCTTTATTCCGGTACCACTGTGCTTTGATTTTTGTAGCTTTTTAGTAAGTTTTAAAATCAGGAAGTTTGAGTCCTCTAGACTATGCTGTGTTTTTTGTTGTTGCTTCAGGCTTGTTTTAGCAATTTTTAGATCCTTGGATTTCAAGAATTATAAATTGGTTTAGCTCAGTGGATAGAGTATCAGCCCTTGGACTGAGGAGTCCTGGGTTCTTTTATAAGTTGGATTTTGTAATTCTGAAGAATGCATATTCAAAGGTGGTGATAGGGGATGCATGTAACCCATGGATGTCTTTCCATTTATTCATGTCATCTTCTATTTCTTTCAGCAGTGTTTCATAGTTTCCAGTGTAGGAGTCTTACTGCTGCTTAAGTTTTTTCCTATGTATTTTATTTTTGATACTTTTGTAAATGGAATTGTTTTCATAATTTTTCTTTTGGATTATTCATTTTTAGTGTCTAGAAATGCAACTGATTTTTGGTGTACATTATGTATGTGGCCTGCAACTTTTGCTGAATTTATATTTTCATTTTAACAGGTTTATGTTTGTGTGTATAATCTTGAGAGTTTTCTATGTAAAAGATCATGTCATCTGCAAAGAGATAATTTTAGTTCTTCCTTGCCAATTTGAGTGCTATTTGTTTATATGTACAGTATATATTTTGGCCTTATTTCTCCGGCTAAAACTTCCAAGTTGATGTTTCATAGAAGTGGGAAAAGCAGGCATCCTGTCTTGTTCCTAATCTTAAGAGAAAAATTTTCATTCTTTTACCACCGAGTATGATATTAACTCTTGGTTTTTCATAAATGGCCTTTATTATGTGGACGTTTCCTTCTGCTATAGATTAACTTATAAATCCTTTTAAGCCTTCCACTTTGTTTTTAATTGATTTTAAAAAGATTGGGCTGTCTCCTGCACGCCCCACGCTGGGGTTCGAGCTCATAACCGGGCATATTCCCCAGCTGGGAATGGAACCATGACCTCTTGGTGCATAGGTCGAAGCTCAGTCACTGAGCCATGCCAGCCAGGCCCTATGTCTTTTAATTTTATATAGAATCACATCAATCCATAGGCTAATTTTGATGTTCATCTAATGATAAATTTAATTACTATATCATAGAATATTATAGGAAATGTTACTGGACAGGAAGAAGAATTCTGATGACATTGAATATAAATTTCTAATATTTTATAATATAATAAAAGAGTAACATGCAAATGTGACCATACCTTGGCTCTTGATTGGCTATGCTACCAGCCAATCAGGAGCAGGGAGCGGGGCCGAGCGGTGGGGCCGAGCGGTGTGAGTGCTGGGCCCTGGGGGTGGAGACGAAGCAGTAGCGGCGGCGAGCGCCAGGGTGCCCTGGCCACCCAAGCTGTGCACGGAGGTGGCTGGGCAGGGTCGGTGGCTGGGAGTGCCTCGCTGCCCCCATACACTGCACGTGGAAGTGGTAGTGAGTGCCCAGTCCCTGGGGCTGGGTGGTCACAGGCAGCTGGGACTGAGCTGAGCAGGGAGATGGCTGAGTGCCCAAGGCACCTGCCAGGGGCTTTAGGCCTTGGGCAGGCTGGGGTTGAGCCATCAGTTGGACATCCCCTAAGGGCTCCCAGTATGTGAGACGGGGCAGGTTGGGCTGAGGGACCACCCACCCCCAGCACACGAATTTCGTGCACCAGGCCACTAGTTTCATAATATTTGGAAAAGAAACTAATATAATTTATGTGAAGAAAATAAAATTGTTTTTATTCAAAGGTAAAAATTCTAAACTTATAATTTAGAGGTTTTAACCTTTGTTATTATCTTCTTTCTTTTTACTTATTTCCCTTTTTTCTTTTTTTCTAGGACGTCCCACTCCTGAAACACCATCTGAAACATTAGGTATTATTTTAGTGATGCACTGCAGTATAGAATTTTAAAGTCCTACATGAAAATGTATTTCGACTATCTGTAGTTTGAGAATGTATAATCTGTTACTATGTGTGAGAATTAACATTTGGTAATTTTACTAGTAATAGTGTAGATACCATGACAAATGTAAACAGTAATATGTGTAGATGCATGTAATTAATACAGTTTTTAAGAGGATTCCTTCTGAGGTGAGGTAACTTTCTCAAAGACTGTATTTATAGGCTAAAATTTGTAGGCTTTAACTTTCTTTCCATGTGATGGTACCATTTTGTGATGGCAATTGGTAGGTAAGTTTTCTTTCTGTTCATACCTTGTATACATAAGCCTTAATGTACTATAAGTTGAGTTAAATTTTTTTTTCATAACAAAGCTGGTGTATCATACTTTATGTAGACTCACATAGTTCACAAAATACATGTTCAAGGAACTGATCATTATAGTTGTGTCATTTAAATGAAGTATAAGGATTTTTGATGAATAAATGAAGAAAATGTGTATTGTTTTTCTTTACATTAGACTAGTTTAGTAAGGCTCGTCTTTTTATAAAATGCATCTTAGGCTCGTTAAGTTTCCCCTCTGAACGTTGTGGTCAAACTGTCACTACCAGTAAATCCAAAGCACCATCAGTCATTAAACACTTGATAATTTTTTAAAAATGTTTTATTGATTTTTTACAGAGAGGAAGGGAGAGAAAGTTAGACACATCAATGAGAAACATCCATCAGCTGCCTCTTGCACACCCACTACTGGGTATGTGCCCGCAACCAAGGTACATGCCCTTGACCGGAATTGAACCTGGAACCCTTTAGTCCTCAGGCCGATGCTCTATATCCACTGAGCCAAACCGGTTTTGGCGATAATTAAAGAAGTATAAAAAGCACAGAGGTAAAAAAAAGACATTATATGCTTTGATCATTAAAATTTAATTAAGATATAATTAAGGTTTTGTGGAATTATTTATTGCTCTCTTGATAGTCAACAGTAATTGTTTAAGTTTCTAAGCATAATTTTATCCGTGTGCCCTGGTGTTTCTTTTGCATTCTTAGAATCTCTTTGTTATGTCTTAAATTGAAGTGGGCATGCATGAGGAAGGATTGATGATAATTTATTATTTGTGAAGACTCAACATACTACATTTCTGTAATAAATTAATAGAACTTCATTATGACTTATTCCACAGACCCACCACTGTTGGTGAAAAAATATCTTTGTAATAAAGTCATAAGAAATTGTAGATTTAATATGAACTATATCAACTAATATGAACTATATTAACTAAGATGGAATAATATATTTTTTAAGTGATTTTGCCACTAATCTAGTTAATTCTAATTGTTCTAATAATATTTACTAATAACCTAGTGTGGCAGCTACAGTACAAAACAGTATTGGGCCCCAAGCTTGGAATCTGATTAGAAGGGCTTGGTGATCAAATGAACTGGATACACAGTCACACTAAAGTAGACTGATAAACTTTTATTTTTGCTGTAGTTTATAGATGATTTGATTAACTAAAATGTAATGGCCACTTGGAGACCCACATGTGCTCAGTTATCTTCAAACTGGTTTTATTTTTCCTAGGTGCTGGCATCATTGTTGTGATTGTCCTTGCTGTATGTAAGTGTCCCGACTTGGATCCTACTTAAATCAAAGTATTAATGTCAAGAGCATTAGTTGTGTAACAGTTTTTCCATTTCTGCAGTTTCATAGCTTGAGATTAAGTAAACCGGTCAAAAACACCTCACCTTTTATGTGATAATAGAGACTCGCTGCACCAGGAGGCGCCTCAGTGCACTTCTGGTTAGGGCGTTCTGGTTACTGGCTGTTTATAATACAGAACGCTGCCGTGTGTCGCTGATTATATATTCATTTATATGCTGTGTGTCCACTTAGCCACAAGTCCTAAGTAATACATGTTTTTTCAAGATGATTAGTCATTCGAGTGTGCATCCCAAATACGCTTTGGGTATCTTTGTAAATTAGGAAAGGACTCTTCTCTGGTTTACTGAGGATTAAGTAATTCCAGAGATTTGCACTTAGTCAGTGAAGAGTCCAGATGGAACCAATGAATGGCCAGGGCAATGTGCTTAAATAAAATAGCATTTTCTGCCCACTGAACATTGATTTCTTCTGCTAGGTTTTGAATCTTGGTGGTTAGTTTTCAATTACATTTTATTGGTTCTCTGGTTTATTGTAGGTGTTTGCTTGGGAATCATCATCGGCTGCGTTGTGTACTTTTACAAGAAGAGGAAAGGGTAACGTAATGCATGTTTCTTGAACATATCGGTGCCTCTCCCTCTTGACGTACTTTTGTGCAGCTTGTGTTTACACTCTGTATTGCATGTTTTTTTTCAATGTGCCTACATGACTGCCATCAGAATTGCATTTCTTTACTAAAAAATATCTACAGCGACTTTTACTGTCATTGTCAACAAGAGACATCTGTGTAGAGCTGCTTCAGCTATATGTCTGTAAGAAAAATTTCTGTGTGATTTGGGGTTTCAGTTCTGCAGCGAATCATGGACCATGATGATGGGGCCTTCCCTACTGTAAATAAACCCTTCATTTCAAATTAGGCTGGTGGCCAGGATTAAATTTAAAATTGTTCACTGTGGAAATTTTGACAGGTATACTCATTGGAACTTTTTTTATGAAACTTTCCATTTGTTTTTAGTAAGTAGTTGTAAGAAGCTATGTAGATGCCATCAATCAAATATTCAATTTGATTTTCATTTAGAGATATTATTTATACAGGTTAAACTTAGGAATTAAAAGCAACACTTTGATTTCCCTCTTATGTTCTTAATTCACTAGGTTGCAGAAACACTGATGGGGTTAAACTTGCTGAGAGGGGTAAGATTTATAAGGCACCTCATTAACTTTATATCTTTTTATTTATTAAAAAATGAAAAAAAGATGGGAAACTTAGAAAATGAAAATGTATAAATCCTTCTAAGGTCACAGGGTTTTTAAACTTAATTTCTAATGAAATTATTTATAACTTAATGAAAGAGAATAAATTCTGGAGCACAGACCAAGATTAGGTACTTTGAAATTTGATTTTTTATTTATTCTTCCCAATTACTTTGGAAACAGCTTTGAAATCAAACCAGTACTTTTTAAAAATCCTCACATGAGCATATGTTTATTGATTTTTAGAGAGAGAGGAACATCAATCATTTGCCTCTCATATGTGCCATGACTGGGAATTGAACCCACAATCTTTTGGTATTCATGATATATTTTTTTCTTATATTAATCATTGGGTTTAGACTATGTAGTAAAAGTATGTTCCACACTCATAAAGAGCTCAAACTTCTTTTATATTATTGGGTTTAAGTACTTGGAATGCCTTCATTTGAATCTTCAATCTTATATTTGTAGAACACATGCTATTTTCCTATCAGTAGTATTTTTTTAATTACCCATACATATCAGGCTGAGTCGGAAGTACTTTTATAATTTCAAAAGCAAAGCAATATAGCATTGTGTCCCTCACTTTAAAATGTCACTACCTCATAATACTTAAAGATTATTAAACAAGTTTGAAACACTCTAGCTATAAATTAAAGATTCTTTTAAAACTGTAGAAGTATCTGAGCACTATAGCCCCGGATTCAATGTTCAATACCATAACTGTTCTGAGATTCCATTTCTGATGAGCCCAAAGTGATGATGCTACTGGGCTTGGACTACAGTTTGATAACCAGGGTGAAGACTATTATTGATGTTCCAATATACTTCCAATTTATTTTTAAAGACTCCTGAAGATTTCCTAAAGGTATAACACTTAGTTTTGCCTTGCTTTGTTTCTTAAAATTAAAAGATTTATATTATATTCTTAGTGCTATTTAATGATCATAGTCTTTGTGTTCCCCCCTTCCTGCAAACCTGTTGTGGTCGCCTTAGAAACTCGTTTTCAGAACTGTAAAATGCGTGCAGTTTCTTCCCCATTTGTAGGGGTAACTCTGGAAGCAGGACACTAGGCACAGATAATCCTAAATTGCTGTTTAACTTGGCACAAAATGGATTTGATGTAAACTTGTAATTATGATTTAGGAACACAACTGCCCTTCTACGGACTTACTATGTGGCATAGGTGGACACTGAACTCCCCTCTTCCCACGAGCACATCAAAATATGCACCTATGTAGAGAGCAGTAACTTCTAATAGGCACCCGAGGGCTCAGAGAACAAACGAAAGGAGGAGACCAAGTAGAGAAATGGGAAAGCACAAGGCTCTCCTGAATCTGCAGGGGATCTTTGAGAGAGGAGGTGCAGGTAAGCTCCATTGTATACATCGCCCTCCACCTCGGTAAGGCGATGGGAGCTCTCTGGGTGCTTTGGCCCACCAGCAAGCGCACTGCAGTGTGCTCTCAACCATGCACCCTGTAGCCCATTTTGGGTCCGAACAAAAGGAGTAAACAGGATGAGCAAGGTATCCCTGACTGGAGCTCCTCCAGCCTGACAGTCCAGAGCCCTATGTGCCTGCCAACACTGTCCGGCACTCCCAAGCTACTCACTTCTTCTACACAAGACCATGTTTTATATAACAAAGGGGAGAGACCTAGTAGAGAAGATGAGCTGCAAGAGCAGCATGGAAATCTCAGGTTGGAGTTGCCGGCGAGCACCATTGTGTATCTTCTATACCTTGAAAGAGTGGGCGGGAGCTCTGTCTATATGCTTGGGTCTACTTGCTGCATCTCATTTTCAGAATTATCTGAACCAAAGGGAGAAAACAGAATCACTAGGGCACACACCTGCCCTCTCCACTTGGAGCCTCTCCATCTCCGTAGGCCCATGCCTCAGGCACTAGGCATCTGCATGGTTCCAAGTACCCCAACAACAATCACCTGACACACAGCCTACACAGGTCAGTTCTGTACAAGGCCACTTCGTTAAGATGGAGAGAGAGCTATTTTGTCTAATATTAACAAACATAGGAAATGACACAATGAAAACAAAAGAATACCTTTCAAATGAAGAACAAAAAGTCTCAGAAAAAAATTCTAATGAAAAGGAGAGAAGTATTTTTCCTGATAAAAAATTTAAAGAGACAGTAATAAGAATGCTTATCAAACCCCCAACTTTTTCATCATTATATAGGATGATGAAAAGCTAAAAGCTTTTTCTTTAAAGTCAGGAACAAGAATGGGTATCTGCAGTCATTACTTATATTCAGCATAGTATAGGAAGTCCTAGCCACAGCAGTCAGACAAGAAAAAATAATAAAAAGCATCCAAATTAGACAGGAAGAAGTAAAACTCACATTTTACAGATGGCATGATACTATCTATAGAGAATGCTAAATAGTCCACCAAAATTAATAGAATAAGATAATTTAGTAAAGTAGCAGGATAACAAATATACAGAAATCCATGGCATTCTTACACACTAATGAATAATCAGAAGGATCAGACAGCATAAAATACCTTGGAATTGAACCAAAGAGATAAAAAACCTGTACCTTGAAAGAAATAGAAGAGGATACAAATAAATAGTAATTATATGCCTTGAAAACAAATGAAACCTTGAGAAAGAAAGAAGTGGGAGGTATCACACTTCCTTATTTCAAACTGGACTATAAAGCAATAATAACTAAACAGTATGGTACTGGCATAACAGCATATCTAAACCATAGAATAAAATAGCCCAGAAATTGTGACTTATATGGTCAGTTAATCTTAATGACAAAGGAGCCAATACAGTGGTCGTAAAGACCGTCTCTTCAAAGAAGGTGTTGGAAAAACTTGAGAGTTGCATTCAAAAAAGTAAAATTGGACCAATTTCTTATACCAGATACAAAAATAAGCTCAAAATGGATTAAAGATTTAAATGTAAGATCTGATTTCCTGAAATTCCTAGAAGAAAACATAAGTAGTAAACTCTTTGACATCAGCCTTAGCAGTATCTGTTTGGCTCTACCTCAGGAAAGGGAAACAATAGCAAAAGTAAACAAATGGGACTGCATCTAAGTAAATAAGCTTTTGTACAGTAAGGAAATTGTCAAGAAAGCAGCCAGCCTACTGAATGGGAGAAAATATTTACCAATATTCAATAAGGGGTTAATATCCA
This sequence comes from Antrozous pallidus, assembly GCA_027563665.1. NCBI lineage: Eukaryota > Metazoa > Chordata > Mammalia > Chiroptera > Vespertilionidae > Antrozous > Antrozous pallidus. Next base: position 33,450,663 of record CM050527.1, on the reverse strand, counting down.
AAATATGTAGGGAACTCGTACAACTTCACATTCAAACAACCCAATTTAAAAATGAGCAGGGGGCTTGAGCAGACATTACCCTAAGGAAGACATACAGATGGCCAACAGGCATAAGAGAAGATGCTCAACAGTAGTCATCAGGGAAATGCAAATTAGAACCACAATGAGACAATCACCTCACACCAGTTAACAGTGGCTGTCAAGTAAGTGCTGGCAAGGATGTGTTTGCCGTTAATGTTAGTGGGATTGTAAACTGGCACAACCACTATGGAAAACAGTATGGACATTCCTGAAAGGATTCAAAATAGAGTTACTATATGACCCATCAATTCCACTTCTGGATGTTTGTCCAGAGAAAACAAAATTACTGCTTTTTAAAGATAGATGCAGCCTTATGTTCACTGCAGTATTATCTATAGTGGCCAAGATATGGAAGCAACCTAGATGTCCATTGATAGATGAATAAAGAAGATATGGTTAATATATACAATAGAATGTTACTCAGCAATAAAGAAAAATAGAATGACATTTTGTCATTTGCCACAATGTGGGTGGGCTTAGAGGGTATTATGCTAAATGAAATATGTCCAAGTCAAAATACCATGTGATTTCATTTATATGTGGAATCTGAAAGATAAGAAACAAGTGAATAAAAGAAAACAAAACACACAAACCCACAGGTATAGGGAATAAGCTGAGGGTTGCCAAAAGAAGAGGGATTTGGGATGATAGGTGCATTGAAATGAAGTGAAACATGCAATTGAAAGAATGAGATACAGCATAGCAACACAAACAAAATGTCCATATCCATATAAGATTTGACTATACCTTAGACTTCTTTGGAGACATTACTGCTAGAATGTACAAGGCGACATGCGGAAGAGGGTGTGTGAAGGCAGGAGAATACATTAGAGGCCCTTGTATCATTTTCTAAAAAGCATATGATTGGGAGTCTGTATGGGATAATGTCACCAAAAATTATTCATACAAGGAAACTACTATCAAATTTAAACTGTCCCTCATTCACTGGCTAAATAAACAAAACAAAAACCAGAGTACAAAATAGTAGTCCTTTTAAGATCATTAAGCATCATTTAAATTACGGTGAAGCCCAGCCAGTTTGGCTCAGTAGTTGATTGTCAACCTATGAGTCAGGTCATGGTTCCATGCCCAGTCAGAGCACATGCCTGTTTCCAGCCCAGTCCCCACTAGGGGACGTGCAGGAGACGACCAGTCAGTGGTTCTCTCTCACTGATGTTTCTATCATTCCATCTCCCTTTTCTCTATGAAATCAATAAAAATATATTTTTTAAAAGTTTTGTGATAAAAAAAAAAAGGCCACAAAATTTAAGTACTCTGGGACATTTTTCTATTTCTTAGCTCTCGGCTAAGAAGACTAATAATAGGAACCCAAAGTGGTCAGAAATGGGCCCCATCTACACGCTACTTCCTCATCGTCCAGTCTCCGTTCTCAGCTGATTCTCCGCACTTTCCAGTCTGGGAGTGCACAGCCGGTGACCTGTCCTTCGCTGCTGCTGCCTTTTGTCTTGTTTTGTGTCCCGACTGTGCTTCCAGAAACCCGCCGCCTTTTGTTTACATGCACCTTTCCCCTCATTTGCAGTGAATACTTTCCTCACTGATGCATGGGTTTTTTAATTCCACTTATTCCAGGATAAGTACGAGTTTGCCACGTTCACTAGAATTCTCTGCATAATTTATGTATTTTAATTAATGTGATTAAATCGTTTGGCTTTCTTACATTAAAGGTATTTAATGACTTGTTACAATGTAAACCTGTTTTTAATAAGTTAATAATGCCTGATATAGTAACTGTGATTTTTAAGCCGCCTGCTTAAATGAATGTCACATGGGCTTGGGGGGTTAACTGTATGTAGTGGCCAGGGCAGGTGGTCGGCAGAATAGCGACCTGAGACAGCACAGCAGCAGAGGATCAGGTGAACGTGAACATTTTTCTAGCGTTGGATCTCAAATTCTGGAGCATTCAACAAGCCCTTCAAATATTGTAAACAGAAAACCAGTAAGAAACAAAGATTTTGTAGTTAGTGGAGAGAGCACCTCTATGAGATGTAGACCCATCCCAGGGAAATGGGAAAGGTCTTACCATCAGTGTTACAGAGATGGTCCCTCCGTGAAGTCGGGACGCACCTGCAGATGTGCAGCTTGTCCGAAAGCAGGCTCCTGAGACAGTGCTGCATGCATCTAACATGTACACTGTGTTCCCTCGAGTCCCGAGTGCTAGAGCCCCGCGCCCTTCCTCCCCCCACTGTGTGACCTTGTGGACAGACAGGTTCGCATTCTTCACTTCAGGATCTGTGAGGTTCTAACTTAAAGTAGCTTCTGGCGCCAAATTCCTTTTCCCAGTTCCTAAGAATCAGAGAAGTCACAATGTCTGGAGCTAATCGACAGCTTTCCTTCTGTTCTGTCCTGTCATTAATTTTACCCTCGATATTATGCCACTCTTCCTTTTGATTTGTTATCACTATTTTATTCAGCCCTTTTCCCTTCCTCTGTTCAGCACCTACCTAACTGGTGAGAGCCACAAAGAAGTAAAATTTATTTCTCTATGAGAAGAAGAGATGAAAGGTTTGCTTTTATCGTCATAAGGTATCTGCTTCCTGTGTGTGTCTTTTGAGATGTCCTTTTGAAAAATGTTGGGTGAATATGTAGATGTCAATAACTTCAGCTAGGATGTGATGACAGTAAACAGTAGCGAGGACACTGAGACTGCAGTCTCCTTTGCTAAGTTACCGATTTAATGCCATTCCAGGTTTAATGCAAAGTAGTGTGGACTGGCAGGCTTTGGTGTGAGGTGGGCTCAACAGTGTTCCCTTGTCCTTTTATCAGACTGTCTGCTTCCTCTCCCCTCTAGCAGCTGTACATCCATAAATGAGGACGTTTTTAGCCCAATGGGAAATAGTCATAGAATTTGTTGATGTTAAGTGCAGGGACAGAAAGTTTCCTTTTACAGATAGCAAAATACACTTACTTAATTTTGCGAATGTATTCAATTTTAACTTACAAATATTGACTCCTAGAATATCTGTCTCTCTCTTGACCAGAATAGTTTTAGTATATTAAAGAGAAGGCAATTTAAAAAGTCAGATTTTGAAACATTTTTAATTGCATTACGTTAAGCACTATGACTCCCTCCACCTTCTGTCTGACATGAACTGCAGGTGTCCCCTGTTTGTGGCAGAATGTGTCTCTACCCAGCAGGGAGAGGGAGATGTGTGTCCAACACCTGTAATGTGAAGCCCTCCAAGGTCACAGCCAGGAGCTTGGGGCAGATTCTGCAAAGCCCAGTGGGAGGGCAACTTGGCAAAGGCGAAGTGATGTCTTTGATCCCCAGGCACAGGGAAGTCACATCCCAATTAGGCCGCTGGGCCTCTCAGGCTACTGTCTCCTGGTCTCAGGATTCCCTTTGAGGCTAAAGCCAGCCAGGCCTGGTGTTTTCAGACTGTCCGGAGCTTCACAGCCTCTGGTAACAGTTGAAATTGGATGAAGGGCAAGGTTAATACAAAATAACTAATTGGTAATTGGGTTTCAGACTTTTTCATCTTTTAGTAGCTTCACTGTTGTTATATCAAGTGTTTTTAGACATTTGTGAATTCTTTTTATCTTTCTCACATATTGCAATTATATTTCAAATTCTTTTTAAAGAAGTTTACAGAAAATAAAATCAATTGCCTTTGAAACACAGGAAAAAGAAGTGGTGTTGGAGAATTCAGTGACAGGCCTACCCATTGCCTCCCGCCCCACAATAGTCCCCGGGACCTTGCTCTGTCCCGAGGGCAGTCCTATGAGAGTGGTGGTTCACAGAGGTGGCCTCCCACCAAGAGAAATGTGTAAATATGCAAACCAACCTGGAGCTCTTGCCCTGAGTCGGCGTCCCTGCAGTGCCTCCTGAGATGAGCAAACTGTGACTCACTGGCAGGGCCATTTTAGCTTTAGTCTGTCTGCTTTGGTCCATTCACTGAGGCAGGGACTACGGCTGCATCTTCCAGTGTAATACTTGGTTATTAATAGTTAACAGTTCCATTTTAATAGTGAACCCTACTGTGGACTTCAAAAGTGGCCAGTCCAAAGCAAGATGTGCTGGAAGTGTCAAGTACACACCAGGTTTCCGAGTTAGCACACAAAATGTAAAACTGGCACACATTAGTATTTTCACTGTATTGGGTCAAGTAAACATGTATCAAAATTTTTCTTTTCTTTTTTTACCTTTTTAATGTGGCTTCAAGAAAATTTAAAATACCCCTAGACTCACATTTTTTGGACAGTGCTAGGCTAGAATAACAGCTATTGCTACAATAATAGTGTAATGGCAACTTCAGTTCCGTGGGAGAATCTCTTATGGGAACCCGTGGTTTCCTTGACAATATGGGTAGAAGGCGTTATTGAACAGGAACGCTGTTTGAATTGTATCTTTTTAAAAGTTTCATCTCAGAGGTAGACCTAAAAACTGCTATATTAGGAGAACACGTTTCTCCCCAGTCTTTCTCATTGGCCCTAAATATAATTTATGAGATATTTACCAAGTACTTTATATATGCAGCTGCTTTAATTCTTGTTTGCATGGAGTAAATAATACAATACGGGGATAGAAGAGGGGGTTCGTTCTACAGTTGAATTGTCCATTTTCTGAATTTAACTTCTTAAATTGGGTTTGTCTCTGATGCTACCTCTTTATCTTGCCTTTAGGAAAACAGACTGTACTGCTTCCTACAGCACATACCAGAATAAATCAAGCACTCCAGTACAGCAGATACTCTGACTGGCTTCCCAAAAGCTCTACCAACACTTCTTTTTCTTTTCAAATGTCAAGACCCACATTTAAACTCGTATGCCTACTCTGCAAAACAGGATGTAGCCTCAGCAATCAGAACTGGAGCCACCTATGATCTTACGGGAAAATATCTGAGTGAACTGAAAGCACTGTGTGGGCAGACAACCTGCCCCTCCCTGTTTGTTGCAGCATTATTTACAATAACGAAGACAAGGAAACAATCTGAAGTGTCCATCAACTGATGAGTGGATGAAGGAAAAGTCTGCATGTACAGTGAAATACTACTCAGTCATGAAAAAGGAAATGCTGTTACCTGCAGCATGTATCGGCCTTCAGGACATTTTGCTAAGTAAAATAAGTCATATATATGGAGAACCAAATGCTGTATGATCTCCCTTATATGTATAATCTATTTTTAAAAACTCATCAAAGAAAAAATCAGATTTGTGGGTGCCAGGGATGGGTGGTGGGGTGAGGGAATTGGATGAAGGCAGTAGTGAAAAGATTCAAACTTAGTTATAAACACATATTGGAATGTAACATACAGCATGGTGATTATAACTAGTAATACTTTATTGCATACGAGGAGCCTGGTGCATGAAATTCGTGCACTGGGGGTGGGTGCTCCCTCAGCCCAACCTGCCTACTCACACCCAGCCTGCCCAAAGCCTAAAGCATCAGGCCAAGCTTTAGGCCTTGGGCACCCAACCATCGCCCTGCAATAGGACCAATGGCTGGCTCCGTCCCAGCCATGCCAACCGCCCCACCGCACCCAGTCCTTCGCCCCAGCCAGCTCTCGCTCAGCTAGCACGGGCATCAGCCCCGCACCCCCAGCCCAGGCATTTCCCTGGCAAGCTTGTGCTGGTTGGCTCAACCCCACCTCCCTCACCGCCCTGTCCACCTTGGCTCTGCCCCCCCACAGCCCTGGCCGCCTTGGCCCCGCCCCCCATGGCCCTGGCTGTGCGCTTGCTGGCTCCTGATTGGCTTGTGTGTATAGTGAAGGTATGGTCAATTTGCATATTACTCTTTTAGGAACTTGCCAATCCTATCTAATAAAAGAATAGATCTTAAAAATTCTGATCACAAGGAAAAAGGTTTCTTTTGTAACCATGTGAGTTGGTATTAACTAAAGTTTGCTCATCATTTCATAAAGACATCAAATCATGCTATACACCTTAAATAATGTTACATATCAATTACACCTCAATAAACTACAAGGAGGAAAAGATCTACAAAGGCGTTTTCTGGTTTATTTCACTGTCGTGAATGCAATTGTGAAGGCATAATGCTAACGTCTCAATGCTGCTTGAATGTAGTCGCCATCCTTGGACCCCTCTGAAATGGGTGTGAATTTGGGAATGAACCTCTGGCTGTTTTCCCTTAAAGAAAACTTGCATTTATAGTGTAATTTAACATAGTGTCCAAGGTAGAATTATGGCAGGGCAATGCTGTTTTTTTATAAAATCTGAATATTTAGAGAAGTATAGTTCAAAATGAGACATTTCATCTATAAAGAATGATTTCGCAATGTTCTTTTCCAAAGTTAATACCAACTTTTAAGACTTATTCTTTCAATAACTCTATTTGTACTGTAGATAGTTTATTATAAAAAGTCTGTACAAATATGTGTATACTACTTCAGCCTTTATATCCCTGAAAACTTGACCTCCTTAACTAAGAATATTATTGGACAGTATTTTACAGGTGATGGGATAAATTTCTATTTTTAAAATTTTTAACTTCTTGGTGATTTAGAGAAGCCATGAAATTAATGCCTGGCATTTGTTCACCTTTTCTAACATCAACAAACCAGTCTAAGAATTAGAATTTAGGCTCAGCTGCTTGCTTCTGTGAAAAGTTAGAGGGTGCTAACATGAGTGCCAGCTTGATACAGAGTGAACACTGGCCTTTCTGGGGAGAATTCCCCTCTTTAAGAGATACAGAATGTGCTCTGAATTCTGGCCTCGGGTTTCTCTCCCAACTTGAATAAAAAGCTCACTTCAACAAGTCTTGTGGGGAGTAAATCCATCAGTTATCCCAAGTTGCCTCAGAATTAGTCTTTGTGTGGGTCTCAGCTCGCCTGCTAAAAGGCAGAGTAAACATTTAGCCTCGTATTCCAGGAAAGGAAACCAAACTTTGTGTGTTGGACGTTGGTCCCACGCGGGAAGAAAAATCACGGAGCTCAGGTAGCGCTTTATGCTCAGGTGGACCAGATCCCTCCCCCTCCGAGTCCTCACAGCTGGCAGGGAATCTTTCAAATGAGCCAGTGGGCAAAGGGGGGGGGGGGCTGCCTCTCATTTATTCTTAAGGGTTTGTTTTTTTCTTTACATTTTTATTTTTAGTAACACAAACTAGGCTAAAGAAATGTTGCCCTGGGAGGGACATGTGGAGAAAATCAGAGTGGCCCCAGAGTAAATACTATTTTACTTTATGAAATGTTCCTTTGTGCCGAAACCGGTTTGGCTCAGTAGATAGAGCATCGACCTGCAGACTGAAAGGTCCCAGGTTCGATTCTGGTCAAGTGCATGTACCTTGGCTGCAGGCACATCTCCAGTAGGGGGTGTGCAAGAGGCAGCTGGTCAATGTTTCTCATCGATGTTTCTGACTTTCTATCCCTCTCCCTTCCTCTCTGTAAAAAATCAATAAAATACATTTTAAAAAAAGAAAAAAGTAAAATGTTCCTTTGTAATCTCCAGTGAGGGACATTTTTCAACCAGATTGTGATGCTTCTCAAAATTAACTTTTGTAATAGTGCTTCAAGTTTACTCTTTTTCACTTCAATATATATGAGATATACATACAAATATTACGTTATCAAATTCTTTTACTGTAGAAAAATTTGTTTTAAGTGTCAGAGAAGTATATTTGAATTAAATGTGTCTTAAAACTGGAAAATGTATTTGCATTGAAATGAAGGTTTTTATTATTTTCTGAAAAATGTGTTGTTAAAATCTGATAAAATAAAAAGTAGGGTGAAGTTTGCTTTGTGTCAGTGTGTTCATTTCCAGGTTGCCTGATTTAAAATCAGAGTAGGTTTCTAATGGGGTCCTACCCTCTCTAACCTTTCCACTCTCACAGTCATGGCTCCTCACACCCTGACATACACCCGGGCTTCTTCACTCCCAGCCCATCACGTGCCTCTCCTGCTCCCAGGTTCATGACACAGCAGAAGTCCAAGTTCCTCAGCATGACGCTTAAAGACTTTCTACAACTAAATCCCAAGTTTTCTCCCCAAGACTCCTCTTTCTGCTGCATTTCTCTAAGCAACGTACTGTTGGTCAAGCTGTACCATCTGCCCTGTGCTGTACTCCTGCTTCACTGGTGCCTGAGAGGCCTGTGGTCCTGTCAGATCCCGGGCATTTTCCAGCGCCTCCTGCCCATCGGGCGAAGCTTCTCCCAATTTCTGCCCCAGTGTCCTATTAGCCAGCTTGAGGCAACCACATCTGAGTGTCTGTAGACATTGTCTGCTAGGAGACATATCTTCCATTAATGCATGGTTATGTCTAAGTACTTAAATCTCAACTCCAATGAATTTATAAAGTTTGATTTGTGTCACTATGAAGACGTTTTCTTATTTATGCAAAAACTCTTACTCTTGGCATTAAATCAGATTGCTGAACCTCTGAGATCAGGCTCCGTGGGACTCAGCCATGGCTGCAATCACTGGCAGAGCTCCCACCCAGCGATTCCCAGCAGGATTGATCTGCTCTGGGCCCTCGGCAGAGGGTTTTTTTAAAGCTCCCCAAGCGCTTCTAATAACGCAGCTCAGGCGGAAAACCTCTGCATTAGTGACTCTCATCCACAGTCCATTTCTACATGGTAACTTATGAAGACAAGGTAAATGCTTATATTTACTTAAGAAATTTGAGTTTTTACTAAATTAGCCTATGAAAGAAATCAGAAATGCCTAAGACTCTAATCAAGGCCTTATTGCCTGCCTAACCAAACAAGGTTATCTGTGGCTTAAAAATACAAGAAGCAATCTTTCTAATACCAGCACTGGAGGAAAATTAGCTTGACTATAAATAAAGCATCTTGTTCAATTTTATTTGGCTTTACCTTGAGGTTATTTTTTATACTTGTATATTGGTGTAAAATACACAGGGAGAACATTCTAGGTGACTAACAATAAAAGTCTACTAAAATGCTAAAAAAAAAAAAAAAGTGGAAGAGGAAGAATTTGAATTTGCATTGTTAAATGGTATTCTAAAATTTAGTGATGCCTGACAGCTAATACTGTAACTCAGAATGAATTTTTTTTACATATTTTAAGAATTTGGGTATTTGAACAGGATTTAACCTAGTGTACTGACTTCCTGAAATCATGCAAAATTGACTGTATTCGGTTTTTTCCCCTAACTTACATTTCATCATTTCCAGTCTCATCCATTAAAGGTTACACTGAAAAAAAAAAGCAAAAAAAAAAGCTATTTTTGTAAATCAGAGCACTGCTGCCACCGTGTGGACAGTTAGAGTATTGGATAATCTCTTAGCCCTTCAAATTGCTTTTCTTTTTTAAATGTTTTTTATTGATTACAGAGAGAGGAAGAAACATTGATAGGCTGCCTCACACACACACACACACACACACACACACACACACACACACATATATATATATCCCCCCACTGGGATCAAACCACAACCCTGGCGTGTGCTCTGACCAGGAAGGGAACCATGATGATCTGATGACTGGGTCTACACTCAACCACTGAGCCATACCAGCTGGGCACTCTGCAAACTCTTTATTCAGATATTTCAGTCACTAATTACCAGAAGCCCTTTATAATTTCCTTTTGGGTCTAGTATTAACTAGCTCTCTTCTGCTTTCCTTCTGTGAAATTAACATCTTTAAATGTTTACACCCTGTCCTTTATTGCTTAATATGGGGGAAGTACAACATTGGGGTTTGGGGTCAGTAAAGCGTTTCCCCTTCCCGCTCATTTACATACCAGCAGGAAGGGAACAAATGGCCATAGCATAGATCACAGTGAGGAAGTGACCCCCGATCCTTGACCTGCCCGAGAACCTGCAGCAAGGACACCCGCGTTCGCAGGAGCAGCCACTTGTGGCGATGTCACTTTTATGTAGCTTTTTAAAAAAAATTGAAGTGTTGTATGTTGCAGTGGCAAGCCTCGTGCCAAATACCAGAAACAAGCAACAGCTCGGCTCTCCTGGGACTTCGGGCTTGCTGCTTCCGTGAGTGTTCTGGAGACTGTACTGCCATTTAGACGAGCACTTACTTAGGATGTTTGAGAAAAGGATTGGTCTCTGATCACCTACCGCCACCTAAAAAGGCTCCTAGGAAAAGACTCCTTCAACTTGCAATTGGCATGGGACTCCATTATGAGAGACTCTTTGGATAAGTCCCATAGAACCCTGCTTCTCACATTGTGGAGGGTAGGTGAATCACAAGGTGATCTTGATAAAATGCAGATTCTGATTCAAAAGGTCTCAGGTGGGGCCCTGTGTTTGCATTCCTGTGAGTCCCAGGTTGTGCTGTTTGTGGTAGTTTGAATCATGGCCTCACAGATAGCAGGTTGAGGCCACGCTGTTCCTGGGACCTGTGATGTTACCTGTATGGCAAAGCGTCTTCAAAAATGAGACCTGGGATGGGGAGGTTACCTTGGATTATTCAGATGGAGCCCTAAAATGTAATCACAATCTCCTAAGACAGCGGTTCTCAACCTGTGGGTCGCGACCCCTTTGGGGGTCGAACAACCCTTTCACAGGGGTCGCCTAAGACCATTGGCAAACAGATACTTACATTATGATTCATAACAGTCACAAAATTACAGTTATGAAGTAGCAACAAACATAATTGTATGGTTGGGGGTCACCACCACATGAACTGTATTAAAGGGTCTTGGCATTAGGAAGGTTGAGAAGCACTGTCCTAAGAAGAAGGCAGAGAGAGACGTGACTACAGCACAAAGCCACGGGACCACTCAAGCAAAATGCTGCTGGATGGAAGATGGAGGCAGGAGTTAAACAAAGAATGCAGCTCCAGAAGCTGGGAAAAAGGCAAGGAAACGGCTTCTCTGCCAGTCCCCCTGGTGGGCGGGAGGCCCAGCCCACACCTTCATTTCCACCCAGGGAAATTCATTTCTCACTTATGACCTCCAGGACGGAAAGAATAAATGTGTGTCGTTCTGAGACACTGTGTGAATGTCTGTGTTCCTCCCAAACTCCTATGTTAACTCCTAACCTCCAAGGGGAGGGCATTAGGAGGTGGGGCCACTGGGAAGTTACTAGGACAGAAGGCACAGGCTTCATGAGCGGGATTCCCTCTGCCGTGTGAACTTACAGCTAGAAGGCACTGTCCCTGAAACACAAAGCTGGGTCTGACTAGATGCTGACACTGCCAGGGCCTGGATCTTGGACTTCCCAGCCTCCAGCACTGTGAGGAACACATTTCTGTTATTTACCGGTTACCCAGTCTGCAGCATTTTTCGTAGAGGCCGGAACACACCAAGACTCCCAATCTGCTGTGACTCGTTACCGCAGCCACAGGAAACCAGCCCTATCCATGCTTTGGGGCCTCAGAACACACAGTGAGGAGCAAAGCCTTGTAGAAGCAAAGCCACAGATGAGGGTTGTCAACCCTGGCTACGCATTAGCATCACCTGGGATGAGTTTGGAACCAACAGCCAAAGCAATGCCCAGGTCCCATTGCTGGGAGAGTTGAGGCAGAACCTGTAAGGGTGGCGGCTGAGCATCACTGTGTACAGGCTCCTTGGGTGAAACTGACCAGAAGGTAGGGAGGAGCTGTCTCAAGAGAATAAACCCAAAATACAGCTTTTCTTGTGTTTAAGGAAAACTCTTAAGCTCCCCCCGAATATGGACAGTCTTCCTGGCCCCTCCCCACCTCCCACCCTCTGCCCGGAACTATATTGCTGGCTTCTCAGGGAGGCCTGGGCCAACACCTCACGTGGAGAATTACCGGGCTGGAGACTTCACACATTATTTCACCTAAATTGTGCTCAGATTTGTGTCTCGGGCTCATTAGGAACACCTCCGCCTTTATTTCCTCGGGTGAGAGCTATTGCCAGTGCAGCCTGCACCAGGCCCGAGTGAGCCTTCCATCCGATGCGCCTTCCCACTTACACACCGACAGCCAACCAGGCGGTGCATCTTAGCTAAGCGGGACTCCCAGCCAACCAAGCCTTTTCAGGTGCACGGCCTTGAAAATGAGATTCGAGATGTGCCCCAAAGCAGCAACCTGTTAATTGTAACTTCTAGTCCTTAGTCAGCTGGGACCGGCATCAGAGCAACCTGTTGGCAGAAGCCATGTCTTTTGTTGTTGTTGTTGTTGTTGCAGTACCTAGTTTGGAGCTCGGACACAGTACATGGAGCAAACATTGTTCAATTCGTTAGAACTGACCCAAAGCGCTTAGCAACTACCTCCGCAGAGAATTGAATAAAGACATCGGGGGTCTTACCTCTTCCCACCACCACCTCCTGGGGAGCAGGACATGGAGTGTTCCATCAGCAGCAGGAACCGGCTCTGGAGCGCCGTCGCGGCGTGACCCACACCCGTGCCGGCCTCACTGCCTGAGCTGCCACCCCTCACCGAGAACCACTGGCTCCAAGTGCAACGACCCCAGGCCCGTCACAGGTGGTCCGGCACCTTCCGTGCAAAAAGCTCCAGCAAGGGCCCACGGCCCTGCACCCTGAAGAAACCCCACCCCACCCCACCCCACCCCACCCCAGCCCTCGGCCCCTGTTCCCTCTGGCTAACCTCTGAACCCCTCTACGGAGCTCCCTGCCCTGTCCTGGAGAGAACTAAGCGCCTCCTGCTCCTCACACTGCGCTGGGCTCAGCAGGCGGCTCCGCTTGACGGCCCCGTGCAGGAGCGCTGCCTGCCGGGATCAAGGCGGGCCCCTGGGACCCAGGTGGGTTCCCCTATCAGGAGTGGCTTCCCTAGCTAGCTCCAGGTGGTCCACTACTCTGTCATCCGCTCTCTCATCTTGTTTCTTGGCTCCCAGAATTCCATCTTGCCTTAAAGGGCTTTGTTTGCTTAAATGTTTTTTATTGATTTCAGAGAGGAAGGGAAAGGGAGAGGGAGATTCAATCAATAATGATGAGAGAATCCTGGATCCGCTGCCTCCTGCACGCCCCCTACTGGGGATCGAGCCCACACCCTGGGCATGCGCCCTGGACCAGAATCGAACCTGTGACCCTTCAGTTCACAGGTATATGCTCTAACCACTGAGCAACTGGCTAGGGCTTCAGTTCACAGGTCTATGCTCTAATCACTGAGCAACTGGCTAGGGCTGGGCTTCGTTTTTTACTGTGTGTCTGCTGCCACCCACTGGAATGCTTTGCAAGACAGGTAAGATCTGCATAGGAAATTAACTTTGCAGGTCCCCGCTTCTCATCACCTCAGAACTGTGAGTGGAAAATATTAAAAACAAGGACATGATGCATCGAATACAGTAAAAAATATTTATTATGTTCAGATGCACGGACAATCTATGTCTTAACAGAAAGATACAACAAGCAACCAATGTGTAGCATGTACAGCGTTACCCCATTCCAGCAAAAGGCAACTGAGGACCTCAGAGAAGTCAGCGATCTGTTTTTAAAAATCCATCACATCATCTCCTGCCTCTGCAGGACAGCATCGCAAATGCAGGTACAGAAAGTCAGCAGGAAAAAGCGTGCCCTCCGCCCCGCTCCCCGCCCCCACCCCCCATCCTGCCCATCCTTCTTCCAGGCAAGCGCCCGCTGTGGCTGAGCAGACGTGGCACGGGGCGTCGAGGCTGCTGCTTTTCCCCCTACATCATAACCGATTTCAAATGGTGCTAGACAAAAACAGACTCTGAACACCAGGAGAAATCGGTCAGCCTGTGTAAGAGATGGGTCCGGTGGCGCTCCGGGGTCCCGCCCCGCTGTCGTCCGCGCAGGTGGCGGGTCTGCATCAGCCGCGCGGCCGACGCAGCCCAGTGGCCCGGGGCCTGGAGGCAGGCGGGCAGTGCCGACGGCCCAAACGTCTCCCCGTGCACAGCCCTCCCCTCGCCCTGGGCAACCCAGGGCCCACCCAGCAGTGCCCCTGGCCCTCAAAGGCCCAGCCGGCAGGGGGCTGTGGCTCCCTGCGGGCAGTATCTCCACCTGGCCCCTGCTAACCTCCCCCCCCCCCATGCACTGTTATCCCAAACCCAGCATGCCCCCCGGGGGCGCTTTGCTTTTCCAGCTGCTTCGGTCTTGAGGCTGCTCGGGCGGCGGGAGGAGGAGCCAGTCCCCAGAGCCGCAGCTCCCGTGGGCGGCCCTCGGCTGTGCTGCAATTCTTACTCCTAAAACACTGATTTCAAATGGTGCTAGATACAAAGATGGAAAAATCTAAGCCACCATGTGAAACCAGCTTCCAGAAGAAGAGGGTCTCGCTGAAGAAAGGAGGGAGGCACGATCGGAGGCCCCGGCCTCTGTCCCGGGGAGAACGTCTTCCCGAGGTCGCACGCGTGGCGTCCCCGGTTCCGGGCGGCAGGCGGACAGCGGTGTCCACGGCGATGCTCGGGGAGCGTGAAGGTCCCGGCCGACGCCGCCCACAGATGCAGCGGCACAAACCCATCCACTCCACGTTAGCCTGCCTCCTCCCACCGGGCCCTCCAAAGCCGGGTGCACGTGCGGAGCTAAGAGGGCCATGGCTAGTACTGGTGCACGTCCCCCTCAGGAGGGCCCTGCGGGGGGGGGGGGGGGGGGACGGGGACGACGACACTGGGACACAGTGTGCGGGGTGTTTTCTGACATCATCCCACTTCCTGGGCCTGGGAGGCTAGAATTACACAAAGGTGACTCTCACGTGGGCCAGGGCACCCCTTCCTTGTGCCCTCCTCAGGAAGGACGCGGGCCCCACCAGGCCACACAGAAGGGTCACCCCGCCAGCCATCTTATTTAACCTCTGGTGCGACTCAAAAAAAAACCCAGCGTCCTAAACCTGCAGCAAGCAGGTAAGCCTCTCATGCAGTGGTGGGCAAACTCAGTCCACAGAGCCAGATAGCAACAGCACAACGACTGAGATTTCTTCTGAGAGCCAAATGTTTCAAACTTAAACTTCTTCTAACGCCACTTCTTCAAAACAGACTCGCCCAGGCCGTGGCATCTTGCGGCTCGCGAGCCGCAGTTTGCCGACCACTGCTCTAACGCCAGCACAGAGCTGGGTTTCATGTTGAACATCGGCCTGGAAATAAGATTTGCAAACTGTGTTTACATGAGAGTTCCCATCTCCTAACAGGCCCTCCCCCCCCCCCCCATCTCCTCTAGTTGTCAGACGCTCAGAAAACATGTCTCTGTTGCCTCTGAGGCCGTGGCCGTGAGGAAGAGGAGGCAGGAGCATGTGTATCTTCCGGGTTCCTTACCGTCCTCCCGGCCTCTAGATACAGGCTTCTACTTGCTGTGGCTCCCGGAGGCAAGGGCCAGCCGCTCTGAACACAATAGTCACCGGATGGGCCGCCTGCCTCTGCCAGGGGCCGTGGCTGGGGGGCTGGCCCTGTGCTCCCGCACCTCTGCGCTTCGCAGTGGCTCCCGGCCGGCCTGCGGGAGTGGGGAGTGGGCACGGCTGGAGAGGAGACCCCAGACGCTGGGGGGGCCAGCACCAGGCTCTGCGGCCCGTGGGCTCTGCCAGGACGCCAGCCCACAGCGGGCCCGGTCACCAGGGACACCCTGGGGTCGTAAGGTCGGGAGTGGGTGCTAAATGGCAGCCATTACCGTGGGTGGAAGCTGAGAAAACCTGTTTCTGTGTCCTCCGAGGCCATGACCGTGAGGAAGAGGAGGAAGAGGGGTTGGAATCGTGTAAAACGAAGAAGACATCTACATTGGGCCATTCTCAGCTTCTCTCCAGCCAAGCTCTTCTCCCTCAGCAGCTCCAACAGCCAGTCCCTGACCCCCCTTTCCTAAGATGTTGTCACACTGACACCTGCCTCTGCATATGCTGCCCTACTGCTTTCTGGAACATTCTCCACCCACTCTCCCACTGTGACTCCCTGTCCACACTCCCCCACCCCAGCATGCAGGGGTCCCCCTGCAGACCCCCCTCTCAAGAAAACTCCATGCTTCCCCCTTCCCCCCCTCAGCCCAGCTTCTGGCTCAGCGTCTAGTGCTGCTCCTTAGAACACGCCTGTCATTTGATCGTCAGGGTGATTAATTCATGCCTCTCCGGCTGCCCAGGGAACGCCAGCCAGGACTTAGAGCGGGGCTGCCCAGCACAGGGCACTGCCACTGCCCCAGGGAACTGGGGGGGGGGGGGGCACCACAGGCTGCGGGCTCCCAGCCTCTCAGTTCTAAAACGTGCCGAGTCCTCTGGAAGAAGAGACAAAAAACCATTAGCAAAGCATCACAGGGCACTCTCTTCAAGAAGAAGAGGGGAGAGGAGGTCATCTTAGTACCAAACCGTCCGCCCTTCTGACCCTATGGGATGCCAGGTCTGCTGAGGTCCCAGGTCTCCCGCCCAAACCAGGCTTCTCCCTCGGCATCTGCTGCTGGTGTGCTCCCTGGCGGGAGCTGGGGAGGGCGGTGGAGGTCTGGGGGCCTGCTCTCCCTGGCACCTAGGTCTGTGTACCCCAGGGTAGCCCCACTGCGCTGAGGGCTCTGCCGCCACCTGCAGGGGGCAGGACCCTCCCATCGGCCTAAGGGCCCCAAACACCCCGGCCCGTGGAGAAGGGCTGGTGGGGCTGCCTGGGAAGGGAGGTGCCCACCCAGAGGAGGCCCTTTGCCACCCTGGAAGGTGCTGCCTGGGAGCCACGTGCAGCCCCAGCGCATTTCTGGGCCCACATTCTGTTTGCAGGTTTGTCTACCTCCCACCCCGCACCCCCCACGCCCTGGTCACTCCCGGGCCTGGGCGGGGGCCCGAGCTCGCAGGACCGGTCACCACCACACAGTGCATCAGAGCCAGGCCTTGACTTCCTGCTGGCGCCTCTGAGAACCTCCCGGCTCGGCCTCGGAGTGCTCCCCGGAGGAGGAGGCTGTGCAGACCGGTCACCGCGCCCCGGACCCTGCAGGGAACAAGACAGAGAAGCGGCCGCAGCGGCGTGCCCCGGGGGGGGGGGGGGGGGCCGGGGAGTGTGCAGGCACAGGTCAGGCACGGTCCCCACCTACGACTGTGCACGCCCCACGGAAACATCGAGGGTTAATCAGTTCCCGGCTGTGGGGTACAGAGCAGCCCGGGGACTGCAGAGCTGCCTTCATCCCGTAAAGGACGCGGTGTCTTTTAAAGCCCTCACGATCGCACGCCCAGCAAGGTGCCCCAAAGACAGCAGCCGGGCGAGTGGGAAGGGGGCGTGCTCGCGTATGACATCCGTCACCAGGCCCCGGGGAACAAACAGGGCCGGCCCCAGCAGCCAGCGCGGAGGTGCCGGGGAGGCAGCAGCCCTCCCTCCCCACCGGGCTGGGTGCTGAGTCACAGCCACTTACGCGACTGACTGACGCAAGTCCCCGCCGGGGCGGGGGAGGGGTGCCGGAAGCAGAGCCCAGATCGGGCTTCTTCCTGCCGCCGGGAATGCTGGTTTCAGGGCTCCCGGCGGCCGGGCCGGGTCAGGGCGCTGACAGAGGGGCCCGGGGAAGGCCCTCCTGAAAAAGCGGAACGTTCTGCTCTCCAGACAGCCCCAGTCCATTGTCTGCGGGAGCCCAGAGGCCCGGCCCCGCTTCCTGTCACTCCCTGCTCCCGCCCAGGCCCCGTGTCCTGGACGCTCTGTCTTGAGCTGTCAGGGCGAGGCCTCTGCCAACACGCTGTGGTGAATGAATCAGAGGAAAGGGTAGCGAAAGGAAGGGCAGGGGCATGGAGGGCCACATGGAGATGGCTCTCTGTCTGATGGCTCTGTGTCCCCCCGAAAGAGGGCTTCCCAGGCCCCAGATCCCGGAGCGGGAATAAGTGCTCCAGACCCACAGAGCCCCGGGATGCCCGCTCAGGCATCAGGGCAAGAAGCCACAGCCTCATCCTGGGGAGGCCCAGCATCAGCACTCCGGCCTCCCCGGAGGCCGGGGTACACAGCGAAGCTTCTGTCCCTTCCTGACTCCGCCAGCAAGAACTCGGGCTGGAACCCCACTCGGCCCCGGCCAGGCTGGAAGGGAGGACGCCTCCCCTGGCTGCCCTTGGGTACAGTGGGCATGGGAGGCAGCGGGAGGCAGCGGGGAGGAGGCGGGATGGAATGGGAGCGGCTCAGCCCGGGGCCTCGGAGGATGGGCACAGCCCTGAGCCGGAGCTTCCCCCGGGAGGAAGAGGGAGCGTGCCTACGGCCGGTTACACAGACGCAAGGCCCACCACACCGGTCCCAGGTCCCAGCAATGTGGATCCAGAGGGAAACCACCACGTGACGTCCCTGACTCAGTCCAGGTGGACTCAGCAGGGATCTGGCTCCGGAGGTCCAGGGAGAGAGGCAGGGCCCGGCCTCCCACCGCCCCAGGCAGAGTGAGCAGCAGACACGGCGTCTGTGGGCACCCCACTCACAGCCCCTCCGGCCTGCTGCGGGCAGAGGCGTGCTCCGGTCCCCACGAGGCCCCCACGAGGCCCTCCCTCGGTGTGCCCGGCCCCGCTGCTCTGGGAGGCAGAGCAGAGCTTCTCCCCAGGTCACGCACCTCCCGGAGCAAGGCCCCGGCTGGCTCCTGGAAGCCGGGCAGATCCACTAACCTCCGAGTGGCGGGTCTACAGGTACCTGGGCGCACACCTGGCTGAGCACATGGACGGGGCACACCCTGGGACATGGTTCCACTTCCCTAGCGGAGGGAGGGAGGCTGGGCAGACGGGGGGGTAGGTCCAGAGTCCAAAGCCAACCCCGAGCACCTTCCTCTCCTGCTTCCCCTGACGCGGGCAGGGCCGCTGGCCGTGCCCACACTGCCGGGCCAGCCTCATTCTGCTATCAGGGCCTCTGACTGCCAGTCTCAGAACCTGGAACAGTTGAGTGGTGGGAGGAGGCAGGAGGAGGTGGGGAGGGAGGGGAGAATCGGAGGGAGGGAGGGGGAGGAGGAAGTTTCACAGTCTAGTGCATTCCCATCAGATCAGAGGACGGGGAACACATACAACTTCCCCTTTTCAAGCGCTTCTCTGCCCCCCGTTTCCTTTCAGTTCCTTCCCCTCCGGACTGGGGATGACAGGGCTGGTGGGCTAGACGGGGGCAGGCACCCAGGTACGCAGCCAACTGGGCTCCTGCCCGGCTCCGCCGGGGCCTGGCAGGCTCCCGCGCTGTTACCCGGCATGCCCTTCTCCTTGTCAGGGAGGCCTCGCCCTCTTGTTTTCCAAGTTTTATAACAGTATTGTTTGTTGTCCAGCAGATTAAATTCTTTTGGAGGCTGGGGTGTGTGTGTGTGTGTGTGGGGGGGGGGGGGGGGGTTGAAGGAGAAAAAAGAGAGAGGGAGAAAAAATACAAACAACCTCCATTAGGGCCAAAAGGTGAAATGGGTTCCTTTTTGAACACAGTCCACCTGTCCCGGGAGGCCCGTGGCCAGGAGCCCGTGCTCCCTTTCTCTCGGCCTGTCCCCTCCTCCCCGAGCAGGGGGGCAGACAGGTAGGTAGTCTCCCACGTCCAAGCCTCTTACTCAGGCGTCACGCTGAAAAGAAGAACCAGCTAGAGTGTCTGGGGGATTCACAGGAGAGCAACCCCTACCCCAAGAGGTGGCCTGCCCTGCTGTTCTCGGCAAAGATCCCTGATCCTCACCTCCTCAGGGGTCCGGGGACAGGGAGGGGCGGGAGGGGCTGTCTACAGACTCCTGCCCCGCTCAGAGAGGGCTCGTCTATGCAGGGAGCGTGTGGTTTGTTCGCACCCAAAGCAAAAGGGATAGATCCAGCGATGCCAGAGACACGGAGAGACCCAGCCCCACGCCCACGCCCACGCCAGAGCATGTGTGTGCGGACAGATACTCCCTCGCTGAGGAATGGGAGAGAGTGGAGACAGAAAAGAAAGGAGATAAACAGGCAGCTTGGAGACAAGCGTGATCTTACCGGAAGGAGGGTCCCCGGAAATGCCCCACCTGTCAGGGGGAGCTAAAGCCGCAGGAGTCGTGCCAAGAAAGGATGCATGGGTCTCCATATTTAATGCAGCCCTCACCCAGCCATGAACTGGTCTATTTCAGGCTCCGGGTTTGCTCTACACGGTATGCCCATGTGCACACACACCTGTGCCTCCAGCAGAGCAGGGACTGCATGGTCCCTGAGCTGTGTATCTGCCTGAGATAGTCCTCTTCCTCCTCCTACCTTCTTCCCAGCACACCAGGCCCGGTCCTGCCTCCTGCCCCACGCCCACCCCTCAGTGCCCAGCGAAGGTCCCCTAGGGCTGCGGGGAGCTCAGGGCGGCAGTACAGAGACAGGCTCAGAGCAGCTCAGGGCTCTTTCCTGATAGGGATGAAGGGCGACATGCCTTTGCCCCCCCCCCCCCGTTTTTTTCACTTGCAAACCGTGTCAGTCCTACAGGGTCAGTTCCAGAAGTTGCCTCTGCAAGGGGGGACCAGGCGGAGCTCCAGCCCAATGCTCCCCGGCCCCCCAGCGTAGGCTTGCCTCCAGGGCAGGAAGGAAAGACGGACTGTGCAGTGGGAGTGCGTTCTGGCCCTGGAACCCACACCTCCTGGTGTTCGGGGCGGCCTCAGAGTCCGCGGGCCGGGGGCTGGAAGGGCAACCACTCCTCCCTCCCTGCTCCCCAGCGAAAGAGGACTCGTCATTTTGGGGGAGCTCTCAGCAAAGGGGATGCCAGTTCTCCCTGAAGTTCCCCATCACAGGACTTCTCTACAAGCTGAGGTGGATTCGGGGGGCACCGATGGGCCGACCTCTGCCAACACAGGCATGCGCCCCGTCCAATCCTAAGCCTTCCGCAAGGAATACCTGCAGCTCCGGCCTGAACCGTCGGGGCTACGGGTGGAGACAATAAAGCCACAGCACTCCTCTCCCCCTTCCCACAAGCCCTGGCTGTTCAACGGAAGACCCCTCGGAGGGCCACCCCGCCAAGAAGACAGGCTGTTCCCTGCTCTGCCTCAGCACCCCTAGAAAGACCGGGGGTCAGGCGCACTATTCAGGGAACACTGGTGCCCAAGAATCCTCTGACCCGCCTTCCCCTCCTCGGGTGAGGCCTGCCCCTGCCAGTCAGCCGTGAAGCGAAGCCTCACCGTCTCCAGCCCGGAGTCTGTCTTCACCCTGGACACGAGCCAATGCCCCCAGCAGGTGCGGGCGTTCGCCCGCAAACAGGGAGCGTGCACAGCACATGTGCATGCGGGCAAGGCGCTGGGCACACCTCACACACCTGTCGGGGAGGCTCTCCAAGGCCCTGCCGCCAGGCCTCCCTTCTGAGAGCCACCTGGCAGAGACAGGCCTGCACGCACACGGAGGGGCCACGCCGCCGGCCCGCGGTGCGGAGCGGCTGTTCCCAGCCGAGGAGCACCCGTCCCATCCCACAGGGGCTCCAAGGAGCTGAGAGAATCAGGCACCGGGAGATGCTGGATGTTCTGAGAAAAGACCTGTAGCCCACAGAGATCAAGGCCACTGCGAGACCCGCCCCCATCCCGGCCCCCCCCCCCCCCCCCCACTGATCAGTGACAGAACACAGCTGGAACCCAAGGAAGTGACACCTGGGTCTGACCCAAATGCACAGGTACCAGGGACCAGATCTTGGCAGGCCTCTCTGGCTCAGCTTCATCCACCACAAGAATAGCACCATCTACCCTCGCAGGCCTGTGTAGGGACCCAGTGAGCTGGAAAATGTGAAAAGAACTGTGCCCGTCACGTGGTGTGCGTGAGGGAGGACGGTTGCTGATCAATTCCTCTCCTGCCCGAGTCCCAGCCCCAGGAGTCCCAGCCCCAGTCCCCGCTCACCCCGTCACTCTGGGGCGAGGGCGGTGGGCTCACAGGGCTCAAGCCCAGTACGTGTCCAGTCAGCAGATAGTATCTTGGAAGAAACGGAGCCATTTTGAAAGCTCTGCACTGTGGTTAGTGGGCTGCCCGATGGGAGCCCTCAGCCCGGGGGCCCATGGCCAGCAGCCGGGGAGAAGGAGTGGGCCCTGGGGACGGAGGCCCCGGCTCCCAGCCCCGCTGGCCTCGGGCTGGCCTTGCACAACAGCCCGCAGGCTCTGGACCTGGGCTCCCCTGCACGCGTGTTATTTTTGCTACCTTTGAACTAGTGACTCAAGACTAAAAAGCCAAAATGGAACAGGCGGCTCTGAGATATTTTTGTGTTTGTTTTTTTTTTTCTTTCTTTCTTCTCTCTCTCTTTTTAAATAGAAGGGCGTAAACAACCTCATGAGAAAAGAGGCTAAATATAAAAGAAAACTTCCTGACACCGACCCCGAGCAGGTGTCTCGGGGAAGGCACAGGACATGCAGAACCTGCCTGCCCTCCCGTTTTCTCCTCCGGACTCAGGGCCAGACAGGACGGTGTGTGTTTCTTTCTAGAACACCGCACCTCAAGTCACCCCCCGCCCCGCAGGCACAGCCCACCCCGGCAGCTCCCCGCACTGGCCCATCGCTAGACAAGTCTCTTGGTGGGAGCAGAGTGCACGTCCTCTGTCGCCAGAAGGTCCCCATCAGCCGCCTTGGGGTCATCTCCAGCCCTGCCTACTTACCCCTGGGGGAGGGGTTCTTTCAAAGTTGCCCCACCCACCTGCCCTGACCGATAGCAACAGGGCCTCCTCAGAACACAGGGCTGCAGCCGAAGGCCCTCTTCCTAACTCCCGTCTAGCTTTCCTTGTCCGGAGTTTCTGGCTAAGACAGGCCTCCACCGCCATCCAGGGAGCCCCACGTCAGAGTTGGCAGGAACCTCCAAAAGGCTTCTTTTCCAACTCCCTGACTTTCTCGAGAATCCAAGTGAGCCCCAAAGAGGTGAAGTGAGGGAGTTTTGACCAGTGGGGCCAAGGCCTGCTGACCCTTCTCCACCAAGTCACATTCCCTGAGCCGCCCACGGCACCCTGTGCAACCCCAGACCCCTGGCAGCAGACGGCAGTCTCGGTGGTTGGGGGGGGGGGGGCAGGTGTGAGCCTGGGGCAAGGAGGGAAGGAGCGTCACGTGTCCTGAGTCACGTGGCTTTGCCGCTGGTCTGTTGGTACCGCGTAAACAAGTCCTGAGCCCTGGAGCCGGCCCCACTGGAAATCTCCCTCCCACGTCTCCCGCCACCCACCTGCCTCAGCCTCTCAGGACATCAAGCTCATCCAAGCATCTGTAACACGGGGCGACTTCTCTCTCCTGTCCCTTCCCTATCGCGACAATCTCAGAAGCGTGTGTTGTGCCAGGAGAGGCTGGGCACAGAGTTCTGCCTCCCCCGGGCACATATTTCACCAGTGACTCGGCAAAGCCTTATCCTGATGTGCCTGTGCTGTGGGGCCAGGGGCACAGTGACCAGGCTGAGGCAGAGACACCGGTCGGCGCCGGTGAGGGTGGGAGACAGAGCCCCGAGAGAAGCCACGGCCAATGGCAATACCCCCGTCTGCCGGAGACCTACGGCCTGATGTCTGCTGCCACCGGGGTCCGTGCAAGTTCCTCTAAGCTGGGGGGGGGGGGGGGGACCTTGCACGCCTTTCCCAGGTAATAGACAAGAGAGGGGTTGGCATCCACATCGACTCTGACTCTCTGGAGGCCTGAAGACGATGGCTTCCCCATGTTCCCTCCCTGGCCCCCATCTGCATCCCACTCCTTAGATGTGGGCGTCCTCCTTTTCTATAATGTCTGCTTTATACTCCTCTTCGTTTTATTTGTTATTATTTTCTACCTCTCCCACACCAGCACGCGGCTGCATGCTGCCTCCCCAGCACCTCGTCCAGGCCCTGGCACACCGCAGAGGCCGAATCCAGATGTGTAGAGGGGACGGATTTGCCTGCTCCGTCCTGCCCGTCCATGGATGCCCCAGAGGGCCTTCCTGTGCCCTGCCTGCCCCTCCAAATGGACGTAGCAGAGCCGACCCGGTGACTGCGAAGCCCCCTTGGGCGCCCGGCCTTTCCCTCTGGTTCACATCAGTTCTCCTGGCTGCCTACCACCGAGGGTCTCAGTGCCCCCAAATGTCTGCACCAGCCCCCGAGGGTGAAAATAAAAAGTACAGGCGCTGGACGTGCCTGGGTTGAAATCTCAACAACCCCACTTACCAGGTGTGTGACCTTGGTTAAGTCACTTCATAATCAGTTTCTTTAACCAGAAAAGGGAAGTCACACCTGCTTCATATGTTCCGATGGTGAAATCAGATAAGCAGAGGCGGACTCTCAGCAAAGGTCAGTTTCCCTTTCCCCGGACTGCCTGCTGAGACCAAGAACTCTGCTGCCCAGCCCATGCCTTCCAGTCCAGCACGGAGCCCATCTGGGCTCCAAACACACACACATCCATCCCAGGCCACAGCAGGCAGCCCTGGCTGAACACGGATACACCCTCCCACACCCTCCCGGCCTTAGACTGTGGTCCGACAATGCACCGCCATCTCCCTACGTGGCGTTCTCCGTCCTCCTCCCCCCACTCCTTCCCTGCCCGGGCTCAACATGATGGCATCAGGGTCTGCATGAGCCTTGGGGCCTGTAGGGGAACCCCGGCTCTGTCAGCCCACAAGCAGCTTCTGCGGAGGGAGCCAGCAAGACCCCAACCAACCCCAGCCTCTGCTTTCCTCGCAGGCACTGCAAGCCCCAGAAGGAGAGAGTGAGGCCTCCGTGGAAACAGCCAGCTGGTGGAAAAGGGCAGTCGGTATCTCTCACATATCTCCCAGGAAGGCAACATGCCCACAGAAGTGACCGGCACAAGGTACAGGTCCTCTCTAAAGCTGTGGCTGCAGCCTCGGGGGCACTGGTGCCAGGGGACAGAGCCAAAGCATGCATTAAACAGTTCACAGCCCCGAACAGACCAGAATTCAATGGGACCGAGAAGGTGCTGACCAATCAGGACCCCTGGCAGGGCCCCACCTCCAATGCCTGCTGCCCAAGCCCCACCACCACAGCTCTGGTGCCACCAGCTCTGTTAACCTCTGCCGGACTCAGATGGAAAGGCCCCACCCTGCCTCCTGGCTTCCAGACCACAAGGATCCAAAGGTCAAGGAAAAAGTGCCAGATATGCCTGTCCTACCGCCCTCCTCTCCCCCACCGGGAGGTGTCAACTGTTCCACTGGCCTGACTTGCAACACACAGTGCTCCAGGCGGGTGAGCAGGGACAAAGGAATTAGGCGAGGAACACACACAGGAAAGTCAACAGGGAAGCGCCAACCCGGGTTCTGGGAAGGCCAGAGGTGACAGGCAAGTGTCCCTTAGCTTCCCACCCTGGTTCTCCCAATCTGGACAGGCAGGGCTACGAATGGGAGTGGTGGTCACCCCAAGCCGGGCCAGGGATGCACCTCCACGGGAGAGCAGAGACCCGTGAGCATGGCCAACAGCTCTGACTGGCTCCAGCCCCACAGCAGGCACATCTTGAGGGACTTGGCCCTCGCCTCTTCATCTCCCCAGCTGCACCAAAGCTGATCCCTCCTCTTTACTCGCCTTCCAGACCCAACACCCTTAGCCATGCCTTGCTCCATGACTGCTGGAGGGGCTGAGACTGGTCAAATTCCTTGAAGGAAGAGATACCCGCCTCATCCACACAGCCCTGGATTCCTCAGTCTGGAGGATCTCGGGCTGCTCGGAGCCAGTTCATAGATGCCTCTCAGATGGAGGAGAAATGAAACGCAGCGGCAGCACTGGCCTGCCTTCCCCGAGAGTGGGCGGAAGGGAGCGGGGTGGGGAAGAGAGCGGAGAGGCAGGACACCACGGGGCCTCCGGGTGTTAGCTGAGGGGGTCATCACATTACCCGGCAGCCCCTGTTTCTCCTCAGACTCCAGATGAATCTGCTCTGGCTAATTCCAGCCGGCTCTACGGCCCAGGACGGGGTGGGAACCTACTCGGCGGGGGAGAGGTTTCCCGGAGACACGGCCAGGCTTTCTGAATCGTCTCTACAAGGCGACAGGACTCCCAGTTCTGCAGCCGTCATCGTTTTTAATCACCGTTGCTATTATCATCGAGTGAGGCAGAGAAAAACACTTCTACATCCACTGCCTACAGATGTTCTGCAATGGCTTCCTGGGAGTGGATTTTTTTTTTTTTAAGGCCAAGGCAATAATAGCTTAGAGAAAGAAAGTCACACACACACACACACACACACACACACACACACACATACACATACACACACGATAAGGCAGCCCAGCCAGTGTGGTGGTTCAGTGGTTGAGCATCAACCTATGAACCAGGAGGTCACAGTTCAGTTCCCGGTCAGGGCACATGCCCAGGCTGCATGCTCCATCCCAGTGTGGGGTGTGCAGAAGGCAGCTGATCAATGATTTTCTCTCATCATTGATGTTTCTATCTCTCTCTCTCTCTCTCCCTTCCTCTCTAAATTCAATAAAAATATATTTTTTAAAACGTTAAGGAAAGAGCCCCCAAAATCTACTGCTCAGACCACAGTCTAAACTCCAGACTGAGCTCTAGGCTGAGGCCAGCAAGACTAAAGATGTCAGGAGTAAGAAAGGACTCTGGGAAGAGGATACCCCAGTCCCAGGCAGGTTCCCAGGGCCTTGAAGGGTGTCACCCAGAATCTCAGGCGAGGTGATATATGGGGGGCTACGGAGGGTACCTGGTCAGTGACACGGGAGACACAACTGCTTTGCCAACAGCCCCACCCAGCAACCTCCCAGCATCTCCCACACACCCTAGCAGCCGCGCGTTTTGCTGGCCACCTTCCCCAAGGATCTGCTGGCTACTAACCCCCCACAGAAATGCTGCGAGGAAGAGAATGGAAAGGAAGGGAAACATTGTTTGGGAGATTCTGAAATGAAGAAGTTGAAGGATTCCTCACTGCATAAGGAAAATGGTCTCCCTGGGAAAAGAAGGGGTCGGGGGCAAACGAGAAGGGGACAGCTCACACCTGACTTACCTGGGAGGCAGGGAAGGGGTTAAGTCATGTTTTCCATCGGGTCTCCATTGAGCAGCCCGGAGATGAGTCACATCCACCAGCACTTTCGCTCCTGGAAACGGCAGAGTGGCGGCTCAACAGCACCTACAACCGGGAGAAGGCAGAGATCCAGCCCACTCTGCCTGGACCACCCACCATGACACCCCCGGTCACCACCAACTCTCCCGTCTGCCTCGCAAAGGCAGATTTCCAGAAACTCCGAGGTGGGGGTGGGGGTGGGGGTGAGGGCAGGGAGCAGGCGCAGTTCCCGGATGCTGGAGCAGAGCTTGCCCTCATGTATCCTAAAGAAAATCAAAGGAAGGAGGTGGAAGGGGTGGAGAAAGGCAGGGAAGACAAGAGGTCCTACAGAAGGAAGGGGGAGGTCAAGGCAAGGCAAACAGGAAACCCAGAAGACATACCGGAGCCTGGTCTTTGCCACGGGTCACGCTGTGCCTTCAGCCCCGTCCAGGGCCCAGCCTCTCCTCGTCCAAAGCCCAAATGCATCGAGGCTGTCAGCCCCTCCTACATTGGTCCCCTCATGCAGGTGACCTTTGTGTCTATCCGCATCTGAATTAGGGGAAAGAGAGCGTGGCAGCCTGAATCAGACAGTGCGCACGCGCCCCCCCCAACACACGTGTACACACACACACACACACACACACGCCCTTCCCAGAATGAAAGGCCCCTCAGAGATGCCTCACTCTTCAGGTTCTGGTTCTCTGATAGAACTGCTCCTCTCCCACAGGGGAGGGCAGACACGTCCGATAAGAATTGCTTAGCAAAGGCTATATATAGTCCAGGTTCCAACCGGCCTAGAGATTTGGAGCTAGAACTTGGCAGGGAACCATGCTAGATGCTGGCCAGGACCAGCCTCCCTCAGCCAGCCAACTGAGTGCCTCACCTCCCTGCTGGGGGCAGTGAGGGCAACCAGGGTCCTTCCATTTGGCCCATTGACACTCTGCTCTGAGGGACAGGGGCTTTTGGCTTTATTTTAGGGAAAGTCAACGTCTCCTAAATGAGAGGGGAAACAGTGGGGGCTGAACATTGAGTTCTAGCATCTCTATGGCTCTCTGCAGGACAAGAAAAGCAATCTAGTCCTCTCTTCCGGAGGACCCAGGGTGGGGTGTGCCAGAACAGAATGGAGAAGGCACAGCAGCTGGCTGGGGTCAAAAAACATCTGCTTCCGATGTCTGAAGGAATGAAAGAACGCAGACAAATACTTACTGCACGGAGCCAGGCTGCCACGCATCTCTCTTTTCCGGGGGTTTCAAATAAATGCTAACAGGTGCACATGACCCCACAGTACGCCGGCTGTCTTCTGCCCACCAGCACCATCCTCAGCTGGGCAGTCTGCACGAGGCTGTCACTGATGGATGTCAACTCCTCATGAGTTCTCTGTGGGGAAGAAGCAAAAGGAAGACCCAGCTATAGGGTTAGCCGCAAGCAATTCAGGGTGCAGGCTCCAGTGAGGCCCCATGAGGGTTACAATGTGGCCCCGGGACCATGCCCTCCGCTGCTGCTCAGCATCCAATGACAGAAGCGACACATTGTCCTGGAGAAAGACCCGCGCCCCATGGGCAAGCATCCGGTCAAGAAGGGCCCTTCCAGCAGCTCTTTCAAAAGCAAACCCGAGGCTGGTATTGGTTGAGATTGAGCGTCAGCCAATGAACCAGGGGGGTCATGGTTGGATTCCCAGTCAGGGCACATGCCCGGGTTGTGGGCTCGGTCCCCAGTGGGGGGCGTGCAGGAGGCAGCTGATCAAGGAATCAATGATTCTCTCTCATCTTTGACGTTTCTATCTCTCTCTCCCTCTCTCTTCCTTCCTCTGTGAAATAAATACCATTATTTTCTTAAAAAACAACAACAACAAAACCTGAGGGACCACAAAGCTCTCTGGAGTACAGAATTGGGGCTCTCTTCAGACCCACAGCGTCTGGACAAAGAAATAGGAGACTCAAAGCATCTGACACCCACTATGTATGAATTTTTGTACGTCAAGTTGCTCTGTACTCGGGCTCAAAAAGACATGACGCAAAGGGGCTGGTGCTGCCCGTGGGGTCTGGGTGGGGACGCTGGTTCATTCACTGCTCTGACCAACTGTCCGCTGTGACCTCGGTCAGGTCTCCCTGCTCCCTCAGCCGCCCAAGGCCCCAAAGCCACTCCTTCCAGAGGTCCCCAGTGAGTCACCCCCCCGAGGTCGCTGGGGAAGGGAGGAAGTGCGGGCAGCATCTATGGGAAAGCCTGAGACTCAGGACCGGCAACAGAGGGAAAGGAGGCAGCGAGCTCCGGGCCAGCTGCCCCTGCACCCCACCGACAGGTTGTCTGCTCCTCTGCCCCGTGACACTGAGGCAGAGGGGAGAAGCGAAGCCAAAGGATGGCGATGATGGTTTGGCCACAATTCAGCCGCGATGGAGCTCCATGTTCTCTCCGGCTCCCAAGCAGGCCTGGCGGGGCGGGGCCGCGGGCGGGCGGGGCCCGGAGGAGGTCACATGCACTCGGCGCACTGCGCACTGCGGCAGAGTCAAGAAAAGCCTAGAACCCTGAGCCGCCATGACACGTACACACCCAGATCGGGAACTCAAGGTCTAAAATTTTGCCTGAGAAGGAAGAGAGGCAGATGAAGGGGGGGGGGGGGGGTTGGTGGTAAGCTTTGATTTGAGAAGGCAGGAAAGGGGAGGCCCAAGCAGGCTGCCCAAGAGCTGAGCTTCAGCTAAAGGCCGGAGACGTGTCTCTACCATCTTCCCATGATGCCAGCTGAGAAAACCTAAGACGCCACATCCCCACGATGGGCACTTGTTCCTGGGGTCCCGGAGCGCTCCTGCGAGCCCGGCTCCCACCCCAAGAAGAGATCCCCACCTTCTGTCCGAGGTCACGAGCCACAGGGACGCATCCCCGAGGGCCCTGGCGAGATGTCTCCCATTTGGGAGGAGCTCCAGAAGCCACCCTGTTTGTCAAGTTCATCTAAAAACACAAACAGCTGCATTTTCTTTCCCCATTCTAAAACGCAAGGGTCCCCCGAACCCCGGTGAGTCCCCAGGGCTCTCCCCAACCCCGATAGGCAGCGGTGGGCTGCTGGCTGCCCAGCCCCTCTTGACCACGACCCTAGCCGCGGGGTCAGCTCCGCGCCCTGACAAGCTGTTTCTGCTTTCATGCTGACGGAATGTCCTGGCCATTCAGCCGAGCACTCCATCTTCCTGCTCCCAGTGCACTGAGTCATCATCCAGAGAGGAAAAAAACAACGGAGCAGCCGTCACCAGGGTCCCCACTGCCGTCGGCTGGCGACTCGTGGCTGTCGTCACTCTCCGCTCTGCAGCCCCAGAATTGGTGACGAGGGGCCTCAGGGTGCCCGGCTCCCCTCCCACGGATGCGTGGCAGGAAGCAGGCAGCCAGGGCTGCGAGGAGGGGAGGGAGACTACCCTGGCATCCAAAGGCTCCCAGGAAGGCGCCCGGTTAACCCTCCCTCTGCCACCACCAGTCCTCCGGCTCGCTCCCATGGCCTCGCTCCCACGCAGACGGTGGAGGGGCAACTCCTCCGGGTGGGCAGGACATGGTTTGGCAGGTGTCAGGTGCCTGCTGCCTGGTGACCTCCCCCCCCCCCCCCCGCCCCCCGCACTCTGCTTCTGCTGTCACTGAAGGCACGCAAGCGCCTCTCTCCCCCATTTCTTCTCCAGCCCAGCCAACTCACGCTGTTCCTGCCTTACCTCCCTGCAAACCTGCTGGGTAAGGGGCAAGGGAGCCACCCTTTCGGTGGGGGACCTATTTGCTTGGCAAGACATCAAGCATTTCTGTGGAGCCACTGTGGCTCCCTCTCCCTGACTGAGGACACGAAGACTTAGGAAGATCAAACAATGTGTCTAAAACCACCGGGCGAAGATGAGGCAGGGTCCAGATGCAAACCTCCGTCTGTCCAGGAATAATCAATGGCCCTGCTCCCTGCCTCCCACGCTCTCCACGCACTGCTGCGTTCTGGAGCTTATTTCTGCTCAGAAGATCCCATAACCCACCCAACCTCCTCCTCTCCCCCCCCCCCCCCCTCCTCCTCCTCCTCCTCCTCCTCCTGGATCACTGAGGTTTGTCAATCCATCCATTTCAGCTACAAAAGGAAGCCGGCCTAATGTGTGAGACTGGCCACAAGGGAAGAGGAAAAAGTTAATGAGGGTGGTATGGGCCAGCTAAGGGACCCAGATCTTGGGTACAAAAAGACCAGCCACCCAAATTCCCCCCATGCATCAGGAACTTACAGAATCCCTTAAATAGTCACGTTTGGGGGACCTACCTTGTTAAAAGGCATTTTGCAGACACAGAGGATGGAGAGAGAAAAAACACACAAAGGCTTTGAGAGACCAGGGTTCTAACCATGATCAGAACTCTTACCAGGCACGGATGCTGCCCCGCAGGGTTGGGTGAGGAATAAATGAAATGACCGCTGTTCGAGAGCTGGAGGGGGGAGCCAGCAGGCAGGGGGTGCCCACAGGGTACGTGTGAGCTCACAATCTAATAGGTGACGTGAGATTTGCAGACCAAAAAAACAACTAAAGGAGCAGAAAGGGGGGATGAAGCGTGGCCCAAGGGGGCAGGGGTGGCTCTGAGGACCCCGCTGGTGAAGGGGAGGACAGGTCCATGGGGGGGTGGCGGGCACTGCGGCAGGTGGGTGGGTGCCACGGAAAATGCCACCGGTGAAAACGGAGATGGGAAAAGCAAGCAAAAGGAAGTCACCTGGTTTTTGAGAGAATCCGTGGCCACCTAGGGACAGGATCTAAGGCTGGCTGCAGACAGCCCCCGGCAGGCAGCCTGCGAGGGGAAGGCTTTCCTCTGGATCGAGGAGAAACCATTTCACGTTTCTGGGCAGGAAGACAAGATGGCCGCTGCTCGCAGCCAGTCAGGGCCGGCATGGGGACGGGATGGGGACGGCAGGGCGCCCGCTGGGCTTGGGATTCGGCTCTGGCAGGGGTCTGAGCACAAACAGAGGGGGAAATGGCAAACAGGCAGGGCCATCTGAGCAGATCCTTGAACTGCCAGGGACCCCACCCTTGCCCACGGGGAGGAGGACCTATTTGGGGAACCCCAAGCATGGACCCTGCACGTCTGAGATGAGCTGCCATGGCTCTGCTTCCTCTCCCCCCTCCTCCCCCCAAGATGCAGCCGTTTGCCCGGCAGCACTGAGCCTGAGGCTGAGGCATGATGGCCCAGGCCTTGGGTCAGCAGGGCCCACGCTCTGGCAACACCAGGGCCCCAGCCGTGAGCCCCCACCAGGGCTCTGTGCTTGGGGTTGGGACTGGGCCACCTTCGCTGCGGCAGCCACCGATGCCCGCCCCCCCTCCCCCCCGCCTCAGCCCCCGCCCCCTGCCCACTGCGGAACCGGCACAGCAGGACCAGAACAACCAACGCCACCATGTCAGAGACCGGCACACATGCCTCCAACATGGCAGCCTTGCAAGAAAAGGAGTCCAAGAATATTCTCAGCCCACCCAGGGAAAGAAGGGCCGGTGACAAGGGCAGTCAACGGTCAACCAGTCCCACCGGGGCCCCCCAACCTTTCCTCACGCTCCCAACTGTCACATCATTCCCATCAGAACTGCCATTTCAAGAGCCAGAGGCGAAAGAGGGAAGGAAGGGCATTAGCCCGTCCCTCGGGGAGGTCCTGGGGCCAGAGGTGGCCCCGGGCGCTCAGAAGGGCAGCCTAAGTTCTACCCCCCAACATGAGGAATAGCCGTCAGACCCCCTCTGTCTGCAGACCTAGCTCCTACCTCTGACGGGACGAGAGCGAAACCTTCCGTGGCTCCCCCGTGAGACCCTCCCTGGCTCCGTGGGCCCCGGGAGCTGGGAGGCAGGCTGGCGAGGAAGGGCCGAGAGGGCGCAGCCGTGCCCTCCGTTATGTAAGCAGCAGGGCGGTGCTGCCCCGGGCCGGAGACCCAGGGCGCATTGCGCTCCCAGATGCGCAGTCATGGGCGGGGGCCACTGCGCAGGCCCGGGCAGGGCATGGGAACCCCCTCCCCACATTTGTGAGGCCCGCACCCAGATGGGATGGGGAGCTGGAACCCTGAGTTTCCCACGTCCCCTGCCCCCAACCAGAGGAACAGCCTGCTGTCCTAGTTTTGCTCTCACCCTCATCTCTCCCCAGAAAGGACAAGCCCGTGTCACCTCTTGGGGCCCGAGGGCTCTCCCTGAAATCCCACCTGATACGCAGCTTCTGAGCAAGGTCCGGGGGTCAGTCCCATCCTCACCTTTGCAAGCACCAGGGAGCAGCAGCTTCCAGAAGGCAGGTCCTTCCCACACTGGGCTCAGCTCTGGGCAGCCCCAGACGTCAATGCAAATCTCTGGTCCCCCTGGGAGCAGCCCAGAGTCAGCAGGAAGCCCGGGGTGGTGGCAACAGCAGCAGCAGCAGCTCTGCCCTACCTTGCCCGGGCGTTTCCAGGGGAGCCAAGAATTATTTTGCCGCAACACTGAGGTGTGGCTGGTCGGAAAATTCCCTTTTCTGACACCAAACTAAAGGACAGATATTTTCTTCCAGTTTGGCCAACGCTCTGTGCACCTGTCTATCTCCCCAACCCTTCCCCCCCGGCGAAGTTTGGGGTGCCCTAAGCTCTTCTTCCTTAGAGTGCATGAAATAAAAAAGCACAGGAAGAGGCTTCCACTGGTCAGTCAAAAGCAGGCACCCAGGAGCACATACGCACACCCCTAAACAGATTTTAGAAAGCAGCTGGGCTTCTCCCCCCTCCCCTTTAAGCAAGTGAAATGCAAATTCAGATTTGATACCTGGCCTTAGCCAATGAAAAAAAGGTTTTCACCTGCCATGGGCCCACCCACCAATCAGTGGAAGTGTCTGGAGTGAGAGCCCTCCCCTGGCCAATGGAAGGCCAGCTCAGTCACTTAGTTAATGATGCAGCAGTACAAGGAAGGCCATCACATGTGAACTGGAAGGGTGCCAACATGGAGAGACACAGAGAGCGCAAGGTAAACAACTTTCCAACGCCAAAGGGATGACATTTAATCTCTAAATGCTAGCTTCCTCCCTCAGCTCATCTTTAAACCCTCTCAGCTGGCCCCACACACCCCCGGAACCTCACTACCTGTCCCCCTAGAGATCCTCACGAGATGCAACAGTGACTGCGTCACCATTCCCCACTTTTCCCAACTACGCAGTGACAAACCTCGCAGCTTCACCCCACGGCTCCCAGCCCACACCCCATCCTGCCCACCTGCTCCTCAGCAGCCAGAGTCTCAGGGCTGAACGATTCCATAAGGCAGCCCCTGGGAAACTGTGCCCTGACCCTCCTCTCAGCACCCCCCCTCCTCACTGCCCCTCTGCCACCTGAGCCCTGCACAGACAGACAGACAAGTGCCGACACTTAACCTGGAAAACCAGTCTGTATGTCTGCCCAACAGAAGAAAAAGAGGATCAAGACTAGGAGGTCAGGTGGCATGCCCGAGCCAGCTTGCTCCTCTCTCCTCTCCCCTGAACAGGTTTGAGCAGCTGACATGAGGGGAAAAGAAACTGAAGTGGGGGGAAAAAAAGCTTTCCCTCCATGAAAAAAATAGCAAAAAGTGAAAAAGGAGGTGAGAAAGATAGAGCGCCCACATACGCAGAGACATCGCCCCCGATCCCAGCAAATACGTACGTGGGGGAAGAAGAGGGTTACGCCATCAAGTCCTGAAGCCCATCGGACCGCCCATCGTGGGCTGCGCAGACCTAAATCTTGGTCCGGCTCTAAGATGCCGCAGTCTCGAAGGTTCCAGAAATCGGTCTGGTTAAGTCTTCCACTGTGGCCCCACAACCTCTTGCTCCCTCCCCTGCCCCCCCCTTCCCACCTCCTCCACACGGGAACCGCCCGTGCCACCTTGCGTATCATCCTCTTAGCCTAGGCTACCCAGAGGCCTCCAGCCCCCACCAGATTTCTGAACGGCTTGGCAAGTGAGCTGGCAGAACCTGGTGCCCGGTGTTGCTATGACTTGTTTCTTGATTTCTCTCTCTCTGCTGCAGCACGGCTGTTGCTAGCAGACCTATCGACGGAGCGC
This sequence comes from Antrozous pallidus, assembly GCA_027563665.1. NCBI lineage: Eukaryota > Metazoa > Chordata > Mammalia > Chiroptera > Vespertilionidae > Antrozous > Antrozous pallidus. The sequence goes on along the minus strand of CM050527.1, from coordinate 33,415,988 downwards.
TCTCTCTCTCTCCCTCTCCCCCTCTCTCTCTCTCTGAGCTCTGTGACGCAGATCTAAATTCTCCAGTCTGCTCCTTGTGTTGCAAGAGCAGAACTGCAGCTTTTCCCCTGGAGAGCCTGAGGGCAGTGCCAAGGCTGGTCAAACAAGGCAAAAAAAAAAAAAAAAAAAAAAGAAAAGAAAAAAAGTTGGGCCTGCACTCGGCTCCCTGACCACACTTTCCCGTCCAGTTTGCACCCCACACCTCACTGCTCTGGGGCATAAGAGCCTGGTCCCTCAGGCTCACAGCTTCCCCGAGGGCTTCCCAGCCACTAGACCAGCTTAACTCTTTGAGTGACAGCGCCCACAAGGCAGACAGGGCTGTCCCAGACCAAATGTTGCATCATCTTTTCTTGGGCCCTGTGAGCTTCTCCAGCCACGAGAAAAAAATGGTCCTCACCCTGAGACCACTGTCCTGTTAACTCTTTCTGCCACACACAAGTCCAGATTTATAGCGTAGCTGATCTCTGCAGGGTTTTGCTCTTTTGGGGCCACCAACCAGGACCTTTTTTCCTCCCTGGAATTTCCTAAAGACAAAAAGTATAATTAAAACATTGCCTGGCTTATCATCCCATGAGTGAGATCCTCGTATCAGGGCAGGAACTGGGGAGTCCAAATTGAATGGCAGCCTGCCGAATCCAGAGTAAAACCGGCTGGGTCTCCGTTCCTCCTGAACTCAGAATTTCAGAGACGAGGTGGATCCGTCCAATCGCTTCTCAAAAGGCACGTATGCCACACTCAGTCCCAGAGATCCAGGTTGCTGAGTCATTTGTTCCCAAGAAGATCCTCCGACAACATGAAAGGCAGCAAAACAGAGCGGCAGCCAAGCCTGGACCTGGAGTGGCCAATGACTGGGGTTCTTCTCTCTGGGGGTGGGCAGCCACGCGAGATAAGGCGCCACCAGCCCACCCCCATTGCCCCTGCGATGGTAATGCCTGGGCATTCACAGACCTGGACACACTTTCGGGGGGGGGGGGGGGAGGGAAGGGATAAACCATGGCTCTGGAAAACCAGGCCTGAGACTGTTTTAGGATACCGACAGGTCTCCACTGCAGCATAGCACAGACCCAGATATGTTTCCAGAACAATTCCGATGCTACTGGACCCTGTACACCTAGGCAGACCCAAGGGGTCTTGGACCCCACACCACCACATCAAAAGAATCCAGACCCCAAAAGGTTCCTGACAGCCAGTTGCACCAAACGAGGCTAGACCTGACTGGAAGTGAGAGAGATACTCAGTCCTGGGGCAGGTGACTCATCAAGGACTTCACATCTCGTACCCTGCCCCTCCCAAGAAGATGGCTTGAGACAGACAGGCCAGGCAGCCACGTTCCCCCGCACCTGCTTCCCCGGCAGCCTTCCTCAGGCGACTACCCTGGGCCACAGTTCCACGCAGCAAGAAGACCACTTGGAAAGCAACCACAGCACTCCACGGTTTTCAAAGAAGCCCAGAGCATCGGTGCCAGGCTCCCAGCGGGGGGCAAAGCGCTTCGCATTCACACCTTCTGGGCTCCAGGGTGGAGCATGCCAGCGAAGAAGTTACCTACTGGTCTGATGACCAAAGGAATGCGGCCTTGATGGCTCTAGAGCAAGTCCCCCGGAACGGCCCTCTGCCCGCTTAAATACCATTTGCCGGAGTCTTCTTTTCCATGGAAGAAAAACATGCCTAAGTTCATGTCAGGACATTCCTGATTTATCCGAGAGCCCAGGATCAAATAAACAAAGGGCTTTGAGCTCTGCCAGGGAGCCTCCTGCTCCAGGACAGAGAACCAGAGGGAAGTCGGGCCCCGTGCGGAGCGGGCCCATCACCCGGTGAACCTGCCACGGCGATGGGGATGTCACAGGTGGGTGGAAGTGAGGAAGAAAAGGCAAACAAGTGACGAGAGACGGAGCAAGAGCAAGTTCGGGTCGGAGGGGGGTCGTTCACAGACACAGAGGGGGCAGGTAGAGAGGCCCACTGTGGCCAGTCCCTGAGCTCGGGGTAAATGCAAAGAAAGGTCCCCTGTCTCAGGGGCTCAGCCGGAACCGACCCTGACTTGCAAAGCAGTATGACAAGCACTGTGTCTGGGAAAGTTTTGTTCGATTTCACTCTTCACCTAAGTCTTCTCTTCTTCTTTCTGCCCACAACCCCATCACCGTTCTTACCATGTCACCAGGATGGAAACGGCCGTTTTAGGTGTCCCTGCCCAGTTCTAGCTCTTTCTTCTGCTAACTCGATTCTGCGTGGCACCGAGAGCAGAAACACCCAAATGGGATGATCAGGAAGCAGAAACAAATTTGGTTCCAAAAACACAGGGGAGGATGTTTACTTAGCAAGCACGCTTGCGCCTACCAGGAAGCGACTTTACAGGGTGCTGTGTGCCGTGTTTGACTTCGGGGGGTGGAGGGGAGAGATAACTTGCGAGTGAGGAGAAGGGGCTGGCTCCTCCTGCCACACTCGGGGGGCTATGGAGGCTGGGCCGGGGCAGACTTGCACAAGGCAGGGCTTCCACTCCAACCCCGCAGGCCCCGGTGCTCCTGGGCTTCTCCGCAGCTACAGGCCTCGGAACCCGGTCCCGGTCTCCCAACACGGCGAGCTCCGCGTGGCCTCTGACGGATCTGGGTCAAAACTTTGCAATGCCAAAGACGAAGGAATTTTTTTTTTTCTTTAAAGGGAATGAGCTGAACTTTTACCCAGTCCTTGTCCAGAGTGTGGAATGCAAGCACCCTGTCCTTGCCACAGACTCTCGTTTGGCATCAGCCAGGAGAGCAGGCATGGGGCAGCCTCCACGTCCCCTCATTTCCTCATTGGGACCCACTGAACAGGGACAGGAGCTTTCGTCCAGAGGGAAACTGCTTCTCTCCGGACAGGGGGGCTGGGCAGGGGACCGATCCCAAACTCCACACCAGTATCCAGGCCAGAGTGGCTGTAGCAGAGAGATCGGGCCGATGCGGTCTCGGGAGGAACTGACAGGCCTAGGCCCACAGGGACCAGGTGTTTCTGGCTCCGCCTGGGAGGGCACACGGTGAGCTCTGAGAACATCATTTCTTGAGCTCCGACGAGGTGCTGAGCCACACACAGCAGTAAGACAGAGGCCATCGTCTCAAGACGTACCATGCTAGCTGAGAACCCTGTCAGCATCCCCAAATTTGCATTGTTGATATTTCTGCTCTTTAAAAGCTGACATTCGTTTTCCCATTGAAATATACCGAGCAATATTGTTTGCGTTGCCAGGACAGCCCACAAAAGCCTATTTCAGTCTCGTCAGAATGTCGCAAACGCAAATGCCTGTGGGGCTGGCAGGCAGGTAAGAAAGGTGAAGCCACTGGGGGGATGTGCCAAGTAGGAGGGTCCTCTCCTCACAAGCAACCCCTCCCCAGCCTGCCTGCGGGGACCATCTGGGGATAGGGACCCCAATGCCCAGATCACCCCGTTCAGGAGAAGGCAGAAATCCAGATTTACTATATTAAACTCTTGATTAAAAAAATATATTTCTTTACTGATTTCAGAGAGGAAGGGAAAAGGAAAGAGAGCTAGAAACATGAATGATGAGAGAGAATCATCGATCATCCCATACTGGGGACTGAGCCTGAGACCCGGGCATGTGCCCTGACTGGAATTGAACCGTGACCTTTCCTGTTCATAGGTCAACGCTCAACCACTGAGCCACGCCGGCTGGGCTAAACTCTGTATTTTTTAAACACCGTCCAAAGTTTTAAACGCCAAAACATACCCGCACACCTCCCAGTCTGTCTGCTCTGTGGTAATGGGTCCGAAATGCGATACATTTGCAATGAAAAATAAGAGCAGTCACTGCCAGGGCGAGGATTTAAAGAAAATAAAGAAACAAAGAGCAGTCTAAAGGAATAGGAAACTGCCTCGCAGAGGCTGCTGTTGGAGGAGAGAATGACACAGACCAAAACCAGGGGCCCTTGACCTTCGGCTCAATGCTTGTCAACCGGTTCTATGTGGAGGGCTGTGGTAGAGCGTGCCTCAGATTCTTTTAAATATTCATCACCCCATTAAAGGGCTGGTGTTTGTGCCCAGCCTGACCCGGCAGGAGCACAAAAGAGTCTCCCAATTGAGAGGTGCTGCTCTGAGCAACCCCAAAAGGTCTGTCCAGGGCTTTGTTGATAAAACCAGAAGGGCTTATCGTAATCCAGCTGCCTGTCCCGGCACTGGGCCCTCCACAAAAAACCCGTGACTGAGACGTGGCGTGGTCTAGCCTCTGCTTGACCCAGTGACTCCCATCCCACCTTTGGAGGTCCCACCGCTGGAACAAAACTGAAGGGAACGGTCTCTCGGGGTCCTATCTACCAGCCTCAGGTCTTCCCTCTGCCTCAGGGGCCCCAGAACAAGCCTACTCCCCCAAAGGCTTTCAAATATTTTAGGATAACTTTTACGACTACAAGTTTTTAGGCTAAACAAGGAGGTACAAAAAGGGAAATGAAAGAGGAGGTGGGGGGTTGGGGAAAGCCGGAGAGAAATCTTCTTAAAACAGCTGATCAAAAATTAACAAGCCCAAGGAAAAGAGGAAGATATATTTATCTATATATAGATCTGTGTGTGTGTGTGTGTGTGTGTGTGTGTATATATATATATATATATATATATATATATATATATATAAAATCTTATTCATGAGAAAGAGGCACCTTGGCCAAATAAGCGTCTGAGTGAAGCAGGAGTTGGGGAAGGAAGGCCCGGGGCCACACACACCAGAAGAGAACAAGAACCTGGGGACCAGACAGCTCCCAAGGCCAGCCACCAGGCTGTGCCATGATCGGGGCCAACTGCCCAAACCTGAGATTGGGAGAAGAGCACCACATACAACCACAATTTGTAAGTAGGGGGCATTATTTTGACCCATCTTGAGGGAAGGGATTCTTTTTCGTATGGATTTTATATGCTCTGGAATCAGATCACCCGCCAGTTATAGGTGCAGCCTGCATCTCCACTCTGCTTTGTTCCTCTCTTTTATTCATGACTTTTGATGATAAGAAGTTCCTCATTTTAATGTCAACCAACTTATCGGTCTTTCCCTTTCTAGCTAGTGCTTTCAGTGTCTTCTTGAAGAAATGTATGGCATGCTCTGACTGGTTTGGCTCAGTGGATAGAGCATTGGCCTGTAGACTTAAGGGTCCTGGGTTCGATTCCAGTCAAGGGCATGTACCTTGGTTGCGAGCACATACCCAGTAGGGAGTGTGCAGGAGGCAGCTGATCGATGTTTATAACTCTCTATCCCTCTCTGTAAAAATCAATAAAATATTTTAAAAAATAAGAAATGTATGGCTACTCAAAGTTATGAGGATATTCTAAGTTATCTTGTAGATGAAGTTTCACTTTGTATTAAGGTGGGCATTTAGATTGAAGAGCTCTCTGATATGTATTTTGGTGTGCGATGCGAGGGAATGGCCATTCATTTCTTTGCTTGTAGATATCCACTCTCCTAGCAGCACTGTTGATTCAAGTGACTGTCCATTCCGAACTTCTCAGCAGTGGCCCCTGCTCAGGTGTCTAGATGTGTATGGGTGTGTTTCTGAGATCCCTGTTCTGTTTCTTTGCTCAGAAATAAGATAATGCTCAGCTGGTGTGTGTGGTTCAGCAGTTGAGCATCAACCTATGAACCAGGAGGAAGTCATAGTTCATTTCCTGGTAAGGGCACATGTCCGGGTTCCAGGCTCAATCTGGGAATTTGCAGGAGGTAATCAATCGATAATTCTCTCTCATCACTGATGTTTCTTTTTTTAAAAAATATATTTTATTGATATTTTACCGAGAGGAAGGGGGAGGAATAGAGAGTTAGAAACATCGATGAGAGAGAAACATCAATCAGCTGCCTCCTGCACAACCCCCACTGGGGAAGTGCCCATAACCCCCACTGGGGATGTGCCCACAACCAAGATACATGCCCTTGACTGGAATAGAACCTGGGACCCCTCAGCCCGCGGGCCGACGCTCTATCCACTGAGCCAAACCAGTTTCAGCTCATCATTGATATGTCTATCTTTCCCTCTATCTTTCTCTCTAAAGTCAATAGAAACATTTTTTTAAAATCAGAAAAAGAGAAATAAGATAAACAGACATATTATGGAATACTAAATCTTCAATCAGGTGATTTGACAAGTAAAGTATAAGAAAATGTAAATCAAAAAGCCAGTTTTGCAGAAGGAGTTCAATGTGGACAGAAATAGTCAGAGAGGAGGACTCCAGCCAAGGCCTCTCAGGAAGAATACAGTGAGCAGGGATAAACAGAGGAGCAGCAAGCCAGCTGAGGAATGGGTGGCAAGAGCGGGGCAGAGGTGAAAATGAGTCTTGTTTTTGTAGGTAGTCAACACAGTGATCAAGAGGATAGACTGATACTGCATCCAAGTCCTAAATATATACTGTAGCTGTGAGACCTTGGACAAGTTAACTCCATCTTCCTGAGGCTCAGTTTCCTAATCTGCAAAATGGGGAAACTTCCTCACTGAGCTGTGCAGGTTAAATAGGTTCATTGGTGTCTGCCACCAACACAGAGCCTAGCACTGTAAGTACTCAAAAAGTACTGGTGTTATCCACATCAGAATTAGTGTTACCATGGAGACCAGCAGACTATTGGAGCCATCTTGCTGTTCAACAAACATTAAGTGAGTAAATGCTACTGCACAAATATTATACACACACACACACACACACACACACACACACACACACACATATATATTGCTTAAAAACTCAGACTCTACAATAAGACAGGCTTGAGTCTAAATTCTAATTCAGTCTCTTTACTAGTTATACAGACTCGAATAACTTATTTGATCTAAGTTTCTAGTTTCAGCTTCTTCCAAACTTCCTAGTTTTCTTGATGAGGATGTTATGCGATACAGAAGCCTTTAGCACAATGCCCAATACAAAGCAAATGCTTAACTGATGCCAGCTATCACTATGACGACCACAGCGATGGGCAATGATGATTTTGTACATGGTATCATGTCAGGCACTGGAAGGAAAGGCCTACCAACCCCTGGAAAAACCGACAGTACCTGGCATTCTCTGTCTTCCATCCAAGGACTAGCCAGGCCCAGCCACACCTGGCTTCGTAGTGACAAGACTAAGGTGGCAGGCCCAAGACGAAGGAGGAGCTTGGAGAAAAAATGGTGAGAGACATCAAGTAAAAGCCAAATGGCTGGGTCAGTTAAACACTTGGAAAGAAAAAAGGAACAAAAACACAGAATCCACAAAGATATATAATCAGAAAAATTCTGAAAATGTACTGGGTCGAGGGGGTCAGAAATGTTACTCATAGATTAAAAGTCTGATGGTCTCCATGGGGAGAAGGTTCCTGAAGAACATGCCATCAACAGCTCCCATCAACACTAATGACCATGCTGTGGTCAAGCCTGAAAGACAGCAGTTCAGCCGTCTCCTGGAGCAACGACCCCAGAGCCACTGAGCTGTTCCCAGCAAGTCCCCAACCCGAGGGACCACTGCACGTCCAGCTGGGCTGCTGAGCTGAAGTGAAACAAGGCCCAGCAGGGACAGCAAACACTCCAAGGACACAATACAGCGCCACGTGCCAAGTGAAAATCCGAGAGACAAGGGCCGGGGACAGCCTGTGCTGGAGGCGAGGTCCTGGCAGAGGTGAGATGCAGATGCTGACGCGAGACGCCGCCTCAGCCCGGGAGCTGGAGCCAGGCAGCAGACAGTAAGAGCCTGGCAGCCGCTGGCCCTGAGCACACGGGCCTCCCATGACTGCAGGGGGAGGAGGGGGGGGGGGGGGAGAAGGCCGTCAAGTCCTGAATTCTCAGCACAAGTGGAAGGGAACCCCGGCACCCACGGAGCCTCCACGAGGCATACGGGCCGTGTAGAGATGGGAGAGTGATGGGACATGTTTGTTTGGGGGTAAGGTCAGGCCTGGGATGGGATATTTGTAAGCAGGAGCTTTCTCTCGGGCAGACTGAGTCAGTCAGCCACGGAGGCCAAAAATCCAGGCTCCATTCCTAGCTGGTTGCTCAGTGGTTGGGTTGGACTGAAGGATCCCAGGTTCAATTCTATTCAAGGGCACATACCTCGGTGGCAGGTTTGATCCCTCGCCCCAGTCAGAGTGCATGCGGGAGACAACCAATCGATGTGTCTCCCTCACATCAATGTTTCTCTCTCTCTCCCCCCTCCCTCCCAGTGTCTCTAAAAAAAAAAAAAATCAATAGAAGAAATATCTTTGAGTGAGGATTAACAACAAGAACAAAAAATATCCAGGCTCCAAAATGTCCTGCCCAAGTGAGCTAGCGCCTGTCACCTCCCGAGAAAGTGAAAGAGGCTGCTATCTTGTCCAGGTCACTGGTCCTTAACTCCAAGTTCCTGCCCCAGCGGAAGTTACCGTGTCGAGCAAACTCCAGGCTGCAAGGGGACTGGCACCTGCTGTTCTGACGATGGGCTGGGGCTGGGTGGACATGGCCATTCCACTGACAAAAGCCCCCGGACCAGCGGCTCCCAGTGCTGCCCAGAGTGCAGGGGGACAAAGTCTTCTTGGAACTCGGGGAGTAAGCCAGTGTGCCTCTTGGCTGGCTGCGCTTGAAATCCTGGCCTTGTCAATGGGTAGAAATAATTTCCAGAAAGACAGAGTGTGGCTGGGCCATGTGAGCCGGACTGAAGAGAGCCCCGCACCATCCCTGCTCGGGGAAAGATGTGGCCCGGGCCAAAGGCTGGGAGAGGGGACACGAGGGTCCTGCCATTCACCCCCCAACCACAGGCTGGAACCCTCAGATACTACGCTGGCTGCTCTTGGGGTTCTTGTTCCTGATCGGGGATCGAAGCTCTGGGAGGAGGGGCCGTCTCTAGGGTAGAGAACTTGGGCAACTGAAGAGTCATGGGCTGCACTGACCTCTGCCTGACCACATGAGCTGCACCATGTGACTCAAACATGGAGTTTCTTTCCTGCTCCGGAACAAACGCTCGCTTTGCTTAGCTGAGTCACATCTAGACAGCAAGAGTCTCCAACTCAAGCAGGACAGGGGGTTCCCCAAACAATTCTGACTGGAGCTGTGATTTCCATACTGCCCTCTCCCCCACGCAGGGGCATGCCCCTGCCCATTCCCACAGCCGAAAAGGGAAGACGCAAGACATCGGGCCATCGGGCATACAAGGCCCAACGTTTCTCTCTCTCTCTCCCCTCTCTACTATTGTCTCTAAAAAAAAATTAAATCGATAGAAGAAATATCCTTGAGTGAGGATTAACAACAAGAACAAAAAATACCCAGACTCCAAAATGTCCTGCCCAAGGTAGCTCCTGTCACCTTGGGACTCTTCAGTCGGCAGGCCGACGCTCTGTCCACTGAGCCGAACCGGTTAGGGCCCCAGAGGATGCTGACTGGCAGCACACTGAGCCTGCAGGCGTCCCCGCCCAGCTCCAGGCCGGGCCCTGGTCAGGGGACAGGCAGGAGGCACCTAACGGATGTGTTTCTCTCACATTGATATTTCTCTCTGTCTTTCCCTCTCTCCTCCACTCTAAGAAATGAATGGGAAAAAACCCTTCGGTGAGGATTTAAAAAAGAAGTGTTTGGGGACCCGCTGGCCCCACAGTGGCCTGCGGAGTGCCAAAGAAGTGTTTGTGTCTGTGGTCTTCTCAGAACGTGCCCTTGGCCAGCAGGGCTTTCCCTGTCCCCAGAGACTGGTGTCCTGGGAATCCACAAGGACAGGGAGCTCCTTAATCCCAGCCTGCACACCCCCCCACCCCCCAAAAAAATCTGGGCTTTCGGCAAGGGCAGCCTCGTCAGGAGCTGGAGCAGGGACCAGGCCTCGAGGGAAGAGACTTTCACTTGCTGGGTGGGAGGGGCCGGGAGCAATCTAAAACATCACATTTAATGTGTTTCATGTCAGATTCTGGGGCAATATTTGCGATGCACTTTATATTGAAACCTTGACGAAAGGAAGGATCCACAGAAATCTTTGATGACATGGAAACATCCTGTACCTACAGAGAGGAGGAGCGTGGGGAGGCCTTGTTTACCAGAATCGTGGGGTGAGCGGCAGTCAGCGCCTGATTGGTTCACAGAGGGAAGGTGTCGGACAAACACCCTAGAAGGTTCAGCCCTTTGAAGCCCTTTGGGACCAGCAGCCAGCTGTTATTCTTTCTTCTTTTTTCTTTTTTAGTTTATGACTTTTGTTTTTATAAATATATTTTATTGATTCTTTACAGAGAGGAAGGGAGAGAGGTAGAAAGCCAGAAACATCGATGAGAGAGAAACATCGATCAGCTGCCTCCTGCACTGGGGATGTGCCCACAACCAAGGTACATGCCCTTGACCGGAATCGAACCTGGGACCCTTCAGTCCGCAGGCTGCACTCTATCCCCTGAGCCAAACCGGTTTCGGCGGCAGCCGTTATTCTTAAGTTAGGGTCTGGCACGGGCCTCCGGGGTCACTGTTCTTTCCCCCAAACCAGAGCAGCGGTAACAGCTGCATCTTAAAAAACAGAAAGAAGCCGAAACCGGTTTGGCTCAGTGGGTAGAGCGTCGGACTGCGGACTGAAAGGTCCCAGGTTCGATTCTGGTCAAGGGCATGTACCTTGGCTGCGGGCACATCCCCAGTAGGGGGCGTGCAAGAGGCAGCTGATCGATGTTTCTCTCTCATCGATGTTTCTGATTTTCTATCCCTCTCCCTTCCGCTCTGTAAAAAATAATCAATAAAAATATTAAAAAAAATAAAAATAAATAAAAAATAAAAAACAGAAAGAAGATTCCCCCCCAATACCGTGTAGTTTGGGGTGAGGAGCACCCGCCTTTATCCAACGTCCTCCCTCTGAAAACTTCAACATCTCCAGGGAGTCAAGGTGAGCTCCGAGAAAGAGGTGGGTCCTACAAGAATGGGTGTTTATTCACCCCAAAAACGTGTCTGGGGCCCTGGCCGGCTGGGCTCAGGGGCACATTCCTTGGTTGCAGGATCCACCCTAGCCGGGCCCTGGTCAGAATGCAGGCAGGAGGCAACTAACGGGTGCGTTTCTCTCACACTGATATTTCTTTCTCTCTCTCTCCCACTCTAAGACATTAATGGAAAAATATCTTTGGGTGAGGATGAAAAAAAAAACGTGTGTGGGGACATCGTGTGTCTGTGGTCTTCTTAGAACTTGCCCTTGGCCAGCAGGGCTTTCCCCAGAGGTTGGTGACATGGGAATCCACAAGGAGGACAGGGGGCTCTTGAATCCCAGCCTGGTCTCCCCAAATAAGACAGCGTGAGTCCTGCCACCTGCCCAGGTCATGGCACCCAGAGCTGGGTGTGCTGCCGGTCAAGATGTCTCTGGGGCCATAACCGGTTTGGCTCAGTGGATAGACCATTGGCTTGCCGACGGAAAGGTCCCGGGTTCGATTTCTGCGAAGGGCATGTACCTTGGTTGCAGGCACATACCCAGTGGTGGGTGTGCAGGAGGCAGCTGATGGATGTTTCTCTCTCTTCGTTGTTTCTAACTCTCTATTCCTCTCCCTTCCTGTCTGTAAAAGAATCAATAATATATATATTTTATAAAAAGACACTTCTAGGAAGGCTGACATGAAAGAAGCACCACTGGTGGTGCTGAGTCCCAAGCCCCCAGGGGAGCAGAGGACACAGAGAGGAGGAGCTGAGATGCTGAGATAAGCCTGGGAGTCCCCTGCCACCTCCCCAGAGAGGCCTCTCAGTGGCACCCCGCAGAGCCCCGCCCACTGACCCGGAGGCCAGGCAGAAGCACCCACGGTGAAGTCACCCGAGAGCAGGAACTCTCCCCAAACCCAACACAGCTGCCCAACCCCATCCCAATGGGCCAGGATGACCTGCCAGGGAGGGCCTTCCGAGCCCCTGTGGAGGTCAGCTGGCCTCGTCTTCCTCAATACAAGACCGGCCTTGGGATCACGGCCAAGGTGGGGGACCCTGGGTGGGTGACTTCATCTTTTAGCCTAAATTTCCTCGTCTATAAAGTAGGGCGAATGTGCCCTCTGTACCCCTTGCGTTGTAAGTATTCAGTGTGTCCACACGAGTAAAGCTCTGCCTAAAACACGGTGTTCAGTGAGTGGTGGCTATTTCTCTTGTTTTTATCATCAGCCGCCCTCCCCCCCACCGTGTGCTGGCCACTCAGCCTGCCCCACTGAAGGAGCTCCCCACCACGGGGTGGCCCATCCTCCCTCCCTCCCTCCCATCCTCCCATCCTCCCAGGCTCCAATGGTGGGAAAATTGGCTGGTTCCATGCATCCACCACTGGCCTCCCGGTCACTGTGACCCGCTGGCCCCAGAGTGGCCTGCGGAGTGCCACAGAGGAAGAACGAACCCACATCACGTGACAGCTCTCTGAAGACACAAAACTGTGCAGGTCAAACCCCCTCCACCGAAATCCTCCCTTCTCGGGGGTAAATATTCCCATGTTTTAACCATTCTTCACAAGCCAACAATCCTACCCTGACCTTGTTCTAGAGTTTGGTATTTCCTCCTCTTATTCCAGCTTCTGGAAAGGGTCCGGAAGCAAACATCCAAGGGACAAGTGACCTGTGCTTTGGGCGATCCCCTCCCCCTCGGGTTGGAGGAAGCGAAGGTTCTGGCTGTGGCAGGAAAACAGCACCACGTCCTCTCTGAACCTTGGGGATGGGTTGTGCGGAATCCTTCCCCGTGTGGCCCCACTGATGCTGAGAACGGAGGAGACAGAAATCACCCGTCCTCGCCTCCTATCTGGGAAGACACCGCCAAACCCACTCCCACCGGAGAATCCAGGGCCGGACACTCTCCTGGCTCCCGGCGGCTCCGGGGTCTGGGCTAAGGAAAGCATGGACCGCCTTCCTCACCTGATAGCTAGCCGGGCGAAGGGGAGAAGGGAGCAAAGGAGTGCCATCCCCAGCCCTGGGGAGGCAGGAGGGGAGCCGGAGCCTGGCCGGCCTTCAGGGCTGGGCTGGAGTTCTCCTGGTTTGGATGAACAGGCCCGAGCCAAGGAGAAGGCCTGTGCCCGGCTCCCGGCATTTCACAGGGACCACGGGCTCCCCACAGGCGCTCCGAGGCACGAGTGGTGGCACACGGAGGACGGCCCTTCGTCCTGGGGAGGCTGTCGCAGGCACCGGCTCTCGTTCCTTCCCAAGCTTTTCCCGCGTCTGTCCCATTCGCCTAAAAGCACTTCCCACCCCCGGGACAACGCCCGGCACACGGGGTTTGTGGATTCGGCTCCTGAATCCAGGACAGGAGGAGAAAGAGAATCAAAATTAAATATAAGATATGGTTCAGAACCAAAGCTGTTCCTAAAATAGCTTCCGGAGCTAACATGATTTGGGAACAGTTACAAAACAGCCCGACTGCAAGGAAGCTGCGTGCTAGCCTGGGCTGCGTGGCCCCCCCACCCCCCACGGCCCTGCCCTGCAGCCCCCCCACCCCACCCCCCACGGCCCTGCCCTGCCCTGCCCGCGATCGGCTGGGGCGGAAAGGACAGAGGAGCACAGGAGCGGAGACACGGGGCAACTCCTGTGGGTCTGCTTCCGAACACGCGGACTCTCCGGGTTTGCCCCTCACTTTGGGAATCGCACAATTCCCAGAGACGGACTGACCGCCACCGGCCGCGAGGCCATCTATCCCCAGAGGCGTCGAGTCGCCTTCGCGCAGGAGAGAGACCCAGGTGTCCCCGCAGGCGGCCCCCACCCCGGCTCCCCGGCTCCTGTTCCTCTCTCACACACAGAACCAGAAACAAGTTAAAAAGGGGAGTAAACTTCGCTCCTTGGCCAAGACGTGGAAGCCAAGCGACACGGCGGAACGCACCCCTCGGCCTGCAGGTCTGCCACCTGCTCAGGCCCAAGCTGGACTCTGGCCAGCGGGCCTCTCGGACCCGGCCGTCTCCCTGGGGCTTAGAGGAGGATTTCAGACAGAGGCTACCGCCCTCCCCTGCAGCCCTGACCCCCTCGACCCCCAGCTCTGGGAGATGAGGAATGAGAGAAATAGAGCCTTCGTGTGGCTTAAAGCCCTAACAGGGGTCTGCCTGGCTTCCTCCCAGGTTGCCCTGTGACCTCAGCCCTCAGTTCCACTAGACATGGATGACCCCCTTGTCCCTCTTCTGGAACAGCCTTCAGATGCGACCAAGCCTCCAAACTACAACACCCCTGGCCTTCTACCTGCCCACACGGCATCCTCATCACCATCCATGTGGACCTCAGCATTCATCCAGCGCTAAACACTCCTCAGTTCGGGCCCTCCATGGGCCACAGCTCACACCACTTCACGGGGGTGCTGTGAGGCCCGGGCCATCCCCACCTCCACTCTATGGGCCAGGAACTGAGCAGCTTGGGAAACAATGCACACCCAGTAACTAGACTTTCCACCACTGTGAGAGGCAACCTGGCCACACCATCCCTCTAGGAGACTTCCCCCCACTCCTGTCCCCATTTCATACTTGACAACCCCCGGTATGAAGGCGGGACCAAGCATGTGTGCTTAAAAAATACATGTGCCACTGTTGTAAATAAATATTTTTAAAATGAGATTTTGCCATTGCCTCATTTAAATGAGGTTTAATAGATGGTGTTGGCAGAGGGCATAGAGGGGATAAATGGTGATGGAAAAAAATAAAAGAAAAAAAAATAAAATAAATGAGCTGTGAGGAATGTATAACTCCTTCTAGTGTACAAAGTAGTTTTGTGACAAATTAGCCTATGTTCCCTGTCCCCCTTTCCACCCTCCCTCCCCCCAGGCCTAAGAAAGCTACACATCGATTCCTGTTTCACAGATGAGCACATGAGAAGAAGGGGAGCTGGTCAAGATGGCCCAGCCAGCCATCAGCAGAGCAACACACGGACCCAGGAGGCACCCACTAAGTCCTGTGCTCTGGGTGCCCACGGGGTGCCAGGCGGCAGAGCTCAGGGACTGATGGCCGTGGCCTGGGACTCAGGAGCGCTCGCAGGGACCGGCTGTGACCTGGGCAAGGTCGCCCACCTCATCTCGTCTCAGTTCTTCATCCATAAAACGGTGCTAATGACACTGCGACATGTGGGGGCCACGAGGATGAAATGAGACGATGTATGCAAAGTGCTTAGCACACCGGCCAACACATAATAAACACCCGGTCAATGGCAGCTGTTTTTATGAAGCTCCATTGCCCAGGCAGGAAGCACGGTGCCTCCTGGACTCTGTTTGCCTCGACAGAGCGGGGACCGGAGAGAAGCCACGTCCTTTCTCCAGTAGCTCCCAAACAGCCGCAGACGGTGAGCAGTTCCGTGCCCCGGGCAGGAAGGAATCTCTGTGGCTCACAAGGGTACCAGGGCCAGGACCTGTCCCTCCTGCCAGGGGGGGCTCCCAGCCCCGGCGCCTCTGAAGCAGCAGCACGCTGTCCTCCCGATGGCCGAGCTGCAGGCGTGGCCACCAGCAAGATGGCCGGGCGGGCCTGTGCCAGCCTGCGCACCCTGCCTTCCGGGGCGGCGGCCTTTCCCCCCCTCCACCGCCTGCCTGCCACCTCCCTCCCCCGGGGCCCCAGCCTCTGCTCCCGGGGCTTGGGCGCATGCCTGTCCTCGGCGAGAAGAGCAAATAAAAGCGCATGGCCTACTTCCAGCTGCCTCCCGGTTTCTCACTCTCCGATGAAAATAATAATGCGCAGACACACAGAGGCTGGAGGGGGGCGGGGACGCAGTGGCACCGAGCACAAGGGCTCCTGCAGCAGGGGCCGCGGTAGCCTGGCAACCTGAGCAAGGTGTGTCAGAGCCAGTAGGATGCAAACAGACCAGGGCAGGGCCTGGAGCCGCAGGGCTAGACGGGCAGGGTCCACAGGCTGGCCTGGCTCCTCCTGTGCAAGGAGGGAGGGGAGAGCAGATAGCACGCTGCCTGCCACACGGCCCTGGGTCCCCGACGCCACCGCCCTGGTCACCCTGCTAGCTCCAGGCTCTCTCTTCTCCAGTCCCATCCAGACGCCTGTACAATTATCTTCCCAGAAATGCTGGACATGCATGGTCTTCCCTGCTCTGAGGCCTCCCATGGCTCCCCAATGCCTCGCTGAGGCATTCTCCTGGCGTTCAAGGCCCCCCAGCACCTGGTCCCAACCTACCCCTCCAACTTCACTTTCCTCTTCTCTCTCACTGCACCCTCTGATCCTGCGTATACATCCCTCCCATAGGCCTCCACATACGGCGAGTCTTCCCCTCACCTTGGCCCAAACCCGGAGGTTACTACGCTCCTAACACAGTGGTTCCCAACCTTCTTTTGCATCTCTAAAATCCTGATACCCCCGCCCCATGACATAGAATTCTTATTATTCAAAAAGCGAACTTTTATTCACATGCAGGATGCCTAAAAGGCTATTCACTTGGTCTAAACAAGCTTCCAAAGAACATGGCATCCATGAAAGAGAAAAATGAAAGAACAAAAGTTCAGTTGAAGTACTGAGGAAGAAATCACAAAGAAGTTGTTGAAAAATAATATGAAAAAATAGCAAATAAAAGTCCCAAAACATATAAAGAGAATTGAAATGCATAAATATGTCATAATATATATGCATATACTGCATATGAGGCACCTAGAACCATAAGAAATGCAAAAAATTCACTGTTAGTTCTCAAAATGCCCTCCTTAAAAATTAAACTGCCCCCCTGTGGGGCATGTGCCCCACATTGGGAGCCACTGTCTTAACACATATGGTAATAGCCGAAGGCCTACCATGTACCAGGCATTGCTGGGCATGAGATCACAGGAATACCTAAGACATCTCCTGCCACAGTGAGCTCCTGGC
Organism: Antrozous pallidus; assembly: GCA_027563665.1. Lineage (NCBI taxonomy): Eukaryota > Metazoa > Chordata > Mammalia > Chiroptera > Vespertilionidae > Antrozous > Antrozous pallidus. The sequence continues at coordinate 33,399,284 of CM050527.1, read as the reverse complement.
CACAGGGCCAATCAAACAGGCCCATCAACACAACACTAATGTGGCAGGTAATCTAGGCTTAACAGTGACTGGGCACTTACTAATTTAACCCTTTACAGGCTCATTTAACCCTCTCATAACCCCTATGATGTAAGTGAAATTATTACCAGCCAGTCCCATTTTATAGATGAGGAAACAGGTATGGCTGGGATGGGGAGGAGGGATGGAGACTCACTGCCCTTTCAGTCCAACCCAGCGGCCCTTCTCCCCCCCTCCCCGTCCTCCTCCTCCTCCTCCTCTTCCTCCTCCTCCTCTTCTTCCTCCTCCTCCTCCTCCTCTAGCATCTTCCTGAAACTGGCTGGAATGTAAGCTGCATGAGGACAGGAACTTCTGTCTGCTTTGTAAATTGCTGAGTCAGCAGGGCCTAGAACACTGGTCAGCAAACTGCAGCTCACGAGCCACATACGGCTCTCGAGCTGCAGTTTGCTGCTCTGTTGATTAATGAGTTTGCTGACCACTGGGATAGGGCCTTAATCACAAGGAACAACAATAGCCTGTAATTACTGGAATCGTGAGTTGAGGTCAGTGGTCGGCAAACTCATTAGTCAACAGAGCGGCAAACTGTGGCCTAGAACAAGGCCTGGAATACAGCAGGCACTCACAGATACTTGTGCCCTAGATGGTTTGCCTCAGTGGACAGAGCATCGGCCTTCGGACTGAAGGGTCCCGGGTTCGATGCTGGTCAAGGGCATGTATCTCGGTTGCAGGCTCAATCCCCAGCCCTGGTCAGGGCGTGTGTGGGAGGCAACGATGTGTCCTCTCTTTCCTTGATGTTTCTCTCTGTCTCTCCCCCTCCCTTCCACTCTCTAAATACTCATGGAAAAATATCCTCGGGTGAGGATTAACAAAAAAAAATAAGTAAATAGTTGTAGAAGGCATGCATTACCTTATGCACCTTACAGGTAGAACAGGGATGTTTCCCAAAGCTATACACATGGTATGGCAGAGCTAAGGTTCAGATCTAGCACTTGCCAGGTACAAAACACACCTTATCGTGCCACCATCTGACACTAGGATTCACTGAGCATCTGACACGGACAAGATGCTCGGGAGTGAGCCTCACAGCGAAAACATTACTGGGGGCCTATTATGTCCCAGGTGCGGGGGGACACAAAGACATGGACTTCAAAAAAATAAACAAACACTGCCTATACACATACATATAAGTGCATATGGAAATAGGCGCCATTTGAATATATGTAAATATCATGCATATATGCAAATATCTTACATAAATTATTTTAAGCCACCACTAGACAGTCTGGAAGGGCCCAATGATTGCAACAGGTAACAGATGCAATAGAAACAGGTAACAGATGCAAGATTCACTGGAGGCAAAGAGGCTCCTCGAAGGAGACAGAAGCTGTGGGGGCCCTGAGGAATCCAGAACCTTCGATCCAAATGGAAGGAGCTAAGGCCATGAGCGGGGAGGGGGGGGAGGGAAGTGATGTGCAGAAAAGCATGAAAGCAGAGCTGTGTAGGCCCAGGGAACAATTCACAGAGAAGTCTGGCTGGCCGAAGGTTTTTCTTCCTTGTTTGTTTTTTGAAAATGTACACCTCTGCTTTTAACTGTTTCCTCTTCAGCACCTATCAGCAATGCTTTCTTGGGAAAACAAATGGTTCACAGCAATAAAAAAAAAGATATATGTTTTGGAAACCTGGGCTCAAGTTCAATCTCCTTATCCTCAGCTGGGAAACTGGAATTGCCCCGGTCCCAGAGCTGGCTCGAGGCAGAACTGGGGAGACAGCGGGGGCCTCGCACATCTCACAGGCTACCTACTGCAGCGGGCACAGGAGGCGGGCCGCTACGGAGACTGAGCACCTCGAGGGCCAGGCCGCTGGGTCCCGATGGCTAATGCCCTCAGGGTCTGCAACCAGCACAGGACCGGGGGCATTCGGGCCTCCGCAGGGTCGGTGTCCCTCCTGCTGGAGAGGCTGCCACTTCTGTGCTGGATGGAAGTCATGAGTTGTTTGTTGGTTTTCTTCCTGCTTGGCTTGTTTTGACACGAGGAAGAGGCTAATCCGCCTGGCAGGCTTGGGTAATGCCGAAGGGCAGCAGTCCCCTCCCTGAAGCCGCAGAGGCAGCCAGCTCCAGCAGGGAGAAACCGGATCCAGGACGCTGCCTGGTCAGCAGCTGACCTCTCTGCTGGCCCCTGGTGGCTCCTACACATCCCGCTGGGGCTGCCTTCCCCAAAGAGCACGGGCTCTGGAGGCAGATGGGTTCAACTGCGACTTCTACCTGCCACTGGCTGAGTGATCTCAGGAAAGGCACTCTACCTCCATGTGGCTCAGTTTCCCCACCTGTCAAACACAATCCCAAGCTTTACTAGGAGGCCTACATGAGTTGATATAAATACACAGAAACGAGTCAGAACGGCGCTTGGATCACAGTGAACGCTCGATGAGTGTGGCCGTCGCTAGGATGTTTTTGTTTGTACCGAAGGCGCCCTGAAACCTGGTCTCTAGGTGCTGGGCCAGGCCAGGATGGATGCTAAGGTAACTGGTGTGGGGCTGGAGCAAACAGTGGTACCCAAGATGCTACAGGCACAAACCTATGGAGATCCAAAGCCTCCTTCAGCGCCTGGGCTTCCCTTTCGGCATCTCCGAGAGCTGGAGGCAGGCTGGTGATGCTATCTGCTTGGCGCTGCCAGGGAAGCCCTGGTACTCAGACGCAGGCAAGGCCTCTCCTGCCTCACACTCTCAGCCATGGTTCCTGCCCTGGGGGGCGGCACAGACTGGTTCCCTGTACGGAGGATTCACGTTCCACGTGCTTGGATCCTTTGTCGACATCCCAGGGGAATGCTCCAGGCATTTTCCTTGAAATAAATAATTCCAAACATTTATTCCTTGAGATAAATCCAGTCCCAGGATTTGGGGGAGTTGGCTGGATATTATCTTTCAAAGCCATTGCTCAATATTTCCTTGAGATCTGGGGTCCATCTGGTGGGTGTACGTAGAATTTACCCTACTCCTTCTTCAGAAGGGGATCTGTCTGAGAGTAGGCTTTTGCCTGGCCCCAGGGAATGGTGTCGGCAGCTTGGCGTTGACGTAGAAGCTGCCCAGAGTGAGATGGTGGCAGCTGTGGCATCCATGTTCTCAGTCTTCTCCCCAAACGCTCCCCAGGTTCTGCAGAAAGTCTTTCAGACTCAGGTAAGTAGAGGGACCATTCAGGCTCAACTCTTACTTTACTTTATAGATCTCAACCTTTTCATGTTCATATCCTGGCATCCAGCACCTGAGAGGGTTCTCAATGGGAGTTTAGGGAATGCCAGTTACACCGAATGGAGGCTCTCATTCTCTAGAGTCACAACCCAGAAACAACCAGTCATCTTAGAGCCAGCCGTGTCTGTCACTGCAACCAGGTCATATTCTATGACATTTATAGGACAACGGGTCACCCTGAGGATTCTTTGGTGTCCAGTAATTATAAATACGACTACTGAGTTATGTTAGATGTTTTGTTTACATATAGATTACTCAAGTGATCCAATCACCCTCTCCTAACCAACTTTAGAGAAGAAATAATAGGAGTGCCAACCATATTTCCCACTCCCTCCACCTCTCCTCTGCCTCAGTGATCTGGTCTCCTTACTGTCCTCATGCACACCCCCATTCTTTCCACTAAGCCCATTTTCTCACTGTTTTCTCTGCCTGAGGTTCCCTTTTCTCTCTTCATTAGCACAGAGCCCAACCGTATGTCAAGGCCACACTCAAGGTCATGACTTCCATAATGCCTTAAAATGATCTGTGGTCTTTCTCTGCTGCTGCTTCACCTATTGCTATTCCTGGTTCCTAGCATTTTATACCCCGCTGTTTCAGGCATGTTTTCCCTGACCCCAAGTTCTGGCCCATACTTCCACCACCACTCTACAGAAATGTCCTTCCAAGGTCAACAATGACGTCAGACTCAACCGAGTTCAAGTCTTGGCTCCATTACTATTGGCCAATCTCAGTGTTTCCTTCCTCCCTCAGACCTCATCCTTATTGACTTGGATGCCCAGCACCCCCTTCTTAAATCCTGTCCTGTTTTTAAGTCTGGGGCACTACCCTGAGACCACCTCTCCTACATCTTTCATGGCTGTTCCCACCTGTGCTAAGCGTAGGCCCCTGCTCCTATCTCCCGGCCCCGTGTGTCCTGGGATATTTTTATGCCTCTAACTTTACCCCTCACCTCTCCTTTAGTCCTCAGGCATCTTGGAACAGCTGTTGGACAGCCCACTTTGGTATCCTACTGTCACCTCATGCTCAACATGACTAAAATTCATTCAGCAGTTACTTGTTGAGAACCTACGAAGCCAGGATCTGTTCTAGTCCTTGGTCAGTATAAAATGTAAAAGTTCTCACTCCAAGTGCCATCGATGTATGCATGGGTAGATAAAATGGGGGACAGCCATGTAATGGAGCATTATTCAGCCTTTAAATGGAAGGGAGTTCTGACACATCCTACAACATGGATAAACATGTGCTAAGTGAAATAAGCCACTCAGAAAAAGGCAAATACACTATCATCCCACCTTTATGAAGTACCTGTAGTAGTCAAATTCGTAAAGACAGAAAGTAGAATGGTGGTTACTAGGGCTGGGAGGTTACTAGGGGAGGAGGAATGGGGAGCTATTATGTAATGGCTACAAAGCATACATTTTATAAGATCTAAAGACTTCTGGAGTTGGATGGTGATGATGTAATTGCTTGCTTCAATCACAATGAAGAAGACACCGCTCTCATGGAGCTTCCATGCTGGAGGCGAGACTGTGATTGCTATCCCAGAAGCTCCGTCCCAAATGCCCATCCCTTGCATTGCCATTCTCCAGCTTATCCTGTGGACACCTCATCTTCTTCTCCCCCCATATCCACGTCCTCTCCATCTTCCTGTTTAAAGCATTTGTCTCAGTCCTTCCTCCTTCCCAGGATCACCATTTCCACCAGCTCTTAATGTTGGTTAGGCAAAAGCGAAGACGTGGGAAGACACTGCAGTGCCGGGTTCCAGTGCCAGCTTCACCACTGGCTCCGAGTGACCTCGCCCACGAGCTTTAATCCCCTCGCCCGCTGTGGGAAGGGTTTGACGGGACCCTCAGGGAGGCTCCTCCAGCCTCTAGCACAGGGAGAGTCTCTGCTTCGCCCTCCCCGGCCCGGCCTGCAGCTGGCGTGGTCCTCGCAGGTACTCAGCAGCTGAGAAGCAAGGTCTCTTTCAGGAGGAGAATCAGCCAGGGCCACGGCTCCCTCCAAGTGCTCCTTGGCTGTCTTTCCTGCTGGCCTGAACCTTCCCTGCTTGCAACCTTGTGACTTTGCATTGCCTGCCCTTGGATTCTGCCAGCCCTGCACTGCTGCTGGGGCCTCTTCTGACCTGACTGCCGTACTGGGACGGCCTCATCCGCTGAGAGTGGACCCTGCTCTGCTACCACCAACTGGGCTTCCTGGTGGCTATGCAACAAGGATACTGCCGGCTGGACTCTGGCTTCTCACTGGGCTGTCACTACGGCCCCTCCTGACGTGCCAGTTCTCGCCCTGGTCCTTGCAGTGTCCTCTGAGTTTACCCTGCTGCAAGCTGGGTTTCCAATCTGCCCGTGATGCAGTCATTCACTCCACAGATGTCCACGATGATGTCTAGTCCACGGCAGGCACTGTCTAGGCAAGAGATTCATCGCGATGGGACACAACTGCTTCTCATATTAGCGGCCTCTGCCACCAGAACAGGCTTCCCTACTCAAGGAAGACTTCATCCCAGTCAAAGTCGTTCACGCCACAGGTATTTATTGAGCACTTACTACGTGCCAGGCACTGTTTCAGGCATTCTGAGAAGATACCAATTTTCTGTGCAGCACAATGATTGCAGAGCATGAGCTCTGCGGCAAGAATCTGGTATGCAGCCTTCAGTAACTACAAAACCTCTCTGGGCCTCGGTCCCCTCACTTGGAAATAGGGAATAACAGTCACTAAATGATAAGATCGTCTGAGGAATAAATGAGACTGTCCATGTAAAATGCTCAGAACAGTGTATGGCACATAGCAAGCGCTTGAATATCAGTAATTTTTATTTTCGTGTGACCTGTGACCTAACTATGCCAAGAACTTCCAACAGTCCTTGTCCCACCCTTCACAACCAATATCTCAATAGTGCCTTTGTAGATAAGTACTGACAGAATGAAGCCACAACACCAACATGGCTGATAAAGAATAAAGATACCTGTGCGAGGTCACACAGGATCCGAATGCTTTCACATGGGTTACCCTGGGGAATGTCACTAAAGTTATGGATACCAAAAGCTTTTGAGAGGTTAAATAGTTGCAATAACATACATTCAACCATATGTTGGGGCTTCCTACAAACCAGTAAGAAAAAGACAGGCAGCTTGATAGAAAAATGAGCAAAACATCGGAAGAGGCACTTCACAAATAGCCAATATCATGAAAATGCAAGTTCAGACCAAGTCCAATATTACTTCATGCCCACCAGGATGAGGACAGTGAAAACAAACGGTAATACCAAATATCTGCAAGGGCATGGAGCAACCAGAACTTTTCTACGTTGCTAGGAGTAGTAGTATAATTAGTACAGCTGCTTGGGCATTATCTACCTGTGCCAAGCATATCTACATTTATACATACGTGTGTAGGTACAAAAATACAAATATGCATTCACTGAAAGATATATTCAAACATATTCATAGCAGCACTGTTTGTAATAGTCAAAAACCTGTACACAGCTCAAACACTCATCAACCATGTAACGGATAATCAATCGTGGTCTGTTAATAAAATGGAATACTACACAGCCACAAGAATGGGAAACTACAATGACACACATCATGGATGAGTGTCACAAAATAAGAAGTGGAAGAAATCAAACCCCAAAGAGAACACAAAGTTGAGAAGCAGGCAAAACATCTGTGACTCTAGCAGTTGAAATAGCTGTTACTCTTGGAAGGGTGGTTAGCAACTAGAAAGAAGTGCAAGGCATTTTGGGGGAGGAGGGAGCCTGGTAATGTTCTATTTCTTCGTTTGACCTGGAAGCTGATTACAGATTGTGCACATTTTGTGTAAAACACTTAGGATTTGTTCACTTTTGTTCTGTGTGTATTATATGTTGAGAAAAAATATTCGGGGGGGGGGGAGGTGGGAAGGAAGGGGGTAATAAAAAATTATTTTTAAACTAGGAAAAATGGGTTTATCCAATGGATTGTTGCCAGTAGGTTTTAATTTTAGTGCCTCCATGAAATCTAAGACACATTTCTGATCATTTTCCTACTGCCTTTCCATAAATGGCAGAGATCTTACTCTCTAAAACTTCAAAATCGTATAAACACATTTTCAACACTTGAAATTAATTTATCAAGCTTTATGTTCTAGGATAGTGGTCGGCAAACTCATTAGTTAACAGAGCCAAATATCAACAGTACAACGATTGAAATTTCTTTTGAGAGCCAAACTTTTTAAACTTAAACTTCTTCTAATGCCACTTCTTCAAAATAGACTCTCCCAGGCTGTGGTATTTTGTGGAAGAGCCACACTCAAGGGGCCAAAGAGACACATGTGGCTTGCGAGCTGCAGTTTGCTGACCACGGTTCTGGGAGGCTGAGTCTGAAAATGTATTTGGGTTTTATAGATGCATGTTGCAATATGGAGTAATTTTGAGAAACAACATATTTTAATGAGAAAAAAAATGGTGGGGCCAGGAGGGAAGGGAGTAAAAATCAAGAAGATGGAGGAGAAAACACAGCTCCAAACCAGCAGCCCAGGGATTACATTTCCAGTAGCTGCCAGAGCACTGAAGCGGCTCTGGGCCTGGAAGCCAGGAAGTCCAAGCAGAAGCCAGGGACTCAAAGACAAAGTCAGGATCTGGAAGCGAGATGGTAACTAAGTTAAGGAGGCTCAGGGACCAAGGCAAAAGAACCCCGAACACTTGTAGATAACTATAAGCTACCGAGAGGTTAGGAGGGGGGTGATCTGACTTCCTGACCCAGTGCAGGAAATAGTGGCTGGGCGTGGGCAGCCCTGGGTACATAAGGAAGTGACTTCAGCGGGTCATGGAGTAAGAGGATGTGACCCCGGGTGGGCTCAGACCTGCAGGCGGGATGAGCAAGCTGGTTCTTTCTCTATTGGGTGTGACTTGCTAAATATACACACATTCACCTGTACAATCCAACCCATCCAGATGTTTACCATCACTGAACAGGACTTCGGAAGCTTCTGGTTTCGACTGCCCTAGTAGCCAACTCAGACAGCAGTAACCAAGAACCTGGCTCCTGAGCCCACAACATCATCTTAGCACTTTACATCGGAATAAAGAAAGCGGTGAACATCAGGATTTGCCAACCTAATCAGCCCCCAACCCCATGATGTCCACCAACAAAGGAAGATGGAAAACTGAAATTTTAAATAAAACAAAAAACAAAATAGGTAACCCCAACATCATTTGTATTTATTCGTGGACTCATAAAAATAAAAATAAAAATAAAAAGGTACTGGTGTCACTCATGGAAACTGAGTGACTGTCAGGGGCAGGGGGTGAGGATGTCAAATGCCCAGGCGGCCTGGCCTTACCTTGCCTTCTGCCCCGCCAGCTCCTCTGACGGCGTGGCCACCACCTCCTTTCCCTCATCACACAGGTCTGCTCACGCCTTCACTGGGCCATCACAACCGAAGAGCCCAGGTAGTGAGGTCACATAGGAAGAACCTCGAAGCTGGTCCTGAAATGTGAAAAGCCAGCGTGTTCTAGAATCCATACATAGCTACCCCTTCTCCCCAACCCCACCTAGAGCACGGGTGGGGAACCTTTGTTCTGCCGAGGGTCATTTGCATATTTGTGACATCATTCTCCGGCCATACAGAATTATCAACTTAAAAATTAGCCTGCTATATGTGGTCAAACATGTAATGACTCACTCCTAATGCCTGGCAGGGCCAGACAAAATGATTTCACAGTTCTTACATGGCCCGTGGGCCGGATGTTCCCCAACCCTAATCTAGAGTAAGCTAAGCCCCGCAACTTTGGAAGACTTCTCATTTCTGGCCTTAAAGGGCCTCACCAACCGCAGGTGGATGGTGTTGGCAGATGAGATGCCCTGGGCTGCTAAGGTATCTGGCAACAGGTCGGAAGTTTTGTCTGGGAAGCAACATCATGTTCTCCAGGGCAATGAGTATGTGTTTGTTTCCTACATTTCAGAGAACTTAGCAAGTGGAACTCAGTTCTGGAAGACAAACACCTCAGCGACAGGGAGAGTGAAGGAAACCACTGCAGGCTAGACTCCTCTCGTTTCCACTTTCACTTGAATGGCCTTTCTGTTGCCCTTAAAGTCCCTATCAGAGGCATCAACATCTAAATCTGCCAATCTCATCGCATATTTAGGAGCTCCGTGGGTGACTGAACTGGGATGATACGGGAAGCTGTACCATGTGAGGTTAGGAAGAAAACCACCGAAACACAGTTTTATAAGACACTGTAAATGCTGAGGACGGGGGAGGCAGGGGGACGAAGGGACAGAGCAGTGGCCACACAGTTCTGAAGTCATTTCCAACAGAAGCAGGGATCTGGATGAAATGACCTCTCTGGGCCTTTTCTACAAGACTGACTCCCTGTAGCTGGGTTTCTCAAGCTCAGCACTACTGACATTTTGAATGGGGTAGTTCTTTGTTGTGGGGAGAACCACCCGGTGAATGTCTGATATTCAGCAGTATCCACAGCCTCCATCACTAGACACCAATAACACTCCTCTGTGTGACAACCGAAAATGACTCCAGAGGTTGCCAAACATCCCCCAGGGCAAAAGTGCCCCTCGCTGAGAACCACTGCCTTAGACCAGTGGTTGGCAAACTCATTAGTCAACAGGGCCAAATATCAACAGGACAACGATTGAAATTTCTTTTGAGAGCCAAAATTTTTAAATTTAAACTTCTTCTAATGCCACTTCTTCAAAAGAGACTCACCCAGGCCGTGGTATTTTGTGGAACAACCACACTCAAGGGGCCAAAGAGCCGCATATGGCTTGCGAGCCTCGATTTGCTGACCACTGCCTTAGACGAACAAATCGTGTCTCACAGAGGTTAAGACCCCCAGCCCTGGCCAATGTGTGATTATCCACATTGGAAAAGGCTGAGAAAGCAGAGCCTGGTCACTATGTCCTCAGGCATTAAAGGAACAGAGCTCTCCAAGCAAACCACCACCATCAGATCTGAGAAGTGGGAGGAGGAGGTCCAAGAGAGAAAGATGTTCTGTCTCTAATTCTGCAAAATCCCCCTCCTTCCAGCTACGGCCCACATCAAAAGAGAAGTGACCAGAGAAACCCCCAACTATCAAAAGTCAGTCTCACAGCCCCACCACAGCCACCTCACATCCTAATTCATGTCCACTGCTGGGTATGCAAACACCATGTACGTGGCTAAATTTCTGGGAGGTGGCAACAGACAGCTCAGACCCTCAAAACCTTGTTCCACTAACTATCCCTACTGTTCCCTTTGCTCCACCATATCAACCTTTACCAGAGGGTTTCCTAGGATACCAGATGCTCTAAGAAAAATCTACCAAAGCTCAGGTCTTGCTCCGCAGGGCCTTGGGAACCAAGGCGGGCACACTAGTCAAGAGGCAGGGAAGCATCTGTAGGCCAAGGCGAAGGAACTGAAGAAGTTCCATACACGTGAAGGAGGGACAGGTGGAAGACCGAACCCAGTGGGCAGTGGGTGGACCCAAGTCTGGAAGGGGCAGAGCCTGGGCCATCCCGACAAGCTCAGGGCTTTAGAACTTGAGTAACCACAGACTTGCCCCACCAGAGTTGAGGCCGCTGGCTGTGTGGCTGACTATAAATCTCGTCCACTGGGGGCTGGGTTTGGCTCACTACAGGCCGGCCCCCCACCAGCTACAGTTTTGCTAAATTTAGTGCTGTTCCCCAGTCACCAAAATGACACTGCTCTTCGTGTCCATTTCAGGTTCAGCCAGGGACAGGCGGAGAGGAGCACGACTTGTCCAGAAGCGCTCTGCCCTCCGGTGACCTCTCCCTTCCCCGCTGAAGCCAGGGGCCCCGGGGAGCAGAAGACGTGAGAAACTAGTCGGAGGTCTCTAGGCTCGGCCAGCAGGCTCCGCCCCAAGGCAGCACCCAGAGAGGAAAGGGGGCACAGATCCCAAGGGCACACCTCACCCCACCCCACCCCACCCCACCCAGGCTTCACTCTTGAGGAGTCCCAGATGCTGTCTGTGGGGATGGGCTTGCCTGCTCCCTTGATACGAGGCTGGCGTGACTCCCTGTGGAATGGTGGGAGACCTGAAGATGCCCTTACGAGGCCCCTCTGCCTTGGAGATAGAAATGTATTGAATCGAATATTCACAGGCACTCAAGTTTGGTGGTTTCTAAACCAGGCTGCACACTGAAACCACCCCGGAAGCTTCAAAAACAACTACAGTATTGCATAACCACGTATGGTGCCAGGTGGGTACTGGGAATACACTTTGTAAAGTATCTGACTGTCTAACCATGATGCTGTACATCTACAACCAACACAAAACAACACTGGGAGCAAACTGTAATGAAAGTTAAACACACACACACACACACACACACACACACGCAACTCATGCTCAAGTCCCAACCTCCTAGAAACTGTGATGAAATTGGACTGGGGTGTCAAGGAGTTGGCCCAGGCTTTGGAAAAAATTTAAAAGCTCCTCTGGTATTCCAATGTTGAGACAAGTTAGGGAAGCAGTAGGTGAAGACCATGGGCGTCTGCCTTCAGGCTGCCAGGGGTGGGGGTGGGGGAGGGGGAGGATTTCTGGCCCAAACAGGTCCTTGCTATGTGACCTGAGGCAAGTTATTTCACCTTCTCTGCCTCAGTGGCATCAACTGGAAAATGCACATGACCATACAGAACACCTGTGTGAGAGCAAGGACTTCTCCAGACAATGAGGCCCACAGAACAGCGATAGCAGTAAGTGCCCCATAGGAGTCAGGAGTCATGACCGCCATTGTTATAAGATAAAGGAGAAGAGAGAGGGCACCCTAGAGCTCTCTCTGTGCTGTCCAAGCACGAAGCGTCTCTAGGACTGAAGGTGGGGCTATTCCAAGACGTGGGAGAGGACAAGGCTCCACAGACCCTGTGCTTACAGGGACCACCCACTCTCCCCTCCTCTGTTCGCACTGTGCCTCCCCTTCCATGTCCTCCTCTCTCCCCATCCTTCTAAACTCCACCATTCTGGGCCCAGCTCTAGGGACCCAGGGCCCGTGACCTTCTCAGGTCTCCAATAATACCTCCCTGGGCCTGGAACTTAGAAACTGTGTCATTTGCTACCCAGAACAGCTACTAGCCAAATAAGTCTCTGCCTGTGGGATAGATGAACCCTTTGCTATGTCTCTTCAAAGATACCATGAGCCATTTGGGGGAGGTCCTCATTCCCATGTTTCCATTTGTCCCCGATGGCCCCCAGCACTGGACCGAACACTCAGCCCTTGATGAATAAAGATTATTTGGGGAATGAAAACCCATGTGGAGGCAGCACCGGGAGCAGCAGGACCAGCACTGAAGGTCATGGGCTTCTGGATTTCCACTCCCTCATTTCCAGGGCAGACCCCACCTCTTTCCAACCCAAGAGACAGACCCCACCCACCCCCTCTCAGGACCCGTGTGTAAGTGCTGGCAGCAAAATAAATGTTGGCCATACAAATGCTCCCCGGGAACCTGCTATTCCCAGGCCTCAACAAGGGAGGCCACGTGTCTAGTGGCTTCTGCCATGAAGCCACCGACCCCAGGATTCCCTCTACCCAATGGCAGCAGCCAGCCAGGCAAAGCCTAGGTTGCCCACACGGATGTCCAGAGCAGCTGGGCGCCCACAGGCCATAAGCCTCTTACAGATTAAAGGTCCCGATTTAAACCTCCATTTGAGGTAGGACAAGTGGGTCAGCTCTCGTAGGCCGGCCGGCACAGTTGGTGGAAGGAGAAGCAGTGGAGATCCCAGAAAGACTCCTCCCTTTTGGGAGGAGGACCAGCCAGAGGACGAGACCCAGGTTGGATCACTGAGAAGGGAAAGCTCATGGCAACCCACCAGGAATGCCTGAATGCTAACCTCCCTCCCGATGAACCCGAGAAATAGAACAACAGGATGAGATAGAAAGTCGGGATGGCCTTCCTCTCCCAGTCCTGACCTGGGGTGGAAATAGCTAAAAAAAAAAAAATAGTCAGGAAATCGCCGTACTGGTTTGGCTCAGTGGATAGAGCATTGGGCTGCAGACCGAAAGGTCCCAGGTTCAGTTCCGATCAAGGGCATTTACCTTGGTTGCGGACACATCCCCAGTAGGAGGTGTGCAGGAGGCAGCTGATCGATGTTTCCCTCTCATGGATGTTTCTAACTCTATCCCTTCTTCTCTGTAAAAAATAAAAAAATATATATATATATATTTATTAAAAGTCAGGAAATGAAAGAGAAAGAGGCAGCGAAGGGCTAGGTATGCTGCAGCCCAGGACTCGTACCTGGTGACAGAGAGGGAGGTGGCCTCTGCTCCCAGCCCTGGTGGGGTTCTCCAGGCCCCCCTCCCCTGCAAGCTCTCTGCAGGGGGAGCTCCGAGGCACAGGGAACAGGGAGTGAGCCAGCAGGTGAGCAGCTGGCAGGAGCCTCAGTCATGCAATGAGAGCCTAACTCTGCTGCTCTTTCAAAAAAGTCCTCACCACATCTGTCACCACGGAAAGGCCTCTGGGGAAGCGGCTGGAATCTGCAGTCTGTGCCAAGTGCGAAGAAATCCCTCCAGGAAGAGTTTCTCAAACTTCCTGGACCCTGATCCACAGTAAGAAATAAAGCTTAGCCCGGTCGGCGTGGCTCGGTGGCTGAGTGTCGACCTATGAACCAGGAGGTCCCAGTTCCACTCCTGGTCAGGGCGCATGCCCAGGTGGCAGGCTTGCTCCCCAGTGTGGGGAGTATAGGAGGCAGCCGATCGATGATTCTGTCTCATCACTGATGTGATGAAAGCTCATGGCAACCCACCAGGAATGCCTCTCTCTCTCTCTACCTCTCCCTCCCTCTCTGAAATCAATAAAGATATATTAAAAAGAAAAAAAGGAAGTTTACAAGGTAACTGGATACACACACACAAGCACTTATGTTTATGTAGATCATATGTAGCTGAAACAAAGTTTCCTGAAATCGTATTCATCTTTACTACATACTATGCAATCAAGTATTTTTAATATTATTATTATTTTTAGAATTAAAAAAATATATTTTATTGAATTTTTTTTACAGAGAGGAAGGGAGGGGGATAGAGAGTTAGAAACATCGATGAGAGAGAAATACCGATTAGCTGCCTCCTGCACACCTCTCACTGGGGATGTACCTGCCACCAATGCACAATACCCTTGACTGGAATCAAACCTGGGACCTTTCAGTCCACAGGCCAACTATCCATTGAGCCAAACTGGTTAGGGCTTTTATTATTTATTTTTAATGTTGACCTCAACCCACTAAATTGATTTCATCTTCCATTAAAGTGTCTGGACTGGCCATCTACACCCCAGTCTGGGGGACACAGGAGGGGCTCTCTTCCTGAAGGAACTTACAAACTCCCTCACAGACGAGCCCCCCCACAAAGCAAACCTCACTACCCACCCCAGCATCGAGCCACAGTGCAGAGAGAAAAAGTGGGTGTCTCTGCAGCAAGCAATGTCTGTCACCAGGAGTCTCCCCACTTCTACCTCCCCACCCCGTGGCTGCCCCGCTGCTGTGCTGGGGGGGGGGGGGGGGGGGGAACAGGAGCTCAGGAGCTCTGCTTCTACCTCCAGGGGTGCCTGCAGGTGCTGGGCAGCATGGAGCACCTCTGGGCGCAGGGCGGACTTCCAATCAATGGCCTTCACTGGGAAAGAGCATTGCCTCACCGACCGCGACCTCGTCCCTCCACTGAAGGAGCTTGCCTCTGACACACAAACGCAGAAACGTCCACACTGCGCAGCCCATATTGGGTTTTTCTAAGCTCCCAATAGGCTGTCTGTGTATCAGACACTCTACACACGCCTCAAGAACGGGAAGTTTGGTTTCTTTCTTGATTTTTTTTTTTTCAACTAAAGGTACACAAAACCCTTTATAGAAATCTTTATGAGAACAGGAACAAAAACAATCCGATTTTAAACTGTCCTCAACCTAGTCATTGTGCTTTTCCAAGCAGCCCGTGAAATCTCGCCGCCTCCTCCTTCGGGCGGCCCTCCCTCATGGGCCAGCACAGCGAAGGGGTCCTCGGAGCCCCATACTACGGTGATAGGGAGCTCCAAGGAGCCCTTGCCACAATCACGAAACACGCTGTTCCTCTGCATCCGCAGTTACGGGGTGGCTGAGTATCTGAGCTGGAAACCACGTCACAGAAAGAGGTCAGCATTCCCGCCCGGCTGCCGCGGCTCACTGGCTGGGCGTCGGCCTATGAACCAGGAGGTCGCAGTTTGATTCCAGGTCAGGGCACACGCCCAGGTTGTGGGCTTGATCTCCAGTGTGGGGCATGCAGGGGACAGCTGATCAATGATTCTCTCTCATCATTGCTGTTTCTGTCTCCCTCTCCCTTCCTCTCTGAAATCCATAAATATACTATATACACAGTGTATACTTAAAAAGTTAGCATTCCATATTCTGAATTAGTGAGTGTTAGGGATTCCTTTTTCTTATTCTTCTCCCGGGTGAACGTTTTTGTCTGCTAATAAAGACAGCCGACACTGGACCGCTCCATTCATGCCAGCACACAGACATTCCCATGCTCCATCGCTTCCCCAAGCTCATCGGGGCCGCGAGGCCCGGTATCAGTGCCCTGGAAACCCAGAAAGCCTGCGCGGTGCACGCTCACCTGAGTCCATTCCAAAGGCTCCAGGGCCAACAAGTGTCTGGTCCCATTTTCAGAGCCCTGGAGCGCTGCCGGCTGCCCAGCCTATGGCGGGGCCTGCGAGTCTGCTGATGGCAGATGCCAGATTGTGCTGCTGTGATCCCCCCAATCCCTAATGAGAACTGCCATCAAAAGAGGTTAAGAAACCCCCAAATCAAGTTCTTAGAAAGGTGGCCAAGGCCCTCCTGAGACCACCCCTCCCTTTGCGATACACAGCCCCTTTCCGCCACGTGCACCCCTCAGAGAACGCGGCCCACCTTCTCCAACAAGCCATTTCCTCTTTCATCCCTGGGGCCACTGCCCTGCACTTTTGAGGGGGCAAGTACCACTCTCAACACCCAGTTATTAACAAGGGCCATTTGGATATGTATAACACCACTCACAGGCCACACAAAATTATCAACTTAATAATTAGCCTGCTATATTTGGTCAAACATTTAATCGACTCACCCCGAATGCCTTGGCAGAACCAGAAGAAATGATTTCGTGGGCCTTATAATGGCCCTTGGGCTGGTCTTTCCCCACCCCTGCTTTAAGTTGTGCTCCTGGCCACGGCAGCTGGAAAATAACTCCGAGCGTACATATCCAGCTGGCACATGTCCTGGACTGCCAAGGTGGGTGAAAAGCATATTTGCACATGCGTTTTCAGCAGATTGGTGAGTGGATGGAAGACATGCCACAGTGCTTCAAAGACGGATTACCTCTCTCTTTTTAGGACAGAGCTGGCTCTTCTAGCGACCTGGGCCGCCTCTCCCAGCAGCCTCTGCCAGCACACTCATCACCTGCCACCTGAATCACAGCGTGGCGGGGCCTCAAGGAACCACCACCTCTGCTACCTGTCAGATCCAGAAGGAGGCATTGAGCTTGCAATGCTATTTCCCTTAATGGTATCAATACATTCGACACTGCTAAAGAAATGGCTCTAGAAACTACCACAGAAATCTAGCTACTAGGCTTTGTTGTCTAGCCAATGGAATCTTAGGGTGCCAAGGTCAGAAAATGGAGTTACTCCCCATCACTATTCAGTCAACAAATATTAGTGAAAGGTGGTTGGAAGGCAAGGCTAATAGAGAAGAATCGATGAGAGCAATCACCTTTGATGCGGCATGTACAAGATCCATGAGGGCGAAGAAGAATGAGAATGTCCATTCAGAATTACTTTTGCTTGAAATTAAGGCACTAAGCTTTGCTATTAATAAGTGAATTGACACTGGTGCACTCCTTCAATTCGTGTCGGATGGTCTCTGTCCTTTAAGGCACAGAGGGCAGCTTGTGTCTGAGTAGGAGATCCAAAACACACAGACGGACAGTGTGTTTAGTTTGCACGTGGCCAGTTAAGCTAACTAAGGTCGTCATCTCCCATACAATAAGTAACAGTCGTCATAACGAGAGGGTGGGGCCAGCAAATCATCAGACCACACTGCCACTGCTGATCTCATGGCGGACCACCCAGGCTGCTCAACTCAAGGGTCGTTTTCATGAAACCAGAAAACAAGGTCCCCAAATCCGCTGACCTCTTCTGCGATGACCACTTGTCAGTAGAAAGCTACTTAATGAACATTTTAAACAAATAAATATTTTATCTGTCCTTTTAAGATAAAGGTGACATTTTAAAAATGGGTAAGAAAACCTTTCTTTTTTGACAGAGACATGTCACAGAAGGAGCATGTTAGAAACAGGTATTGGGAAGTCATTTCCACCATCATGTGATCATGGTTCCAAATTCAATGTAAGGGTGTCATCTGTACAATCCTGTATCTATGCACAAGTTTAAAACAGAATATCCACACTTAAAAAAATGAAGAAAAATGTTCATTCCATGAAATGACAAAAAATAAAAGTCTCCATGAAATGAATAAAAAAATAAAAGTGCCCATGAAATGAATAAGAAAATAAAAATCTCCATGAAATGAATAAAATACAGGGGTCCTGACTCCTTTATATTATAAACTGAACCCATAATATCCTCTTCATAAACAGGTCTCTTTCAAAATACCCTGACTTGAGCCAATCCACTATATTGCAAAATACGACACCAAGATACTGCGAAAAAATGAAATGCATTCTATTCGGTTTGGTTCTTACTAAAGATAAAAATTCTTAACATGTCTCATTCTTCAACAACACTCACCTATCTTAGATATGTCAGGCACTGTTCCTTGCTCTGAAAATACAGCAGGAAACAAAAGTGACAAAAATCCCTGCTCTCAAAGAACTCACATTCCAGTGTGCAAATGTCTATTACCATCCAAGTATGGGGGTGGGGGTGGGGGGTGGCATGGGGAATATACAAAATAACAGGAATAGATAATATGTTAAATGGTGACTGTGCCAAGGAGAAAGAACACTGTAGGGAAGGGATGCAGAAAATGCTGCCAGCAAAGATGTGGAGTTGGCTGAGAAAGTAATATCTGAGCACAGACCCAAAGGAAGTAAGAGTCAGCTGCGGGCTATCTGGGGGGAAAGTGTTCTGAAAGGAAGGGAACAGGAGGTGTGAAGGCCCTAAAACAGGAAACACCTCGCTTATTTGAGGAACAGCCAGGAGGCCAGTCTGAGCACAATGAAAAAAGGGAAGGATAGCAGGAGATAAAAACAGAGAAATAAAGCAGGGCCAGTCCTCGTAAGCCTGCATTTCCAGTATGGCAGTCAGGAGTCCCACAAGGCTATCGGGCACATGAAATATACCTAGTCCAAATTTTGGTGTGAGTTAGTATGGCAAAAACCATGTCAGATAGGTCAGAAATGAAAATACCGGGGAGGGCAAAAGTAAGTGAGAACTCTGTGCCAACGTGTATAGCAAGTAGCATGTGTCAATCATGAAGCCCAGGAATCTGAGCATGTATGACAGGTGTACTGTGTCATTCTTTTGAGATAATAAAGCTATTGTAATTATTATAACCTGCATGTCTCTTTCCGCACAAGCAACTGTAAACCTACTTTTGCCACCCCTGTATATTTCACATATTTTTTACACGCTGGGTTAAATAAATTATTATGTCTATTTTGCCTTTTGTAATTTGACCTCAGAAAATGGTAAATGACATATGTGGCTCTCGGGTGTCACTCGCGTTATGTTTCTGTGGGATAGTGTTGATGAGCTACAGGGTCTTGTGGACCCCTCCAAGGACCAGGGCTTTCACTGAGAGAGCAGAGACGTCCTTGCAGAGTTCTGAGCATGGCTGGGCTGGTCGGGACACGTCCCATGGCTGCTGTGAGGACGACGGCCTGTCAGGGGCAAAGGAGAAGAAGGTGAGAGGTGATGCTGGCTTGGACCAGGGCGATGGCAGGGAAAGTAGTTCTGACTGGTCACACTCCAGGAATATTGCAGGGAGAGTCCCCAAGATTTGCTGCTGGATTAGTTGGACATAAGAAAGAGAAGTCATGAGCACAGGTATTTTGGATGATGGCATTCCAATAACTGAGATAGGAGATTGTGGGAAGCATATGTTTCTGTGGGAAAATCAGGAGTTCCGTTTGGGGCATGTGAAGTGTGAAATGTCTATTACCATCCAAGTGGAAATGTTACGCAGGCAGATGGAGGCATAGGTCAAGTCTGTAGTTCAGGGGAGAGGCTGGGCTTAGGACAAATAACTGAGGGTCATCAGATGCATGTGGATTTCTTTTCTAACTTTCCATTCTGGAAAATTTCAAATAGAAATAAAATTTGAGACAGTATAGCAAAGCCCCAGGTACCCATCATCTACCTTCAACCATTATCTATCCAGGGTCAAGCTTGTTTATCTCCCAGGATGATTCTGAAGCAAATCCTAGACATCGTTCGTGATGGTATTTATAGCCATGAGTGGGAGATAATCACAAAGAGAAAGAGAGAAGATGAAGAGGAGGTGCCCAGGGCCTTTTAATGGTAGAGGTCAGGGAGATGAGATACTGAGAAGGGAGAGCCAATAACAACGAGCAGAAAACCAGAAATATGTGTCCTGAAGCCTCGTGAAAAATAGAGCTTCAAAGAAAACGGTATGGCCAGCTTGGTCAAGGATTGCTGAAGCTCTTATGCTCAAGACTTAAGAGATGACCTCCATGGTAGTAACGTGGAGGTCACTACCAGCCCTGACAATAGCACTTTCATTCGAGTGGTAGGGATAAGACTGACTGGAGGGATTCTGGAAAGGAAGAGAGGAAGGAATGAAAACTCCTTAGGACAGAGACATGAGCAGTAGCTAGAGCCTATGAGCTTTTTGAAGATGAGAAAAGCAGTAGCATATGGAAACGATCCAGTAGAGAGGGAGAAACTGGTGGCGCAAGAAGGCCAGGGAGCCCAGCTGGCTTGCCTCAGTGGTAGCGTGTTGACCGATGACCCAGGAGGTCAGGGTTCGATTCCAGGTCAGGCCACACACCCAGGTTGCAGGCTCGATCCCCAGTGTGGGGCGTGCAGGAAGCAGCTGATCAATGATGATTCTCTCTTATCATTGATGTTTCTCTCTCTTTCCTTCTCCCTTCCTCTCTGAAATCAATACAAATATATTATTTAAAAAAAAAAAAAGGAGGCAAGGGAAGACCTGGAGCAATTCCTGGATATAGGAGAGGGATGAAATTCAGTGTGAAGGACAGTGGCTATCCTCAGACTGGACCTCAATGTTTACCTGGGAAAAGGCTGAGAATACAACATATCACAACCTGTTTTTGAAACTTTGTGTTTCATGATGTAGATAACCTATCAGTACAGGAATGCTCTATGTAAATTATAAATACACACATAAGAGGAGTTCTCAAAAGTTTTAACCAATATGGGTGCATAATCAAAATAATAAAGACCACTTAACTGAAGGAAAATAAAGCATACTATCAAATTATAAACTAGCCTTCAGTGACTGGCATGCATATCACCGTATAATCTATACTAGAACGTTCTGTATTGTTATGTTAAGTATCCACTAAAATATCTAGCCCTAATCGGTTTGCTCAATGGATAGAGTGTCAGCCTGTGGACTGAAGGGTCCCAGGTTCAATCCTGGTCAAGGGCATATACCTTGATTCCAGGCACATCCCCAGTAGGGGGTATGCAGGAAGTAGCTGATCGATGTTTCTCTCTCATTGATGTTCCTAACTCTCTATCCCTCTCCTCTCTGTAAAAAATCAATAAAATATATTAAAAAATAAAAATTAAAATTAATAAACGATTGGGAGAAAAGGTTAAAAAAATAAAAAAATACCTAGAAGAGGTAAAAAGAATAATAGTCTTTGTATATGAGAATAGATGTTTTTATTAACTAAGATTTTTTTTTACAAAGGCTCAAACATTATAATCCAGAAATTGCAACATAACTGCATCTGAACTGCAAGTAGAAAAATACAACAAGAATCATGAACCATTATCAAAATCAGAGTGTCACAGGGACCAAATATAAGTCTCATTGTTTATTTACACAGAGAACTGCAAATCAGTTCATAGTTTTATTAGCCAGGCAGGCCTCAATTGCACCATCAGATTCTGCTCCTGAGGAAGGATGGTTACCTAATACCATACGGCTCGGGAAAGAATGGCAAATGGAGAAACTGGGCCTAATTAGGCAGGTATCCTGATCAGAACAGGCAGAGCCCCCAACCAACCTGGAGTGTCCACAGAGCACAGAACACCCAGCTGCTCAAACAGCACAGCAGCACGGCTTGGCGCTGGCCGAGCCCTTTCACCATTCAGAGCACCTTCCAGATGTTTTCATTCAGCCTCCCTACACTCCGCCAGGGAAGTAAGAGTTCCATTTTAACTTGCTTGGCTATACAGACTCAACCCTACAGTGGCGTGAATAAATGGGCAGACACAAAGGCAGTCAGCATCACTGCTAGCATCCCAGTCACAGGGTGATGAAACAGAGGCTTGCCACAGAAGCCACCTTGAACAATCCTCAGGCCACCCCACATCAAGTGACAGCAATGCCCGGCTGGGGTGGCTCAGTGGTTGAGAGTCGACCTATGAACCAGAAGGTCACAGTTCAATTCCTGGTCAAGGCAAATGCCCCAGTATGGGGCATGTAGGAGGGCAGCCGATGAATGATTCTCTCTCATCATGGATGTCTCTAGCTCTCTCTCTCTCTCCCTCTCCCTTCCTCTCTGAAATCAATAAAAATATTAAACAAACAAATAAATAAAATGGCAGCAAGAGCCTGTGAATACTAAGTCCTGGAACGTGGCAGATCGTTCAGCACAGAAGGGAGGGCCCTGGCCCCCCACCGTGGGAGAGACAGATGACAAGCAGCCCCCCAGCAGCTCTGATGTGATCAGGCAGTAAGCTCCGTGAGAGCCTGGCCCTGGCTGTCTGTTCACAGCTGTATGCCCAGTGCCTGGCACAGAGCAGGCTCTCAACAAATATTTATTGAAGGAAGAAAAAAAATGACTAGTTATATCAAACCACAAAGATGAGGAAAAATGAACGCTCAGAAATCACAAAATGGTTCAATAAAACTCAGGGAAACTGATGGTGGCAGCTGATTTGGAGATAGAGGGACACAGCTAAAGAAATCTAAAAGGCAGAATTGTTAAACATAAATTCTCTGAAGAATGACCATCATTTTCATTAACAGAGACTTTGAGGTTAATCATCAACGAAAGGAAGCGTGTGAATCTTACTGAGAACCTGATTCAAACAAAATCAACTATTTAAAAAAAAAAAGGAGACAAACAAGAAAATGAAAATACTGGTGATATTTGGGAAACCGTGCTTTTGCAAGGGGTGATCCCACTACTGGAGTTAAGTTATTCAAAGGTATTGTGTTTTAGAGACACACAGTGGAGTATTTATGGTATAATATAACCTTTGGGATGTGCTGTAAATAAATCTAAGAAGGGGGTAAGAAATAAAGTAGGTGGGGCTATAAATGCAGCAAGAGGGGCCACGTGTTGATATGTTGAAAGTGAGTGATGGGAACACTGAAGTTTCTTATACTGACTCTACCTTCATATAGATAGTGTGTCCCAAAAAGGTTTACACACACTTTGAGTAATTAATTATAAAATCAGCGTTTATTAAAGTACATTTCATTTTCAAAATTGAGCTGTTAGCTCTTAAAGTGTGAATATATTTTTGGGGGTGGCCTGTATGTGAAATTCTCCATAGGAAGACTGTTAAAAAGAAAAGTAACCTTAATCTCAAACTGCAGTTCATTTCCTTGCACCTGCCCCCGCCCCCCTCATACAGGGAAATGTGGTAGTCAGGGTCATACCTGGACTCCGTCATTTCCAAGGAGACCTGCAGACAGAGCTAGGGATCCTGTCTTTTCTTCGTCACTGTCGTCATCGTCACCTAGGACTCACCTGCTTCAGCTCCGCCTTCACTCCGGGCCTGAGGTTCAAGGCTGTGCCACCATAAGTATCTTAGCTGGCTGGCTTACATTTGGCACACTTCTGCATTTAACCTAATTGTCAGTTTGATTTCAGTTCTCCATGAACAAATTCTCACAATTACTCCCATTTTTACATCATATAAATCTCAGCCTCATAATGATCTATAAATACAAGTAGACCTGGTGGTCTTAAAATTGTGGATGATAACAATATACAGCAGATTGCAAAGCTCCATATATGTCCAGACCGAATCCTCTACTAGAAAATAATCGCAGGCTAGTTTGCAAATCCTTTGGTGAGCCCAGTGAGTCCCCCCATCCATCAAAACCAAAAGTTTAACAGGCTGCTCAAAATACAAAAGAGGCAGCTGCTAATTCTTCACAGTCTTTGGGGGCACTGATTATTGATTCCTTAGTTGGAAACTGACACCTCTCTGAATGAAGGGACAAGAAATTTTAGTGAAAAAGTGAAAAATTCTGAATGAGACGAATCAACAAGCAAAAAAGAAAATGTAAAATATTATGAATGGAAGACTTCGAAGACGATATATTTTCATTTTTCACAATAAAGTCTTAATTTTGTTACTGGTTTGCTCATGTTACATTATATCCTTTTAAATGTCCCTCTTCTTTTTCGTTCTTTTATCTTTTATAATGCAATTGCCTTAAGGCCTATTAGTTACCGGCAAACATGGTTGGGGCAAGATGTTGACCATGTAACTACCAGACATGGCCTCCGTTTCCTCTCTCACCGGCTTCCACTCTCACGCCCTAATCCTACCTTCCCTGACATTAGTTGGCTTTGCTTTCTTCCCCAGCCCTCTGCTTTATCCAGTGACATGAGTGCCCCCCACCCACTTCTTTGTACCAGGCTAGTCTCCTCCTTTCTCACCGTCCTAATGACAAAGGAGTCTCATTCCCACACGGTGTCAATCTTCCTGCGTCCCCTTCTCCTTACTCCATCTCCAGCGTGTCCAGGTGCATCCCATCCTCCCCCAAATGTGTCACATGCTGCCGTGAGCTCCTCTCTGCCGCCACTCACCGCCTCAGATCCCTCCTGCATGTTCCCAGGACAGACCGAACAAAGATGGGTCGCCCTTGACTATCTGTGTGCCTATCCAGTGCCACACTGGGTGACAGAGGTTAGGACAGACAGAAACATGGGTGCTGGAAGCGTTTGTTCTAGTGCAGATCGTATTCAAACTGGATCAACTGTCCCTTTGCCTCCAGACCAGACTGTGAATCCTGTATTTACTCTATATCCTCCCAACTTCACAGTCCCAGATCCGCAGTCGATTTCAGGTAAATGACTGATGTTCCAGGCCACTGCCCCATCAGTGTAAGCCCGTGTAGTAGGAGGTCCCCCGAACCTCTACAGAGGAAAGGTATTTACAGAGGAGCTTTGGTAAGGACCGTTTTATTTTATGGCCTCTGGGGAAAGTGTGTGTAGGGGAGGTTCACGTGAAGTGAGGCTCCAAGCACCAGGCTCACCATAGCCAGGTAAAAGCAGCTCCTGGTGTGCTTAGGTGTGCTTAGCTGCTGTCTTCTCTGCTATGGCTGTCGTCTGCACCCTCCTCCCACTGCCAGCCTCCTCCCTTCCAGCTGCAAGGGTAATAAACCTCAGGCACCCTCTGACACCCGCTGCTCCGAGCACGCAGTTCCCCCTTTGCCACCAAAGGGTCTCACTTCCCAGCCCAGCCCTGAGCAGCAATGACCAGATGGTTGTGCTGCTGTTTTGCAAAAGCAGGAACTTCATGTTAGTCCTGCTCCTGCCGGGAGTTTCTCCAAGACCAAGTCAAAAAAAAAGGTGGAAACAGGTACACAAGGGGACTTCGTAAAGGCTGGCTGTGAGGATACCCAGGCGTGATCTGGGCCCAAGCCAACAGAGACACACACCCCACCAGCTCCAAGCCGCAGGGCCTTGTTCCCAGAGTGGACGCGGGCCAGGTTCTGGCCGGTGAACCGGGCTGGGTCGCAAGCTCTCGCTGCAGCTGCATCTCCAGGGCCTTGGCACTAAAGGGACAAGTAAGGCTGGAAGTGACAAAGCAAATAGAGTGAGAGAAACATGCTGTGGGCCTCGGTGGGCCAATGACCCTCTTTGCCAGAGACTGGCTTTGGGTTGGCCCATTCTCTGTAGGGTCCTGGGAAGTAAGAGGGAGGTGACCTTGTCACACCAAGGCCACACCCACCTCTGCTGAGGGATTCCGGGGCTCAGGCTCCAAGAAGTGTGTGTGGGGGTGGGGGTGGAGACCCCTCCAGGTTCCAGAGGAAGGATTGAAAATGACAGGGGTTTTCTAGGTACAGGATACTGGCTTAGGCAGACTCCGACAGTCTACTATCCCAATGGCTGCATCATCCTCTCGTGGGATCACAAAAGCAGGCCCAAGGCAGACTCTTCAGGAACCCCAGGAATCTGAGCCAGCCATGTAAGCATCCCCAGTGGAGATCCAAGCACTTTTCTGCTGGTGGAGGGCAGGGTTGGCAAACTCTTTCTTAAAGGGCAAGGCAGTAAATATTTTAGGCTTATGGGTCCTATGGCTTCTGTTGCAACTACGATAAGTTCTCACTAAAGGTCATGGATAAGTTCTTGGAAACTGTGACTTTAATCAAATGACATATAACAAAAGCAATTTCACCATAGGCAAATTGATATAAAAAAAGAGTTAATTCCTAGGACATATTTCTGGTCACAAAATCACCAAACGTCTACATAAAGACCCAAAACACTTCTAATATTAAACATTGAAATAAATGTGAGCTATATATATACATTCAAGAAAGATGAAGAAGAACAATTAAGATAATTATTTTCCAACCTGTTTATTCCAGTTCGGGATTGTGGCTGACAAGAACTCTCCCAGCAGCCCAGGGCATAAGGCGGGCACCCACCCTGCTCGGGGCGCCCTTCCATTGCAGGGCCACTCACACCCACACCCACTCAGAGGGAGACAATTCAGACACATCAGTTCATCTATGGGATGTGAGAGGAAACCAGAGTACCCCAGAAAACCCACACAGACATGGAGAACACTTGGAAGCTCCATACAGCCAGAAATCAATTTTCCCCCTCATCAATACTACAATAAAATGACATTGAACAAAACAACATTATTAGAAGATCTGCTGTCCTCATCTACACCAATTAGCATGAAAGCGGCCATAGACAATTAAACAATGGGCATGTCTATGTTCCAATAAAACTTTATTTACAAAAGCAGGCACCTGGCCCACGGGCTGTAGTTTGCCAACTCCTGCTCTTCCAGCATTTCCAAATCCCAAGAGGAGTACAGGCTCTCCACCAGAGGACTCCCATCCAGTCTGGAGACAATGGCTTATTCTGGGGACCAGGCCTCCATTCCTGCTGCTCCCTCCAAGACGCTCAAGAAGTCTGGGTTGCTTGTTGGAGAAGAAAAGCCTGGCTTGCAGGTAAAAGTTTTGGACATCAAATCCAAAGGCTTTAGAGATGAAAAGAACTAGGGTCTGGGAAAGGAAGTGACCTGCCCAAGACCATGTGACTGGCAAAGACTTCCTGACACTGTTCAGTGCTCTTAATCCTCCAGAGCAGAGATTTTCAACCTTTTCCATCTCATGGTACACATAAACTAATTACTAACATTCTGCAGTGCAACAACAACAACAAAATGTTTTGCCAACCTGACCAAAAAAAAGGTATATTTTGATTGATTTTTAAAAAAGTAATTACCTACCTTTTTGCTCCAAAGTGACCTTTTAAACAAATCAGGTGCCTATACTTGTATAGAAGGATTTCTGGTACCAAGAATGAACAAATCAGAAGTGATCTTATTCTGTGATGTGACCAATAAGATACAACTCCATTATGACGGGGCATTCCCACCAGATGGCTATTGTTGTGTTGGCTAGTGTCATTTTGTTTGTTTTTATATAATCTAATGGAAAGAGGTCAGTGACCCTGACTAAATAGTCGAGTACTGCAAGTTTTAAAATTTCTTGTAGCACATCAGTTGAAAATTGCTGCTCTAGAGTGATGACTGGAAAGGAACCAGAATCAACAGTCTTGCTGGTGGAGACTAAGGACCTATGACACATCTCTACACCACATCCTGGGGACTTTCAGTAACCTCTAAGAGCATAGGTCAAGGAGAGAGCTTGGAGAGGGTAAAAAAATATATACATATATGTATGTATGTATGTGTATATATATATATGTGTGTGTGTGTATGTGTGTGTATATATTAGAAGCCCGGTGCACAAAAATTCATGCAAGGATAGGCCTTCCTTCCCCCAGCTTCCCTCTGGCACCCAGGACCTGGGCTAACCTCCCAGAGGGAGGCTCTGCCCACCTACCACAGCCTGCTGGCTGGTGGCCTGGGCCTCCCTCTGCGAGGTGATCATGGGGCGATGGTCTGGCCTCGACCAATCACATCACACCTGCCTTGGCTGGCCTGGCACCAGTGGATGTCACAGCATGGTCCCGGATGGTTGTCCAGATGGTCATCCGAATGTTTGTTCTGCTGTTCAGCTGTTCGGCCAATTTGCATATTATGCCTTATTATATAGGATACACACACATACACACACATATACATATATATGTGTATATATATATATATATATATATATATGCATAATATGCTAATTAGACCAGATGTCCTTCTGGACAAAGCTGGGGCTGCGAGGGCCAAGCCCCTTGCACGAATTTTGTGCATTGGGCCTCTAGAGTGTGTGTGTGTGTGTGTGTGTGTGTGTGTATGTATGTATATGTGTGTGTGTGTGTATATATATATAGATTTCCAGGGCATATCCTCCTGGTCATGGTTATTGGAGAAAAGAAAACGTAAATAGAAATCTGAACTTCAAAAAAAGGTGTGGTTTGGTAGAAGTCGTGGGTGTTCGTTAGCAGAAACGGGTCCAGCAGTCTGGGCGGGCCCTGAGATAATAAACAAGAACAAGACATACAGCCTCACCCAATGCTGGGCCAAAGCCCCAGGCCCTGGGATCTCTCTCTACACTTTCTCAGCAACCTCGCACCTTCAAAACTTTACAATTTCCTCCAAATCTCTTTCCAGAACAGATTTCCCTCGCAAACTCTATTTGCCTGACCATAAACATATCTATCCGGATGGGCACCCCGCCACCGTCTGGAACGACACATGTCTAAAACCTAAACAAACATGGCTCCCCTCCAAGAAGTTTGAACCCTGATTTTTCTATTTCTGTCCATCACCAAGGCTCAAAATGTCTGTACCTTCTCTTCCCCTATCCTGTCCCCAAGCCAAAATGGCTCTCTGAATTACCTCTTCCTTTGCATTCCCACAGGCTCCACCCTCATCCATCACCTCCAGCCTGGAATACTACTGCCAGTCTTCTGCCTGGGGCCCAGGTTCTAAGCTTGTAAAATGGCCGGCTGATCTCCCCCCACACCCCCATCCTTCTGCCATCCACCACAATCTCTTCAAGGTCAAGGCTCAGTCCTTGACCTGTCTTCCCAGTTCCCAGAACAGGACCTAACATGGCAGGTACCCCGTCAGCACTGAATGAATGAATCCTAGCTTTCATCAGGAGCCATGACCACACAGGAAACCTCAGGGCCTTCCTATTCCTACTGGGAGCCCAGAATGCCAGGCTCTGCGGGCCTCCATCATCCCACCCACCCTTCTCACCCACCGTCTCCGAAACAGGCTCCATCCCGCTGATCGATGCCTAACCTCATCATGTGCCAGTCATTCCTGCATCCACATCTCTGCCCACGCTCTGCTCGCCCTGCTCTGCAATGACGTCCACGCCCTCCCCCCTCCATCCATTCCAACCCCTACGAAACTGCCAAGCTCTGGGGGGAGACAGGGGATGCAGGAAGCGGGGAGATCGTTTTTAAAAATTGGGCATTGGGGGCATGACGAAGATATGCCGAGGTCTCTGATCCCTGGAGACATCGCCCTCCCAATGGGTCGCAGGCGATTAGAGAAGGAAGAGGTAGGAGGAGGAGCCAAATTTTTCCACTGAAGGAAAGGCATGATTTTCATCACTGCTTCTGTTGCCCTGGTAACCAGGGACAGCCCAGTGGAGAGTACAGTAAAAGAACAACATGTTTATCTTTGCTTTCTGATCCACTTCCCTGTACACCCTTCCCTGACCATCCCCTAGCCCCCATGCCTGCACCAATTTTTTTTTTTTTTATAATGCCACCACCATCTTTCCAGTCACCCTTACTCAAAACCTCCAAGGCAAAGCTAAGGTCTGCCTCTCTTTATCCAACACTGTGCGCCATAGATTCTTCTGCATCATACCAGCGATCATCTCACCACACCCATCTGCCACGCCAGGGGGACCCACATACAAAAAGCTGATCTCAAAGCACAAGAGTGGCATCCACTCCACCACGGGCTCTTGGGCAACAGGGACTAAAGGGCAAGAAGGTGAGAAAGACTGCCCAGCCAACCACCCCCCCTTCTCAGTCCCAGACAGCTGGTGTGGAGTGGCCCCTGTTTTCCGTTCCCCCTCCTATGTCCGGCATCAGGAGAAGGAACGAGCCAGGTTGAGAATTGGGGGGGGGGGGGGGAGTAGTTCTACCCACAAGCTTCCACAGATCCTGCCTCCCCCACAGACACAGTGTCTGCGTGACCTGAGTGGAGACAGAGCGCTTGCCCTGGGAGGTTATATAAGCGTTATATAACATGGTAGCACCAATAAGCACGCAGGGGTGGAACCAGACCCAATGGGCTGGAAGTAACAGCCTTCTCACCACCAATGCCAAAGGATCACCAGGCCCTGGCTGCCCGGGCCCTGTCTATACCTGCTCCTTCCACCCCAGAGGACACAGAGAGAGACTTGCCTGGCTCTGCATTCTTCTTCCCACGCTGGGCAACAGGGAGGGGCTGCAGCACCATCACCACCCTGGCCCGTGCCGGCCTCTGCCCCTTCAGCCTCAGGTGGCCAGGCTGCACTTCCCACAGGGCAGCAGCAAGGGGGCCACAGGCAGGGGATGGGCGGGGAGCCAGCAGCCCCCTCCCCTGGGTCCTTGGACAGAATGGGTTTGTTGGGGGAAAGTGCTGCAGCAGCTCAGGATTGGCTGGGCCGGCGTCCTTCTGTTCTGTCATCCTCCGGTCCTCTAAAAAACAAACCAAACCAAACAAGGGAAAGAAAAAAAAAAAGTGCACATTTGGCAAATGATGAATCCCAAATTTTGGTCTATGGCTGAAAAGAAAGCCAAGGGGAGGGGGCGGGCACACTAAGGACATTACCCAATTTCTCTAAGCCCCCCCACCTCCCACCACATCCTGACCAACCAACCACCTATGGACTTGGGCTGTAGGCCTGGAGACCCCCTTGCCTCGGGACCCACCTCCCTCCACCCAGCCTCTATCTCTGGGGCTGCTTAGTTGCTAAAGCTCCAATCTTACTTCCTGCTCACACCCCCCCCCCCCCCCCCCCCCCCCCCCGCCCCATGTCTCTGCAGAGTGATCTGAGTCTGGGGCTCCCAGATACGCACGCAGGAACCAGGTGGCTGGCCTGGGCAGTTTAGGACAGTTCTGGGCCAGGTCTTCATCAGACTCCTCCATCCTCACCATCACACCCACTTTATTATTTGGGGGTGGGGGGAGCTGAACAGACAGAGCCCAACAGCATCTCCCCCACAGCACCTGCCCTCTCCCGAGCTACGAGCTACGCCACTGGCCTTCCCGCTCCGCCTCCACATGCACCTCCGATCCCCCTGAAGAAGGAGGTGGGGGGAATACGCATTAATATCAGGAGCCTTTGCGCACCATCTCTCGCCCCCTCAACCACCTGTCTCAGCGCTCTCCATCCCCCACAGCCTTCCACAACTCCGGGCGCCCCCGCTGCAGCAAAGGGCCACCACGCCCACTGCAGAGCGGAGAAATGCAAGGTGGGGAGTGGGCCCGAGCTCCCTGGACGCCCCCAGGGGGCTGATCCTCCACCTCCCCCCGCCCTGCTGGCCCTGGCCCCAGAGCCCGGGGACCGCCCGGGGCTGCTCCAGGCCGGAACCGCCGCCACCCGCGCAGCGAAGGCAGTTGCGCCCAGAGGCCGCACTGCAGCGGGGGTGGGGCGGCGGGGGCTGGTGCATCGTCCCTAGGGGCCCACCCCTGCCCCGGGCTCTCGAGATCGCCCGCAGGCCCGGCCCACGGTGCACCCTCCCGCCACCCCCCATCTGGCCGGGGCTCCGCTCTCACCTCCTGCAGCGGTTTTCCTCCGGGGGTACTGGGCCACCCGCCCCGCCGTCCCGGAGCGCCCCGCGGGAGGTGCGGGATGCGCAGCCGCTGCGGACGCCGGCCCCGCCGCTCCCGGGCGTGTGAGCTCAGCCTGCCCGCGCGCCCGCGCTTCCCACGCTCCGTGCCCCGCGCCCCGCGCCGCGCCACCCAGCGGCCGCGGCGGGCACCGCAGGCCGGCGTCCGGGAAAATCTGACGCAGCGCTGCCAACCGCTTTGGAAATTCCCAGAATTTGACCTAGGTTTGCTGCGGGGCGGGAGCCTGACGGGTCATTCTGACCCCCTCCGGCCTTAGGGCAGGACGTCTCTCACCCTCCCCGTTTCTGAAGGAGATGCCAAGCCTTTGCAGTACGCCCCGAGCTCCCCACCCCCTTCGTCTGACCTTGCTTCCATATTCCTCTCAGGGCGAATGGAGACTGTGGTGAGGGTGCTGACTCGCCTTGTAAAACGGGGGTGGGGGACCAAGGGTGGGCAAATGGCAGGAAATTCTGGGGGCTGGCATTCCAACCTGGTCCTATCCAGAACTACGAGGTGTGCACAGGTCACTTCCAGAGCTATCTTGTTGTTTAAAACACACACACACACACACACACACACACACACACACAATGAATGAATGAATGAATGAATGCCCCAGTTTCACCTGTATTCTAATTTATTCTAATTTGGGAGATTTGAAGGACTGGTGTTTGACCTTTTCTCAGATGTAGACCCTTTTGAGATTTGGAAAAGAGCGGTGGGCTCTGTCTCCAGGAAAGCGTCCCCCCATACATAAATACAACTGTGCACAGTCGGAATTCTCAGACATCCCCAAACTCCATGGACCCCAGCTTCCGCACTCCTTCTGGGTAGATACCCTGAGATAGCAGGAGATTGAGCTGGCAGTGGCCTGAACCTGCTGCCATCATTGCTTACACTGATTTTCTCCTCGGGGATGCCTCCTCCATGCCTCAGGCCTGCGTTTCTGCCCACAGAAACCCCAACTCTCTTTTCAGACCGGCTCTCAGCCCTGTTGTCCCCAGTTTTCACATTCAGAAGTGCAGTCCATCACCTGTGTTTTCTGGGTGCACGTTCTTTATGCCATTTATGTCTATTAATGCTATTCGTGAGAACCTCTGGTTATTTTTGTGGTTGGTCGTCTTATGGCTTCTTCTAGATTATAAACACTTTTAAGGTCGGTTTCCCCCTCCTCCAGCTACGAAGGTGCCTTACATGGTACACCCTTGACAAACAGCTCTTAAGTAATCAAAGGAAGTTGAGAAAACAGGAGGCCCTCAGGAATCCCCCACCCTCTTCCTCTGACCTTGCTTCCCTATTTGACCTTTCCCACCTTGAGAGGAGACCTCTCTTCCCTGGATTTTTATGAGGCTGCGTCCTACTCATGCTTCAGGTTTCCCCACTGTCTTCCTCTTAGATCATCCCGCCCATCCCTTCTACATAACACTCACTGCCCAGTATTGCCTCACGTAACGTCTGCGTTCCCTGTCAGACTGGGAGCTCTGCGAAGTGTCCTGAATCCCTAGCACAAAGCCAGGTGCCAGGTCAGAACACAGGTACTTATTGAATGAATGACAGCTTTGAACCTGACACAGACTCCGATGAGAGACTCTGGGGCAAATGTAGGATCCGAGGGTCAGCCAGGGTGGGGCCAGTGCTACTGCTTTTGAATGAGGTGTCGCCCACTGTTTCCAACTGAATTTCAGTTTTCCTGAGTCCTCCGTGTCCTCAACTGGAAAATGGGGATACTAAGACTCAGGGTTTCTCAGAAGGTTGCCAGAGGTAGGTGTGGAAGCCCTCGTAGTTTTGAAGTGCTAGGAGTCGTGTGACATTACTTCACTTGATCTTTACAGTAACATTTTGAGGTGGGCAACTGTCATTTCCCATTTTGCATATGAGGAAACTGAAGGAGGACAATGGAAAGCGATTTGCATGAGGTCACCTCGCTGGTTGCCTGGGAACAGAGGCTTGTCACTGGGTCCCCAGCCCAGGCACTCTCCACTCATCACCAAGGCCCTTCCCTTCATGCCCAAAGTAGGAAGCAGTGCTGGGATACATGCATGTTGACATTTGGGGATCATGCAACTTGCAAATGTCACCGCTTACCATTTCTGAAAGGGTTTTTTTTTTGTTGTTGTTTTGCTTTCTTTGCGGGTGGGGTGTGCGTGATGGGTTGTTGGTATAAAGTAAAGTCTATAACAACAGAAATCAGAGCAGAAAGGAATAGGATCTGGAGCAATTGACCTTTGAGCCGACCCTACATTCCCCATCTCTGCCCCTGCTCCCACCCTGGAGGGGTTACCTTGATTGACAGCCCCCTTTCACCGCACAGTTGGACCTTTTCAGGCTGTTTCCGGAAGCTGGAGACCTTTTACTGCCTCTGTGTTTCCAATGCTGCCTGTCAGCAGATAGTTCCCAAGCTCTTTGCTAAGTGCTTTGTCACTGCCTGAGGAAACCTGGCCAAATGACTTAACCCGTCTGAGTCACAGTTTTCCCTTCTGCGAAATGGGATCAATCATCTTCAACCTCACAAGGCTGACCTAACAGCGGCTGCTGGGCCGAGGCTAGTGGAGACTCCTGCCTCCAACACCCCACCTGTGTGTTCTGGTTTTCATTCCCGAGCACATGGGATGGTCTGTGTAGTAACCGGAGAGGGTGGAGAGGAGCTGAGGGGCCAGAAAAGAGAGGAAAGGACTAAGAAGGCCACCATCCTCTCCACCGCGCTCGCCTCCACTCCAGGGACATGGGGAGCTGGGTGGGCTCAGAGCCTGTTTGCACCGTTCGAGAATGACTTGTGAATTTGAGTTGGTAGGTCACCGTCAGCCCCAGTCCAAGCCCTTGGTGGTCAGGGGGCTTGGGCCACTGAGAGCCAGGAGCCACCTTTTGTGGATGCCAGCGTGAGGGCTCATATGAGGCTTCTTTGGGGGGGGCGGTGTCTCCAGCAATAACTCTAGAGCATTCTAAGAATGTCAATGAAATCATCAAACAAGATGCCAGTAACTTAAAGAAAGAAATTACGCCGGCATGGCTCCGTGGTTGAACATCAACCTGCGGTCACGGTTCGATTCACAGTCCGGGCACATGCTCTGGTTTTGGGCTCAGTCCCCAGTGTGGGGTGTGCAAGAGGCAGCCGATCAATGATTCTCTCTCTTCATTGATGTTTTTTTCTCTCTCTCTCCTTCTCCCTTCCTCTCTGAAATCAATTAAAAAAAAAAAACTTTAAAGAAAGAAGGTAGTGCCTGGCACCTAGTAGGAGCTCAATGTGTGGGAATTCTCTGAGATGTGCACTCTTGGGCTTCAGGGCAGCGTCCTGTGGCCCTGAGTCTTCTGGCCACGCTGCCTTTGCACAAAGCATGTTTGTTTCTCGCCGTGGCCAGCGCCCCAGGGAACACGGGTGGAAGTGCCCTTCAGAGATCTCCTGTGTGGTGACGGTGGTTTTTCTCTTTAAAGATGAAATCACTTTTTCCCTTTTCCGCTCAACAAAGACAACAGCCCTTTGGTTTTTGATAAAATGTTCCTTTCCTACTAGCAGGTGGATATGCCCCGGGCACTAAGAGCTGTGCTTTTAATACACACACATGCCTAGCTGTTTGAATCGGCGGCTCCTTCTTATTTCTCTTATCTTCTGCCCTGGGGGCTGAGTCTTCTCTGCCTTGGCAGGCTGATAACATGTGGAAGGATGAGAACAGTTCTAATTAATAGACTAATTAGTGGTACAAGCCTTTAATAGCTGATTATAGGAAAGTCATTCCCCACCCCCCACCTCAAGTGACTTATTTACTTATTGCTGTTGTGCTGCAGTATGGCACGGAGTCAGCTTCTAACGATCTACTGGTTGGATCCGTGGGACTTTTCCTCTCTTCCTTCTCCTTCCCCTGGCTAATGGTCAGCACAGGCAGAATGGGAGAATTCAACCAGCTGACAAGCAGCTCTGGTTGTGTTGCGATTCTCTGCCCCCCACCTCTCCCAATATATTTTTATTGATTCCAGAGAAGGAGGGAAAGGGAGAGAGAGAAACATCAATGATGAGAGAAAATCATTGATTGGCTGCTTCCTGCATGCCCCCTACAGGGGATCAAGCCCACAGCCCAGGCATGTGCCTTTAACCGGAATCAAACTAGAGACACTTCTGTCTGCAGGCTGATGCTCTATCCACTGAGCAAAACCAGCCAGGGCAAGTGTTGGGATTCTGATGCCACTCCATCTTGAGAGCTCAGAGCTGGAAAGGGGATGGGAGATATTGGACAAAAGAAGGCAAGAAAATCCTACCCATTGTGTTGGCTTACCTCCCGTGACCTTTCTCTCTTGAGTCCTCCCTCTTGGTGTGCCATAACTCACATTCGTGTCAGTTACATTCAAACATAGCCTGGTATGGAGCTTCAAAGCCAGCACTGAAATTGACTATCTAATTCCAAACCTTGGCTCTCCCTCTGGCCAGCTGTGTGGTCTGAGCAAGTCACCTAACCTCACCGGGCCTGTTTCCTCATTGGTAATGTGGGAATATAATTGTTCCTTCCTAGGACTGCTGTGAGGATTAAATAAAACAGGCAACGTACTTAGCACAGTGCCTAGCATATACCAAACCCTCCATAATGTTAGCTATGATAATCATTACTGTCTGAAATTATTTAACTCATCAAACGCATGGAAGGAACTTGGTAAATGTTAGTAGATTAAATGAATGACTATATCATAATTTTCAGGTAGATGGTGTGCCCTTAAACTTCAACTAGGAGAAGAAGAGAGGAAATTACTCCCTAAATCATAATAAGAAGCTACCTTAGTTGAGTGCTTATCCTGGGCGAGGCTCTGAGCTAATTGCTTTATTCTTTCATTTAATCCTTATATAACCTGATTTTTACCAGGCGTCGTAGATCATGTTTCCCTTAAATAGCACCAGTCCCTACACCAAATTTTGAGGGATGTCTGTCTCCCCAACCCCAAGACTTCCAACGAGTCTGGGGAAGGGCTGACATTGGCATGATCACTTTCCCTTATGAGTTCCTGCTCTGGCTGAGTTCCAGCTCCTTCACCCGCCTCCCTACCAAGGCCACTCTCCTATCCTCTCACTGTCACGCACAGCAAGCTGAGTCCCTTCCTTGGCCTCTCCTTCCAACCCTGAAGCCCCCAGAACATAGGGCCATGTTGTGTGGAAGACTTTTACCGAAGGTCTGAGGCTAGAAAGAATGGTCATGGCACCACTTAGGAGTCACCAATGGTAGCTCCCACCTCCCTCGCCCCGTGTGTCCTCTCCTGGCTGTGCTGCTACTTAGAGCCCTGCCTACAGCTACTTCCCTGCCAATGTTCTTCTCCTCCACCTCTCTCCTGCCCCCCACCTCTCCCTGAAAACATCAGGTTGCTATTACTCTATGGCACGAATAAATGTAGCTCTAAGATCTCTCTTCTGGGCTCTTCTCAACCCAGGGGCCGAGAAGGAAGGTGCTACGGAGCTGAATGAGTGTGGGGGTGCTTGCTGCTTTTCTTAGCCACCAAGTTTACCCATGTGTTTTCTTCCATGAAGGAGCCACAGACCTCCAAGATGAGTCCTGTCTCACCCTAGAATGAGGGAATGTAGCAGTCATATGTTTACACAATTTTTTTCGTCCTGTGGGACTTGTGGTAACACTATGAGGTATCTGGTACTGACCCCATCTTTTCCAGATGAGGAGACTAAGAATTGAAAAGGATTAAGAAAAAATACACTGCTCAGAGTCACATAGTTCATCTCAGCGCTGGATTCTCAGTACAGGTTTTTTATCTCAAAGCCAGAGAGCTTGACCACCACACCACGTGGTCACTCAATGGAGCTCAACCCGATCTGAGGTAGGTGCCACTCACAGGGCAAACCTTCCCCAGGAGATCTTCCTGGGGGGGGGGGGGGGGGGGGGGGGGGGGGAGGGAGGAGGAGGAGATGGTGGTGTGGGCCATGGGAAGGTGAGTTGACTGACTGAAGGCCAAAGACAATGAAGTGGAGTTAGAGCTAGAAATAGGCACATATCTATAGCTTCATGAATGAGACTCCAGAGGAGCTGTTGCTATTAATCAGCATGGAGGGACTACTCTGATTGGCTCCTCTGTGGGTGCTGCAGCTGCTGATGTCTACACTCCTTTATTCAACTTTGGGCAAGGGTCCCCTCTCTAGAAGGATAAGGCCGATTTTCTCGTGCTTATCGAGGGCCAACTTCATATGTGAAACATCACGTTGGTAGCCCATCGTGTTTCATTAAAAAGGCTGGCCTGGTGGCTGAGGCTCTTACAAAGAGCTCAGTCAATAGCCGGGGAATGAATGAATGAATGGCTCTGCACTCTCTTTGACAGTTTTCTTCCCAGGCCCTAACGCGGGAGGAGTGAGTGAGGCAAAACCAGATGACGGGGAATCCATCCCAGCTGGGCAGCCGGCGGAAGCACCAAAATGATCAGGCATGTGAAAACCTCACGGAGGTCACCAAAATAGAGGGTGGGGGCAGTGTGACCTTGGTTTCCTCATCTCTAAAATAGGGATTGTGATACTTATCACATGACTTGTTTCCGCCCATGGAAGGTGGTAATGGGAAAACTATAGCTTTTGTTATAACTTATTCTTCCGTCTACTGTAATCTGGTTTCTGCCCTCTCACCCGACACTGGTTGTTACCAACCACCCCTTTTCTTGAAAATGCCTTCCCTTTACTGCTTGGTAGCTTTTCACACTGTGTACCAGGCCTTCCTCAGTGACACATTCTCTTCCCAGGTTTCTCATGACCCCAGTCTCGATGTTTTCATGTCTCCTGGACCCCCGTTCTACATCTCCCCTGAGGCATCTTTATTAGTCATCCGCTGCTGTGTAACAAGTTAGCCCCAGCTTTAGCAGCTTGAACCAGTATTGACTACCTCACACAGTTTCTTAAGGTCTGGGATTTGGGAGCAGTTTAGCTGGATGGAGCATTTGAGCTGGGTTGTTCTGCTCTGAATCTCTCATGAGACTGCTGTCTTATATTCATTCATTCATTCATTCATTCATTCACGAAGGGCTCTGCCCAAGCTCTTTTGAGCTCCCTCACATGGCTGTTGGCAGGCGATTGCAGATCGTCCCCACGTGGACCTCTCCACAGGGCTGCTCAGGACATGACAGATGGTTTCCCCCAAAGAGTGACCAGGAGAAGTGAGTGTATGTGGCTGTGATGGAAGCCTCAGTGTCTCTTATAACCTAATCTCAGCAGTGACATAGTATCACTTCTGCCCTGCTCACACAGACCAATGCTGCTACCATGTGGGAGAGGGTTGCACCTGAGTGCAAACACAAGGGGGGCAGTACTGGGGCATCCTGGAGGCTGTCCACCACCGCTCCTCCTCTGCGGTTCCCCAGGCTCCATCCTCACACTGCCTCTCTCCTCCTTTGCCACACACACACTGATGCCACAGTAACAGGAAAAGACCTTCAATGACTATTCCTAGATTCTAAAGACACCCAGTCTGCATCTCAGACACAGTTCCCTTCTGGAAACTTCAGCTTGCACACTGCCTATTGTACCCAAAGGCACCTCGAAGCCCACCCATTCCATACTGAGCGTATCCTCCTCCCCATGATCCCGTTTCTCCTCCCGTGTTTCCATCTCACGAAAAAATAATACCGTCCACTCTGTTGCCAAGTAAGAGCCAGGAGACCATTCCTTGCTGCCCTTCCTGCTTTCTCTCAGGCCCAACCAGTGTGCTAAGATTCTTTGTTCATTATTCCCCCCATCTTTTCCTTTTGAAGAATTTCAAACCTACAGAAAAGGTAAAAGAAGAGTGAAACAATCCACTGTTTACTAGATCACCTCATCTAGATCCACAGGTGCTGATTTTTTGTGTCACATTTGCTTTCTCTCTTCTCCTCCTCTCTCTAAATACATATTTTTCTCATGCTAATACTAAGCTGCTCCCTGCCTTTTTACTCTCTCTTTCTCACGGATGTGCAATGTGTGTGTACAAAGTTTCTGTGTGAACATGCTGTATTTAAAAGGAAGTTGTGGCCCTAGCCACTTTGGCTCAGTGGATTGAGTGCTGGCCTGCGGACCAAAGGGTCCCAGGTTCAATTCCAATCAAAGGCATGTACTTCGATTGTAGGCTCCTCCCCTGCCAGGCTGTAACCAAGGTGCCTGCAGGAGACAACCAATCGATGTCTTTTTCTTGCATGGATATTTCTCTCTGTCTTTCCCACTCTCTGTAAAAATCAATGGAAAAATGTCCTCAGTGAAGATTAAAAAGAAAATAATAATAATAAAAGGAAGTTGTGGATTTTATGACATTTCATTCCTGAATATTTCCACATGCATCTCCTGTGAATGACATTCCTCTGTAGGACCACACTGCCATTATCACACCTACTTGATGACAAAGCCAGTTGGTTATATCTGTGCCTCCAATTAGCCACTTTTCTCCCAACCACAAGTTTCCCTTTCCTTCCACAGTGCAGTCACCTCCTACTAGTAACTGGCTGCTCCTGAAATCCCTGTTCCACCCTCTGCCACAGCGAACAGATCTGACTATGTCACTCCCCTACAGCAGACTGCTCAATGGCCCCACATTATAATTTGTTATCTTCAAAATAAAAAACAGAATTCAGCCCAGCCAGCGTTGCTCAGTGGTTGAGCATCAACCCATGAACCAGGAGGTCACAGTTCAATTGCCTGTCAGGGTACATGCCCCACTTGTGGGCTCGATCCCCAGTTAGGGTCATGTGGGAGGAAGCTGATTGATGATTCTCTCTCATCATTGGCATTTCTCTCTCTATCTCCTTCTCCTTTCCTTTCTGAAATCAATAGAAATATATTTGAAACAAAACAAAACAAAAGCAAACAAACACCATACTTCATACGGTCTATAAAGGTGGTCTCAGCTAGATCCATCCAGAACAGCACTATATTATATAAAGCTATATTATGATCTGTACATGTAACTTTAAATTGATAGCCACATTTTAAAAAGTAGAAAAAAATATAGGTGAAATTAATTTTAAAAATGCATCTTATTTAACCCAATATATTTTAAACAGTATCATAGCAACATAAGCCAAATGTAAAAAAAAAACTATTGGTTACATTCTCTTTTCTAAGTCCTCAAAATATGATCTATAGCTAACATGTACAGCACATATGAATTCAGATGCTACATTTTCAAGGGCTCAAGTAAAATGTATGTTTACCAAAACAACAAGGTTGGATTTAACACCAAAATTTTCTGTACTGCTCCAATTTTAAATTTTGAATTAATTGAAATGAAACCAAATGGAAAGTTCGGTTTCTCATGCACAGCAGCCATGTTTCAAGTGCTCAGTGGTCACTGGTGACTCGTGGCTCCTGAAAGAGGCCAACTCCAGAGCGGCACTTCTCAACGTGTGACTCGGGTTCCCCGAGATGTTTCCAAGAGGTTTGTAAGGTCAAAACAATTTCCATAATAATACTAGAATGTTATTTGCTTTTTCCACTGTCAGTGTCTATGACATGTAATATGACAACAGCCGAACACAGAAACATGTGAGAGAATCAGCAGTCTACTACTGAGCCAGATATCATAGAGAGGTACAACAATGCTTCTCTTCTCCGGAATCGATTTTGCTTTGGAAAACATCATCTCCAATTTAAATATGTATTACTTATACACTCACATAATGAGATAATATTCTTTTTAATGAGTATTAGTTTTCATGAATCATTTACATTTTTCTTCGTTTTAATTTCTGGAAACTAGAAACTAGCTAGAACTCTCAAAACCCAAAGCTCTCTGAAGTCTTTTAATGATATGAGAGGGCTTTGAGAACAGCTGCATAACTCTCTAGCCTCATAGCTAATAATTTCTCCCCAACCTCATTTTTTAAAAACATATTTTTATTTATTTCAGAGAGGAAGGGAAAGGAAGAAAGAGATAGAAACATCATTGATGAGAGAGAGTCACCAATCAGCTGCCTCCTGCATGCTCCCCACTGGGGATCAAGTCCATAACCCCGGCATGTGCCCTTGACTGGAAATGAACCTGGGACCCTTCAGTCCACAGGCCAACATTCTATCCACTAAGCCAAACCAGCCAGGGCTCCAACCTCATATTTTTTGCATGAACTCCCAGTTTCAGACAAGATGAAGCAGATGTATTTCTCCCTTAAATACCTCTAAAACTGCTGAATAGTACACATATAAAAATATACTAGGGTAAGTAGATACTAAAAGGTAAAGAGAAGGCAGTTTGGGACCTCAGGACTCAAGGAATGACATGTTGCCAGGGTGGCACCATCAGAGACCTGTTGGTAGCCTGAACTTCCACTCTAGCCTGGAAATTATGAGGTGCCCTTCCCCCAACAGGTTTAACAGCTGAGTGGGAGCCTGGACTTCTCCCGCAACCTGGTGGTATCCACCCAGGAGGCACCCTCCGATGCAGTCTCAAAGAAGGACTGCTAAAGCAGGAGACTGACATGAGCTCCAGAGTCTCATAACATCAGACCCCGAATGACTGAGAGACAATTTGAAATCGCCCGTAATACCAAGACCCAGGAAAATCTTAACTTGGATGAGGAAACATAATTAACTGAGATGACATATATTTTGAAATCACCTGACAGGGACTTTAAAACAGCGATCATAAAAATGCTTCCGTGAGCAATTATAGCATGCCTGAAATAAAAGAACAAACAGAAACCCTCAGCACAAAAATAGAAGACATGAAGAAAAATCTTAAAAGAATCCCTCACATTTCTGGAATGACCACCCTCACTTTGCACCTGGGCCAAGACTCCTTTCTCCCCTTGGCATACCCACCTCTGTCCTTTTCTCCCTTTTAAATCCTGCTTGACCCTTAGGGTCAGCCAAGATATCACCTCTTCTGGGAAGCCTTCCATGGTTTCCAGGCCCCTCCCACTTAAAGCTCCTGAAACCATAGCACTTACCCTCAATGCTAATTCTTCTGTCATTAATCTCTCCCACCACCACTGTGAAGACTTGACAGAGAGGACTGTGTCTGATCCCAGACACCTGGCTTATAATAAGAACTCAAAAAAATATTTGTGGAATAAGTGAATAAACCAATGAATAAGTGGAAACTCTTCAGTGGCTCTTTCTTTCCTGTTGAATAAAATTAAACTCTGTGATCTGCCATGAAATGCCCTGCACAAACTGACACACATATTTTTGGCACTCAGCTGTCCTTCACACATCCTCCCCTGCCATACTGGAAACACATTGTTTTTTATCAAGTACCTGATATTTCCCATCTCAACGTATACCATGTATGCTCTTCTCTCAGCTTAAGTGTCCTCAACCATTTTTTAAAAAATGTATACTTGTATTGATTTCAGAGAGGAAGGAAGAGGGAGAGAAAGATAGAAACATCAACGATGAGAGAGAATCATTGATGGGATGCCTCCCGCATGCCCCCTACTGGTGACTGAGCCTGCAACCCGGGCATGTGCCCTGATCTGGAATCGAACTGTGACCTCCAGGTTCATAGGTCAATTCTCAACCACTGAGCCACCAAGATCAGACTGTCACCCATTTTCATCACCCAAATCTTATCCATTTTGACAGTCGCACTCAGATACTTCACCATGACCCAGCCCCGATCTTCCCAGCTAGCGGGAGTCCTGCCCGCTTCTGGATACTCAGCACATCTAGTCTTTTCCCGTGTTATTTCTCACTTTCTGCCTCATGTTTGTTTTTGCAGTTGGTTTTGTTTGTTTGATTGATGCACTTGTAGTATTCTGGGTCCAAATAAACTTACATCTTACTCACCTTTGCCTCTGCTATGAGCCTCTAGCACAGCCCCGTGTTACTCTCTGAGATAGCAGTACCTCCTGCAGAAGGTTTCCATGAATATTAACTAAAAACACACTATTTCAATCTGGTATAGCATCTCCATTTGGATACAGTAAGTACTCAATAGCTATGAGCTATTTCTATTGTGATGATGATGATTATCTGAAGAAATAAATGGACAGAGCAAGTCCCTTTAAGCTCTACCTTCAAAACATCTTTTACACCCTGCTTCATCTTACCACTTCCATTATCATCACTCTGCCCCCAGCCAGGAACATTGCTCTCGATATTATCACTGCAGTCCACCTGCTCGCTTCCTTTCAGGCTCCTGCCTCGCAAACTCTATTCTCCACCCGACAGCCAGCGTGATCTTTTAAAACAAGAAAGCAGATGATATTATTTCCCTGATCAAAACCCTCCCATGGTTTGGGTCTATTAAGAAAACCCAAACTCCTTTCCGAGGCCTGAAAGGCCTAATGGTTCTGGCCTGCGTCATTGTCACCCTCAGCATGCTGGTGCAGCTGCAATGGCCTTCTTGCCCACCTTCATCAGCAGCGCTTCCTGCACTTGCGAGGTTTTGCATCACAGGGCTTTGAACTTGCCATGTTCTTTGTGTCACGTAATCTCTTCCCCAATTCATTTACGTGAGCTATGCGTTCAGTTCTTACCTCCTTGAGAATAACCACATGTGTAAAATACCAACCACTACTCTCAACCTATTTCATATCTTTCAAAGCTCTTAATCCGGCCCGAAAACATATGTGTATATTTACTTAGAGAAATGGGTTGGTTTACTGTCTTTCTCTTCACTGGAATTGTAAGCTGCAGGAGGATTTGTCCACGGCTCTGTCCCCAGCATCTAGAACAGGGTCTGGCACATAGTAGGTGTTCTCTAGGACTGTCTGAATGGTGGCTGTGAACTCATTGGAGAGGGGCTTTGCGGCCGGAAGCAGCTTCCTGCCGCACACAGTTGCTAACCTGCTCTGGGTCTCTGTGAAGAAGAATAGTGGGTTGATCTTCCTAAAGGGGATGGGAGATGGGGAAGACCTATTGATCCGGACTTAGAGGACATTCCTCTTTATCCAATTAGATGAAAATCTGGCAGAAGATACTTCCAGGTCTGCATTCCATCATGAACTGTGTTGCCCTCCAGTGCTCATTGTCCGGGACTGGCTACAGGCACAGCAGAGGCAGCCAAGCCACCCAGCCTCCTAGCATCTTCAGGTTCTCCCTGGTCCCAGGCCCTCGGCCCTGCTAGGCTGGCCAGGCCTGCGAGAGCATGTTGACGACATATTCCAAAGAGGAAGCCCCCGAAGTTCCCTGACACTGCCCTCATCGGCTTCATGATATGCACCTGGAGGAACCCCGAGGCCCCAGCAGAAGAGTGGGGTAAAGGATGAAGGAGAGAACTCTGGGTTCGGGACACCTGAATCCTGGGTGAGCTGGGGAAGCCACATGTCCTCTCTGGGCCTTTGTCTTTGCCATCACGGAGTTGAGTTGAATGTATCTTTGAAGGTCTCACCAGCAGTGACTTTCTGTAGGTCCACTAGTATGAGCTTCACATAACAGGTCGATTGAACTAGGGTGTTCAAGGGTGAGGCAGCAGGGGAGAGAAACCCAACATGGAGGCGATGGAGCTGAGGCTGAGCGGTAAGATCCCAGCATGGCCAGCAGGTGGAGCCATTGCTGCACCAGGAGGCTTAGGCCAAAGGGGAAAGTTTAGAAAGCTGAGACCCTTCAGCGC
This sequence comes from Antrozous pallidus, assembly GCA_027563665.1. Lineage (NCBI taxonomy): Eukaryota > Metazoa > Chordata > Mammalia > Chiroptera > Vespertilionidae > Antrozous > Antrozous pallidus. Next base: position 33,354,417 of record CM050527.1, on the reverse strand, counting down.
AAGAAGTCCAGCCCTGAAGAGAACCAGCCGTCACCCCTTAAATACCACACATATCCCTTAAATGCACACACACACACCCCTTCCTCCTAAAGCTGCACACCCTGACAAACTCAGGATAAAATACTACTGAGGTTGCTGGGCCTGAGGCTGGAGGCCTTCCCAAGGCTCAGTTGCCTTTCCCCCTCCTCCCATGTTTCCTGGGAGCCTGCACCCCTGCACCCCAGCTCCTGCCACTCTAACTGGCCAGACCCTCATCTGGTCACTCTCAGGGGAGGACGTGTGACCAGACCGATGAAGGCCAACCTGACTTTTTTTCAGATGACCTCCTCCTCTCCTTTCTCCAACCCCCCACAACCAGCTGTTACCTTCTGGCTCTAGATCTCCCCCTTTCATCTCCTGTGGAGGAAACTTTGGTTAGAGCAGTTGGAGAAAGCAAGGAGGAAGTGGGGTGGGGCCATGCTGAAGGGAAAGGACTGGCTTTGGTCAGATAAGAATGGAAGGATCCTTTGTTTGGGTCCAACGGCCTCCGCTACTGTTGACACACTTGGGGAGCATTTCCTGAAGCTCCTCAGTGGTGTCCGGTGCTCCCCCTCCTCCACTTCCTATGGCCTGAGGGGGGGCGGTGGGGGGGCTGGGCAGCAGGCAGTGTTGTGCCTACAGGTGTTACAGTTAGGCTGCTGTCTTAATGCTGAGGGTAGAGACCACCCTCGGGACCTGGCAGCCAGATCTCCCTGTTCTGCTCCCAGCCAGGGGTGGGGATGGCACGTTCACAGAGGGTGCGCAGGGCATGGCTTTTCCCCTGGGTTTTGCACACAGTCACCAAATGTGCCTCTTCTGAGAAAGATATTCATGAAAGGCATGGCCCCTCAGATGTCAGCACACCAGCCCCCATCTTGAAGACACCTGCATTCCGGTCAGCCTTTCTTCCCATGATCAGAGATGTCCAGCGTCCCTGGGAGCCTTCCCAGTCTCCCTCTGAGAGAGGGGAGTGGTTGGTAGACTTATCCCAAGGGGCTGCGTCCTGGTGGGTACCTGTGTCCCCTGGGATGGTCCTCCCTACACATCACTGCACAGCCCAGCGGATCTGATGGAGAGATGGGCCGCTCTGGCACTCACACACACCCAACTGGGTCAGAGCCACAGAAAAATGTGTTCCACTGTTACTTTAATCACAGTCTGTACACACCATTCTTTATTCAGAAAAAAAAATCTACCCAATCTTCCTATCTCTGGAAAGTTCTATTTCCAACCGTCACTGAAATCAGGATCCCTGCTCACCCCTCTGGAAAAAAACCCCCACAAAAATGAGGACCTGGGTCACCCACTGAGGAGGTAACTGGTGAGGGTCCTCTGGAGATGCCGTGGGGCCCTGACCACAGGGGATGCAGAGCAGTGAAGGGGGTCGGGGGGGCGGGGGGGACAGGGACAGAGGGAGTCTGCTGGGGGCCTGAGGACACAGCTCACCCCAGGAATCAGGGAGGGGAGAAGGAGGAAGCAATAGAGATTGGAGGAAAAGGCCAGGGCCTCCCCTAAGAGCAAGAGGCTTCCTGAGATGCGCACAGGTCAAGGGGTTTGGCTCAGCGATGTGGTCCCATGCTCCTGCCCACTCTGACCACTGGGAGGAGAGGAGCCCAGGCAGAGGCTCTGGGAGGTTCCAGGACCAGGACTGAGCACTCTGCTGTCCTCCTTTTGTCCCCATGGGTGTTGGGAACACATGTCCATGCACCTCCATCCTGCCTCCCAAACAGAGACATTGTTCTACAACTTGGAGCCCAGGTCCAGGCTCAGCCAGAAAGCTGTGCAGGCCTCTGCACACAGAGACGGGGGTGAGGGGGGTGGGTAGGGGGATGAGGGGGACTGCAGAGCTGGAGGGAGGCTTGGAGAGCAAGAGAGAAGCAGGTGACTGGATCCACAGTGACTTGGAGGGGGCATAAGGTACATGGTGTAAGGCGACTAGGTGTCTGGCTATATCATAGCAAAGAGTAGGTGCAGTGAGCTGCTTTGGTTTCTCTTAAAGCAAAGAAAGAAAATATAAGGAAGAAACAGTAAAAGGCAAAGCCTCCTGGGAGGAAAGTGTAGGCCAGAAAAGCCCAGGCTTTCTCCCGGGAGTTCCTGTAACGAGGCAGAGAGGCGGGAGAGGGAAGGGGTCCCGTGTGAAGGCTTCAGGATCATCCACCCCGACTGGAAGCCTCTCTGAGCTTTGGCTTTTCCCATCACACCCTTCCTCCAGGGAGACCAGAGTCTGGGTTCCGGGAGCTGAATGCGTAAAGGGTTACCTGCCTCTCCACGAGGTGGGGAGAGCCCCCCTCTGGTGCAGGGCAGGGCCCCAGGAATGGCTTTGAAAGGTGTGTGCGGTGGCAAAGGGTAGAAGGCGAGGGATGGCACCTCCGGCAGAAAGGCAGCACGCAGCCAGACGCAGGGTGGGCCCCTTGCCCCAGGCATCGCCCAGCCTGGCCCACCCCGCCAAGTCACAATTCGGTATCAGCCACCGTGTGTTGTCTCGACGAATGGCCGTTTCTGGACGTGGCCTGGCCGGTCCCGTTCTCCTGAGCCCCTCGGTTCACACTGGCCTTTCCCTGAGCCTCAGGGGAGGGCCCCGGGCCTGAGCTATAGCCCTGGCCGCCACCGTTCTCCGTGTAATAAGGGTCTTCCCCCTAGACGGTGCATAAATAAAGGAGCATTATCTGAAAGCAGGGGAGGGAGACCCGGCGGGGGAGGGAGGGGGGCGGCTGCCTGTGCAGACTCCTGTCTTCCGGGAGAGCCATCAGGGTTCCAGCTCCTAGAGGAGAAAGGACAGAGGAGAGCACCACAAGCTCCCCATGCACCTCCTCCCCGGCGTGCACAACCCCCCGGCCCGAGGCCACCAGTCAAACCCCAGCCTTTCCTTCCTCATTCAGAGCATGTCAACAATAGCTTTCTCCCCCCCCCCCCCTCAAAAGAAATTCTTTCTACGAATGTTTTCCCGCTACATGCCCCGTGGTAAGCCGAGTGGCACCCATGGCCATGTAATATGTTTGCAAGTAGCTGACTCAGCAACCTGCTCCGGTCCTGCCCAGATGAACTGTCCCACTGAAAAGAGTAAGTCGGTGGCAGGGACCATCTGCGACCACAGGGAGGTGGGCTGGTCCCAGTTAGTCCCTCTCCCCAATCGGCAAAAGTAGGTTTACAGTTGTGTGTACATAAAACACAGAGTTCATTGTTGTGTTATTATTGTTTCTTAATGGTTGTATTATTTAATATACAAACAACTGGAAGCCTACCTTTGGCCTACCCTGCATGTTGTTTGGACTCGTCCAAGGACAGGGTATGTGTAGGCCTGGCCATTCCTGCGTTAAGGGCACAAAAAGTGGCTTTCCCGGTATTTCTCCTCCCGTGACGTGACATTCATGGACTGCCTCAGAAGACCATGATGTTCCTTATTTCTTATGGCCCGAACCCCAGAACTAACCAGCCTTTCTCCCGTGGGGCTCCAACTGCGGCGGTTCATCAGGAAGTAGCTAGTGATACCCAGCACAGCCAGCAGGATCCCCGAGGTGACCAGCGCGATCAGGGTCTTGCGGGAAAAGCTCTGGTGGCTCCCAACACTCTGTTCTTTGAAGTCTTGGATCCCCAGCTTGAAGAGAAGGCACAGAAATGATGGCCTAGTCACTGGTGGAATGTGGCTTCTAGAAAGGAGTCCAACCCATTCTAGACCCACCTGTGTGACCCAGCAGTGAGTAAACCCAAGAAGACATTGACCTCAGGAATTTTCTAAATGGGATTTCAGATGGACATCTCTTAATCGAGCTGCACTGTGGGGTTTTGGTTCAGCATAGGAAGGAGAAGATTGTTGGAGAAGGATGGAGAAGGAGGGAAGGGAAGTCTAAAGAAGGTCATTATTCTCTCCTCTACTACAGCAAACACCCCAAACCTATCATCTTAGAGAACTTACCTTTTTGAGGTCAGACCTGTGATTTTTCAGAAGTTCGATCTTGCTGGAAAGTTCTAGAATTAGAAACAGGGGTTGCTAAATCTAGAAGCTGAGCCAGCTCATCCTGCTCAGTCCTCCTAAGCTGTTTTGGAAGATGCTCTAATGGCCAAGATGGTGCATCTCAGGACGGCCTCTCCCAAAGTCAGCCCGGCCCTGCTCCCCAGCCCCTGCGCTCTCTGAGTCACGAAGCCTGATTTCCACCCAGCATCCTCTAACCTCAGCCCCACTGCTTCCCTTGTCCCCGAGACACATGTGCCCCTTACCTGTTCTGTTGGGCAAGACCAGAAGTAGGCAATGAGGCTTCACCTCGGACTGGGCAAGGAGCAGGGAGCACACACTGGCCCCCGTCTCAGCCGGACGCTTCTGACACAGGACTTGGGTCAGTTCCTCTCCATTGTCCTTCTTAAAGTCCTCCTGGGAAGACCAAGAAAGATGACGAGCAAGAGATGAAATTACTCTTATGCCCTCAACTGCACCCAGAGTCTTGACAATAATTCTGGTTAAATCCTCCATAGGAAGGATCCCTTCTTTTCTAAAATTCCCACTGGGAAAAAAAAAAAAACCAAACACAAAAAACAAAAAACAAAAAAACCCTCGAACTATGTGTATATAGGCACACACTAAGAAAAAACACTAAACAAACTTCTCAGTACCAAAACATATACCTATTAGTGTCTTAGGTGTAAGATGCCAGAGAACAAATTTATTAAAGGACTGCCCCTGCCTACATATACCATTCAAAGTAAATTCAAAGGAACCTGCCAATAACAAAAAATATCAATAGTGCAATAATGAGGAGAAAATCTTCTGTTTCAAGGCTAGAATAGCTCCAAATGTTAGAAAAAAGCCAAGAGGGGTGAGGAGGGGAGACAAAATCTATGACTATAGACTCGACAGGATCCTGGATCCCTTCCCTCTTACTCTCCAAGGCTCTCACAAAGGTCATGGTGCAAAGGGAAATGGTCTTTCTGCCAAGTCTTCTATCCCCCTTTCCCATTAACAGTATGGAACCCTTTCCCAGTCAGTGTGGCTCAGTGGTTGGGCATCAACCTATGAACCCGGAGGTCATGGCTCGATTCCCAGTCAGGGCACATGCCTGCTTTGTGGGCTCCATCCCTAGTGTGGGACATGCAGGAGACAGCCGATCAATGGTCCACTCTCTCTCTCCCTCTCCCTTCCTCTCTGAAATCAATGAAAAGATCTATTAAAACATAAGTATGGGGCTCGTGCTTTTGAGGTTCGGAGGTCTTCTTCCAGGCTGTTGACTGGCCCGTATTGAGGAACTGAGTCCTACAGGAACTCAGGCTCAGCAGATAAATTTGGATAATTCTTCAACAGCGAACCCAGGACCGGGCCCTGGCTGTGCCTTCCAACGCCCTGTTCTCCAGTGGCCCAGGGCAATGCCGGCAGCCTCCAATCAGAGTGGCCTCCCCTGCACAGGAAAGGAGTAGAAACCAAGACTCTCCTTTGTCAGGATGGCAGATGGTGGAGGAGGAAATGCCTGAACGGCTCTGACTGCCTTCCTGTTAGGGGAAAACTGCTGGGGCGTGTGAGGGCCATCAGAACTGAGCCTAGGAGGAGGAGAAAGCTTCCTGTTTGTAGGCAGGCCTGCTTCTGTGGCAAGGCCAAGAGGCCCTCCCAGCTTGGAAGGCGGCCTGGGTATTTTCCTACTGCAGTGGCCCAAGGCAGAAAACCCAGGCTCCTTTGCTCTCACACAAGGCAAGGTCAAGATTGGCCTCAGGCCCCAGCTTGCTTCCATTAGCTGGAGCTTTCAGGAGCTGAGTGAAACTCACTAGGCTTGGATGAGGCCAGGAGAGCAGGCCTAGCTGACCGCCAAGCCACCGAGAGATGAGTCCATCGGTGGCTTTGGAAGGCCTCTGGGAGTGAGGTCTCAGAGAAACGGATTCTCAGGCCAGGGCTGCTTCACCCCTCAGGAAAAGGTTCAATTCTGCAGGTCTGCCTTGTGAAGTCCTGGGTAGAGATGCTGCTTCTGGAAAAATCTGGCTCTTTGCTATGGGTAGCCCAGATACCACATTGGGCATACTCAGCAGTCTCCTTCCTCTTGAGGCCCATTTCCCTTCTAAGAGCCGCACGTGGCTTCCCTGAGCACCACACCTGCTCTAGCGCCAGGCCTTCTGAATGAAAAGCAGGGAAGTGCTGCTGGATGGCTGGGCTGCTGATGCGTCTCTGGTTGGAAAATGTCTCCTTCCTGATAGGGGCAGAGGGACAGGCTCTTGCACGGTTAAAAGAAGCCGAGTGAGGTGGCACCATCATCAGGCAGCTGAGTCCAAGAAACTGCACCTCAATCAGATCCTGACATTTATCAATTCCTGAATATAGGATGCTGTGTGAAAACCTATGTCACATGGTGTGTTTGTCATGTGGTATGTATGTGCAGGGGCGTGGGGCAGGGGGGGAGAAGAGGTACCATGAATTCTACATGTCCAGGCTCCAGGTTTGTGTGCATGGAAATAAACATAAATGAAGTTTAATATGTCCCAGCCACTGTTTCAAGTATTCTGCACATATTAATTTAGCCTCACATCACCCCATGAAATGGGGTACTATCATTCTCCCCATTTTAGAGGTGAAGAAACTGAAGCAAAAAGAGACCAAGTGGTCACAGGCCTAGTTTACCAAAGAAAGATACAATTAAGATGCCATGGGCATTCAGAGGAGGTGAGCACACATTTGGCATGGGGCTATCAGAGCATCTCAGTGTAGGCCTTGAAGAATAGGCAGAAAGTGTACAGGAGAAACACTTTGATTGGGGGCACCTCCATGAGGAAGCTCCGGGGCATGAGAGCCTGTGACTGTCACAACCCTGGCTGCAGGAGAATGAAGAACACTATCTTCTCTCTTGGATTTCCCATCCTTCCAAATCCCACTTCCTCCATCAAGCCGGTCCTACCTCCCATTAGAACGGACATCAACTTTTGCTCTGCTAGTGACTAGATTCTTTCATGTCATGCAGTTTGCCTGAGAGTCAGGATCCTTAGCTGAAGACTGAGTTGCTAAGTAAGGAAGTATTGTATGAAGAGTGTCCAGCAGGCTTTTTCCAACGGTCACTGGAAAAATGGCAGCCATTACTATTAATAATAGCACTACTTTATGTACTCTGCCATCTAGAATCCACATTTTGATATTTGTTTTTGCCATTTCTCTCTGACTAGACCGTAAGACTCCTGGGTGTGGGAGCAGGTATATGTTACATAATGTGGAACCCAGACTGAACTAAGCATAGCACCAAATAAACAAAAGTGCATTGTTGTTCAGCCCAGCATCCCAACTGGTTTGGCCTTCACACGGAGTCCCTCCACCCCTTGCTTGGTTTCTTGGACTAAATTCAAGGGAATAACAGTGGCTCGCCTCCCACTCGGCATCAGTGAATTGTGTTTGAGCCTAGAGACGAGCAGGTGGATCCTGAACAAAGCACAATGCTGCTCCGGATTCTTGAAATAAACATCCTTCCCGAGAGAGGCTGTGGGCAGGCATCATGGGAGAGTGTGCAGGAGGGAGCCATAGCCTCGCCATTTCGCTCATGAGAATCCGATTGGTGAGCCCCTGACTACATCGGCTTGCGCAAGTTTCTTTGCAAAAATAATAAGCACAATAATAAAACCACCCACCCTTTCTAGAGTAGCACCCTCAAACTTTGCAAGGACTCTTAGCTTATCAAGGAAGCATGCAAAGCATTAAAGTAGAGAGAGAAGGGCATGGATTTTTCTAAATGACCTTTAAAAGATAATTCCCAGTGCTGTATCCCCCTCCCTCCCTCCCTCCCTCCCTCCCTCCCTCCCTCTCCCCCCCCCTCTCAATAATTTTGTGTACTTTGGTGTGAGTTTGACAATGCAGGCAAAACCCCTATGTTCAGATGGGTTCTGGACTAATTAAAGGACCTGCTACAAGTCACACAACAAGTGGGCAGCTGACCAAGGGCACGAAGTTAGGCTGTCTCCCGATTCCAGGCTCTTTCCAAGAAACACACTGTCTTCATCAGTCCTCCATCTGTAAGTTGTTTTTCTGCATGGAAACTGACCTTTAGTGTTTGGGCAGAGGGCAAGGAAGGCGTAGGCTGGGGATATGATGTGCAGGCGGGAGGCAGTCTGCCTCAGATAAAGTCAATGGGACAGAATAAGGGTGATGTGAGCTAGCTGAATAAATAAAACCTCTATACAAACAGATCTGATTCTAAAGAAAGGTAGTTCGAAAAATCAAATTGGCAGGTAAAGGACTTAGAGATTTCTCCAATAAGATGTACAAATGGCCAATAAACACATTAAAAGATGATCAACATCAGTAATTATTAAGAAATGCCAGCCCTTGCCGAAACCGGTTTGGCTCAATGGATAGAGCATCGGCCTGTGGACTGAAGGGTCCCAGGTTCGATTCCAGTCAAGGGCATATACCTTGGCTGCGGGCACATCCCCAGCAGTGGGTGTGCAAGAGGCAGCTGATCGATGTTTCTCTCTCATCGATGTTTCTGACTTTCTAGCCCTCTCCCTTCCTCTCTGTGAAAAATCAATAAAATATATTTTTTTTAAAAAAGAAAGAAATGCCAGCTCAGCCATAACCAGTCTGGCTCAGTGGATAGAGTGCTGGCCTGTCGACTCAAGGGTCCCAGGTTCGATTCTGGTCAAGGGCATGTACTTTGGTTGCGGGCACATCCCCAGTAGCGGGTGTGCAGGAGACAGCTGATTGATGTTTCTCTCTCATAAATGTTTCTAACTTTCCCTCTTTCTTCCTCTCTATAAAAAAATCAATAAAAATATATTTTAAAAAAAGAAATGCCAACCCAAACTACAATGAGATAGTAGCCATGCCTATTAGTATAGCTACTGTTAAACAAACAAACAAACAAACAAAAACATAGGAAATAACATGTGTTGGCAATGATGTGGAGAAATTGGATCCCTTTTGCACTGTTGATAGGGTTGTAAAATGGTGTAGCTGTTATGGAAAACATAAATTCTATTAAAAAAAATTACCATGTAATCTGCCATTTCACTTCTGGCTATATACCCAAAAGAAATAAAATCAGGGCATTGAAGAGATACTTGTGTACTCATGCTCACAGCAGCATTATTCACAATAGCCAAAATATGAAAGCAATCCAAGTGTCCGTCAGTAGTTGGATGATTAAACAAAAGTAGTATATACATGCAATGGAAAAAGATATCCAGTCTTAAAAAAATTAAGGAAATTCTTACACAGTTTCAGTATGGATGAAACTTAAGGACATTATGCTAAGTGTTATAAGCCAGTCATAAAAAGACAAATACTATATAAATCCACTCATATGACAGACCCAGAGTAATCAAATTCAGAGCAAGAGAAAGTGGAATAGAAGTTGCCAGGCTAGGAGGAGGGAAGAATGGGACACTGTTTAATGGGTGTATCGTTTTAGTTCTGGAAGATGAAAAGAGTTCTGAAGATTGGCTTCCCAACAAGGTGACTCTAGTTAACACAGCTGAACCGCAACTTAAATATGGTTATGTCATGTGTATTTTACTGCCATTAAAAACTACTTTTGGGCTGAAACCAGTTTGGCTCCGTGGATAGAGTGTCGGCCTGCGGACTGAAAGGTCCCAGGTTCGATTCTGGTCAAGGGCATGTACCTTGGTTGCAGGCACATCCCCAGTGGGGAGTGTGCAGGAGGTGGCTGGTTGATATTTCTCTCTCATCAATGTTTCTGATTTTCTATCCCTCTTCCTTCCTCTCTGTAAAAAATCAATTATATATATACACTGTAATATCCCTGAACTCTCACTTTAAAAAACAAAACAAAACAAAACAAAACCAAAACAACAACAACAAAAAAAAACTATAAATTGGTGGATTCTCCTGAAAAAAATGGGTATGGCATAGAGAATAAAGTAACCTCACATTTTGGAAACAATTTGAGAAATCACAACCACAAATGCTTAATTAACCTGATGTTGCAGCAGAGAAAATGAAGATCAGACTTGGAGTAACACGTTTTGCTAATGAGGGTTCTGAGCTGTGGTACCAGGTACTTGAGAAGAGCGTGGGATCACCCTTCCTCTACCTGGATGATACAGGTGATGTGTTGCTGAGGGATGAAGGATGGGGAGTGAAAGAAGAGTGGCTGGGATACAAATGTCTACAGAATGCATCTATGGAAGACAAGTCGAAAGAATCCACATAGCAAGAGCGAACACGCTGGATACTCAGTAAGTATTGGTACAGAATGAGAATCTGAATGCTGAGAACAATGCTTGTGCATTTCTCTCCTGGGAATACAGATGCAGGAGCATGCCAACATTACCTAAGTATTCAAGGACATGATGTTAGAGGAATCCAAACTGTCATGCTTCTCATTAGGCTGCGAGTAGGGCCTGCGTTTCCCATGGTTAGAACCAGCACCTTAAGGCCTTCTGACACCAAAAGTACAAAGCATCCTAAAGAAAATTACACTGTATCACTCAGCATTGGGAACCAACTGATGATCAGACAATCATGTAGGACTCAAGGAAAAGGAATATGGGACACAAGCAGGAGCTGTGGCTAAAAATTCTGAACAAGGAGGGCTGACTGAGGAAAATGACCTTGGGGAATCATAGGAGGCATTGCTGCTTCGGGTCTGGGGAAGAGGGGACCTCAGGAAGGAAGGAGGGTCGATAGTGGTAGACCCAACCAGGAAAACTATATCACTCCCTTGTTGCTATCATAGACTTGATTCACGGCAAACAGAGCAGAAGCCTTCTTTAGAAAATTGGGGGAGGCTGATCTCTTTCCACATTGATACTCAGGGATTCTCCCCAAATCCCAGAGGAGAGTGCAGATCTTCTCAGCTATGCCACAAAATAGACTAGACAGTCAAGACCACAGGTTGAAAGAGGTCATAGTGACATAAGAGGAATTATTTCTGAAACAGAAGTTCCTGGCACTTGTCTTATATGATGATCCTAGTTAAATGTGAGCTTTGAAGAGCAATGGACAGACATGTAGAAGCTTATGCAATCAGGTCTAAATTGTTGGTACAAAGAATGAGCATTCTGGCACAGACCCGTGATACACAGGAAAACAAGCGCTCAACCGAGATGATAGGGAAAGAGAAGAGGGGTGGGGTGGGGAGGAGAGAGAAGATGGTTATTTTCCTGAGCTAGAATTAGCAAAGGATTTGGCACTTTTTTAATGAGCAGAGTTGAAAGTCAGCATCAGGAACACACAGAACATTTTACATTCATGTCTAAGTTAGCTATTTTGCAAATTGCACTTAGTTATTCCATTGTGTGAACTTATGGCTTCACAATGTATTTTGTTTTTAAAAGTCCTAAGGTAATTCTCTAAGGTATAATTTTAAAAGACACATGAGTCAGAACCACCCATCTAATAAGCACAGGTAGATGTCAGTAGTTAGAATAGACAAAATAAGTAATTTAATGCGCTTGACAGCACAGCCTTTTCCTAGCCCTTTTTCAGGTTATGTATGCCTCATATCACATATATGGTTCCTTTAAATGAATTCTTAACTTGTAAGGAAACTTTTTGTGGGTGTTCTTTTTTTGAAAGTGAATACCACTCTTCCTGTCATCCCATTCTTCATCCAGAGCCTTGTTACTGTCAGGAAACTAGGTTTATTAAACAAAGTTAAGGAGGTCTACTATTATCATTAAAAGTGAACACCATTCTGTACAATCCTACCAATGCACTAAGACATGAAACTCAAATAAGAGGCATAGCTACTAAAAATGAGGAGGAAAACAACCAGTTGTGGAAGGTAACATAATAACTTACCTTAAAAACAGAAAAGAATAAACTAAAATCTCCTGGAATTAATAAGCAAGTTAACCAGATGGCTAAACTCAAGATAAATATTCCAAACTCAATTAACTCTAATATCCCAACAATAACCAATTGTAATACATAACAAGGCTATATTATATATAAATTTAATAAATATATAAAACCTATAGAAAAATTTAAAAACTAAAAAGACCAACCAAGATGCTGAATAGTATAGAGAAGAACAGAAAAAATATGGATGAATTTTAGAGCAGTTCTAATTAAAATTTTAATTAAAAAAAATCTTGACAAGATGTTCCTAAAGTTTTTCTAAAAAAATAAAAAAATATTTATCTTTTTTTATAGCATAAGGACCTGCCTGGCTAAATATTAAAAGTCTTGTAATGTAAAAGTATAATAATTAAAATTTTTTTATAACAGGCAAAAAAATAAAAGACAAACTAAACAAATAAAATATCTGTCAAGAATATGCCCTGTGACATGTAAAAACTTAATATAAGCTAAAAGAAGCATTCTGATCAACAAAGAAAGAAATAATGTTGGGAAAATGGTTATATGAAAAACATAGCTTACAGAAAAAGAAATTCTATATGGACTAAAGTTTATCTAAATAAATATAATAAAGAAGTTAATATTTTAGGTGACTCTTTTATATTTCATGAAGGACTTTCTTAATATAATATCAAACATAGATCTGACTATATATATTAAATGTACTACAGAGACTATACCAGAGGAGGTAAAAAGTAACTACATTTGGAATCATCTTTGCCTTTTTTGTCCACCAGATGGGGCCTCTTACTCCCTAAATGCAAAGCTCATTTTGCAAGTAGCCTGACCTTGCCTAGACCTCACCAAAGTCCATCTAGAACAAATGGTTTAGGAGGCTTGAGAAGGCATTGTGGGAGGAGAGGAGGGGGAAGGCATAGGGGTGGGGAGTTTGACTTACACAACTGGAGGTCTCATTTAGCTCCAGGCAGATAGCGTTGGTCAATTTCACTTCTTTGACTCCAGAACATTTGATTTCTCCCTGTATTAAAACAAAGTAAATAAGCCAGCATCGTTGCTTCTCATTTCTTCCCCACCTCTTTTCCAGTTTGATTCTGTGAAGCACACTCTTAAGAGATTTTCATAGAAAATAATTTTAAAAAGTTGTTAGGGGAGGGAAGAGTTGGGGGGGTGAGTAGTGGGTCCTAAAGTAAAGTGACAGGAGAATATTTGACTTTGGGTGGTGAGCACATGGTGCAATATACAGATCTTGTAACATAGAAACCCATACCTGAAACCTATATGTTTATGTTGACCAATGCCACCCCAATAAATTTAATAAATAAAATAAATTTTAAAATGTTAGAGGACTAGAGCTTTATAAAAGTCTTACTCTCTTCCTCCATCTCACCAATGGTCCCAGCTGATAACAGCTTTGGCAAACTTGGTCAATACTGGCACGCGGTGCAGAGATAGAAGACGGCAGGGCAGGCTGTTCGCCCCCAGTGTATTATTTACTCACAGTGGGTGGGGCAAAAATAGGTTTACAGTTGTTATATGAAAAATACAATAAATCATAATGCAAGAATAAATTACATGTTTTGTGTATGCACAAGGGTAAACCTACTTTTGCCTCACCTTGTATAGGCAAACAGATAATGGGGGGCTGGGCAGAACCTGGCAAGGCTCAGTTTCCTTCTGGCCCCTAGGACTGTCCAGACTTTATCCTAGCTCCTTTAAAAAAGAAACCAGGCAGGTGCCCCAGAGCCCGCTCCCAGATCCCCCAGCCTCATATCTTCCCTTCTCTGTGCTGAAAGCTGTAGCCAGTCACTAGCCCCAGGGCTGAGAAGGGCCTGTGATCTCACCATCCCTGGTTGCTCCATTCCTCACTACCTCTCTGTGCCTCGCATTTCCACCAAACCCTCTCTCACAGAGGAAATGGTATTTGCCCTAAGCATTTTGGGAAAAACAGCCCCATTAAGTAAAAAATGGTTTCTAAATGTGTACAAAGGGGAATGGGCCCTAATCAAAGCCCAGTCCAAGAGGTACTAGAAAAAACCAAGGAGGATTGGATGGATCGCTGAGAATCCCCTTTAATCTCTACTCCTTAGAAATGCAATTCCCATGGCACAGATCAGCCTTGTTACCTGCCGCCACCTCTTTCTCCATTTCTACCCCTTCCAGCAATATTTAGACTGCATATTTTTCAAGTTCTTTTTATTGATTTTAAAGTAGAGGGAGGGAAGGAGGGAAAGAGAAAGAGAGAGAGAGAGAAACATTGATGTGAGAAACATCGGTTGCCTCCCACACACACCCTGATCAGAGATCAAACCCACAACCTCGGTGTGTGCCCTGACTGGAAATCAAACTGTCAACCTTTCAGTGCATGGGATGCAACCACTAAGCAACACTGGCCAGAGCCCATGCAATTCTTAATGACCCAAATCTTATTGGTTGAGATGTGGAGAAGTTAAGGGGAGTATAGTGCTTGTATACATATGAAATGAGGGGGGAAATCTGCCATTTTGGGCCTAATTAACTCACCTTGATGGTACTTGGGGTAGAAGAAAAGGATGTATTGGGTTCAATGGTAGATGCCACAGGACTGGTGCTATTGAAAGTCGGGTCTGAAATATTTTCAGGTGACTTGCTGGGCTCCAAGGTCACCTCTGAAGTTGAAAAGTTGGTTAGAGTGGAAGACACTATGGTGGCTAAAGAGGTCTGTGTCTGGGCAGAAGAGTTCATGGTTTCAGGAACTGGGGTGATCCCAGAGGTAGATGCAAAGTTGACTGTAGACTCTGGAAAAAACCAAAACACAAGTGTGCATTTGAGCACATTTGCATAAAAATAAACACACACACCTTTCAGTTCACTGTCATGAGTGAAGACCTTATAGATAATGATACTGCCATGGTCCCAGAAGAGGGAATTTGGGGATTTAAGAGTTACTTTATGGCCTAACTTTTACCAAACTCATTTCAAGCCAGCTATTGGAACCATAGCTATCATCTAGATGTATTAGAATTCCCTCAGGATTCTGAAACTTAACTGGATGCTGATCCACCCTAGTGAAGTCAAAGACCCCCAATTTGAACCAGTAAACAACTTCCTTCACTTAGGAGAGGTCAGAGATCTCTAGGGAGTTCTCATCTAGCCCTGTTTTATCACTAAACCAGACTTAGCATGAGAGCAGAGAGGTACAAGGAGCGTTATTGATCAGGATCAGCTGGGAAGGCATTGGCCTGAGGATGCTGTCACTGGAGGAAGAAGGATCTAGAACTTACTCCAGGGTACCCTAAACAAGACGTCCATGCCATTATTATAGGAGTTTGTATTTCCCTCTATGGGGGTCAGTAGGGGTGGTCTGCAAATGTCCTAATGCTTTACCCAAGCACCAGAAGTATCCCTCTGGGACCCAAGACAAACACCTTTTTTTTTTTTTTTTTTTTTTTTTTTTTTTTTTACCTGAGATGGCTTCTGTGGTCCCACTGCTGTTCTGAGAGATGGTGTAGGGGGTGGTACTTTCATGAGTACTTTGTGTTGTGGGTTCCCGGTTGGATACATTTGTAGGAAAAGCTGAAAACATTCCTGTAGTAGATGGCTCTGTGGCAACATTAGTAAAGTTACTTGTACTTGTGAATGCAGAGGCTGTAGGGAAACAAGGAAAAATCAGAACCTAAATTGTCTTGGAGCCTCATGATATCACCTGATTTAATTTCTATTTCTCCTCCTCATCCTCTCCTTCTCCTCATATATATATGTATTTGTTAACCCTCACTCAAGAATATTTTTCTCATTGATTTTTTGAGGGAGTTGCGGGGAGGAAGAGGGAGGAGGGAGTGGACAGAGAGTGAGAAGGAAACATTGATGCGACAGAGACACATTGATTGGTTGCCTCCCAAACATGCCCAATTCCGGGATCAAACCAGCAACCCTTTGGTCCTTCAACCAATACTCTAACCACTGAGAAAACTGGCCAGGGTGAGATTCAGTTTCCATCCAGTCTATCCTATGCTCGCTTCAACGGCACATATACTTCCAGGTAGATTAGCATGAGCCCTGCGCACAAGGATGACACGCAAATTTATGAAGCATTAGAATATCTCCTGCCACCCCTGGCAAGGCAACAGCAACAAGAAAATCCTCCTAGACAGGCAACTGATTTCCCACAACTAGCTTTTTCCTAAGGAAATAGGGAAGGAAAAGCTTGTATGCACCAAGTGGCTAGTAGAGTATTATCTATTGAAGGATTATCTATAGAAGGGAAAAGTTACAAGCAACTAAAATAAATTACAATCGGATAAATGACATATGCACCTAAGATTCCATAATCATTACCATAAGTAGATATAGAAAAACTATAGCAACATGAGGATGTGAGGCTATGTTCATAACATGTTAAGTAAAATATTAAAATATAAAAGTACAACTGAATAAATATTACAGAGATCTAAAATGTGGGAGGATATATCTCTATTCCTTTCTTAATGTATCCTCTCTTTTTCTCACTCTCCATCCACCACCATATTAATTCTTGGAACAATCATTATGATGATACCATCCTCCAAGCCAGTAGTTCTCGACCTTTCTAATACCGCGACTCTTTTAATACAGTTCCTCATGTGGTGGGACTCCCAACCATAAAATTATTTTTGTTGCTACTTCATAACTGTAATTTTGCTCCTGTTATGAATCATAATATAAATATCTGTGTTTTCCGATAGATAGTCTTAGGCAACCCTACTAGCAGTTCTCAACCTGTGGGTCTCGACATTAGGATCGCTGCTGTAGAGCCTAAGACCATTGAAAAACACAGATGTCTACATTATGATCCATTAACAGTAGCAACATTACAGTTATGAAGTAGCAACGGAAATAATTTTATGGTTGGGGGTCACCACGACATGAGGAACTGTATTAAAGGGTCGCGGCATTAGGAAGGTTGAGAACCACTGCTCTATGCAGCCCCTTTACATTTCTGTTCTTCTTCCTAGACTTTCCCATCCCCAAACTGCCCTCCTCTCCCTCGTGGCCTTTAAACCGATTCTGCTTTCCTTTGGTTGAAGAACTGCAGCAAGCAACCCTAAGGTTTCCTTCAGGAATCTCTGCCCTAGAAATCTAGCTGATGAACTGGTTTCTCATCAGACTCTGCCAGTAACTCTGCAATTTAATGTGTGTGTGTGTGCACACACATGTGTGCATGTATGTCTCAGTTTACAAATCTATATAGAGAGGGTGTTTCCTTATATGGATTCTTGGAAGAATCAATGAGATGAATGTTAACTTGCTGCAATATAAAGTTCCTGGATATAGTTATTCTCTGAAGATCTTCATGAGGGTCCTTGCCCTTCCATGTTTCCTAGTTCCCAACTGGCAGCACCATCTTTAGACCCAGGGAGGAGAAGCTTCTTGCCTGGACCCTGAGCCTTAGAGCCCACACTGTTCCTCCTCCTGCGCTGCACTCAAATCATGGTGCCAACAGAGCTGGAGCTTCCTTCTGGAATATACACTGGGGGCCAGAAGTCAAAGAACGTGTTACTCACTGGAGGACTTGCACGGACCTTTGCTCCCAGCCCGTCCTCCGGAGGGTGAGCTGCAGCACCAGGGTGTGTGCCTGCAAGGCCCCCAGGCAGCTGAGGGGCGGCTCTTTGCAGGGAGAAGGCTTAGAACATGAGCGTGTGGGTGGAATGTCCCTTACATGCATATAAGATCCACTACAGTGTGGGCCAGCACTGGTTAAGAAGAAAAGAGGGGTGAGCTAGGACCAACGGCTCTCTTTTCTTGCTCAGCCACATTGTGGGACTGAAGTCCAGGATTGTGAAAATCTCACATTCAAACCTGGTCTTTCAGGGGACCACGAAGGTATGTTTTGCAAGGTAGGAGAACAGACGATATTTTATTTATCAGTCGGTTGGCTTGTTTCAATGGTTGGCGAACTGCGGCTCGTGAGCCACATGCAGCTCTTTGGCCCCCTGAGTGTGGCTCTTCCACAAAATACCACGGCCTGGGAGAGTCTATTTTGAAGAAGTGGTATTAGAAGAAGTTTTAAAAAATTGGCTGTTAAAAGAAATTTCAATCATTGTACTGTTGATATTTGGCTCTGTTGACTAATGAGTTTGCCGACCACTAGCTTGGTTGAAGTATTTAGACATGTAGTATGTGGGCCTCCACTGTACTCTGGGCTTGGACCCTGTACATGTTCATGGTGGCCTGGAGATCCAGAGCTCACACCCAACAGTACCATCCTCAAAGGAAGGCTCCTGAGGGTCCCCAAAGCTGTCTCCAAATGTTCCTGATTGAGAGGTAGGTGAGCCTTTTGCCGAGGTTCCCAGGAAAAAGCAATGCAGAAGGACACCTTTTCCTTCCCTCAGCAACAAGAGGGAAGTTCATCTTCAGTTTTAAGGCAATTAACCTCGACCCAAGAATGCATCCCTAGAGATGGTGACAAGTCTCTCTTGCCCTATATCTGCCTCCCTCCCCAACCTGCTGCCAAGAGCAAGGACAACAATCATCTTAATACTACGTGGCAGGTGAGCAGGCGGACAAAGTAATACCGCTCTCCGCTTTAGAGATGAGAACCCGCATCACCAGGGTTTGGGCAGAGAAGAAAGGCATAGTTCATGCAGGGGGAGGAGCAATGGGGCCGAGGAGGTTTAGCTGACTCAGGGGGCCAAACTTCTCAGGACCAGCAGGCACCCTCCATTCCCTGGAAAGAAAAGGAGGAGCTCCTGTCTGGTTTAGGTAGGGAGTGGTTTCAACAAAATAAAATAGACGGGGAAGCAGATTCCGTCTTAAGTAGGACACTCTCAGCAATTGGCCTAAGGTTTGGATTCACTGTAGGGGGCAGGTGATAAGAACTGAAGTCATCCTCTCAAGGTACATTGCAAGGCACCACTGGAATCCCCCTTGACGTCACCTTCCTGCCCACCCTTTCCTCTTCTTCCCCTTCAATACATCAATTCCTGGGAATCCCATCTGGCCCAGCCTGGCTCAGCCCTTTTCTCTTCCCAAAGGAAGCTGGGCCTGGCTGAGGTGATGTCATGCTTTTGAACCCCCTCCCCCAGGGCCTCATTCACCCAGACAAACAGTTTTGAACTTTTCCAGATGTGTCGAGAGACCTGCTGCTAGTTGTGAGGACAGAGGTGCCTGTGCCAGATGAGTGAAGCAACCCTTGGCCCAGGCCAGCTACCAATCCACTAAGGTCAGGCTCCCGGCTGCCGCAGCCTCCTCACACCCACCTCTCAGCCTCAGCCGAACACTGAGGAACTCTAGCAAGATCCATCTGCTAATGGCAATGGGACCCCAACCTCACATGCATGTCTCCAAGCCTAGAGTGAGCAGGGAAGCCTCGGAGACATTGGGGAAACTGAACAGAGATGAACAGAAAGGTGAGGCTGAACATGGGGTGGCATAAGCTGGTGTAGGGCCAGGGGACACCTCGGCAGGGCCATGGGAGACAGTCCTGGCCTGGTGCTGCGATACAGGGACATCAGTGAGGGAGTCTCTTGGTTTCACAGTCTCTAGGGATCCTTTTATAGAGTTTGTTCCCATGAAGAGACTGGGGTCTTGAAGAATTGACATTTATAAGAATCAAGACGGGCTACAGACCTCTTTGAGTCCTACTTCCCCCACACACCCATGGCATTAAGCCTTCGAATCTGACCTTTCTTTATCTGAACTTCTGTTCCCCTACTGTGCAGGAGGAACAGCAGCCTACCAGTCAGATTCTTAAAAGCGATGGGTAAAACCTGCACTCCATCCATTCTACTCTAGACTGGAGGCACAGCCCTCTACCAGACCATATGAAAGTACAACATAAAATAGAAGAAAACGCTATCTTCTCTTGTTTACTTCTCAGTCCATCTTTATTAACTGGCACTCAAGAAATTTATAATGGAACTAACATGGTAAGACCTCTACTCAGGAAACCGAATACATAATTTGTCCTCTATAAGTGATGGAGATGCAAGTCCTAAGATCTTGGAGACGCAGAAGGAAAGGGGCCTACATTGGTATTTGATCTCAACTCTTGAACATGGAGCAAGAGAAGAAGACAAGGTCTCTGGGAGTTGGCAATATAAGGATTCTCAGAAGCCAAGTTAGATGTCACAAAACTGATGTAGTAAAGGTCACCCATTTATTTTACAGACACTTATTCAGAGGCAACTATTCTTGTTTTACACACAATTCCATCAAATTGGTTATTTAATATACTAGCTAAAGCTAAACATTAAAAAGAGACTCTTAGAAACAAACAAGAAATAAAGAGAAGCAGCAGCTAAAAATGAAGAAATAGAAATAAATGAAAAATAGACATGATTATCAAAACTCACACTAGCTTGGAATCATTTATGGGAGGAGTAAATAAATATGAGCACCTCAATAAGCATTGGAATGTCACTGAGTTGTACCTTGACCAAATTATTTTCATGATATATCTGAAGCATGAAGGTTGAAGTCATATTGTTTGGTACATTAAGGAAGCAGAGGAGTCTGAAATACATTTTTATAAGATTTCTACCGATAACTAGTAAATTGAAGATATTGCTACTCTTTAAAGGGGGTTGGGGTGGGGTTATAAATCCTCAGCAGTTCAGAAAGGTCTGCTACCTAAATAACTCAATTTCCACACCTTCGGAAACTGGGTTTTGCTGTCCTTGGTCTTACTTTTCTTAGACTCTTGGTTTTATTTTTTTGCTGGTGTTGTTTTTGGACCACCTGGCCCAGTGGTTGGCAAATTCATTAGTCAACAGAGTGGCAAACCATGGCTTTTGAGCCGCAGTTTGCCAACCACTATCCTAGCCAGTCAACCCCATTCTGCCCATCCTTTCGAATTCTAGCACCCAGCCCACCAGTCGTTTCTTGGAGGAGTTCCTGGGTGTCTCGGCTCAGAGATATGCAGTCCTAGGAAGAAGGAGGACAGGGCATCTATGGGAGCCCACTCCCGTGCTGGCGAGAAGTTGGCAGAGCCTGGGAGCAAAGCTCAGGCTCCTCTCTCAAGCCCTGATGGAAGCAGGCAGGCTTCGATACCATGCTCGACAGTGGGGCCTTGGGAAGCCTCTTTCCCTCTTTATGTTTTGATTTTTTAATATGTTTTTATTAATTTCAGAGGTAGGAAGGGAGAGGGAGAGAAAGGTAGATACATCAATGATGAGAGAGAATCATCAATCGGCTGCCTCCTCCACACCCCAGACTGGGGATGGAGCCCGAAACCCGGTATGTGCCCTGACCATGAACCCAACCGTGACCCCCTAGTTCCTGGGTCAACACTCAACCACTGAACAACACCAGCCCGGCATCTTCCCCTCTTTAAACTTCACCTGTAAAATGAGGATAAAAATAGTTTCTACTTCCTAGTTGTTTTGTGGGACCAAGGAGGAAAGGGCTGTAAAACAGTTAGTCTGTCTGGTGAACATCAAGAAATAGTGGTTATCATCAGTGTAGGCCCCTTTCCTTCTGCTTCTCCAAGACCTTAGGACAGGCATCTCCATCACTTATTGGGCACAAATCATGTAGGCTGTTTCCTGAGTAGAGGTCTTGCCACTTCAGTTCCATTATACATTTCTAAAGTGCCAGACTATCTCTTCTACTCATTTGTTTTACTCAGAGTGCTTAGCACAGTCCTGAGTTCAGAATAAACGCTTGGACTGAATGGCGACTGTGTCAGGCACAGTCATACCAACCACCATTAGGTAGAGGGGTCTCATTTGACACTATATTTTAAGGGGAAGTTTATTAATTTAGGGAGTGTCCATGGGAGGTTAACCAGAATTACGACAGTTCTAGAAACCAAGTCCTATGGTTGAGGGCCTACTGTTATTTCATATAGATCAGTGGTTGGCAACTGCAGATGGTGGACCAAATCCCACCCATGGGCTGTTTATACCATGGCCAGTAAACTAAAAATGGCTTTCCTGTGTTTAAAGTGTTGTAAAATAAAATAAATACAATATGCAGCAGCGAGCACCATGCCTTGAGAGTCTAAAATATTTACTATCTGGTCCTTAACCTCTGATGTAGAAAAGAAGAATTTGGGAGGAAGAGTAAATAACTTTCTTCAAGGTCCATTTCACTTACATATTCATTCTTGTTTTTCATAAGCACAGTGATGTACAAGGGACCATGCTCAGTGCTGTGGGAAGCACAAAATAAGAGAAGAATCCTTTCCACTATTAGGCATGAGTGTCATTAGAATTTAAATATATCCTTGTCCTCAGGGAGTTTATAATCTAGTGGGCTGATTTAGAAAGGTCGGTAAGCATTGTCATGAAGAAAAATCAGAATGATTTTGTGAATTATTAGAAAAAATAGAATGGGAATTAATGACTAGAAGTTGCAGGAAGGCTAATTTCACTGCAATACAAAGAAAAACTTAAAATAAGGAGGTTAGTTTTAAAAAGATGGAACGAACTGCAAACAGTGAGCCTCCCGCCTTTCCTGGAAGCATCCTGGTTATGGTCCCCAGGAGTTTGGGCCTCGTTGGATGAGAACCAAGAGCTGGGCTGATGCCTTCTTATCCATCAGAGTCCAAGCTAACGTTTGAATTTAAACCAAGTGTCTGGCCTGAGTATGCCCCGTGTACTGAGACTTCCCTTTACTATTTAAATGATGTGTCTTGGACCCCATCTACTTTCTGTGGAACCCCAATATCCTGAGCTTTCTCTGGGGCCTATATTTATCCCAGGCATCTGTTCCTGCCTTTTCCTGGGTGCCATTGGCTCCTGGAAGGCAGATCTGCCCCTCCCCATCCTCAGGCCGCAGCAGTTCTTGGTTTACACTACTTCACACTGGGCTAGCCAAGCACCTACTCCTTATTCTCCCCAGAAGACTGCTAACAGAAGAGTCTGTGAGTACTGAAGGCCTGAGCACCTGGAGACAGATTACAGCACTGCCCAAAAGAGATGACATAACTGAAATTCTAGACATGACTGTGCTAAACATCCATATCCTATCCTAAGGTCTCTTAGTCAGGTCTTTTTCACCTGCCACCCTCCCTCCACTGTTCCAGGCACTCCCCTCCCCTCCCCTTCTCTCTCTCTTTCTCTCTCTTCCCCCTTGGACTCTGGAATATTTCAGCCTTTTCTCTCAGCTCATCAAATACAAAGTTCCACTTTCTTTTATCATGCTCAGCGAGTCAATCTCTAGTGGAATTGCACATCCTAAGTTTGTCAGAGGTCTAGGTTGTCTCATCCAAAGACTATTTAAGGAATTTTCTTGAACAATGCAACTGGCTACCTAGAAATGCTGCTCCCCTGTAGGTGTCAGCGATAGGTTCTCTGTCCACCCCACAACACTCCCCAATCAACAAATAGCAGACTTTCCAGTTAAGCCAAAGGCCTTTTCCTTTATTTACACCAGAAGGGGAGTGATTCATTCCCAGGTGGGCTTTGGCGTGTAGGTGCCAGAATGCACCCCGCAAGATGCACACATCTTTCCCTTTAGCAAAGTCGGGGGCTTTGGGACTAAAAGTCAGAGATGACGTGCTTTTATTTCTTTGCTGCGGAGGCAAGAAAATGTTCTCATTAGAGAAGTCAAAGCCCAGAAGAAATATGGAAATTCTGTCCTAGCAACTCTGAGCTTTTTCTTCTGGAGGGGGGGTGTTTTTGTTCTGTTCCCCTACCTTCACATTTTCAGTTCTCCACACTCAGGCCCTTTAGTTAGGTCAAGCAAAGTCAATGAGAGAGTAGGCCCAGGCACCCTCAGGGTGGAGCTGGGTAACCATCCAGCCCTGAACGGCGGCCCAGGCTTGCTTGCCCAGGATCTAAAGGAAACCAGGCCGTGAGGCCATAAGAAGTGGACTTTGTTCCTCCTTTCTATTTGTTTTTGTAAGACTGGCAGGAGTTTATCAGCTGCAGTTTGGCACCCTTAGCCCTGAGCTTTTGAAGACAAAGACAGAATGAAGGAGACTAGGATAAGTGAATGAGGCTCCCAGGAGGTGGAGCCAAAGGGATAAGAAAGAGGCCCTGGTGGCCTGCTTTTATCTGTCAAACAGGAATG
Organism: Antrozous pallidus; assembly: GCA_027563665.1. Lineage (NCBI taxonomy): Eukaryota > Metazoa > Chordata > Mammalia > Chiroptera > Vespertilionidae > Antrozous > Antrozous pallidus. Next base: position 33,330,692 of record CM050527.1, on the reverse strand, counting down.
CCCAGGAAGACTTGCTGCATAGGTTGTGACAGCCAGGTTGGCCCTAAAAGGAAGAGTACTGGGGGCCATTGGATTAGTCAGAGGTCCCCCAGGCTGCTCCTCCTCAGTCACCATGTGGCAGAGACTCAAGGGTGGAGTCCTCTCTCCTCTGGAAAATATCTGATAAAATTCTTTTCCCTTTTCTTCTCCCCCCCCACCCCCCTCCTCTTACATGTGGCCCCAGACAGGATATGGGTGTGGGGTCTGCAGGCACAGAAGGACCCAAAGGAAGAAGAGGAATGTGAAGGGGTGGGACTGGCCACGGAGGGCTTGAGGGAAACCCTGAGTCTGACAAATGGGGCTTCTCTTCCCAGCTGGTGGTGTGGCAATGCTTCCTGGTGGCCTCTCACAGCCACCCAGAGCCACTCCATTTCCAACAAAGAAAGTCTACTTTAGGTTGGCTGCTATGCCCATGCCTACCTACTTCTTACAGGGACAGGAAAAAGAACTTCTCAGAACAAAGCTCTGTGGCTGGGTGATGAGAAAGCCACAGCACCCCTTTCTGCTCTCAAGTTCACAGTCATAACAGCACAGAATTTCGGCAACGTCCCTTTGTTAGCATTTTGAGGTACAGTCACTCATGTCATGGACTCCACAATAGACCCCAGGACAGAAAATGACTCCTACTCTTAAAACAACAACACACCCTGGAAAGTCCTCAAGAAAGGCAAAGAGGTGCCAAACCGGTCCACTCAATCTGCCAAGTTGAGGACCAGGACCCATGCCGCACCCTTCACCCCCAGACTGAAATTCTCCATAGGTCACCCTGAGGTTTTGAAGCGGTTAAATTGCTCCCCCCCACCTCCTGCTGCAGGCGAGGCTGAGACCGACCAGCTGAGGAAATAAGCAAAGGGTGGACCCAGGACCAAGTCATCATCACAAACTGTGGAGTCAACGTAGAAGAGCATCTGATCTTAATCAGAGCCTCTGATCCGCTCACCCAGGGGGATCCCCTCGCTAGGGCTTGTACACCTCAGAGACAGCTTTTTCCCTGCCCCAGAGGGCAAGTCTGGGGCTGCCAAACAGGTCAACCCCAAGCCTAACTTAGAGCTTTCTCCAGCTCAGAAGGAGTCGCTCTCCAACAGGGTGGACCCAAGAGGGACAGCAAAAGAGGCTGAGAGGGGGGCCCCAGCTGGCTGGCCCAGACCACCCTGTGGGCCCTGCTGGCTGGCCTTTAGGAAGAGGAGGGAGTTGGGAGCCCTGGGAGCAGAATCTTGAGCAAAAGGGAGAACAAGTTACAATGTTTAAAACCTTCTAAGTGCAATGAAGTGAGAGAGAAAATGTTATCTCCAGATGAAAGGAATATTTATTGAGTGCTCTATTGTGTGTGTGTGTGTGTGTATGTGTGTGTGTGTGTGTGTGTGTGTGTGTGTGTGTGTGTTAAGGAAATTGAGAGCAAGAACTTAAGAAATAAGAGCATTATGGACAAGGAGAAGCGTCCACTAGTCTTCTGACCTGTCCGCTAGTTTTAAAAGTTGGAGACGGGCGCAGAGAAGGAAAAAAATCCCCAAACCTAACAATCCTGAGCTGGTGCCTGAGAGAGGAGCTGTGGTGGGAGAGGGAGGCAGCGTGGAGAACAAACTCCATCTACCACCACCTTCTCCGCAATGGAATGGGTGTGGGTGTCAGAAGAGCGAGTTGTAACTTAACTTTGCGATCCAAGGCAAGGATTTTTGCACGGGTTGTTCTCCATTCCAAACTCCCCTCCTCACCTAACTTCGCCCGCCTCCTGAGCCTCCTGCGCTGCACCGCGCCAGGTGGCTTTGCTCCCTTTCCCTAAATGTCTCATTCCGGCCCCCCTCTAACCCAGGGCTGGGTGGGCGCCTGGCCCCCTTGCCCGCGACACGCTCAGGCCGGGTTTCCTGAATCGCTCATCAGCCGCAAAACTCGGCTGCCTCTCTCCTCCCCTCTCTCCTCCCTTCTCTCCAACTTTGCGCTCCGCACCTTTGGTAACGTGGAGAGATACACCAGCCCTTCAAGGGGCTTTAGATCAGAGGCGACTGCAGCGAGAGCCCCGCTGTCCCACTCCGGGACGCCCAGGGCTCGCCGCGGGGAAACACACGGGCGGGCTCGCACCCGCGGCGTGGGCGCCTTTCCCCCGCCGATTCCCAGGTGAAGGTCTGGGCCGGGTTCACACGGCCCTCCCTCCGCCAAGCCGGCAGCGGCCAGGGGCGTGGGAGCTTGGATGGAGGAGAGGGTCCCTTCCCTGGGCGCCGCCGGCGGAGCGCGCTCGGCCCTCCCCGTCCAGCCTGGCGGGCCGCGGCGGTACTCACGCAGCAGACTCAGCAGGCAGAGCGCGGTCCAGCCCCGCGGCATCCCGCCCCTGCGGCCCAGCATCCTTCCCGCGCGGCTGCCCAGAGATGCACAGAGCCCCAGACGCTGCTCGCTCGCTCCCTCGCTCGGACGCCCGCCCCTCCTCCAGGGAGCGGGGTGGGCGATTCTTGCTTTTCCCTTCCCCTCCCTCTTCAGTCCTGGCAGGGCCGGCCCCTCTCCTTGGCTGCCACTAACGTGAGCTTCCTTGCACAGTCCCAAAGGCGGAGGACGTTGGGAGGGAGGCTGGGGTTGCCGCCTTCGAGGCCAAAAAAGGTGGAGGTTTGTGCGGGCCCCAGATGCCTTGTTCAAGTTTATGTAGAGGCCCCATCTTCAAGCTCACTTCCACTTAACTTTTAACCCCTTTGTGTCAGCCTTGCCGGTGGCCCGGGCAGGAGTAAATTTCCTTTTTTTTTCTTTTTTTCTTTTTGGCTTTCTATTCCTTTTTGCTTTTCTTTAAAGTTTTAAGCCGAGAACAATCTTGCAGAAGGAAATCTTCTGTGAGGACCTGAGTTTACAAGTGCGAACGTTTTGCTAATCAGGTAAAACTTTCCACGTGTAGGCGGGGGCATTTAATGATAGTCGGCTGGAGACTCTGCTGCATGTTAACGAAGCATAATGAGTGAGAAGGACGGGCAAATGGCTGCCATTATGCATCTTACCCTTCCAAACCATCCTTGTCCGTTTTTCTTTTCTGCAAGATGTCTATTTGTGTTCATTTAAAGGTGTTTTCCTGGGACCAGCCCTATTTTCCCACATGGTTAGATCCTGTCCCCATCATCAAGAAGACAAAGGACTCCCTTAGGGATGTGGATGCCTCCTCCAGGCATGCCCTGTCCCGCCCTGTGTCCCAGAGTCAGGGGCTTCATCCTGATCTCCCGTCAGAAATAGGACTTTCCCAGAGTCTCTCTTCTATTATCTGGTTGATCCTGGAGCCCCCTATTCCTCACTAGTCCACTAGTCGTCCAGGATGTTGGTAAACTGAATTGCAGAAACTGAGCTGGGCAGGCAGCCTAGTCACAGATTGGACTGGGAGGTAGAGACTGGAGCAGAGAGGAGCCAGGAGGAGTAGATGACGCCAGCAGGGAGGGGACAAGATAAGGCGCAGGCTGGGAGAACATGCTCTGAGATCCTGAGTGGAATCACAGGATTAGAAACACCCAGTCTCGTCTCTTTCATGTTGTCTGCACCTCAGAGCCCAAAGGGGGTTGGGGTGGGGAGGGAGGAAACCGGGCCAGCACCCTCTGATCCTTTCTGATTTACTTCTCTGCAGACCCCCTCGCAGTATGAAAGTCGGTTTATCTTTATGGTCCTTCTCTGGCCTACGATAAATTTGGTGTTTGCACAGGAGAAGGGTGTCCAGATCCAAAAACAAACCCCAAGCTCCCTCTCTTCTGCTCTGATCCCCCAATTTTCCTATAAATAGGAAACAAAGACTTTAATCACACAATAAAACCGACAGCTTACGATGCAAATTGGAGAGAACACAATGATATGGTCTGAATCTGTTTCAGAGTGCAAATGGTGATTCCAATCTGACCACATTGTGATCTCAAGGGCCTGCAGCTGGGGGGGGGGGGGGGCGGGGGCAGAAAGAGCTGCAAAATACATTTTTAAATCAGACCTTTGTAATTGGGTACTTCCAATTTAGCCTCCCCCCCCCCCCCCCACCTGCAACACACACACACACACACACACACACACACACACACACACACACACCCCTCAGCACCAGGAGCTGGCCCTGCTTCACAGTGAAACCCAGTTCGGTCCACTTGGCTCTTCCAGCATTCTCAGTCATTTCTTAGGCTTACTTCAAGTGCCTTTTGTCTCCTCAAGGGAAGCGGGAACGAACTTGTCTCTAGCTCCCGAATTTCTGAACTAGCTTTGGGAGCAAAGGGCAGAGAAAGAGAATGATCCTACTGAGGGAACTTCTCAGAGCATGGCAGGCACAGAATCAAGGAGACATTCCAGAATTTGCACTTTTAATAGGTACGCTCTGTGATTCCTATGCACACTGACCTTTCAGAAACCCTGGCCCAGAAAGAAGACATGCAAGGTACAAATGGAGATCAGACTTCAGGGAGGGAAATAGCAGTGGGGGATGGAAGGCTGACAAATCCCTTCCTCTAAGAACTAGAGCTGTTCTCTGGCCTACCAGGCTACGGGAGACACCTGAACGATGACCCTGGGTGATTACTGGCTACTCTGCCTACTTCCTAGCGTCCCTGAGACTCCTCACTCTAAGCACATACCGCCTATCAGCAGCTGAGTCAGGACAGTAAGAAGCCAGGAAAATTCCTTGGCGAGTGGAATGGGGAAACTGAGATAGATGGCTGATTCAAACTGACCTTATCCAGCCCCCTCACTCACCTGCCTCCTTTTTCTTTGCGCAGCCACTACCCCTAAGCATTAAGCTCTCAGGACAATGAGGTTCTGAACAGCATCAAATAATCTGAGGAACAAAGCCTTGATTCTGTTGGCCACAGAGACGGAGTTTTGGTCAAACTAGAGATAACGTCTAGTCCTCAGTTGTGTTTCAGCTCCAGGCCCAGAAAAGCAGTGAAATCAGACAAAGTGATGCCATGGCTGACATCAGGACCAGATGTAATGACCAATGACCCCCATACCCTAGCACCGACCAATTAGTAGAGACCATAGCCCTAAAAGGACATATCTGGAAAGCTGGAAAACTGATGAATACTCTATTGAGAACCAGCCCCCCTTCCCCAGACCTCCTAAAGTTCCTGCCTTTAGAAAACAGGTTAAAAACTCTTTAGACAAAGGGCCAGTGGGTACTCTCTCTCTAGAGTATGCCCACACCTTCCTTCCTCAGTTGTGTGTCTTTGCTTTCTTTCTTCTAATCTCTAATGATTCTTCTTTTGACTCTGTAAAGTTATTTCCTGGGTCCATGGAGCCCTACTGGCTCACTTCTTCTGCCTCTGTGGCTCTCTCTAAAAGGGCAAGGCAGCTCTCTGAGCAGCCCACTCGACTCCTCTCTTTTGAGTGTACTTTTGTTTTGCGTGCTAAATAAACTTCCTCTAGTGCTAGAATTTCTGGCTCTGAATTCTTTCCTTACTGAACTCAAGAACTGAGAGCCAACATTGCTGGTAACACAACCACCCACGAACTCAGGTTTTGGCCACTGGACATAAGTCCACCCTGGGACTCCAGCCTTATGTTTCCTCACAGGCCATATAGAGTTGAATTAGCAAGTCTCTTCAAAGCTCTAGCCTTTCTTGGCTGATCCTCAAAGTCTCTGCTTTCCTACTTCATTACATAAGCTGCTGCCAGAATAAGATATTAACTACACTGCACATAGTGGATGGTACAACGGGAATATATAGAGTAAGAGGCTCTTTTAGGCTCCTTAGAGACCTCCAGGTCATGACCACTCTTACCACTGAACATCCCTCCACCCCAACTTCAACATACACACACACGTCATATGGATCCATTTCAAATAGACCCCACCCCGTGTGAAATATAACTTCTTTGATGTAAAAACACATTAAGGGAAATGATTTTAAAATTTGTTGCGCTTTAAAATATATTTTTTCATTTTGTTCTTATAATTCAGACTTTATTGCATTTATATAAAACTGTTAAAGAGTTGAATTGCAGTTTACAAGTTGGCTAAGTTTACCTTTTGTGAGCACTTAATAACGATTTTGTTCATTCTGGTTTTTCAAGTTCATGTTTTGGAACCAACACCTTTTCCCCATGTTGCAAACTTGTTTTGGGTCTTCGAAAGCTCTCAGGACTTGGATCCCAGTTTGGCAGGGAGGGGGCTTTGGCGGCAGAGATGTTCAGATCTTAGAGGGAGTCAAGGATATCTTGAAGTTAGAAGTGAGTCCCTTCTTTCCTCTTCCTGCCTTCCAGTTTCTCTCTCCAGTGTCTTCTCTTGCCAGATCCAGCTGACAAAAGAGTCTGGGAAATACGGCATGTAGGTTTCCAGTACCAGTGTCCCTGGGAAATTAGCTCCATGCAGTGGTAGTCTCCAAGTACACTATATGCAGGCTATAGAGGTCACAGACTAAGAAAGCCCAGACAAAACATGCTAATCAGATCGCAAAGGTTATTGCTTCTTTTTATTTTTTAAAAATATATTTTTATTGATTTCAGAGAGGAAGGGAGTGGGAAAGAGAGAAACGTCAGTGATTGGCTGCTTCCTGCACATCTGGCCCTAGGGGATTAAGCTCACAACCTTGGCATGTGCCCCCACCGGGAATTGAAGTGTGACCTCCTGGTTCATAGGTCCCTGCTCAACCACTGAGCCACACCAGCTGGGCTATTGCGTCTTTGTAAAACGTACAGTCAGAACCAAGAGGAAAGAGTTGCGGGAGGTTAACCTACTTGGGAAAGATGCAAGCAAGGTGAAAGGATCACGCTATCTGAATCATGCTGTGCTCTGACAGTGTGGTCATGAGGACAGAACTGAGGTTAAATAAGGATCAGTAGATGGAAGATGCTTGGAACGAACATATACTTGCTCTATTGCAGCGGTCACCAACTGGTGGTCCGCGGACCATTGGTGGTCCCTGAGGTCTGAAAGGTTGGCAACTGCTGGTTTAAGGGAACCTTTGGAGCGGCGGTTACTAACCTTTCCATTTGGTGATTGCTGCTCTATTGGGAGGCCTGAGGGCAAGTGGCCCGGCCACAGGTCAGCTCATACAGCTCATCAGTGTTCTGGGCAGCCATCCCTTTTGATCAGCATTGCTGGGACAGCAAACAAGGGCTAGAATAGCATCACTGCTGCATAGAAAACTTAGAAATGATCTGGCTTTCAGCCCCGAGGTGGCGTGCACTGTTCCTTATGACTGATTTTCCCATTCTTTTCTACCTGTAAGGAACACTCTTGTTTGCTCCATTCTTTTTAGAGGCCCAATGCATAAAATTGTGCAAGAGTAGGCCTTCCTTCGCCCAGCTGCTGGCACCAGCTTCCCCTCAGCCACTGGCACCTGGGAAGGGGCATCCCTCACAGAGGAAGGCCCTGTCATCTGCCACTGCCCACTGGCCGGTGGCCTGAGCCTCCCTCTGCAGGGCCATCATGGGGCGATGGCCAGCTCCCGACCAGTCGCATCACACCCATCTTGGCTGGCCTGGCACCAGTGGGTGTCATAGAGTGGTCCTGGATGGTAGTTCAGCTGTTTGACGTTTGGCCGATTTGCATATTAAGCTTTTATTATGTAGGATTCCATTTATTCTGACATGTCTCACAGATTACAAACTCACTGCTTATTTTCAGCACATCTGAATTCTGTCTGTGTCTCACAAACGACTTGCTTACTTACTATTTACAGGCAGTACACCTGATGAATTCCACCCAACCTGTTTGCTTTTCTCGTCCCCTGTAGCAGAATTAAATATTCTCACACAACAGAGCAGACATACATTATACACGGCATTTAGTGAAGAGTATAGAAGTGTGGGGCAGGAACTGAGAGACGCTCATTACTTATAACTAGACCTGATCCAGTTTCATATCTTTTTCATACAGATATAACTACTTACCCAGCTCTGTTTACTCATTAGTCTCTCTTCCCTACTGAAATGCTATTTTTGTCAGGTGCCAACCTTTCGTACCTATGTGTGACCATTTCTGGGCTCTCTATCCATTGCTCACCATGTGTACCCCAGTGTCTTTGTTCATTGCCTTATTTACTGCAGCTTCAAATAATCCTGACACAGGTAGGGCACATGAGGACTAACTTCCTTCAGGAAAGTGGCTTGGCTATTCTTGGCTCTACCCATCCACATGTTAGAATCTGCTTATCAGGTTCTTCCCAAAAATATCCTTTTAGATTTTGATGAAATTTCCTCTGTAGATTAATTTAGAGATAACTGGCTCTTTCATTCAGTCAACTTAGCACTGGTCTCCACTCTTTGGGTCTTATGATTTTCCCTGTAGTGGTTTTAATTCATTTTTCATTAGCTTCATTTCTAGGTAATTGATGTCCTCTAATGCTATTGTAAATGATATCTTCTTTATAATGATTTTTGTTGCTGGTATATGAAAATGCAGCTTATTGATTTATTTAATTGTATTGAACTATCTTGTTAAATTCTATTGTTTTTAAGTATTTATAGAATCTTTGGGGTTTTCTATGAAAATGATCATAGCAACTGCAAATAGTGGTGATTTTAGTTTTTCTTTCCAATCCTTCTCCCTCTGATTTTTTTTTAAGTTAATGTACTGGCAAGAACATCCACTACAAGGATAAAAATGTGATGACCCTATATGTCCTTGCCTCATTCCAGATTTTAAAAGTTAATATTCTAATGTTTGTTTACTTAGGACTACATTTGCTTAATTTTTATATGTGCTTTTTATCATCCTAAATAAATTCATCTCGACTCCTAATTTACTGAAATATTTCTTTCTTTAATAATAAACATGATTTTAAAGGTCTTTTTATATTTATTGAAAAGACATACAGCTTTTCTCTTTTAATATGGTAGGGTGGTAAATTGCATTTATAGTTTTGCTAACATTAAAGCAACTTTGCATTAAACTCATCTCTGTCATGATTATCATTTTTACACTGTAGAATTTAATTTTCTAATACAATCTTCTATCTATGATAATTGCTTTTATATTCATATAAGAAATGGGTCTGTATTTTTTTCTTCATCATTGTGCCATTGCCTGATTTGGTTATTGGTTATAAAGTTCTTGTAAAATGACTTGGAGAGTATTTCCTTTTTGTTTGTATGCTTAGGAAGAGTTTTTATAAGATTGAGATGATCACTTCCTTAAAGTATTTTTTGTTCTCTCTGTGTGTGTTACTTAATCCTCACCCAATGATATTTTCTGATTGATTTTTAGAGAGAGTGGAAGGGAGACTGAGAGAGAGCAATAGCATTGATTGGTTGCTTTTGCACACACCCTGACCAGGGCCAGGGATAGTGCCTGCAACCAAGGTACATGCCCTTGACTGGTATCGAACCCTGGACACTTCAGTCGAAGGGCTGATGCTCTGTCCACTGAGTCACACCTACTAGGGCTAAGGTATCTCAGTTTTAAAAATTTTCCTCTTGAGTAAATTTTGTTATTTTCCTAGGAAGTGATATGTTTATGAAATTGTTGTTGATAAAATTCCTTTGATCTCATTAATCTGTACTTTCTCTAATCTGTCCCCTTTTCCATCCATATCATAACTAGTTTGTGAAAAATTTGTCCTAATTTGTTACAAATATTTAAGTTACAAAAGTTTTCAAGTTTGATGTACACATATGTATATGTTAAAATATGCATGTATATAAATAAGTTCGAGTGGGTTGAGATTATTTTGATGTTGGGGTAACATTCCTCTCTTGTCCTGGGGTAGGTGGGGCTATTTCTTAGAAGGGTGTGAGCTTGGGCTGATCATCAGGGCAGCGTCTGAGGGAGTCTGCTGGCTTGTTTCTTAGGCCCCTTGGGATGTCATTAAAGACAAAAGCATCATGATATTCAGAAAGGAGCAGAACACTCAATGGCTCACTTCCCCTCCCCTCAGGCATTGGCCCAGGTCTACCATCCCAGTTTTGCCTTCTGAGGGACAGGCTTCTGAGTAGGAGAGAAAGATGTGTCATTCCAGCTAGACTTGCACATCATCCACAGCTTCTCTGTGCATTGCTACAGCTCTTTCGAACTGGTTGGCATATGAATGAGAAAAAGTGAATCACAGTATGATGCTGTTTTGTTGTGAAAAGGGGGAAAAGGTCAGCGTGTGACGTGATAATAAGCATCACATATGCTCACAATGATCATCTCTGGGTGGTGGAGTTATGGATAGATTTCCTTCTTCACTTCTGTAATTGTCCTCTCCTCTCCCCTCCCCTCTCCTCTCTTCTCCTCTCCTCTCCTCTCCTCTCCTCTCCTCCCCTCCCCTCCCCCTCCCCTTTCCTCCCCTCCATTCCCTTCCCATTCCTTCCCTTTCCTTCTCCTTCCTTCCTTCCTTCCTTCCTTCCTTCCTTCCTTCCTTCCTTCCTTCCTTCCTTCCTTCCTTCCTTCTTTTTACAATATCTATGTACTACTTTTACAAACCCAAAAATAAAAAATGCTATTTTCATTTTGAAAAGAGGTGTGGGGATGATTAGTCATTGTAGTTCTTTAGATTTGTCAGGACCTCGGTTGTCTGTGGGAGCAGCTAGCTGACCCCACTTGGCTAATGGTGAAGCAGTCAATCCTGAGGGCTTGTGTACAGAACCCTTAAGTCTCAGGAAGCAGCTCTGAGAATGGGTCAGCAGTTCATTGCTTGTGAATGTGAGGGTGTCTATACTTCTGGGTTTGCCCCTGCTCATTTCCCTTTGTCTGTTCTAGGCTTTCAGTTCATCTTCCTGATGGTGCAGGTCTTTCTCATCACTGCCCATGATGCTACCAGACAGTGTTTCGACTGCTATTAGAGTCACAGTATCAAAGAAGGTCCAGGCCGCCCAGGGGTGGGAAGAGCAATTAATTCCAGAAAATTTCAAGATGAAGGATTTCTTTGGAGAAGCAAAAGTGGATCTGCTTGACAAATTGTACTTCCTCATTTGAAAACTCTCTTGCTGGTGCTACCTGAAGGAAGGTAGGTGTAGGGAAACTATTTCCCTCACTAGAGGGTCCAAGAATCCACCTCAAGGATCATCTTGTACCTGATCCTGCATCTAACTCATGGGACAAGAGGCTGTACAATCCAGGGACCTATCAGTCTTTGTCTCTGGAAACCCAAGTGCAGAGCTGTGTGACATATATTTTATGGAAGTCAAAGCAAAGAGAGTGGCTATTTTTAACTTGGGGCAGGAAAACGTGTCTGGAAAGGAAACATCTGTCCCAAACTATTGACTCTTGTGCTTTATGGAGAAGTTTTCTCTGTCTTGAAACCATCAAAACTAAAATAAAGAGGCTTGTCTGGGCGTGGTCCTGAAAGAAAAAGGCACAGTGTTCCTTGATTTTTGTTTCTCCCATTTCTTATCTTCTGAGTTGGGCCTGCCTACAGCCTGGGAGAGACCACCTAGGAGGCCCAGGGTGGGGAATGGCTCAAGGACAGCCAATTCCTGTGAAGTGTTTGAACCCCTCCTAGTTTAGTGTCTTCATCCAAGATGGCACCACCCTTTAGCATTTAGATTTTGCAGACTCCCCAGTTGCAGGTCACCAGAGACCTCGTGCGGGGACAAAAGGAACCTTCTCCAGATGCTTCCCTTGGCAGTTCTGGCTGCTGGTCTCTGAACAGTTGCGCCTTCTTCAGGGGCAGAAGAAAGTGTCCTTTCGTCGAAACTGGTTTGGCTTAGTGGATAGAGCATCAGCCTATGGACTCAAGGATCCCGGGTTGGATTCTGGTCAAGGGCATGTACCTTGTGGCAGGCACATGCCCAGTAGGGGGTGTGGAGGAGGCAGCTGATCGATGTTTCTCTCTCATTGATGTTTCTGACTTTCTATCCCTCTCCCTTCCTCTCTGTACATATTTTTAAAAAAGAAAAGAAAGAAAGTGTCCTTTCCTCCAAGACATGTCAGCCTCCTGTGTGTGTGGCAGGGAGGAAGGGGGCACATGGGAGCCTGCAATGTTTCTGAAGCATTTCCTGTCATTTCTGAAGCACAGAGCAAGGCTCACTTTGCCCATCGAAGGTCAGGATGAATTAGCTGAAGAAGGAGGCCGGGTTGCAGCAGACGGCACTCAGGCTATGCACTGCTCAGATCCACATCACACAGACCTTGGGCTTGTGAATGGTTCTCGTTCCAGTGGCTGGAGGTGGAGAAGAGGAGGAGGAGGAGGAGCAAGATGGAGTGTGTAGTTGCTTGAGGGACTCCTGTCTTTGTCTTAGAAAACTGATCAGACAGTTCTGTTCTTTCTTACTCTCATTTCTCTCTCTTCCTCCTTCCTTCTCTCCTTCCCTCCCTCCTTCCCTCACACCCTCCCTGTTTTCAGCCAAAAACTGAGCTAGAGAAATGTGTGTTTTTTTTTGCCAGGTTGGGTGAGAGTTGCCAGGAGAAATGACAAGGGAAGAAAAGAAGAAAAGAGCCCACGCGGACCCACTCCTTCCCACTCCTGGTGCACTCCCAGCAAAGCAGTGTCAGAGCAGCAGGATTTGGAGGGTGTGAAACAGGGCTGCCAAATTGCATGAGTCTCTAAAAAGATCCATATGTCTGGGCTGCTCCAAACTTCTGAGCTCAGGGAGGTGGCCGATAACATCATCTGTTGGATAGGAGCGCAGCTCTGTTCATTTGGGGAAGATCAGATGTCAGCTTGACTAGATGCTGTCAGACTCACGATGACCCAGATTAGGAACTCAGGGTGCGAGAGTGGGGAGTGTGGAGGAAGGAGAGGAGCAGGGAACAGAGTAAATAAGAGAGATGATGTTCTAAGCTAGAGTCTGTGAGACATTTAGTAGGGAAGGACTTTGGAAGCTTCAGAATATTGAGTTTTCTCTGAAAATTCTTTCCATGCCAGGGGAGTTTGGGGGAAGCCACTCACTGTGCAGATAGATGCCAGGCCATTGGCCTACTTCATGGGAAGTCTAGACTTCTTATACCCACACCTCGCCCTCCAGAGCCAAGGAAGAGTCTCTCCCTGCTCATTTCTTTAACCCCCAAACTGTAGCTTTCTCTGGGGTGGAGGGTAGCAGATGGCACACAGCTGTGGGCACATCTGCAGGGATCAGAAGAAGGCACAAAGGCCAGCTAAAATCCCAATGGCCACCCTGGAGGCATGTCTCCAAAGATTTGGGTGTTGCCCTGACACTCTACCCAGATCCCATCTTGGACAGGCTTCATGTTTCCCCTTAGTTTTCCACGCCTCCTCTCCATTCCAGCTTCATCTGGATCAGACAGAGATGATTTTGTGAGAGTGGCCAGGCAGCTGCTTCCCAGATGTGTGTTTTCTCCAGAGATGGTCATATCCAAATGGAGGAACTTTGGTAGGATTGCCCGGGGACAGTGAGGACAGGACCTGGGAGACTCCTCAGAGCATGTATTGACCTAGGGGAGCAAGCACAGGAGCCAGTTGAAGACCCCATAGGAGAGGCCGAGGGTTAGAATTGGAGAGGGAGTGGGAGGGTCCTGGAGTGTTCTTAGCTCTTCTCTCCAAAAATCTGCGTCCAAACATCTGACTTTACAACATTTTCCAGATAACCTGATTCATTCAGTGTGTGTGCATCTGTGTATATGTATGAGCACTCACATGCATCTATGTGTGCACATGTATATGTATGCCCACATGTGTGCATGTGTGTGTATTTTGTGTGTTTGCTTGACAAGTAGAATGCCATCTTCTTTGGAGAAGCCTTGAGTCTAACACTTCTCTCTATTTCCATTGCTTCTGCATTTCTCACCTGTGAACATTCTTGGGTTTCTCTTTTGCATGCTTCATGCAGAGATGACGCTGTGTTCACAGTTCATCCCCTTGCTGAAAACCCTTCAATGACTTCTCTTTGCTCTAAAATAAAATCGAAACTCTTCACCATGGCCAATAAGACCTGAAGGCACTGGACTCCAACTTGGCTCTCATCTCCCTCTTCTAGACTCACATCCTTACCCAGTCTTTCTACTAGGCTGGCAGTTTTCGGTTCCTCAGACTTGCCCAAATCTTTGCCAATCTCAACTCTTCACCAAGCTGTCTGTCCCTTTGCATGACTCCTCCTCTTCCCTGTTCACTTTCTGTAAACTAACATCCTCATCTTGTGATCTTCCCTGACGCCTGATTGAATATAAGCCCCTGGCCCAAGCTGGTTTGGCTCAGTGGATAGAGCATCGGCCTTCAGACAGAAGGGTCCCAGGTTCAATTCCAGTCAAGAGCACATGCCCAGGTTGCTGTCTTGATCCCCAGTAGTGGGTATGCAGGAGGCAGCCAATCAATGATTCTCTCTTATCATTGATGTTTCTGTCTCTCCTTCTCTCTTCCTCTCTGAATTCAATAAAAATATATTTTAAAAAAATAAGTCCCTGCACCAGTCAGTCCCCTGTCTCACAAGCCCCTTTCCCCCCTGGTAAAAACTCACTCACGGGGCACTCACATTTCACAGTCATATGTTTACTTGTTTGTTACTTGTCATTCCCATGTGACTGTGAGCAACACCACAGCAGAAGTCATGTGTGTTCAGTGCTCTGTGATGACAGACACTGCATATTTACTGGATGACTGAAGGAACCATGTCTTCATTCCCTTTGGAGTATTCTCCACGCTATTGGTTCCATTTTTTTTTCACACATCAGTAGAAGCAAGTGTTTTAATGTTAGCGACTTACATAGGGTTATCACATTCTATTCGAGTCATTTAATAAGAACCAGGTCATTTTTACTCCCTCAAGGGAAGAAGAGCAGAAATCAAAAGAAAGTCCTTTCCACAAAAGCAAATTGGTGAACTTCCTCTAATTTTTCTCACTTTACTGAGGACTTAAGAAAATGTTATCACAGGGAGCCCATGTGCTTTGAGGCCAATCTTGTGGCTCCTACAACCTTTATTCCCTCGTGGCAGTGGTTAAAGTTCTGAATCTGACCGTGAATGTCCAGGTGACCTGCACAAGTCCCTGCTCCTCTCTGGGACTCAGTCCTGGCATCTGGAGAATGAGTTCTAAGAAGGAACTGAGATGGTTGCTCAGGCACCTCCCAGCCCCAACTGTACCCACAAACTGGACTCTAAGAGGGAGGCTGTGCCCTGGTCTAAGCCTTTGTGTGTGTGGCAGCCAAGGGAGACAAGGGAAGCAGCCGGAGTGGGTGGCCAATTCCTGTCTCTGACCCTTGGGGCAATGCCTGCGGCTCCTGCCAGGCTCCCACACCTTGGCTAAGAATAGCTCAGCTCCTTCCTGCTGGCCTGCAGTCCCCCGGAGCTGGAGGAAAGCGAGCTGGACTGTAACCTCAGGCTGGGCAGTCCCTTCCGGCGATTCTCTCCTCCACGGGGATCAAAGGGCCGCCAGGGACTGCTGTGCTAGTGTCTGATGCTGCCACCTAGTAACAGTGTGGGGTGTATGATCAGGCCACCCACCACTGGAGGGTGGTGGGAAGCTGGGGGCCTTGAAACTGCAGATGACCCATTCTCAGTGCCAAGAGTTGGGAGGATGTGTGTTTGGGGGAAGAGAGGGTCATCAGGGGTCTTCCAGGTGAGCTAAGTAACAGCAGAGTGTGTCCAGCTAAGGCCCTGAGGGGATAGGAGCTCCTGGTTTGGACAGAGTGAACCAAGGTGGCGCCTGGACACGCAGGACACCCAGCTCCACAGCCTGAGAAACTACCCACTATGCTGGCCACCAGTCCAGAAAGCAGATTGCTGTGTGAGGGCCTGGCTCCCGAGGTGACGTTAGGGCCATTACTAGGCCCCAGTGACCGAGTGAGCATATAATTTATCATCCCAGCAGGGACATTTGTGACAGCGAAAGAGGACATTGTTAATAACTGCACCGGGTCAGCGAGCATAAACAGACTGTCGGGGAAAACCAGGATGTCTGCTTGCTCCAACTACTTGGATGCCTATATTTCGCTCTCCCTAGATTTCTCCGCAGGAAGCGATGAGGTGTAACAGATAAAAAAGGAGCTTTAGACATTGAAGGACCACAGAAAACAGGGGATCAAGCCTCCTGCTTTTCATAAACTGACGGGAGGGTAATAACCTCCAAGGAACTGTGCTCCAGGTCTGGGAGAGCACGGCTGCGCTTGCTCAGGGGGTTCCTTTGCTGGCTGGGTGCAGGCTGCCCTGGGTGCAGGCTGCCGTGGAGGGTGGGGGTGCTGCCCTGGTGCCACTGCCCTGCATGTGAGCTGCCCTGGGTGTGAGCTGCCCTGGGTGTGGGCTGTCCTGGGTGTGAGCTGCCCTGAAGGGGGGCGGGGGGGTGCTGCCCTGGGTGTAGGCTGCCCAGATGGAGAGATAAGCAGCACCAATGAGCCAAGAGCAGCCCTGTTCACTGTGGGTTTTTTTTTTTTTTTTTCAGCTGAAATCCTGAGCTTGCAGCAAACCTTAGAAAGAATTCCTGCACCTTCTTCTATTTTAACATAAGGTCAGCTCCCAGAGTACTGTCCACTGCCCATCGGAACAGACAGGTCATTGTTGATTCATTAATAAGCAGGTCAGTGAAACAGGAATATTTTGGAGTGAAAAAGACAGGTTTTAGGAAATTTCAGAAATTAAGGCGACCTCGGAGGAAGCACAGAGCAGCAGAAGGTATATTTTCATAGAATGGGGGAGCTGGAAACAGTAAAAGGACTATATTTACAAAATAAAGGGAAGGAAGCCCTTCATCCAGAAAGAGAAGATGAAAGTCCAAAGGGAATAGGAAAACAATAGGAAGAGAGGAGGTGCGGGAGGAGGGGGGGGCTTCACATGTCCCATGTGAGGTTTGATCTTTGAACCTAGGAGTTACTATAGTAACCAGTCTAGGGGGATAGTGACCAATCAGAGGGGATATCAAGGCACCAGGATCTGCAGCCTTTATAAGCCATGGGGAAAAGGAACTCCATGGGACTCTTTCCCTCTCCCCATATGGGAGTCTATACTTGTTCTTCAATAAATCTTTGCCTTTGCTGTACCACTTTCTGTCCGTGGATTCATTCTTTGATTCCGGCAGACAAAGGATCTGGGTTCCAGTCCAAAAATTCCATTTCATCAGGAACAGATCCCATGTTATATGCCAGCTTCTGTGTTAATTTTGGAGGGGCAAGAACACACAGGGCAATAGTCTCACCTCTTAAGGGACTCTCAGAGTGGCAGTGGAAACAGGGCTAAGTCAGTGGCAGAATGATGTCCAATGCTGCTGCACTAGAGAAACCTGTTCTGGAGCCTCTTTTTATTTAAATTATCTTTTTTGTTGAAAGTATTACAGATATTCTCTTCTCCCTTCTCCCCCCATTGACCCTCTCCACCCTGCAGCTGCCTCAGGCCTTCACCACACTATTATCTGTGTCCATGGATTATGCAGATCTACATTAATAAAAGAGAAATATACAAATTGACCATACCTCCACGACACCCACCAACAAATCAGGAGTGAGTACGCAAATTAACTCAACAAATATGTGGGTTAATTTGCACATGCAGGTGCAGAGCAGCCAGGTGGGGCAGGGCATCTGCTATGAGGGGGAGGGCAGGGAGTTGAGGGAGCTACAGGAACGGCACTCTGGACAGAGCAGAGAAGACTGAAGGCTCTGGCCAGAGTTAAGATGGAAGGTGGCAGCCAGAGCGAAGGCCTGGGCCCTAGAGGAAAACCAGTGCCGACAACCAGGGAAAGGAAGGCCTGTTGGAGAATCTTCATGCAATGGGCCTCTAGTGTGCATATAAGTTCTTTGGTTAATCTCTTCCCCACCCTTCCTCTGAAATTCATCAGTCTGTTCCATAATTCTATTTCAGAATACTGAAGTCTTGCACAACCTCCCTTTAAGCAGATGACAGTTGTCCATATAGCAAAAGCTTTGCTAATATGATGATGAATGAATTTACTAAGGCATTTTGGAGTCTTTGTTAGGAGAGTAGGTTTTTGGAGTCAATCAGATCTGGATTCAGATCCTGGTTCTGCTAACACACAAACTGTGCACTCTCCAGCAAGTTTATTTGGGCAGAGAGTAATAGTGCCAACTGCATATCACAGGATATCCAAACTTTAATATGCGCACAAATCGTCTGGAGACCTTGTTAAAATGCAGATTCTGATTCAGGAGGTCTGGGCTGAGGCCCAAATTTCTGCGTTTTTAACAGGCTCCCAGGTGGTGTCAATGCCGCTGATCTGAGGACCACAGTCTGAGTAGCAAGGGCAGAGACAGCCCAGTATAAGTGCTGAGCGCAAGGCTGACAAATCTGAGTCAAGTGCTCAATAAAGGCCCTGTTACTATTCAAAGGCAATGTGAAAATGTTCACTCATCATCATTTAAATATCTCCCTGTAACTTACTCATTACCATAACTTAACATTCCATCCGCTGCAGAGCCACTCACTCCCTGTTACATCTCTTGGCAACCCCCATGGGCCACCATGATGAAAGAAAGTCACACGACAATGCAAACATGCAGAAATAGAAGGTTTAGAATCTGTGTTTTAAAAAAAAAACCAAATTCTACTGAGGTGAGGGGTGATAGGGACTCTTGTTGAGATGTGACATCTCTCCTGCAGAATAGGGATACTGTGAAGGCGTTGGTCTGTGCTCTATTTCTCTCTTTACAAGAGAAACAAGGGTGAAGACACCAACGCAATTCAAGTCTAGATGTTTTTTGTTATCTTTGGTGGTTTTGGGTATGGCCCCAAGTTCATTGACACTCCTATCATTGACTCCATGTCCCCTCCCCGTAGGTCTGCCTTGACCAATCGGATATGATGGCAGTGCCTTTGTGTGACCTCTGAGACCGGCTCTGAACACACCCTGCAACGTTTTCTTTTTTCTCTTGGGATGTCTCCCCTTCTGACTTGCTCTTTTCCTGGACACAGCTGCCACATGGAGGCCCCATTTAGACTCTGCGGTGGTCAGCCTCAGCTGGGCCCGGCTTTCCCGACATTCAGATCAGGCACTAGGCCTACAAATGAAGGGGCCATTAGCCATTCCTGTCCCCAGCGGAGGCCCCAGACGTGGTGGGTGGAGCAGAGACGAGGCCTTCCTGCTGTGTCCTGACCCACAGAGTTCACCAAAATCATAAAATGCTCGTTATTTTAAGCTAATTCGTTCTGGGCTGATTTGTTATTCAGCCATAAAAAACTCAAACATATGCCACATTTTTTTTTTTACAATAAGCAAGTATAGATGTGGTATTTAAAAATTAAAGTTTATCTCGAGCCTTTATTTACAGATGTTAAATGTTATTTGCTATTTAAGTTAAGAATCTATTAGATTTTTAAAAAATAAACATCAACTCTCCAACACATTGCGTTTAAATTCTGTGATTAAATATTATGTCATTAGAAGAGGAGTGAATACTGAAAAAATATCAGGTTTTGGAATCAGACAGACCTGGATTTGGATTCTAAACTTGAAACCTACAAGTTGTGTGAAAGGCAGGTGGCTTACTTTGCTATATCTAGTTGTCTAATTTATTAAATGGGATAATAAGATCTACTGATGAGGAGTTGTGGAAGATACCGAATAACAATAATTGTAGCACATAAATAATAGTTATTATCCCAAAAGAGACCTCTGGAGAAAAATGTGCCCTGGGACTTATAAGTGCATGTAAAATGGGAGCCTAAACAACTTGCAGTGGGAGCAATAGGAAGGTTTCTGAACAAACTGCCCCCCTCAGTTAATCCTTAAAATGAGTAGAATAACGAGGTTAGATTTTCTCAAACTTCTGAATTTCAAAAATTTTCAAAAAAAGCAATTTTCTAAAATGTATATGCAAGTTCGAAGAGTCAATAATAGGGAAGACAATCTTAAAGAAAAAGGGAGCTGAAAATCTTATTTTATATATTACTAGAGGCCCAGTGCACAAATTTGTGTACCAGTGGGGTCCCTCAGGTCGGCCTGTTGGATTGGGCTGAAACTGGCTCTCTGACATTTCTTGAGGGGTCCCAGATTAGGAGAGGGTGCAGGCCAAGCTGAGGGACCCCACCAGTGCATGATTAGGGCCAGGGAGGGATGCAAGAGGTTGACCAGCTGGGGAGGGACTGCTGGAGAGCTCCAAGGCATGTCTGGCCCAACTCACAGTTTGGATTGGCCAGACCCCAGCAGCAAGCTCATTTACCGGTCAGAGCATCTGCCCCCTAGTGGTCAATGCATGTCACAGTGAGTGACTGAGAGGCCTTAGCATATCATTAACATATTATGCTTTGATTGGTTGAACAGCCAAGTGGATGACCAGAAATTTAACATATTAGGCTTTTATTTTATAGGATTTTATATCAAAATAAATTATAAAAAAAGAGTATTTAAGATCCCATGGGTTTTGGAACAAGGAGAAGCAAAGTAATGAATGAAACAGAAGAGAGAGTTCAGAAATGCACCACACGCATTTGGTCACCCGATATATAACAAAGGTGACAATTTAGAGATTATGAAGAATACAAAGATGGAATTGAGAGGTATGAGGAGAATGGGTAAGGAATATCACAGAACCAAGGGACAGGAAAGCTTCGGGGAGGAGGAGGAGATAGACAGTGTCAAATACAGCAGATGTTCATTAAACTGAAAAGTGACTTTGAACTTGATTTTCAAGTGATTGTTGCAATTCAAGTGTGAGTTTTTCTAGCCATGTGGACACGAACCAGATTGTAGTGGTTTACAGAGCAAATGGAAATGATAGATTAGAGATAGGAAGTATTAGGCTGCTCCTCTGAGAACTCTGGGTGGGAGGGAAGGCAAGAATTCACAACAGGTATTCCCTATTTATTTATTAAGGATAGCAGAGACTCATGCATGTCTGAAAGCTGAGGACACTGTAAGAGTTGATAGGAAAAAGTAGAACACACATGCCATGAAGATATATTATATTGCGAGTCCAGAGGAAATTCATTGGATTCCAGAGGAAAAAGGAAGATTAAGTGTCAAGAATAACATGAGGTTAAACTGTATTTTATGAATCTTTAAATGTCTCCAGAAACTATTAACATTTCAGTTAAAATACCCCAATTATTTGATCTCCTCAGTTATATCTCAAAGGCCTTTTATCTGCTTAAATACATTTTTTTTCAGGCCTAAATGGGCTATAAAGAGTAACGTAAGGGACTTGTGGGTCTTCTACTCACCTTAAGAAATAGACCATTATCAATATAATTGAAGACCCCTTTTGGACCCATTTCTGATCATAACTCCTCCTCTCCCCACTTCCTCTGAAGGAAATCACCACCCTGAGTTTGATGTTTATAATTCCTGAGCATTTCTTTGTATTAATGCATTTGTATTGACAGATATTGTTTTACATATTTGTATATTTAATTTAATTTATTTTTTAAAGATTTTTTTCAATTACAGTTGACATTTGATATTATTTTATATTAGTTTCAGGAGCATAGCATAGTGGTTAGACAATTATATAACTTACAAGGTGATTCCCCCCAATAGTCTGGTATCAATCTGACACCATACATAGTTATCCTACCTAATAAAAGAGTAATATGCAAATTTGACCATACCTTTGCCACACCCACAAACCACACCCACAGCCACACCCGCCAGCCAATCAGGAGCAACTTATGCAAATAAACCCCAACCAAGATGGCTGCCGCCACTGAGAGCAGGAGGAAGGCTTGGGTTTCCCTGGCAACATGTTACAAAGTTTCAGTTATAAAAGATACAGAAATGGCGGCAGCCACTGAGCTGAAGAGAACAGAGGCTTGGGTTTCCCTGGCAACAAAGGACGGGCCTAGGCCTCCACTCTAGGCTACAAAGTTTCAAATAGAAATGGCTGCCCCTACAGAGCGAGCATAAGGCTTGGCTCTGCTCCAAGCTACAAAGTTTCAATTATAGACATAGATTAATCCCCGATCTCAAGGTCTCCTCTTGGGTCGCTGGGTGGTGTGGCCACCTGCAAACCTCCACAGGCCCCTTGCCCAGACCACCCCTTGCCCTAAGGGAATCCCCACCCTGATCTGGGACACTCTTCAGGGCAAATCAGCTGGCCCCCACCCATGCACCAGGCCTCTATCCTATCTAATAAAAGAGTAATATGCAGATTGACCATCACTCCAACACACAAGAGGGCTGCCCCTATGTGGTCAAAGATCCTGCCCCCATGTGGACACAAGATGGCCACCACAAGATGGTCAGCAGGGGAGGGCCATTGGGTGGTTCCAGGTCTGCAAGGGAGGGCAGTTGTGGGTGATCAGGCCAGCAGGGGAGGGCAGTTGGGAGGGACCAGGCCTGCAAGGGAGGACAGTTGGGGGTGATCAAGCTTGCAGGGGAGGGCAATTAGGGGTGACCAGGCCGGCAGAGGAGGGAAGTTGGGGGCAAACAGGCTGGCAGAGGAGCAGTTAGACATCAACTAGGCTGTCAGGGTAATGGTTAGGGGGTGATCAGGCTGGCAGGCAGAAGCGGTTAGAGGCAATCAGGGAGGCAGGCAGGTGAGCAGTTTGGAGCCAGCAGTCCTGGATTGTGAGAAGGATGTCCAATTGCCCGTTTAGGCCCGATCCCAGTAGAATTGGGCCTAAATGGGCAGTCAGATATCCCTCGAGGGGTCCCAGATTGGAGAGGGTGCAGGCTGGGCTAAGGGACATCCCTCCCCCTTTCCCCCCCTCGTGCACAAATTTCGTGTATCGGGTCTCTAGTTACTATATTTTTTACTATATTCCCTATGCTGTACTTTACATCCCCATGACTATTTTGTAACCACCAATCTGAACTTCTTAATCCCTTCACCTTTTTAAGACAGCAACACCCTCTCCCCCCTAATCTGGCAGCTTTCCGTTTGTATATGTTAAATAAATGGCATTGTACTATATGTATTCTGTAATTTGGTTTTATCCCTCAATATTTTTGTGACATTTATTTGTGTTGATACATGTAGCTCTAGTTTATTAAATTTATTGTATTCCATTACATGGTTATGTCCTAATTTATTTATCTTTTCTCCTATTGAATATTTCTAGTATTTTTCAATTATATACCCTGACATAATGAACATTCTTACATATTACCTTGTACACATGTGCAATAAATTATTTATGGTAAATACATACCTAGGGGTAAGATTATTGAGAAATGAACATGTCCACTTTAGTAAATATTAGCAATTTTTTCTCCAATGTAATTGTTCTTATCTAACAGTTTTGGGAAAGTTTTAGCAATTGTCTCTTTAAATATTTCCTCTGCCCCATATGCTTAGTCCTTTCTTTCTGAAACTATGAATGGATACTTATCAGAACTTCTTTTTAAAAAAAAAAAAAATATATATATATATATATATTATTGATTTTTTTTTTTTTTACAGAGAGGAAGGGAGAGGGATAGAGAGTTAAAAACATCGATGAAAGAGAAACATAGATCAGCTGCCTCCTGCACTGCTTCTACTGGGGATGTGCCCGCAACCAAGGCACATGCCTTTGACTGAAATCAAACCTAGGACCTTTCAGTTGCAGGTCTACACTCTATCCACTGAGCCAAACCGGTTAGGGCTTATCAGAACTTCTTAACCCATTTCTCTTTCATATTTTCTACCTCTCTGAATATCTGATCATTTCTTCATTTTTATTTTACTTTTATCATTCAACTGGTTTTATTAATTCTCTCTTTAGATGCATGCTATTTTTTTAAAGTTTTTAAAATAATTTATTGGGGCAACATTGGTTAATAAGACCATATAGGTTTCAAGTGTACAATTCTATGATACATTATCATCTGTGATCTGCATGGTGTACCCACCTCTCAAAGTCAAATCTTCCATCACCATATATTTGACCTCTTTCTCCTTTCTACCACCAGGACCCAGTTCTCTCAGATAAACACCATAAAGTTGTCTGTGTCTATGAGTTATAGTTTGTTTTTCTTGTTTTCTTTTTTTTTTTTTTAGTTTTAAAATATTTTTTCTTTGCTCCAATGTTAGTGGGGCTTCAGAAATGGTAGAAGTAAATGATATAGTTTACCTTCACATATATCCAGGAGTAGGGTACATTTTTTCTGATCCTCCTGCACCAAGCAAATTGCTTTGTGTTTCCACTAATAGTGCTCTTCAGAGGTCTGGTTTCAAGTCCCATGTTGACTGGGCCTTTTCTTATCTTTTTTATGGTCCTTTAAACCAAAACCTCTCCTTGAGCAATTGTAAAAATCCCTATAGATAGCTTGTTGTGCCGAGACCAGTTTGGCTCAGTGGATAGAGTGTCAGACTGTGGACTGAAGGGTCCCGGGTTCGATTCCGGCAAGGGCATGTACCTTGGCTGCGGGCACATCCCCAGTAGGGGGCGTGCAAGAGGCAGCTGATCGATGTCTCTCTCATCGATGTTTCTGACTTTCTATCCCTCTCTCTTCCACTCTGTAAAAAATCAATAAAATATATATTTTTAAAAAACTGCATTATAGACAGCTTGTTGTGAGCACAGGTTTATGACTCTGTTTTCTTGTTCCTTTAGGAATTTCTCCTACTTTGTTGTGAACTCAGCTTGGCATTAAAAGGATGTCAAGCTCAGCAGGATAGCTCAGTGGTTTAAAGGGACTTGTGGGTCTTCTACTCACCTTAAGAAATAGAACACTATCGATATAACTGAAGACCCCTTTGGACCTCATTTCTGATCATAACTCCTCCTCTCCCCACTTCCTACGAAGGAAAGCACCACCCTGAGTTTGGTGTTTATAATTTCTGAGCATTTATTTGTATTAATGCATTCTTATGAACCAAGAGGTTCCAGTTCGATTCCTGTGAACCTATGAACCAAGAGGTCACAGTTCGATTCCCGGTCAGGGCACATTCCCAGATTGCAGGCTTGATCCTTGGTGGGGGGGGGGGGGGGGGTGGGTGCAAGAAGTGGCTGATTAGTGGTTCTTGCTCATCATTGATGTTTTTGCTTCTCTCTTTCTCTCCCTTCATCTCTGAAATAAAAATAAAATTTAAAGAATGGTAATTACACTTTATGTTGTTTTACAGAAGGACATTTCAGGGTATGTCATTCACCCTATGATTAAAGATGGAAGTCTCCTTTAGAGTCTTAGTCTCTCAGGGTTAGTTAGATACTGTCATATTCATGCATTCATGTACTCATTCATTCAACAAACATGATCCGGTGCTAGAAGCTGCGTGGAGATATGTCCCTGTTATGCATGTGTTCAAGAGGCCTAGATAATTGAATAAAATATAGCAGTTTTGAACAGTGTCCTTAACCCTTAAGAGGGTCTGCCAACCAGGATGTTTGAAAGAATTGCAAAGTAACATACATGAAAGGGCAACTAAATAGAGTGATGGTGATCATAAAAGGAGGCTTGCTCATAGAGTGGGACTTGGCTCATTGGAAAGAGATATTTCAATATGACACACAAAGAAATGGGAAGTTGATGCTTTCTCAGCCAGAAGCTATTATGATTACTGTTTCACCAGAGATTTCTGAGGACTTTGTGCTGAGCACTGGGACAGGGAAGGATCAGGATGACAGAGATAGAGAAACTGGCTGAGAACAACCACAACAGTCCATTGACTTCCAATCAATATATTTTTCTTTTTGGGGGAAAGAGGAGTTTATAAAGATGTCAAAGTTTTCAAATGTATTTTTTCAAATTGTAGCCTAGGATTCCAACTTTATTTCAACATCACAGGACTGCTTTGAAGCTCTGTTATTGGACATTATCTAGAGTCATTTCTCTGCCAAATATCTCTAGGTAACATAAAAATATTTAGTTCTTTGTAGTTTGAAGGGTTTTTCTAGATATGACAATTCTAAAACAGATTTGTTCATAACACCATCTAATTCTGCTTTCACTTTGTGACTTCAGGTAAACTGTATTGTACACATCCAATATATTTCTAAAAACATTCTTTATTTTAAAATTTCAAATAGCCTGAGCCCATATTTTGTTATTTTAAGTGAAAAAAATAAAAAGTATTTCTTAAAACCTCAGCCAATCTCCCCACATAGTACTAAAACAGTCTTAGAAACCTCTGTAATAAAAGGTATAAAGAATTTAAAACACAAGTTACATTTAATGAACTCAGGGAGTATAGATAAAGGTTCTGTGCAACCCTGTTGTTCACCATTCACTACAAATTATATTGTCCTCTCTAACTCCTTATGCTTTTTAAAAATATATATTTTATTGATTTTTTACAGAGAAGAAGGGAGAGGGATAGAGAGAATCATCAATGATCAGCTGCCTCCTGTACACCTTCTACTGGGGATGTGCCCGCAACCAAGGTACAATGCCCTCGACTGGAATCGAACCGGGGACCTTTCAGTCTACAGGCTGACGCTCTATCCACTGAGCCAAACCAGTTAGGGCTCCTTATCCTTTTTATTCATTCTCCTCTCACAAAATGCTTTTTTTCTCTTGACTCACTTTAAAGTGACTGAGTTTTTCCAGGCCTCCTTGGTTCATGTATTTTTTTTTCAGAGACTTTTCCGCTTTCTTAGAAGGCATTTTCACTTAACAATGTGGGGAAGATGACAGCGATAAGGCACAAGTTTCAACAACACAAGAGAGGAGCCATCTTGCAGGGGAAACAGCTAATACAGACAGCGGGGGGCCCCCTCGTGCACTTGCCCAGACTTGTGGTCAAGTGATGAGTTTCCACTGGCCCTGGCATGCAAATACTTTATACCAGCATTTCAATTAGGGTGATGCATGTGGGGCAAACAGGGTTTCAAGTCATTACAGGGAATGTTTGGAGAGTGAGGTACAGGAAGTAAATCCAATGTCTGTAATGTGTCCTGTACCCACTGTCTTTTCTAAAACAAACAAAAACAAAAAACTAGGAAAGACTTTTATAATTAACAAAATAAATACAGATAAAATGCTAAAAATAAAACCAATTATTTTAAAATATATAATTGATTGATTTTTTACAGAGAGGAAGGGAGAGGGACAGAAAGCTAGAAACATCAATGAGAGAGAAACATTAATCAGCTGCCTCCTGCACACCCCCTACTGGGGATGTGCCTGCAACCAAGGTATATGCCCTTGACCGGAATCGAACCTGGGACCCCTCAGTCTGCAGGCCGACACTCTATCCACTGAGCCAAACTGGTTTCAGCAAACCAATTATCCTGTCTTCTGATCAGGTAACAAAGTTTTGAGTGGGAATGACCTGATTTTACAACTCAATCCCACAAATGATGCGGGCTGCCTACATGGTGGCAGACACTGTGCTGGGCCAAGAGCTGCTTACGACACAAATAAGTTGGTACGTTTGCTCCAGAAAGTCTCTGTTTTCTCCCAGTTTTCATGTCAGGATTCCATGAATTCCATGTAGGAAAATGGTGATTTCCCCATAGCCCTGCCTCCTTAAACAAACCAAATTTTTCCCCACCCAGGGCCAGCCCATGTAGAAAGCAATCTGTAGAGAAATACTGATGTTCCTCTAAACTGTGATTATGAAAAAAGAGCACCAGTGATGAGGTCATGACTAATCCCTCATCGTTGTGTGTGATTTATATGTATTATAGAGAAAAACGGCAAGATATGAAAAGTACACAGAGTGGATTAAATATCCTTCTCCTGTTAAACTTCAATTTTTAGCCCGAATTAATTCTCCACGTAACCCTTCTTTTCTTATTTTGCAAAAGCTACCTTTATTTTCTTAGATGAAGTTTTCAGGCCCTTTCCAGTCCCTTTCTCTTCCTCAGGGCTTCTGATAGTTCAGAGGTCACAAGCCTGTAACTGTTTACTTATGCTTACTAGAAAAAAGGTAATTATTCTATTTCACTCCTTGGTCCTCTGAATAGACTCTGACGTATTTTAACTGGCCAGCACACTTCCAGAGGAAGTCTGGCTTTATGCTTCCAGAGGTGACCTTCCCTTTCTTTTCTTTTTGTGCTTAGAGAGGAAAGAGCAAGAAGACAATGGCAAGCCCTGACAAGCACTTGTGTACCCAACAGACCTAGGGCACCTGTCACTCACTCAGGCTGACTTCCTCCCCTCCCCACCTCTTAGAGCACCCAAGGGCAGTATTTATTGGGGAGGCAGCTTGGACAGACTTCCCCAGGACAGCACTATCCAATAGAAATATAGTGTAAGTCACATATGTCATGTAAAACCTTCTGTAGACACATTAAAAAAGTAAAAATCAATAGGTAATTTTAATATTATCCTATCTAATAAAAGGGTAATATGCAAATTGACTCTCACATTCTCCCACAAGATGGTCAAAGATGGCTGCCACAAAATGGTCTTCAGGGGAGGGCAGTTGGGGACAACCAGGCCAGTAGGAAAGGGCAGTTGCGGGTGACCAGGTGGCAGGGGAGGGCAATTGGGCATGCAGGGGATTGGAGAGTGCACAGGCTGGGCTGAGGCGCCCCCCACCCCCTGTGCATGAAGCACCAGGCTTCTAGTCTAGATATATAAGACTAGAAGCATCATAACGACTGAACGAACAATTGCTATGACACCCACTATGGCTAGCGAACCAGCTGATTGGGGAGGGGCAGCCAGCCACCCCCCCCCCCCGATGGCACTTCCCTCGATTGGCTCCTACCACCTCAATTGACCCACAGCCCATCCCCCCAACAAGCTCCATCCCCGATCAGTCCCCCAACTCCTATCAGGGGCAGGACTGGCCAGCCAATCACCCCTGGCCCCTTCCCCAGGCTGTTGGCCCCCAATCGGCCACCCCACCCCATTTGGGGGTGGGGCTGGCTGGCCCACTCCCCACAGCCCCTCCCCATGTCTGGCCCTGCCCCTAATCAGCACCCCCCAATCAGGGGTGGGGCCTGCTGGCCAATTGCCCGCAGCCCCTCCCCCAGCCGGCCCAGGCCTGATTGGTCCCAATCTACCTATTGGGGTCAGGCTGGCTGTACCCCACCACTGCACAAATTTGTGCACTGGACCTCTAGTACTTTATAAAACACAATACACTCACAATATTATCTTTCAACATTTTTCCTTTCCTTGGACCTTCAGATTTAGCTTATTGATATGCAGGGTGATAGTGATGTAAAAAGGAAATCACACTGTGATTTTTTCCCTTTGATTACTGGATATTTGGCAAATATTCTTTATTTTCAAGAAAATCTTGAAAACAGTATAGTTAACAGTATAGTAACAACAGTAGAGTTAACAGTATAGTAAAACTCTTCCATGATTCAACCAAAGAGGTTTGGTGAAGAAATTATGAAGCCATTACATTCAACTGTCTGTGATTTCTTTCAATACAAATGTAATGAATCATTACATTTGCATGTATACACTGTGTGATTTCAACAACTGAATCCAGGACAAATTTCATGGAGTCTGCCTCAGGAAACTGAGCATAAATATTTGCAAGATGTATCACACAGTGAAACAAAGACATAAAGGAAACATTAGTTTCTTTTAAAAAATTCCAATAAATCTGGATTTTTGAACTAGCATAGCTATGTTGTTAAAAATTAATTTTTAAAATATCTAGCCAAAAATTTTCTTTGACAGATGTAAAATATCTATGCCATGAGTTTGGTATTTTAGGGCATGAATGAATAATATTTCTTTGTAATTTCAAATGTCTGTGGAGACAAAACATACCCAAAGGACTAATTGGGCAGTGTCTTTTATATCTTGTGACTCATTTTAAGCTAAAATTAAAAAAAACAAACAAAAAACCTTGCAATTTTTTTACAGTTTGAATCAATTAACCTTTGGTATTGTTTAAAAGGTCTTGTGTTCTACAAGCAATTGTTTGGTGGCTTAATAGAATTTCTCTTTTTGTGAAGTATCTGTCTTTAGTATTTTCCTTATACTTTTACAACAACATTTCTGAAACAATGCTCTACTTCAGCAAATTGCAATTGCCATTTATTGTGAAATTTATGAGATATTCTTTCTAATGTCTCTTTTCCTCTCTTTTATTTTTTTTATTTACTTATTTTTGGTATTTCCATCATAATACTAGTTTTTGCACCTCTATGCAATTCTGCCTCAGTAGAATGTGAAATTCATTTTGAATTTAAAAGTTTGTCCATATTTACTTTTTAAACTAGACAGATAATTTAATTGTGTTACAGCTAAAATATTTTTATTTAATTATTAATTATGATTTACATAAGGATCATTAACTTGTGCTGTTTGTTTAAAATATTCACATAAACACATGCTGCATTGAGTGTAGGAAAAAGAAAAAAGGGGGACATCTCTAATGCGCTCAACAATAAAGATTTAAAGGAAACACAAACAAGCAAAACAAAACAAAACAAAAAACCTATGCGAACTGAACCACTATGTGGGCATGAACTAGATCAGTGAGGGGTTCACACGTATGAGGTACAATGCCGGCACCGGATGTGCGCACCATAATATAATACCTTTTGTAAGAAACAGTGAAAATGAAATACAGTCCTAACTAAATGATCACATTGTTGGAAAGATATTTTACATCGGCTATTTTTAATATCAATTACTACAATTAAGTAAAATAAAAAATATAGTACCTCAGTAGCACTAGTCACAGAGTTCTAAATACCTCTGCTGGGGATCGATTGCTGTGATTTTTTAGATGCGGAAATGGAAGCTCAGAGAACGCAAAAGTCATATATCAGTGTGGACTGCAGAGGTCCTGCTCCGACTAGAACCACTGCAGTGGTTCTCAACCTTTCTAACACCGCGACCCTTTAATGCAGCTCCTCATGTGGTGGTGACCCCAACCACAACATTATTTTTGCTGCTACGTCATAACTGTAATTTTACAACTGTTAATGAATCATAATGTAAATATCTGTGTTTTTCGATGGTCTTAGGCTCCACAGCAGCGACCCACAGGGCCGCCTAAGATCATGGGAACACACAGATATTTACATTTTGATGCATAACAGCAGCAAAATTACAGTTATAAAGTAGCAACGAAAATAATTTTATGGTTGAGGCTCACCACAACCTGAGGAACTGTATTAAAGGGTCGCCACGTTAGAAAGATTGAGAACCATGGGACTAGCGTGAAAACTGATCCCTAAGACGTCAGAACCTGAGTCCGTACTGCTTAGGGAAAGAAACCTTTAGCGTGACAAGTGATTGGGCTGGGCGTTGTCACCAGCCTGCACCTTGTCAAAGCAAACGTCCTTTATTCAATACTTTCTTCAGAAGAAGCTGTCTGTTGGGTGCCGCAAATAAGCAACAGCGTGAAAAAGCAACTTACACAGCAGCGTGATTCATGTTGACCAGCTGGAGAAGTCTGTAGAAAAGTGCCCTTTTAAATTTTGATGAATGCTTCCTCAGGTCTATGATTTAATTGTGGTGTCACTAATATTAATTAATGTTCCTTCTGGCAATAGCTAAGCTGCAAATTCAATTGCTTCTTAAGACCTCTCCTAGTCCAAGACAATAAAACAATGCCACTGGTTCCAAGGAGTAAGGCGAGCCTTCCTGTTGCAGGGGCAGAGGGACATGCCCCTCATTTTCCTAGTATTATAAAGATCTCAAAAGGAGCAGTACCAGCTCACTGCTCCAGTGGGCACCCTTTAAAGTGGGTGCCGTCTCTGCCATGAGGACCCCAGTGCCCCTCTGGTGCTGTCTTCTGGAGCAGTAAAGGCACAGAGGCAGGCCTGAGTGTGAGTTATGCACCAAGTCACTTCGAGTTGCCCGGGTGGAGGAGATGACGTCAGAAGGCAGAGGAAAACTTATTCTTCAATAGAACTTTCTGCTTACACAAAGCACTTTTAACCGGTAATACCAGAAATAGAAAAGCGGGTGTAAATGGGAAGCCAGCTCAGTGGACTGACGGGCTGTAGAGATTTGCGGGATGAGTAAGAGATGACAGGGATTTTACATCTTCATGGCTCAGAAGTAGGAAAGTTAAGAATGAGATATATTTACATGGTAGAGGATCAGGGAGCGTGTGCAGAAATCTCTTTGAAGATGGATGGTTGTGGCCAGTAAACATTCTAAAAAATTAATGGTCGCCCTAACCGGTTTGGCTCAGTGGATAGAGTGTCGGCGTGCGAACTGAAGGGTCCCAAGTTTGATTTCTCTCAAGGGCACGTACCTTGGTTGTGGGCACATACCCAGTAGGGGGTGTGCAGGAGGTAGCTGATTGATGTTTCTCTCTCATTGATGTTTCTAACTCTCTATCCCTCTCCCTTCCTCTCTGTAAAAAATCAATAAAATATATTTTAACAAAATTAATGGTCATCTTACCTCCCTTGTTTGGGACCTGTGCTATCACTTACTGAACTCCTTTCATATTGGCACAATCTCAAGGGTTTGTTCTATAAGAGGCCGATAAAGGTCTGAAAGAGGCGAAAGATTTATAGGAGCTGGTATTGCCATCTTACAAGCTGATGTAATTTATAAAACCAGTGCCAGGCCATCTATTCTTCCACCCACTCAACTTCATCCATCTAATCAACTAGCATGTGTTTCTAGGAGTCAGGCACTGCAGGCACTATGCAGGTATTGGAAAGGTAATGGTTCATAGCCCAAGGAGCTTGTGTCTTACTGGAGAGATGATAAGAAAACAGCAACATCAGAACGAGTATGCAAAGGTAGGAGTGAAATTGCTTGTAGGATTATATGATTCTGTGTTCGGCTTTTTGAGCACCTGCCCAACTATTTCCCACAATGACTGCACCATGTTACACCCACCAACAATGTACAAGGGTAGAGCCAAAAGACTTTCAAGTCAGAAAGGACCCAGAGGGCACTTAGCACCCTTATGTTACAGCTGGGAGACCTCAGTAGTTTAAAAACTCATTACCGTTTTTTATCACTGCCTATATGCCAGCCATTGTATATACATTATTCCACTCAGTCCTCTCCAAAACCCTATAAAGAGTTGATCATCTCAGTTTACAGGTCAAGAAACTGATGCGTAGAGAGGCTAATTAACATGCAGAGCATCTCACAAAAGGTAAGTGTCAGAGCTGAGCTTTGAACCCAAGCCTGTTTCTAGTCTCTGGATTTACGTGTGTGTGTGTGTGTGTGTGTGTGTGTGTGTGTGTGTGTGTGTTTTAATATTACCTGGGTACGGTTTTTAAAATGTGGCTTCATTGTCAATGAACAATGGAACAGGCAGGAAACAAAACACGTTGTTGCTATTGTTGGGTAAATATAGCAACTGCTGGGGTTTTTTCTCTCCTGAATCTTCTCCAATGTATTTGTCTGTATAGCGACTGTAATCAGAGCCTTAATAAACAGTCTGCTCATGTGGATGCTGTTAGCAGTTGGAGAACTCATCTGATTTTCACATCTGTCTTTCTGTCCTTCGTGGCTGTGCTTATCACCCATCTCGTGTGGGGCTTTCTGCGTTATTGATCGCATTTCCATGTGCAGCGCCTGCAGCCTTTCTTTCCAAGCCCCTCTTTCCTGTCTAAGACGGAGGTTCACACGCCATTGTTAAACACAGGCGGGCTCTGTCTTCAGCCAATGATAACATTTCCTCCAAGAAATTTCCTTCTGCTTCTCTGCTTTAGGGGTGTTTGATTTCATTCATTGGTTCTGTTTAATATCCTCATTACACACTGTGGCTTCCTCTTTTTCTTTAGACCTCTAAGCAATTTAGTTGGCCATTTTGGGGGGTCATATTACCTTTTTTTTCCCCCACGTAGGATTTCAAATGCTGCTTTGGTGATACGGAGAATTCTTCTAGCATGTTCCCCAATCTGCTCTGTTGACAAGCAGAATGAAAGCACACTAAAGAGAAGAAATAACTCTTGCTACTATTCCCCAATGCCTTGTCCAAGGGGCTCTCTTTATTAATTTTCTCCTCTCTAGTAGCTTCCTAGATTTTCAGAGACTTGCACTGCCTCTGGTTCAACTGGCTGCCCCAGGCATCCTGCTGGTTGTTCTGGCTCCATAAAAATGGTAATTCACAATTGTGTACAGCTTTATGGTTTATAAAGCTCAGCGGAACAGTTGTGTGACTTGGGCCTGACTTAAATGCAGTAAGTAAGCAAACACAGTAATCCCTAATTTACAGATGAGAAACTAGCATGTCAGGAGGTTAAGAAAGTTTCCCAAAGCCACACTAATTAAGTGGCAGAAGCAGAATGCAGGCACTGTATTTTTCTTATATTTTATCGGCACTCAAGTACAGTCCAATTCTTTCTGGCTTCTCATAATCAGATTGTGAATTTTCAAAGTAATTACCAAGAAGCTAATGGAAAACGAAGGAAGCCTGGCCAGTGTGGTTCAGTGGTTTAGTGTTGATCTATGAGCCAGGAGGTCACGGTTTGATTCCTAGTAAGGGCACATGCCCGGGTTGGGGGCTCAGTCGGCATTAGGGAGGATTCTGTTTCTAAACACATTCTTGTTGTTGTCAGAATTCAGTTCCTTGTGGGTGTAGGACTGAGATCTCTGTTTCTTTGCTGGTCATCAGTCTAGGCTGCTCTTGGTCCATCTAGACCACCCACATTTCTTGACAGGTGGCCCCCTTCATCCTTAATCCAGCAAGGATGCCTCAACTCCCTCTACTTCAGAGCACTGACTTCCTCTTCTGCCACCAGCTACAGGAAACTCTCTGTTTTCAAAGGGCTCAATTGGTTAGGTCTGGCTCATCTGGAAAATCTTCCTATCTTAAGGCCATTTGTGCCATTTACCATAACCTAATGGCAATACTAAAATCTATCCTCTTCATAGTTCTAAGGATTTTGCAGAATCTGTAGACTGGGAGAATAAAAAACTTAGAATCCTACCTCCTGGAGAAAATACTGTTTTCCAGGCACACAGGACCGGTTTCTCCCCACCACCCCACCAGAGTTCTCGGTGAGGCCTGTGAGGGATCCCTAAAACCTCTCCAGCACTAATTATTGACTTCCTCTCTGAGTGTGGCCTCAGGCAGCCACACTAGACTTCTGAGTGCTCTCAGATGTCTGATAGACCTTTCCTGACTTTAGTCCCAAGAATTCCTAAAGATCTTCACCATGCCACTAAAGGTCCTTTTGCTCCCAAATCCTAAACATCCAATTCTCATTCCTGACCCATCTCTAAGTGCCCAGGACAGCTTGCCTCAGCTTCTCTCACTGACTGATAACAGTGGCCTCTGGCCTGTGGTGAACCTGACCTTCCTCCCTCATGGGCTAGCTGGTATCAGGCCTGGTCCTTCCATTCCCCATTTAACATCCAATGATGAATTACACCTGGGCTCAGCTCTGGACACTGCTTTTGCCTCCTCTCTGTCACCTGGTCAGATAAACATGAATGAATGTCTCCTTCCCAATATCCCACCTCCCACTTGGCACCTTCTAGTCATTTCTCATTTCTGATCTGATGACCACACTGAATTGCAAGCTCATTTGTTGAGCTGGTGACAGACCTCCCAGGACCCAGTCAATACCACAGTCTGGAGCTTCAGACTATGATTCTCTCAAAGTAATTTGATTCCCTTTTTGTCCCAAGAAAGGGGTATTTTAGAATTACAGCGTTAAAATGTGGTAATATTACTAGTAGCCCTGCACACAAATCTGTGCGCCAGTAGCTCTCTGTGGGGCCTGGTTGCTCTGTGCCTGCTGCCCGGAGGCCCATCCATAGCTGGGAGCAGAATGCTTGACTCGTTGTCACGGAAATGAAGCAAGCGTTCGGCCAGGCGGCTCATGCTGCCCACTCTCAGTGGCAGCCCCCCTCTAGGACTGGGGAACTTCAGTGGGGTTGAGATGACTGGGTGCCGCCATCTTGTGGCTATGGGTGCTGCCATCTTTGTGACACTGTGACAGTTAATTTGCATATTACCCTTTTGTTAGAAAGGATAACATTTTCCCAGGTGCCTCACTCTGTATAAGACAGTGGTCAGCAAACTGCGGTTCGAGAGCCACATGAGGCTCCTGAGCCAAGGTCTGCCACTCTGTTGACTAATGAGTTTGCCCACCACTGGTATAAGATACTGGCATTCCTACAAGAGAAGGATTTTACCAATGGAGACAGGGAGGCTCAGAAAGTTCAAACAGTTGGCCTAAAGGCATGGAACTAAGTGACAGAAACACCTGGGACTGCGCCTCTTTCAGCCCGGGATTGCGTGTTCCTAAGGAAAGGATAAAACACACACTGCACTCCCAGAGCGCCGTGAGCTGGGGGAGCACGGCACCTCTTCACTCAGCGGCTCCTGGCTGCTTGCATCCCCTCTCTTCCTCAGGCTTTGATTGAGGAAACATCCTGCAGCGTCGGTGCTGTCACTTCTGCTCCCAGTTCCATCTGCTGCAGCTCTCAGATCCCAACGCCACGCGATGCCGCGAACGGTTTCACAACCACCAGAACAACAAGCAACTCCTAGCACAGTCGCCGCAAAGCGCCAGATGGATAAGTCATGTGCAGAGTGTGCAGTCTGGACAGCAGTGGGGGGTCTGCTTCCTGCATGGGCGGCTGTGCCTGGGGGGAGGTAGTTCTGAGCTGTAGAGATGGAGTATTGGGGGCAGGTCTAGGCAGCAGGCAAACCCTGTGGCCAGGCACCCCTGACTCCTGGCAGACAGGGGACGTGGTGAGAGTGGATTCCTTTGCTCTGACCCTGGCTGGCTCAGCACTGCCATTTCAGCTTTCCTCACAAAGGCCGTGCTGGCAAGGCAGGCCCAGTACCTGCCAAGAGCATTGTCTCCCAAGGGAACTTTCTCAGCTCAGATCCCGTGCTTCAGGCTGAGCGGGGCTGGCCATGCTCTGTCTGTATCCACCCTCCGTACCACACCCTCCATACTGCGCACCCTCTGTACTGCACCTCCCCGACCCCGGCTGATTAGACAGGAACAGGACTCTGGTTCAAGGACAGACAATCTATAGACTGACCAGCCACTATGAGATGGCCTGGCAGAAGGCAGTTCTTCCCTCTCAGATGTGGTCAATCAGGTTCTCACTATATATATATATTCTAATAAAAGAGTAATATGCAAATTGGCCATACCTCCAATCAAGCCATGCCCATCAGCCATGGCCATCCGCCGAATCATGAGCAAATAAACCCCAGCCAAGATGGCTGTGGCCACTGAGAGCAGGAGGGAGGCTTGGGTTTCCTTGGCAATGGAGGAAGCCAAGCTTTCACCTGCCCTTGCCAGCCTAGTCCTCCACTCAATGATACAAAGTTTCAATTATAGAAGATACATAAATTCAACAGAAATGGTGGCAGCCACAGAGCTGGAGAGAGCAGAGGCTAGTGTTTCTGGGGCAATGGAGGAGGCCAAGCTTCTGCAGCCCTAGCGCCTAGGCCTCCACTCTAGGCTACAAAGTTTCAATTATAGAATTAAAATAAACCCAAACAGAAATGGCTGTCTCCATGGAGCGAGCAGAAGGCTTGGCTCTGCTCTAGGCTACAAAGTTTCAATTGTAGAACATAAATTAACCCCAGATCCCGGGGCCTCAGCTTGGGTCCCTGGGGGGGTGTGGCCGGTCTGCAAAGCACCATAGGCCCCTCGTCCAGGCTGCCCCATGCCCCAAAGGAACCCCCACCCTGATACAGGACACCCTTCAGGGCAAACCATCTGGCCCCCACCCATGCACCAGGCCTCTATTCTATCTAATAAAAGAGTAATTTGCAGATTGACCATCACTCCAACACACAAGAGGGCTGCCCTCATGTGGTCAAATATCCTGCCCCCCTGTGGACACAAGATGGCCACTACAAGATGCCCAGCAGGGGAGGACCATTGGGAGATTTCAGGCCTGCAAGGGAGGGCAGTTGGGGGCAATCAGGTCAGCAGGGGAGGGCAGTTGGGGACAAAGAGGCTGGCAGGGGAGCAATTAGACATCAATTAGGCTGGCAGGGTAGTTGTTAGGGGATGATCAGGCTGACAGGCAGAAGCGGTTAGGGGCAATCAGGGAGGCAGTCAGGTGAGCAGTTTGGAGCCAGAAGTCCTGGGTTGTGAGAAGGATGTCCGACTGCCCGGATCGGACCTAAATGGGCAGTCAGACATCCCTTGAGGGGTCAAGGACTGGAGAGGGGTCCCAGATTGGAGAGGGTGCAGGCTGAGCTGAGGGACACCCCCCATCTCCCATGCACAAATTTCGTGCACTGGGCTTCTAGTACATATATATTTACTGATTTCAGAGAAGAAGGGAGAGGGAGAGAGAGAAACATCAATGATGAGAGAGAATCATTGATGGACTGCCTCCAGCACACCCCACTGGGCACTGTGAGCATGTGCCCTGACCAGGAATTGAACAGAGAGCTCCTAGTTGGTAGGTCGACACTCAACCCCATGAGCCACGCCAGCTGGGCCAGGTTCTCACTCTTGAAAATATGAACTGGAAATTATTGAGAATGCCAGCCAGGTGACAGAAAGAGAAAATAGTGGACACAAAACAGGGGCAAACAGCAAGAGTGACAGAGCCCATCAGTGGTGGAACTGGGCACTCCTGAGACAGGTAGCGGTCAAATTAATCCAATGCTCAAAGTTTGCTCAGAATTGTGGGGGGTCCCGAAGGTCCTCTCGATGACCCCCTCTGATTGGACTGTTTCTGCTGGTGTGTTTCAGAGAGATTCCAGTTGCATTCATTATATTAGGAGAGTTGGGGATGCAATAGAAAACCCAACTTAAAGTGGTTTGAATAAGAAAAACAATCCATCTCATTTAACAAAATCCCCCGAGGGTCCCACCCCACCCAGGTTGATGAATTAGTGGCTCAGTAAGGTCATGAGTTTCCTGATTTCCTCCCCTGTCACCCTCAATATGCTGTTTTTCCTTTTAGCCCCATTTCTTTCATTGTCCAGCAAACTGGTGCCATTCCAGGAAACTACATCAGAGACAAAGAAGGGGAAATTCTTTTCCTGTGTCCCTTTTAAAGAGAGAGGCACATTCTCCATCAACTCCCCATATCTCATTGGTCAGAATCACACCTGATGCCCATTCCTAAGTCGATCACTGAGGCCAGCATGGAGGAAGCAGCCCCTACCCCATCCCACCCCCATGCACAGCCTGGCTCTATACTTTAACCCAGTCCGTGACAGCTTCCTGTTGGCCAGGGAATAGCTCACAGTGGTATCTGTTCCCCGTATTACCTCAGACCTAACAACTGAGTTCTATTTCATGAGATGACCTGGTTGCATTTGTTTCTTTACCTCCAAGAGTCAGCTACCATCCATATCGTCCTTAGCAAGTGAAGGGGCTGGCCCGTAGCAGGTACATCTGTGGAGAGTATTTGAGAGTCAAGTGGGTAAGAAAATGCAGTATTCCATGGGGCCCTAGAAGCCTTCTTTACTTCCCAGCACTCCATGGGGCCCTGAAAGCCTCCTTTACTTCCCAGCATTCCATGGGGCCCTGAAAGCCTCCTTTACTTCCCAGCATTCCATGGGGCCCTGAAAGCCTCCTTTACTTCCCAGCATTCCATGGGGTCCTAAAAGCCTCCTTTACTCCCCAGTATTCCATGGGGCCTTAAAAGTCTCCTTTAATTCCCAGTAGTCCATGGGGCCCTAAAAGCTTCCTTTACTTCCCAGTATTCCATAGGGTTCTGAAAGCCTCCTTTACTTCCCAGTATTCCATGGGGTTCCACAGGTTTACACACCCACACCCACAGGCACCCTCACTTAATAGAGGCTGAGAACGGCCCTATCACACTGCCGCTAACCACTGGGCTCCCAGTTTATATCTCACCTTCTTGGGCCTCCTAAGGAGTGTGGCCATCCACCTCCCGGTCGGAGGCACCCCTCTGGCCCCACAGAGGCTGTTCTATTGCAGTGGCTCTCAGAAGGGCAGTGTGCTGCACAGAACCAGCTGGAGGGCCCCTAGAGCAAACTGGCTGGGCTCCACTCCCAGAGGGTCTGACTCAGAAGGTCTGGGGCGAGTGGATCATGTGCGTTTCTCAGGTGATGTTCCCTCTGTCCCCAACAAGACTGAGACACTGCTCTGGGGCAACTGGAAGGGAAGCACTTGAGGCCGGATTTCCTCCTGCAACAAGAAGGACTGGCTTCCCGGTTGCTATCACTACCTCTCTAGGTAGCAGTGGCGGGATGGCCAAACTTACAGAAAAAAGAGAGGAAGATTGGAGGGTGGAATTTGGCCTCCTGTGCAGAGAGAGAAAGCAGAAGGGATTTATTCCTGGGGTG
Organism: Antrozous pallidus; assembly: GCA_027563665.1. NCBI lineage: Eukaryota > Metazoa > Chordata > Mammalia > Chiroptera > Vespertilionidae > Antrozous > Antrozous pallidus. The sequence goes on along the minus strand of CM050527.1, from coordinate 33,290,935 downwards.
GCAGGGTTTAGCTAGGCAGAGGGACGCAGAGCCTCAGGCCTTTCCTGCCCCTGTGCTTTCTGACCTGTAAAATGAGCAGGTCCCAGCCCTGTCCACGGCCACGGGGCTGCTGCCGGGATAAGGAGGGGAGACGGGGGAGAGCCTGCAAAATGCACAGCTCTTTGTGATTGGCAGTCTAATTAATTGATCACTATGAGGGCAGTAAGTCCGGGCTGAGTGTGGAAAGGCCCCTTTGGGGGTTCCGACAGGTGAGTGTCTGGGTTCTCTGTGCTTGTGATCCTCTCCAAGCGGGTGCCCACTCTCCATCCTGCGCCCCGCGTGTGGATCGGTTTGGAGGTCAGGGTTTTCTCCCACCGTCCACTCTGGATCGCGGAACCCCAGGTGTAAGTTCGGGAGGAAGCCCGCTCCGCGATGGCCAGGCCCCAGACCCTCTGCAGGACGCTTAGCACAATGGCCCAGGGAAGCCCCCTCGCCCCTCTGGCGCGTCTTCCCGGGACCCTCGGGGCCCTGCCCACACGTCCCAACATTATTCAGCGCCCCGCGTCAGCCTTGGCTCCGGCCCCTGGCACCAGCCTCCGGGGTTGGCTGCCTCGGCCCCGTCTGAACCCTGAGGGCCGCGGGCCAGAGCCGCGCGCCAGGCCCCTCTCCGAAGCCTCGGGGTCCGCACCGGCTCCTGGGGCCCGTCCTCAGCGCTGGCGAAGCGAGGGCTTTGTTGAGGACATTGCAGACGTGCGCGCCCGGGCTCCTCGCCGCCCCGAGCTGCCCCCCTGGAAATGCTTGCGCCCCACGTGGATGCGCACAGGGAGCTCCCCAGCCACATGGTGCCTGGCGCCGCCAGGGGTCCGCCCTGACGGGGCGGGGTGGGAGCAGCGGCTGCAGGGAGGAGCCGCTCAGAGCCGCCGGGCAGTCCCCGCGCGGAGGTTTTGGGTAGGGGCGCGCCCCTCAGGGCTCCAGCCTGGACCGGCGGCTTCCAGATGCTTGTAGCTGTGCTGCTCGGCTTCCAGCGGGTTCTGGGCGGGGCCTCTGGGTGAGAAACGGAGGACTGGGGAGGCTGGCAGTGTCTCAGGGTCCTCATCTGTGGTCTGACATTCACTCTGCAGGCAAAATCGGTGGAATGCGAGAGAGAGAGAGAGAGAGAGAGAGAGAGAGAGAGAGAGAGAGAGAGAGAGAGAGAGAGAGAGAGAGAGAGAAGAAAGGCTTGCGTGTCAGAGAACTTTGGGTGCTAGTCTTTGTGAAATGAAATATGTTCATACTACTACTACTACTGGTCTTGCCTGACCCCCACAAGACTTATGCTAAGGCTCAGAATGGATAATGGCCTGTATGAATAACACCACCTAGAAACACAAGGTGGTGTTATTCATACAGAGCCCTGGGAAGAACAGGAATATACAGATGAATGCCAGCATGGGATCTGTCATGCTAGCAGGGGAAATAAAATGACTATACAAATAGTTAAAGTACAAGACACAGTGCATGCAGGTGCTCCACAAATATATCCCTCTGGTGCCAATTATACTCTTTGGAATAACGAAGAACCTGAATATATATATCTCTGTGGGCAGCCTCTAACATTCCCGCACCTACTGCAGGAGCTCCTTCTCTTCGTAATAGCTCTACCCAGTGGTCGGCAAACTCATTAGTCAACAGTGGCAAATCGCGGCTCCTGAGCCGCATGTGGCTCTCAAGCTGCAGTTTGCCGACCACTGCTCTAGCCTAATTGTCTCCCCTCTCCAGTGTGTCCCTTTCTTTCCATTAATGTGCATCTGCAGCAGGAATTTCCCCCCTGGGGTGGCAGTGGTGTATTAGTTTCCTGGTACGGCTGTAACAAATGACCACAAATGTGTGTTACATGCTGTTGAGTCAGTCCCCACTCCTGGAGACCTTAGGCATGAGTGGTCTCCCCAATGTCCTGTCAGTAGTCCTACACAGTTCCTGTGGACTCCTGCCTCTGGCTTCTTTCGTGGAGTCAATCATCTCACAGATGGTCTTCCGCTTTTCCTACTGCCTTCTGCTGTTCTTAGCATTTCTGTCTTTTTCAAAGAAGGCAGACCTTACTCGGGCGTGCCTGAAATGGGACACATCGGTTTTGTCATCTTTGCCTCCGGTGATGTTTCAGGCTTAATTTGCTCCAGGACCCACTGGTTGATCTTTCCAGTGGTCCAGGGAATCTGGAGAGCTCCCCTTTAGCACTGTTTTTCAAATGAATGGATTTCCCCCTCCCCCGCATCAGTCTTCTTCACTGTTCAACTTTGACCTCTGTCTGGACATAGTAATTGGGAATATCACAAACTTAGTGTTTTAATAGAACACAAATTTATTATCTTACAGTTCTGGAGGCCAAGAGTCCAAAATGGGTCTCTTTGGCCTCATGTCAAGGAACCAACAGAATTGTATTCCTCCTGAAGGCTCTAGGGATGAGACTTGTGGCCTCTTCCAATTTCAAAACTATCCGAGTTCTGCTGATGATTTCTCATACTGCATCATTCCAATCTGCTTCCGTGGACACATTCTCCTTCTCTGATTCTGACCCTCGTACCTTCCACTTATAGGGACCTTTCTGGTTACATTGGCCCACATGGATCATCCAGGATCATTTCTTTATCTTAGAATTCTTAACGTGATCACATCTGTAAAGTTCCTCTTGCCAGATAAGGTGCCATATTTATAGGTTCCAGGAAATAGGAACTTAAACTGATGGGGGGGGGGGGGCACTTAAAAAAAATCTAGAGCCTCAATCAAAAATAATTTTTTAAGGAGAAATATAAAAGTTCAACTCTCTCTCTCCTTCAGTTAAGAAGTAACATTGCGCCCTAACTGGTTTGGCTCAGTGGATAGATCGTAGGCCTGCGGACTGAAGGATCCCGGGGCTTAATTCCGGTCAAGGGCAAGTACTTGGTTGCAGGCATATCCCCAGTAGGGGGTGTGCAGGAGGCAACTGACTGATGTTTCTCAATGTTTCTAACTCTCGGTCCCTCTCCCTTCTTCTCTGTAAAAAATCCATAATATATATATATATATTTTTAAAAAGAAGTAACATTGCAATTTTTTTCTAGAAATGTAACAAATTCTGCAAAGTACCTCTAAGTTTCTTACTATATCCATTAAACATCAAACTCCCTACTATCAGGGAAAAGGAAGCAATGGGTAACAACAAAATCACTTAAAAGGAAGGGAGAAGGCTCAGTAGACTGGCAGGCTGCGGTATGTGCTTCAGTGGGAACTAGGCTGTAGGCCTTTGAATTGATTAGCTGCTAACCATTGTTCACAGTTCTTCAGCTGCGCTGCTCTACAATCCTTTGGCGCTACAGACTTCAAAACATTCTTAAAGCATTAGTAGAACCTTGGCTCCTTTTCCACAAGAAATAACCTAAATAAAAAGAAAAAATGGTGCTGCTCTGATTGAAGTGGGCATATGGAGCCCCTCAAGCTCTTCTGTTAAATTCTGGGACATAATTTGAAATCTGTCTTTGTGAGGTTCTTTCTCTGAGTAAAAAATAATAAGAATAAAGTTAGAAATTAACACTCAGAGTACAGAAAAAGGGAGAGGATGCCATGTTGTAAATTATTCTCCTGCTGCAGAAACAAGGATCATAGTATTCTCCAAGAACTAGCTGTCATTCTGAGACTTGATCTTCCCACCTCTGCCCACATAGCTTAGGCTCCTCTATGCCACAAATCTGCGTGTTTTAATTAGAAAAGGGTTAGTGGGCACTAGGGTGAAAAGTACCAGGAATTGGAGCCTAGGTGGATTAGCTCGTACTCAGTCGTTCATTCATTCATCATATATTCAGGGAGTCCTTCTGTGGGCCCAGGACTGGTTTAGATGCTGGGACATGATATTAACCAGGACCCCGAGTGCCCTTTCGCAGTCTGGGGGAGAAAGGGGCCAGGCAGTGAACAAGCAGCGAGGACTACCTGGAACTTCGGGTTGGGCAGGGCCCTATGTCAGGGGCACGGGGAGGAGGGCCTGGCAAGCTTTCCAGAGGAAATGGTGTGTGAGCCAAGACCTAAAAGACTGCAGGAGTTACTGGCAGAGGTTGAGACTGGAGCTGGCTGGGATCATGGAGCCAAACGTGCAAAGCCAAGAGATGGAGAAGAGCCAGCGCGGAGAGGTGGGCGCGCTGGACGGTCCGCAGGGGCAGGGGCTGCTGGCGGGCCTCTGACCGCGTCACGCATCTGACTTTCTCTCTCCAGGGCTGGGAAGGAAGCCATGCATGGTCCTGGGTGGGTAGTCGTGACACAGCCTGACGTGCTCCTGGCTGGCAAATTGTGACCTTGGACAACGTGCTTTCCTTGTTTTCTCCAGAGCGCCTGGCTGACCCCTCAAGTCGTTTCCTGCTGCGACCTTGACGCCGTGTGGGCAGTGAGCGCCCATGGCCCAGCCATGAGCGGGGCTCTGCAAACTGGACCTGCCAGGGCTGCCCAGGCCCCAGCCTCAGGTCCGTGCGATTTCTGAAAATAAGAGGTCGGGGTGACCCCGATCAAAGAGGCGCCACAAGGACGGGGGTGGCCCAGGATTCAAGGAGAGGGGCGTGCGGCCTCCCAGCGACCGGGAATCCTTCCCCAAACCCCGGCCAAACCGCAGCTCCTGCTTCTTATCGTGTCTTTGGGGCCTCAGAGGAAGGCTGCCTGGCCCGGGCGGCTGAAATCCGCCCATTGTTCCCTCCGGGGACACTGCACCACCGTTCGGAGGAGGCCCACAGCAGCCTCCGCTGCCCCGGCCACCGGAAGCGCGGGCCGGGCTGCGGGCCAGGGGCCGCCTGGCGTCTACGCAGGCGCAGGCCGAGACAGCGGGGGGGGGGGGGGGGGGGGGGGGGGGGGAAGCCGGGCGCGGCCGGGGATCTGCGTCCTGCTGCTGCCCTCTGGTGGAAGTTGGGCGCCATGGCACGGCCGCTTGCACCCAGCAGCCGGCGGGTACAAGGCGGGAGGGGACTGGCAACCCCAAGCAGGGAGCCCAGCCAAGCGCTGTGTTTTTCCAGGTCCGCTCAGGGCCAGGGAAACCCTGCGTGTTTGCTCGGTGGGAATGGATTCCTGGAAAACTAGACGGAAGGTACTCTGGACATCGGCATGTACTGTATTGTTTAGGAGTCAACAGACTGTTCAAGTAAATGTCAGGTGATAGCGGTGCCGGGAACCCCCCCCTCCCCCCCCGCCCCTCCTCCTGGCCTTGGATGTTCCCTGACCTTGAACGAAGAAGGCACTGCAGGCCAAACAACTTAGCTGCTAGGGGTAGGGGAGGAGGCGGCGGGGGAGTCAAGACTTTGAAGTAAGAGCTGGCCTGCCCGGCCCACAAATTCCACCCCCAGGGTCTCTAAAGGGGCATCACCTCCCCTTGTGCCCACCCCACAGAGGCAGAATGCTTGTGGACTAGTATCCGTCCCAGAGAGGAGAGCTCTCTGCAAGGCAGGGGTGAGGGCGGAAGGGTCGTGGGGGACCCGCCCAGTCATAACAGTATCTGAAGGGCAACCCCAACAATGACAGATTTAGAGAAGAGTGGACCCCACAGTGGAATTCAAAGTATGTGCCCTAGGCCGGTTATGGAACCACACCAGGAACCGGTCTCTGGGTTCCTCCTCACCAGCTGGGTGTCCTGAGCCCTCCCCAAGTCCTGACTCTGAGTAGCTTTGGTCTCCTTGGGTTCCACCCAGTTCTTATCTCTAGAAGTCACTTGGGAATGTTTCTTCACCGCCTCTGATGGAGGATGAGTCATGAAAGTCGTTATCTGCCTCTTCCCTGCGTAATTCCACACTGTTTCTAGGGCTGCTGCTGGGGAATGGCTTCCATTATTATTATTATTATTATTATTATTATTGATTTCAGAGAGGGCGAGACGGGAACATCAGTGATGTTTCATCAGCTCCCACTCCAGCCCTCTGATGGGCATCATCCGGTGCCACCAGAGTTGCTTTCTGAGCCTGTGCCTGGGTTTTTGGTGGGAGGAGAGCACCTTCAGGGGTGAACTGGTAGAGATCTCCGCACTTTTGCAGCAGTCATACCTTCCCTTTGGGGGCCATTTCCTTTCTCTGGGCTCTGACCCTTCTCCCTGACTGCAGATCCTGGGGACAGAACCCCAGCACATGTGCACTGCACAGTTTATGGAAACGCTTCATGGTGGAGGCTACCCTAAGGCTTTCCGGTGGAGGAAGATGTCAAAACGTGGGTCCTGATGGTTCACAGTTCGGGCTCCTGTTTGGTGACACCGATGTTCCCTGTTCTTCAGAAAGGTGCAGACTGGGTGACCTCATTGGAGAACTGGCACAAAGCCCTCGCCACACAGAGGACGACTCGAGATCCAGAAAGGGGAAGTGACGGGCCCATATAACTCAACAAGCTGGTGGCTGAGCTGCAATTGGATCCCAGATCTCCTGATGCTCAATTCCTTCATTTGTTGCACACCTCTACTGAGGACCTACTAATGGTGAGGTGCAAAGCCAGGTGCTGGGAACACAGCTGTGAATAAAATGAAGTGTCTGCCTGGAGGTTATATCCTCTGCTGTATTTGGCGAAATTGTGGGTAAGCAAACGAGCACTTGTATCCCACCATACCATGGAACCAGATGTGCTATGAAGCTCTGGGCTCTGGTTCCTCTGTCCTTGGAGGGAAAGGTGTGAGGGGTTGGGAGGAGATGCTAACTCGCACCTTCAGTCATTAAATAAATATACCCGATGCCTCCGTGTGTGTTGGGTGTATGTTTAAAAGAAGTACATGTTACATTATTTCCATGCATATGAGGATAGACAACAGGCAACACACATACAAGATCAGGTCCTGCCTTCCAAAGCTTGCCACTCAACCTGGTGGACAAGACCTGCTTCTTGGCATGATCTTTGCATGTTTACGTCTGTCATTTCTGTGCTCATTGTCTTCTTCCTCAAGGAGGCTTGTAGAAAACCTGAATGGTGAGAGTCTTCTTATGTCTCCTGCCCCTGGGAAGTGATTCTTTTCTTGGGGTTCCATCAGGGACTGAGTTCTAAAGCATGAATTGAGGCCCCTGCTCTGTGGGCCCTGAGCTGTGAGGTCCAAAGCTAGACTCTGACCTAAAGGCCTCCTCTCCACCTGGGTCTGTTGTGTGAAGGGGCAAGCTGGGCTCAGAGCTTTCATCACCTTCCTCCCCGACTCCTTGTGTTGAGGGAGGAACATTTCATTCACTGAGGAATAGTTTGCCTACCATCATAGGCACGCATCTGAAGTGTACAGTTTGATAAGATGTGACAAGTATATCTAGACACAAACCATGACTCTACAAAAATGACAAATCCTATCACACAGAAATCTCCCTATGCTCCTTTAGAGTCAACCCCTGCCCCCATCCCCACTCCAGGTGACCTTGGTCCAATCTCTAGCACCATAGATTAATTTTGCCTGTTATCTATCTTCATATGCATGGAAATATGTAACATGTACTTCTTTTAAACATATCTAGCTCCATTTACTCAGCTCATGTCTTTGAGATTGATGCATGCAGTTGTACATGCCAATAGTTCACTCTTCTCTTTATTGCTGAGTAGCATTCATTGTATGCACTGCAGTTAGTTCATCCAGTCACCTGTTGATAGACATTTAAATTGTTTACAGTTTGGGGCTATTACAAATAAAGTTGCTGTGAACATTTGTATATCAGTCTTGAGCACTGACCTATAAATATGAACCAACAGGTCATGGTTTGATTCCCGGTAAGGGCGCATGTCTGGATTGTGACTTGATCTCCAGTGCGGGGCATGCAGGAGGCAGTGGATCAATGATTCTCTCTCATCTTTGATGTTTCTATCTCTTTCTTCTCCTTTCCTTTCTGATATATATCTATAATGATAAAAGCGTAATATGCTAATTAGAACAGATGTCCTTCCGGACAGAGCCATGTGTGCAAGGGCTGAGCCCCTGCATGAATTTCATTCGTGCATTGGGCCTCTGGGTGTGCTTGTGTGGTTTTATTTATTTATTTATTTATTTGTTTATTTATTTTTAAAGAATGCAGACAGAGCTCTGGGGAGTGTGCGATTCAGTGGTCCCCCACGCTACAGATGTTGTCTTTGTGGAAAAGCACAGAGGAGTTACTCCACTTCCTGAGCCTCATTATCTTGGTAACCAACTGAGGTAGCAGAGAGCTGTCCTTTGAAAACAAAGGCCCAGGGATGGCCAGATAGAGCAGGCGAGAAGGACTGCAGTCGCACACCTCCTTCCTCCCTGCGTGGGGGCCAGGAACATAAGGACAGCATCCGTAGGTGGGCCTTGAGGACACACATTGTGTGGCCTTCCTTCCCTCCACCCCCATCCCCACCCCAGCACAAGCTGCAAATAAGGTTACAGCGGCCAGGGAAAGCAGCGCTCAGAAACGTGAATGATAAACGTGCCTGATGTAATTGAATAGCGTTCTGCTGAAAAACGAGCTCTCAGAGCTCATCATCAAGACGATGCTTTACCAGAGGGGCGCTCCCTGCCTCCCTGTGCAAACCCCACTGCTTTCACCCTCGGAGGCTCCGTGAGGGGCATGCAGGCTTTGGCTTTCCACAAGGACTCTCCTTGGAAGCATCCGATGCTGGAGTGAGCTGCCAGGTGGTAGAGAGCGAGCTCCTTGTCCCTGGCAGTGTTCAAGCAGGGGCGGAGGGGAGGGTGCACCCCATGATTACTCAAGGGGCCTGTCAGCTCTCAGATTCTGATTCTTCAGACTCACCCATCGGGTATCTCTCGAGAGCATTCTGTATCCTCAGCTCTGAGCTCAGTACTTCAGGACAAAAACACACATACATTACAAAAAGGCAGCAAACTGCAGTTTAGATGGCACTTCCTACGCACCAAGCAGAATTCTACGTGCTTTCAGGGATGTGCTGATGGGATCTGCCCAGCTGGTGTGGCTCAAGGGTTGAGTATTGACCTATGAACCAGGAGGTCATGGCTTGATTCCCAGCCAGGGCACATGCCCAGGTTGCCCGCTCAATCCCCAGTGTGGGGCATGCAGGCGGCAGCCGATCAATGATTCTCTCTCATCATCGATGTTTCTCCCTCTCCCTCCATCTCTGAAATCAATAAAAATATGCTTTAAAAAATTATGGGAAGGAACTTGATTCTGGCAACAACCATAGGAGGCAAGTAGTCTGCTGTCCATGTTTACAGGGGGAAGAGACTGAGGCACAGAGAGTCCCAGTAACTTCCTCACATTCACATGGCTCCTAAAGAGAGGAAGGATTCAGATCCAGGTGATGGGAGAAAGAATACAACAGAATATACTCATGTGATTGGGAATTGGTCACACAACCTCCAATCACGTGGATTCTCCATCTGGAAGGCGGAGTCGAAGGTTTGCAAATGGGGGGTGATGGATGAGACCCGGATTTGAACGCCTCTTGGCCCTTTTTGTCACTCCTTCGCCTCTAAGGCCCAGCCTTGCTGCAGCCGCCCTCGGAGGAGGCTGAGGGTGGATGCTGTCTCCTGGAACAACGGCACCCCCCACCCCAACCCACCTTCCTCACTGCTTTTGCCTCTTTCTCTGGTTATCGTAATTATTTGGGAATTTACAGAATAATCTGTCACCAAGTCCTCCTGAACAAATCGAATGTCAGGTTTATAAAACAACCTAATAAAGCAGATGGCATTACCCACTGGTAAATCTCTTCCTCGCTTCCTGCCCCCTCTCCCCCCGAAAGCTGACAGATTATCCCTTTATAGGTAGATTAATCCTGAGCAGTATAAACATGGGGAGAAAATTACACTTTCTTGTCTCCATAATTGATAAGAAGGAGGCATTAATCTAGAAAGCCGGAGGAAAGGCCCATCTGTCTGCCCCGGCAGACGTGGGGGTGTCTGAGAAGGAAGGAGACCCGTCCATCTTCCTGTCTGTCTGTCTACATTCTTATCAGAAACCTCTTTCCCAAGGGCTGCCCTTTGTCTCCCTGGCCCTGGGCGCTGGGCACCTGCAACCCGAGACAGCCCCATCCCTGTCCACGAGGCAGGTGGGGTCAAGGTCCAACATTTCAGCATCCGAGGCCGGCAGCCCAGGCTCTGCCTTCTCTCCAGGGGCTCCCAAGATTGAGATGTGATTCCGAGAGTTCCCCGCAGGTACCCACTGACTTGCCCTGGAGTGGATCCCAAGAGAAATTTGTACAATCAGGTGTTGCTTCCGGTCCTCCCGACTCTCCACTATTGCTTTAAAACATTTTGCAAATGTGCACACTCCCCGCCCTTCCTCCTCTGGAGACACCTTCCTGAAGAGGCAGCTGGAGGCATTAATTGTCTCCTTGAGGCCTGTCAGAACCGTCAGGAGATGTCACGCTGGCCCAGTTCTCTCTTGGGAGGAGGCATGGTGGTGGAGGGGGGCTTTCTGAAGAGACTCTGTTGTGGAACAACCAGCCCCCTCCCAACTCAGACACAATGGACAACAAACACCCTCCCCCACACCCCACACACACTGCTACCCTCCCCCGATTCCATTTGAGGAATTTAGAGCTGGGCCCCTTCTGTCACTGAGCCTGGAATGGCTTGAGGTGGGGAGGGGATCATGTAGAGGAATAGATTTATTAGAGTGGACACAGGGTCCAGAGGAAATCCTGGCAGATCCCAATTTAACCAGAAGGAACCTGTTGGCCAACAGCACCACAAATGAGAGGAGGAGATAAAAAATGGGGATGGGGAGGGAGAGAAGCAGAGAAGACAACCAGAAAACACCAAGGGACCCGGAAAAAGGGAAGATGGGGATGGGATGAAGAAGAAATAGAAAAGTCCAGGGCAAGGGCCAGTCATTCCTGCCTTCAGAATGGTGGGCATCCCGTAGGGCCTGGGAATCTTTGTTCCCATGCTGCCTCCCCCAGAGCACAACGAGGTTGCTGGCCACCAGACAGGTGGGCACATTTGCAGTGGCACCTCCTGACTCTGTGTGGAGATGCACGGGGTCCCCGGTGTCTGAATGAACACTTCACCACCTCCCCTAGACGGTAGACTAGCTTTGATCAGGCTTCTCCCAAGAGTGGACTGTGGGAGCGAGTGCCGGTTGTGGTTGCCCAGGGTCACCTTTCTATGCAGGGGATTGGCGGACACAGAAGTGCTTCCAAAAAAATGTTCCAGCCTTCGCTTTGGACTCCCAGCTCTGCACAAATGGCACCTCTGCTCCTGGCTGGAATTTGAGGATGGCTGAAGCCAGGGTTTCCCAGACTGAGTCCCTGGGGCATGGGTGGTGCTTGAGCTGTTCTTTGGGTGCCATGATGAAAGACATTTGGAAGATGCCGGGTTAACAAAGTTCAACAATGTCGTTTCCTCTGTTTTACTTTGGAGATTTTTTTGCTTTCCTTCTCTTCTCTACTCTGGCTGATAGTTTGTGCTCCTCTTTCTTTGTTTTCTTCTGCCCCTCTATATTTTAAAGTATTATGGTGGGTTTGACACATTCCCAGTGAAATTGTACGTACTAACTCATTTGGGTTTCATGATTTCCCTTTTAAAAGAAATCATTCAGTTCTGTCTTTTTTAAATTGACAATTATAATTTTAAAGGAGAAAGAAATAGTGACTCTAACCCGATGGTCCTGAAAGCTTGGAGCTAATGCCATTCCATTTTCATTTACTAATTTTAATAAAAATAACTGCAACATGAATTGTAAGGTAATGATATGTAAATGATCTAGAGAAGCCATCAGAGCACTTAATTTTAGACCCTTAACTGTAGTAATTAATGCTGAACATCTAAGGGTTTGAAGGGTTAGTTTTAATAAAGATAAGTTTGGATGATAAAATAAATTTTTGTTCTTATTCTGTTTCTAACAGTCTCAAACTTCTCCAACCAATTAACATGTTACTGCCTAAAGAGGCACCTTTTGTGCCTTTTTGATAAGGAAAAATGAGTTTCTTTGTATCTTCATAAAGTGACAAACCAGATTCAGTCCTCCACATGCTGTTAAGAGGAGGGATTTTTAAATAAAGTATATATATATATATATTTGCAAAACTGTGCTAGACATCCTCAGAAGATTCAGAGAAAGGCATACTGTTTCTGCCCTTAAAAAGATAATAGTAGAGTGAGATTTTCTTTTTAAGCCACTCTGCCAATCTCTGCCTTTGAATTGAAGGGCTTAACCATTAGCATTTAATGTAATTATTGATATTGTTGAACTTAGTTGTGTCCTTGTACTATTTGTTTTCTATCCCTCCCCCCTTTTTTTGTACTTCTATTCCCCTGTTCCAGCTTCTTTGGGATTATTTAAATTTAGTTTTTAAATTATCATTTAAATAATTTAATTAATTTATTTAAACAATTATTAACCTTTGAAAGCATCTAGAGAAAAAACTACATATACAGGGGAACAAAAGTTTTAATAACTGGAGATTTTTCATCCTCGAAGGCCATCGACAGACAGAGCAGGGAGCCAAAGGCATGGCCTCAGGCTCACTGATGTAGCAAGCACCCTCCACATACCGCTCTTATTCTGTCCCATGTTGGCTGCCCGAGTGCTGGGCTTTTCTTAGACTGAGGTTCCCTAACAGGGAGGGGGTACTGCCGCCTTTCCATCTAGATGTTTCCCTTGATCAGAATGTAGAGAATTTCATATAAACTTCTGTTGCAACCTCTTTCCCTTTGCATCATAAGAATTTATGTTTCTGTCTCCCCGGATTAAGCTGAGCTCCCTGAGGGCAGGCACAGTGATGGTTTTCCCAGCACTGCTCAGTGTCTGGCTCAGTTGGAGGTTGGCAGGAGATAAATACAGATAAATGTGTGTTGAATCGAATGGAATAATACAAGTTAAAAGGAGCTAAGTGCTTTAGAAGAGGTGTTTGGGGGAGAAAGACATTATTTATGGTTGGGGATGTGGAGAGTTTTCTTAAGAAGCCACCATCTGAAGGTTTTGAGTGATGGAAAGGGAAGAACATGCAGGTCCAGAGGCAACAACAGGACAAAGGCATAAAAGATGGGAAAGTACAGGGTGTTTGTTTCTTTTCTGGAGCTTCTTTGCAAACCCCTTGTGCTTTGGACATAAGGGATGTTAAGATTAAACTGCATTAAGTGGAATATGGAAGCAACCCATGTGCCCATAAATACATGAGTGAATAAAAAACATGCTAATATATATAATGAATATTACTTGGCTATAATAAAAGAACGAAAATCTTACATTTGCCACAGCATGGATGGACCTAGAGGGCATTATGCTCAGTGAAATAAGTCAGTCAGAGAAAGACAAATACCATATGATTTCACTTACATATGGAACCTAATGAACAAAACAAATGAACAAGCAAATGGAAACAGATTCATAGACAGAGAGGACTGGAGTTGCCAGAAAGGAGGAGGGTTGAGGGACTGAAAGAAACAGGGGAAGGAATTAAGAAATACACATTGGGTCTGGCCAGAGTGGCTCAATGGTTGTGTGTTGACCTATGAACCAGGAGGTCACGGCTCAATTCCCTCTCAGGGCATATGCCTGGGTTGTGGGCTTGATCCCCAGTGTGGGGTGTGCAGGAAGCAGCTGATCAATGATTTTCTCTCATCATTGATGTTTTTATCTCTTTGTCTCCCTGTCCGTTCCTCTCTGAAATCAGTAAAAACGTATTTTTTTAAAAAAGAAGTTCATACTGGTAATTGCAAAATAAGTCATGGGGATGTGAAGTATAGTGTAGGGAATATAGTCAATAATACTGCAGTAACTATGTATGGTGCTTGGGTGCTGGAAATATGAGGGAGATGGTTCTATATAAATGTATATGATTATCTGACCACTATGCTGTATACCTGAAACTAATACAAAATAATATTGAAAGTTAACTGTAATTTAAAAGTTAAAACTAAACTTCTAAAAAAATCCCTGTCTTCTCCTGCTTCTTGGGGAAAAGGGTCAGGATCTGGGGATGCCCAGTGGTCATAGAAGACTTTATTTACTATTATTATTATTATTATTATTATTATTATTATTATTATTATTGGCCCAGTGCATGAAATTCATGCACGGGGGGGGGGGGGTTGTCCCTCAGCCCAGCCTGCACCCTCTCCAATCTGGGACCCCTCAAGGGATGTCCAACTGCCTGTTTAGGCCATCGGACATCCCTCTCACAATCCAGGACTGCTGGCTCCCAACTGCTCCCCTGCCTGCCTTCTTGATTGCCCCTAACTGCTTCTGCCTGCCAGCCTGATCACCAGCTAACCACTCCCCTGCAGCCTGATTGATGTCTAACTGCTCTCCTGCCAGCCTGTTTGCCCCCAACTCCCTTCTTCTTGTGGCCTGGTCACCCTTAACTGCTCTCCCCTGCAGGCCTGGTCCCTCCCAACTGCTCTCCTCTGATAGCCATCTTGCGTCCACATGGGGACAGGATCTTTGACCACATAGGGGCAGCCATCTTATGTGTTGGAGTGATGGTCAATCTGCATGTTACTCTTTTATTAGATAGGATAGAAGCCTGGTGGATGGGTAGAGGCCAGCTGGTTTGCCCTGAAGGGTGGCCCAGATCAGGGTTGGGGTTCCCTTGGGGCATGGGGTGGCCTGGGCATTGGGCAGCCTGGGTGAGGGACTTGTGGTGGTTTGCAGGTGGCCACGCCCCACAGCGACCCAAGCAGAGGCCCTGGTATTTGGGATTTATTTATGTTCTACAATTGAAACTTTGTAGTCTGGAGCAGAGCCAAGCCTTCTGCTCACTCTGTGGTGGCAGCCATTTCTTTTGGGACATTTACCTTCTATAATTGAAACTTTGTAGCCTTAAGTGGAGGCCTAGGCTGACCAGAGCTGCAGAAGCTTGGCTTCCTCCATCACTGGGGCAACCCTAGCTTCTGCTTTCTCCATCTCTATCTCTGTGGCTGCTGTCATTTCTGTTAGGATATATGTATCTTCTATAATTGAAACTTTGTGGCATTGAGTGGAGGCCTAGGCCTGCAAGGGCAGGTTGAAAATTTGGCTTCTTCCATTGTCAGGGAAACCCAAGCTTCCCTCCTGCTCTCAATGGCTGCAGCCATCTTGGTTGGGGTTTATTTGCATATTTGCTCCTAATTGGCTTGTGGGCATGTCTTGTGGGTAAAGTGGAGGTATGGTCAATTTGCATATTACTCTTTCATTAGATAGGATTATTCTCACCTGACATCTTCATTGATTTTTTGAGAGAGAGAGAGAGAGAGAGAGAGAGAGATCAATGTGAGAGAGAAACATTGATCCACTGCCTTCTGAAGGAAGCCTGCCCTGGGATGGAACCCGCCACCTTTTTGATGTGTGAAAAGACATTCCAACCAACTGAGCCACCTGGCACCTGGCCAGGGTGGTCACAGCAGATTTTAGATCTGAAAGGAAAATATCTTTCTTTGTTCCTGCCAAAGTCCACAGTGTTCCACACACTGCATCAGTCAAGGTCCTCATAGAAATAAATGCACACCCAGACAATGGGACTGAGGGGAATGGAAGGAAGGAGCTGATCAAAGAGGTTTTAAAGGAAACCCACAGGGGTGTTCTGGTGTCTTGGAGCCAACAGAGTCCCATCCGGAGGTCTTAAGGACAAGGAATGACATGCCTTGTGTGGGGGACTTTCGAACAGGAGCACTGGAAACTCTGGGTGTGTACATGCATGTGTACATGCATGTGTACATGTGTGTGTACATGCAAGAGGGAGACAAGCCCTCCATCCTCTTTCTCCTCCTACCCTCTGGAATCTCTCACCAGTGCCTCCCATTGACCAAACTCAAGGGCACAGAACAGGGAGTGGGAAGGTGGAGAGTGGGCCTTCAGATGCAGAATCTCCACCAACTCCCCGGGGTCTCATTCATCCTCACAACAACTGATGAGGATGGCTTTGACTACGAACATCTGTGTGTTACTTTTTTAATGTTTTTATTGATTTCAGAGAGGAAGGGATAGGAAGAGAGAGATAAAAACATCAGTGATAAAAGAGAATCATTGATAGGCTGCCTCTTGTACATGCCACACTGGGGACTGAGCCCACAACCTGGGCATGTGCCCTGACTTGGACTCGAACCATGATATCCTGGTTCAACCACTGAGCAACACTGGCCGGGCTCTGTGTGTTACTGTGGAAGGAAATAAGGCCTGAGAGGATGATTTTTCCAGGTTTAACAGCTAACCCAAGAAAGACTTGGATCTTTATTGTTTGTAGGAGCAATTGTCTTGTGGGTTTGTGTGTGTGTGTGTGTGGGGGGTGGGCTGGGTAGGTGGTGAGGACAGGAAACACATAGGAAGCTGGAACCCTCACAAGCCACTCTGAAATGGGATCCCTGGAAGGGGCCAGGGGAGCCTGGCGCTGGCATTATGGGTTAGGAACTGGACCCAGGGGGCTTGGATGCAGGAGGGACACTGGGATCCCAGGCCCAAGGAGAGAGGAGACAGTGGTGACAGGGAACAGCGAGCTGTAGAAGGACTGATTCTAAGAAGGTCTCTGTTTCAGGAGTCCTTTACATTTCACAAAAATGTTGAGGACTCCAGTCCTGGCCGGTGTGGCTCAGTTGGTTGGGTGTTGTCCTGTATACCAAAAGGTTTCCGGTTTCCGGTTTCCGGTTCCTGGTCAGGACACGTACCTGGTTTGTAGGAAGTGTGCAGGAGGATATTGATGTTTCTCTCTCTCTCCTGCTCCCTGTCTCTAAAAATCAATCGACTATTCTTTAAAAATGTTTCTTTGAGGACTCCGAAGAGCATTGTTTATGTGGGTTGTATTTCTAATGCAATATTTTCTGTATTAGAAATCAAAATGAGAATTTAAAAATATTTCTTCTTAATTTATATAAAAATAACAGCAACAGAGGTACTTCATGTTAATATAAATAACGTAGCCTTATAAAAAATGTTTCCCAAAACCAAAGGACTTCTGAGAAAAGTGCCGTTGTTTTACATTTTTGCAAATCTCTTTAAGCTTGACTGGATCCCATCTGTTTCTGCAAACAATCTGCTGGGATATGTTGTTTTGGTTGAAATATGTGAAGAAAATTCAGCCTCATTTGAACATGTAGTTGGACAAGGTGGGGATTTTTAATACTTTCTTCAGGTACTTGTGGATATTCATTTGTGATACTACATGAAAACTCAATAAATGGTAGTTTCTTCTTCTTTTTTGTTTTTTTTCCCCTAAAAATTTTTAATTGATTTTTAGAGAGAGGAAGGAGAGAGTGAGAGAGAGAGAAACATCAATGTGAGAGCAAAACATTGATTAGTTGCCTCCCGTGCACCCCTTACTAGTGGTAGAGCCAGAAATCCAGGCATGTCTCCTAAGATTCAAACTGGTAACCTTTCAGTGCCTGGGAGGACACTCAACCAACTGAATCACTCCAGCCAGGGCTAAATGGTAGTTTCTTAAAGGTTATTTACAAAATGAAATTTAAAATCAGTAAGTCTCTATTTCATATTCTATTGGACATGTGTATGAAAATACATGGGTGATTCTTCTATTTCTGATGGCTCTTTCATCCATGCATGATCTTGCAGAATCATGCATTGGACATGAAAAAAATATGATTTCACTGAGTTATGTAGATCTTCCAAATGCTGACACATTTCATTACATAAGATTAAACTATCCCCGCTTTGTTACTGACCTCATCAGGAAAGATTTTAAGTACTGGGGAGCTATCAAGTTCACGGTGGTGAGTACAAATTTTCCGTAATTCTAATTTCCAAAAACAAAGTCAACTGTTATCATTGGCCACAACTCTGATCATTGTTTTCCTTAAAGTGACAGGCTCGCTTTGTTCATTTTTGAGAAAATGTGTCCCCAAAACACAAGTCTGAATGACCTTAACTGGTTAGTTGTTCTTTCAAATAATAAGGGCGTCCCCTGAAGGAGTAACTAGTTCCACTCACAGCTCAGACTCACACGTGCTTCTACTTGAGAGGATCGTGGTTCCACAGGCAGCAGAAATGTGCTGTGTGTGCTCCTCAGTCTCACAGAATATTAAAGAGACATGTGCTCAGGGTTGAGCTTTAATAAAGCTGAGTATTTCTACTGCGTCATAAAAGATATTCAGAAGCAAGAGCGGTTTTAAAAACAACAACTGTGAGTGTGTGGTGAGGAAAAATAAAAATAGTTCAATCTGGTGCCATTACTTTGGTTCCTGTGGTGTCAGCAGTTTGCCCACCGTGGTGAGAGCACATCTGTACAAATGCCAACACGGTGAAAAAGACAAAAGTGCCATAAGAGTATGACAAACACATTCTGACCTTGTGGACCCCGGAGGGTGTCTTGGGGAGCTTAGGGGTCTGTGGACACCCCTTGAGTAGTGCTGAGCTGGAGAATCAGGAATAGATGGTCCTGAGGACTGGCCAGTGTGGCCCCATCTGCCCGAGGAACTGCCCAGCCCGTCCCACTCTCTTCAGAGGCGCTGGGCCTTTGCTGCCCACACACACCATCTAGGGGACATGAAATGGTCTCTGCTCAATATTAACTTTAGAACGAATGAATGAATGGGAGGAGTAAATAAGTGAAAAAATGAGAGTTTTTTCAGATGACAATATTGAGGCTTATTAAATAACTAGAGGCCCGGTGCATAAATTTGTGCATGGGTGTGGTCCCTTGGCCTGGCCAGAGATGGGGGCAGGGGGATGGGAGGTGGGGGCGGCTGGCTGTGGGAGCGCACTGACCACCAGGGGGCAGCCTGTGATCTCATGGCCTCACCACCATGAGATGGCTGCTGTGTGTGTGTGTGTGTGTGTGTGTGTGTGTGTGTGTGTCTCAAGCTGGTACTTTCTCTACTCCCCCACCTGCCTTGGTCCAAACTCATTTCACACTGGAGTCAGATATGCACTATCCATCTCACCTACGTGCATTTTCAAACAGCCGACATTGACATTGATTGTAAAATCCCCGGGGAATATAATAATCTCTCATTTTTTCACTTATTTACTCCTCCCATTCATTCATTCGTCCTAAGGTTAATATTGAGCAGAGACCATTTCATGTCCCCGAGGTGCATGTTCTCCCAGGTCCCTGTACCCTAGAATTGGCCTGAGTTAGGAGACCCAGGTTTCTCAATAGGGCCTCTCAGTATCAGTTCATCTTTAAACAAGCAGCTCCACCTCATGGACTTCGTTTCCTAAGTCAATATATTGGGGATGATAATGTTGTTATGTATCACTCAGTGAAGCCACAGGAAGGCAGCGGACTTCCTTGGACCGGGGTAGTGGTAATGAGCTCGTAGGGAAGCGAGTGGAACCTAAATGTGTTCCAGGGGCAGAACCGATGAGGCTCTCCAGCATAAAGGACGGTGGTTCTCTTCTGCACCGAGGCCAGGATGAAATGTCCCTTCCACCACTCACCTCCCTTCCCACTCTCTGTCCCCTGTTTCAAGGTTGTGTGTCCCTTAATGCTGCCACTCACCTGCTTTTCCATCAGCAAGGCCTTGAAGTCACCTTTTGCCATCTTAATCATTTTAAGTGCACAGTTCAGTAGTATTAGCACATTTGCATGGTTATTCAACCATCGCTCCATCTTTCTCCAGAACTTTCTGCTCATCATCTGAAACTCTGTCCTGATTACATACTAACTCCCAAATCTCCCCAGGCCTGGCAACTATTCTATTTTCTGTCTATGAATTTTCTCTAAGTCACTCATATAAGAATTATGTAGTATTTTTTTTTCTTTTGTGACTGGTTTATTTCACTGAGTATAACATCCTCAAGATTCATCTATATTGTAGCATGTGTCAGAATTTTCTTCCTTAAGGCTAAATAATATTTCCATACACACACACACACACACACACACACACACACACACACTAGAGACCCAGTGCATGAAATTCATGCACTGGGCGGGGGGGGGGCATCCCTCAACCTGGCCTGTTCCCTCTCATGAAGAGTGGGCCTAAGCCAGCAGACGGACATCCCTCTCACAGTCCAGGACTTCCTGCTCCTTACTGCCTGCCTGCTTGCTGCTCCTTACTGCTCATCTCACTGCTCCTTAATGCTGCCATGGAGGTAGGAGAGGCTCCTGCCGTCACTGCTGTGCTTGCCAGGTGGGAGCTCAGCTTCTGGCTGAGCAGCATCTCCCCTGTGGGGGCGCAAAGACCACCAGGGAGCAGGTCCTGTGTTGAGCTTCTGCCCCTGGTGGTCAGTGCACATCATAATCTGGTTGTTCTGTTATAATGATCACTTAGGCTTTATATATATATATATATATATATATATATATATATATATTCCATTATGTTTTTAAAATATTTTAAAAATTTTTTACAGAGAGGAAGGAAGAGGGAGAGATAGTCAGAAACACTGATGAGAGAGAAATATCAATCAGCTGCCTCCTGCATGACCCCCACTGAGGATGTGCCTGCAACCAAGGTACATGCCCTTGACCGAAATCGAACCTGGGACCCTTGAGTCCACAGACCAAACCAGTTAGGGCTCTATTATGTTTATCCATTCATCTGTACACTGGAATTGTTACTATCTTTCAACTATTACAAATAGGCAACCTGGGTTTTGCATAAGACCCAAGAGTTTAAATCTCAGCTTTGTGAACTCTCTAACTTGGACCAGATGTTCACCTTCCAGGAGTCTCAGATGTCTTACATGAACAATGCAATGCTTTTGGGTGTCTTTTAGGGTTTGTACAGGCAATGAAGGAGAGAGGGGACGTGCAGTGGTTGGTGGTGAGCAGACCTGACAACTACTGAGTGCGTAGCGCATACTAGGAAGCTACTTGAATCACGGTGTCACTTCCCAGTGCTGCTCTGTAGTCATTCCTTGTCTTTATTAGTCTGCAAAGCTCCATCCCCATATCTCATGCTAGAATCTCAGGGGGTGTGAACTTGAACATGATAAACAGTCACTGACTCTGTTGACAGTTTGACTTGGGGATGGTTGTGTGTGTGACTACATAAAAGCATGAGTGTGAGTGTGTGTGTATTGTGGGCATAGGTGTGTGTGCGAGCACATATAGGCTCACTTGTGAGCACCAGAGTGGGTGAAGGTGTGTATTTGTGGTAGGCAGGTTTGGCAAAGAAATATTGCCCCTGCCGAAACCGGTTTGGCTTAGTGGATGGAGCGTCGGACTGCGGACTGAAGGGTCCCGGGTTCGATTCCGGTCAAGGGCATGTACCTTGGCTGCGGGCACATCCCCAGTAGGGGGTGTGCAAGAGGCAGCTGATCGATGTCTTTCTCTCATCGATGTTTCTGACTTTCTATCCCTCTCCCTTCCTCTCTGTAAAAAAAATCAATAAAATATATTTTAAAAAAAAAGAAATATTGCCCCTGCTGAGAGCAGATCCATCGTGGGCCTCGGGGGCAGTGCAGGTGAATGCTCTGTGCCCACTTACTCTGCACTTGCTTGCCCCCCCTCCCTGCTCTCCACGCTTCTCTCTCGGGAGGGTGGGAGCATGTGGTGCATAAGTGAGCTGGGAGCCGGGGAGCAGAGTGGCAGGGTGCCCACGGAGCACTTGCAATTGCAGATTCTTTGTTCTGTGAACGATTGCCCTGCCCCCACTCCCCACACACCCTCCAGAGCTGCTTTCTGTGCCAGCCTGGCCCCCGCTCCCTCAGCCGGCAGAAGGGCTGTCCCCGCGTGGCTTTTGCAGGTTCTGGCCTGGTGACAACGCCGTCGCCTTCCTGGCACCTCCCCCTCCCCTGGCCACTTTGCCTTGGCAGGTGTGAAATATTAATTGCCTCACTGGGGACTGGGCTCTTTCTGTCTGTCGTGTCTGACCAGAATACCATTCTCTCCTGCAAATATAATTACGTAGGGGGGCGAGGGAGGGAGGATGGATGGGAGAGGGAAGGGGGCTGCACGGCAGGGAGGGGGAGCATGTGTGGGAGGGGTGGGGAGTGGGGGCTGTGGCTTTTTTCTTAATCGCCTCTCGCCTGTCTGTTAATTAGGAACTGAGCTTTGCTACATGCTGAGATATTTTGGTTAATTACAAAAGAGAAAAGGACAAATTTGTCACGTCTTTTGTTTTCGTTCCACCACGTCTCTCGGTGACAGCGGTGGAAGGCTGATGGACTGCTCCGTGGCAGCACCAGCTGCTCACACCTCCTCCCCGTCCTTGAGAGCTGGGAGGGGTTCACAGGACTAGGGGCCCTGCAGGAGTGACAGGGCAGATGTAGGTATGAGGTTCTGCCTGGGCTGAGCCCATGGAGGTCTCATGGAGACATTCACATCCTTAAATGTGAATGTGAAGTGGATGGCAGGGAGGAGCCCTAACCCCACTAGAAGGAAGGGGAAGGGGAGGCACTCCTGCGCTGTCCAGTCTGGGTTGTTGGCCTTGGACTTATACCCAGTGGATGGGGACTGCAGTGGCTGTTAGCAATCAGAGTGGACAGGTGGTGTGTGGGCCTCCTAAGGTCTTGAGGAAGGAGGGGGGCATGTTCATCTGGAGATGGGGGTGGGGTGGGCATATATAGTATAATACTCCCCAAGCTCATCATCGAATAGACTGTCCAGGGGCTGTGGGAGGTGGCCCTAGCTCTCTAACTCTGCTCACCTGGCTCAGGTCGCTCTCGGGTCTCAGCTGTACTTCATTCCCTTAGACCCAGATAGGAGCCCCTCCCTCCGCCCCCTCCACCCAGCTCCTACTGCAAGATGATGAATTACATGTCAATTTGGCTAGGCCATGGTGCCCAGTTGTTTGCTCAAACACCAGCCTAGGTGTTGCTACAAACCTATTTTTAGGTGTGAGTAGTATTTACAAGCAGAGACTCGGAGGGAGGCAGACTGCCCTCCCTAGTGTGGGGGAGCCTCATGCAATCACTGAAGGTCTTCAGAGCAGAGACCCGGCTTCCTGAGCAAGCAGAGGTTCTGCCTCAAGGCTGCACGGTAGATCTTCCCTGAGCCTCCCGCCTTCCTGCTGCCCCACAGGTTTCAGACCCAAGACTCTGTCAGCTTTGCCTGGCCAGCGTGGCTCAGTGGTTGAGCGTTGACCTATGAACTAGGAGGTTGCGGTTCGATTCCCAGTTGCTTGGGTTGCAGGCTCAGTCCCCAGTGTGGGGAATGCAGGAGGCAGCCGATCAGTGATTCTCTCTCATCACTGATGTTTCTATCTCTCCCTTTGTCTCTGAAATCAATAACAGTACATTAAAAAAAAAAAAAAAAAGACTGGGTCAACTTTTACCTTATTTTCCTGCTGGCCCACCTACAAATTTCAGATTCGCCAGTTCCCCCAACTACATGAGCCAGCTCCTTAAAATAAACCTATCTATAGGTAGTATATAGATATGAATCAATATCTGTCATTGGCTCTGTTTCTCTGGTGACTAATTCATGCCATTTCAACCCTTACCTGCAAGGGTCGTGTCCAGCCTTCGTCTGTGAGAGCAGAAGCAGAGGGTCTGCCTGTAATAGGCCTTAACACCCCCCTGGCTCCAGCAGAGGGTCTGCCTGTGATAGGCCTTAATATGTATTTATTGCCCATTGAATGAGTTATTTGGGAAACAAGAAAGACCTACATCCCTGAAACCAATCAGCTCACCATCCAAGGCAGTACAGGCCGTTCCTGCCTTACAAATGGATTGAGTTCCAAAAATTCATTTGAGTCAGTTGTCTAAAGCCTTTTCCCATAACAACAAGGATATCAGCGCTGGCAAGCCTCCCGGGCTGGCTGCCAAAAACCTATTTAACCCACAGTATAGATTAAGTACTGTGCATTTGCCATGAAAAATGGTAGAAAACAATACTCTTGCAAGGCTAGTAATTAAGAGAGAAATGTGATAGTATTGAATAAAATGGGTAATTTTTTATTTTGAATATTCGAGTTTGAGGAACATGCATGAGCAGGTAGAGAGGACTCATGGAAAATCAGAATGGAATTTCCAAATCTTTTCAAGGGTTTTAGAAGTCAGTGAGACCACGTCTTTATTTGACCTCATTTTTCTGCACAGCTTAAGGTTTTCCCTCCCCCTCATTTATAAGGCATTGTTAAAATTGTTTTATAATGAGGCCAGTTATTGGTCTAAATTAAGGCCATTATTTTGTTCACAAATGTAACAAAATGGGAGAAAAGGAATCCTCCGGTGCTTGGGCGAGAGTTAGAGAAAACAGCACAGAACTGCTAATGGGGTATGGCTGTGTGGGCGACAGAGGGCCAGAGCTGAAGTCCATGGCCAGAAGGCACAATGAACTGGAGGGAAGGCAGGCTGGAGCTGATAGCCAGACTCGGGGGCATGGAGGGGAGGTGGAGAGCTGCCTGCCATCAGTTCCACCACCAGTCACCAGGAGGCGCTGTTGTCCTGTCCTGGGGTGGGCAGCCTTTGTGGGGATAAGCGGGAGGGAGGGAACGTGAAGGGCATTTCCAAGTTGGGAGTTATTCCTGCAAAGCCACTCTGAGGTTATAGGATCCAAACAATGTGTTGCGGACCACAAATACCCTAAGAGCCAAAGGAGGGAGTGTGGACAGTGAGTGAACCACAGATAAGGGGAGCCTGGGACCCGCCTGTGAAGGCCTGCCGAGCGGGGCAGCAGGAAGGCGGGGACCGGCTTCAGGACCAGAAGGGCCAGTGTGAGCAAAGTGCCTGCGGCCAGAGGAGCCTGGTGAAGGGCGGTAACGCAGAGGTACTGACAGTGTGCAGTAAAGCAACGTAGATGGGAGGCTCGGAGTGGGGAGTGTTTCTCTGGTTTGGGGTTGGGGGAGCAAGACGATGAGTTCTTTTTAAAAGGAGTAAATAAAAGCCTTCTATTTGGAAATGATTTAAGATTTACAGGAAAGTGGCAGAGAGAGTCCAGGGTTTCAGGTTGCCTTCACCCAGCTTCCCCTCAGGTTCACACCCTACGCGGACTAATAGGAAGAAGTTAACCTCAGTACGATGCTAGTGAGTCAACTGTAGACTTTACTCTGGTGTCACCAGTTGCCCAATTGATGTGCATTTTTTTTTTTCTGTTCCGGGATCCCACTCAGGATAGACGGGACACTTAATCAGCCTTCATCCCCTCTCACCTCAGGTATTTTGCAGGTTGTCCCTCAATTGGGTTTGGATGATATGTTCTCACGATTTGAGTGAGGGTTGGGGTTTTTAGGACACAGAGGTGAGGTACCCTGCTCACTGAATTATCTTAGGAATCACATGATCTCAACATGACTCATTCCTGGGGAATCAGCATTTCGAGGCCCTAAGGGCCGACTCAGCCAACTTTCCCCGAATAATCCAGTACCCCTGCCTACAGGCCCCTTACTGTCCAGATCAACTAGGGGAGGTGTCCTGCTCATCAGGATTCCTCATTGGAAAGTCACTGATTTGCCTGAGCAGTGTGGCTCAGTGGTTGAGTATCAACCTATGAACCAGAGGTCACGGTTCCATTGGTTTGATTCCTGGTCAGAGCACATACCTGATTCTGGGCTTGATCCCCAGTGCGGGGCGTGCAGGAGGCAGCCAATTAGTGATTCTCTCTCATCATTGATGTTTCCGTCTCTTTCTCCCTCTCCCTTCCTCTCTGAAATAAATATACATATATATATTTAAAAAAAAGAAAAGTCACGACTTCTCTTTTCATACTCTGTTAGAGGCCAGTCACTAAGTCCCGCCCGCACTCAAGGGGATGGGAATTAAGCTCCACCCTCTGGAAAAAAGAGTAGCAAAGCATTTAAGGAGATACGTTAAAACCACCAAGAAATAACATATTTGGGTGGAAATGCTTAGAAGCTACACAAAATCCCGGTTTGATAAGCTCCTTGTTGGGTAAGTTGACTTTGCTGTAACCTTGGGACAGAAGACACAGGCAGATTGAGACACAGGGTGATGGCTCTGGGGTCCCCAGGACTAGAGATGGGTAACAGCCGGAGGAGTCCATTCTGTGCCTGTGGTCAGTCACCCTGACTTGTGCCAGGGCTGGGACTGACTGAGTGTTGAGAACCTGGCCAGGGCCTCTGTGGATGTGGTCGCGGCGGTGAGAGGAGTGGAGGAGGTGGAGGAACTGGAGGAGAAGCACAATTAGCATGGGTTCCCAGCTAGCAATTCGTGGCCTCTTTTCCAGCGGGGCGCTCAGGCAGTCCAGGCTGTGAGGATTCTGTCTTGTCCCCTGGCTTCCCTGCTTGGCCCTGGGACGGGCCCGAATGGGGAAGATGCTTCTTTGAAAGTCTTACTTCTGAGCTGTGGCGGGAGCCTGCTCCCTGCCCACTAGGGAGCTGCTGGCAGCCTCCTGTTCAGGGCTGCAGCCTGACAGCACAGATGCTGGCCCACTGACTGTGGTCTGTTCCTGGTCCCCCTCCCCACCTCCTCCCCAGATTTGGGGGATCGTGAATGGGGTGGGGATGGGGGAACTCACTTGAGCTCTGCTGGTGTGCAAGTAGCAGCAATGCATCATTGCAGGAGCTCGTGTCCCCGTGTCCAGGCCCTGGAGGTTCTGCCCCTCCTAGTTTTTTCTTCCTCGTCTCAGCTGTAAAGACAGGTGCCTGAATCAGGAGTTGTTTGTGCAGAGCTGGGGTTTGGATCAGCTGCTGGGTGTCCCAAGGGCTAGTTAGGACTTCCTTTCTCCTTTACTCAGGCACCTCTGTCACTGTCCAGCCTTTGAGGCCGACTCAAAGGGCATTATCCCAAAATATCTCCTAAGATTAACAAAGCCTGTTTCCTGATGTCTTGGTTTGAATCACCTGCTGCTTTAGATACCAGTTCTTCCCTTGTGTATGCGTGTGTGCACGCTCTCATGCATTAAATGGACTGTGAATTGCTTCTCAGCCTTTCTTTGATTTATTTTATTCCATCGCACCTCCTCCAAAAAGCCTTCCTGGATTAGCATTACATCTAAACCCTCTAGAGAGGGTCTCTCTTACCTCCTTAAGTATGTATATTGCCATGCGGACTAAAGCATAAACACTGAGGGTCCTGATCTTCTATGGCCCCAGTGACTTGCCACTCAATTCATCCTCTGGAATGGATGAAGATTGGATCAACCTTCCAGGAATTTGGGGTTATCCTGTTTATTCTCCTACTGTGTATGTGGATGCGGGAGTGGAGGTGGGGGAGGAAAGTGCCTCTTATTCTAAGTCCATGGCCAGGCCTCTGTACTGTAGTTCCCCTATTTCCCCAAAGAAATGGGCAGGCAGCAGAATGAGACACCAAGAGAGTCAAAGAATCTCTATACTGAGGTCCCCCTGGCCCCTGGAGAAAGGGCCTGGTACCCACAGTAGTGACTGATGCCACAGACAGGAGGGGGAAAATGGACTGGTTCTACCCAGGTCTTTTTGTTTTTTTTTTTCCTTCCGTATTATTTGGCGAGGAGGTGACACATTCTAGAACATAACCTCCCTTTTTCATTCCAGGAATCTAATTGTTACTTCTATGTTTGTGAAAGATAAAGGATTAGCAAGAATGCTTTGCATTAAGGCATCATTTGTAAATGCTTTATAATTATTTATGAAATTATCCTGCATTTTATAGCATGGCG
Organism: Antrozous pallidus; assembly: GCA_027563665.1. Taxonomy (NCBI): domain Eukaryota; kingdom Metazoa; phylum Chordata; class Mammalia; order Chiroptera; family Vespertilionidae; genus Antrozous; species Antrozous pallidus. The sequence goes on along the minus strand of CM050527.1, from coordinate 33,263,671 downwards.
ATAATAACTTAAATTGATGTATTAAACATGCGCAACCATTATTCCAACAATATTAAATGCACCTCTGAAGAATAATCATTTCATAAATATGAAGAAAGCATTCAGAAGTGGCACCTTAATTTAAGACATTACAGGCTTCCTGACACTCGCAGCCACGACCCTTTCTCTCCAAGACAGATGCAGTTTCTTATCTGGCTGCAGCGATGTTCTTCTTTCTTGAAGTGAAAATGAATTCTTAATTTAAAATATGTATTATCGAGGCCATTTTGGCAACGTGATGAAGCAATGGGAGAGGAGATAAGAAGCAGAATTTCCAGGGACCAGAACAAATTGGCCAAACCTTATCTTCCTGGTCTCCACCTTCCCATGCTCAGACTCCTGAGACTCAGCTGATTTGGGGTTTCCTGCAGGGCTGGAGGAGGGGTTAAGAACTGATGGAGGGTGGAGACAGTTACATTTTTACCCTCTCCAGCCCTGGCTTTGGGGCTGCTTTGAGCAAAGGAAATGCCAAAATAGAAGATCCACTTTGCACAGGTCCCTGCAATAAAGGGGGAGAATCCAGGAGAAATGTGAAAATTGGGAAACAAGAGTGGGGAGGAAGAGGAGAAAGGAAAAACATAAATCATAGTCTGTTGTTTGTGAGAAGCTGGTTAGTTTAGTTTCTTTTTTAGAGAAGTTAGTGGATCCAAGGCCAATCAGCATGTCTCCCTGGCAGTTCAGCTTCAGTCTTCTGCCGGTGGTGCCCTCTGCTGGTCACTGTCAGAATTTCAACATTACTCCTTCAAGAGTGTTAATGTCTACCAGGAATGACGTGCTTTCCTGGATCTATCTAGCCCCTGTGCTAAGTGTTTTATAAACGTGATCTTGTGCAATTCTCACAAAAGTTATTGGATGAGAAAACTGAGCCTCAGAGAGCTTGAAGTGCAGGTCCAATCTCTTAACTGTTGGACTATATAGAGTCAGCAGGCCAGAGAGCTGACCTTGACTAGCCTGTTACCTTGTCCCAGGCCCACGATGAATGCAAATCTAGGCTGCAGTTCAAGGCCATATTCCAGAGTCTTAGTAATCCTATCTGAAAGTGCATCTTAGTGTCCACCTTAAATTTAGCAATATCTCAAGCACATGTCCTTTGGGGTAGAATGGGTCTTTGAAATCAATATTCTTTATTCTAAGATCTGGTACTGCCCCCTGTGTGTGTGAATACTGGAAGTCATGCTGATTCCTCTGTACTGTCTCGCCTCATACCCAGTCCCTATCAGGGAAATCTGTCAACTGTACCTTCAGAATACCCAGAATCCGGCTTCTTGGTGCCAAATCCACCATGACCATCTTGGTCTGAGTTGCTGTCCTTGTGTATTTGTAGTATTGCTCTAGCCCAGTGGTCGGCAAACTCATTAGTCAACAGAACCAAATATCAACAGCACAATGACTGAAATTTCTTTTGAGAGTCAAAATTTTTCAAACTTAAACTTCTTCTAATGCCGCTTCTTCAAAATAGACTCACCCAGGCCGTGGTATTTTGTGGAAGAGGCACACTCAAAGGGCCAAAGAGCTGCATGTGGCTCTCAAGCCGCAGTTTGCCGACCATGGCTCTAGCTTCCTCCTGGCCTTCCTGCTTCTACACTATCCTTCTGTCCCTGCGCTATCTATTCTAAACACCGTGGTCAGAGAAAGTCTATTAGAATATAAACTGAATTGTGTCTCTTCTTCTGTCTCATCCTGACCCATTCTACCCCAAAGGACATGTGTTCTTACGCTGACCTATAGGACAATAAAAAATCTGGCCTCTCTGCCTACCTCTGTCACCTCTCTCTCATTTCTCACTATGTGCTCACTCTGCTCCACCTGCTTGGAATTCTTTGAATAGGCGAGTCATGCTCTGCCTCTGAGCCTTTGTACTCGCTGATCCCTCTGTCCGGAATGCCCTTCCGCCAGATATCCTCATAACCTACTCTCTCATCTCCTGAAACGTCTAGAATGCCACCTTCTTAGGGAGGCCCTGACCACCTATTTAAAATGACAACCCCCTTCCCCACATTGTCAATCTTCCTTCCCTGCTTTATTCTTCACCACACACAACACGTATCACTTTCTGGTATGTCATGCAACATACATCTTTAGTACGTTTATTGTTAGTCTCCCCCACTAGAATGTAAGCCCACCAAGGGCAAGTTTGCATCTGCTTTGTACACTACTGGTTTCCCAGGAATCTGGAAGAGTGCCCAGTGCATTCGAGGTACTTGGCCAATACTTATTAAATACACACTGCTGGTCCCCTGGCCCCAGTTGGTGACAGGTAGGATGACCAGTTGGCCTGGTTTGCTCAGAACCGATCCGGCTTTAGCACTGGAAGTCCAGCATCTTGGAAAATCCCTGAGTTCCCAGCCAGTGGGGACTGCTGGTCACCTGAGTGACAGCCTTGAAGAGCATCAGAAAGGTACAGCATCCGCAGGGGCGAGCTGAGCGCCTGGAGGAGGTGCCCCTCTCCCCCCACGTCATTAGGGGAATGGCTTCATCTCGGGTAAAGCCTTCTGAGTTATTGAAATTGCAGCTTATTATGAAGCAGAAAGTGAGTTTCTATTTCCTTGTAAGTGGCACAGGAGCAGACAAATGACCATGTAATGATGGTCCAGTGGAGCGATTATTTGCCCGAGATGGAGCGGCCTAAAGCATCACTTTGACTAACTCTGCCTCTGCCTTCCTACCCACACAGGGAGGCCAAGTTCAGTGGCCAGTCAATCTTCCTGGGGTCTCCCTGCCCAGGGGCTGCTGTCTCCGCAGCGGCTCACTGGCTGGCCTGGTCCTCCTCTGCCCAGCTGACCCCTGGGTCTCCTGGCTGTGCGTTAGGCTGATCAGTTCCGGGCAGAGCCCAGGGCAGAGGTGAAAGGAGACAGGCAGAGAGAGAGGACAGCTCAAAGGGTGTGACCTTGAATCAAGGCCTATGATGGGCTGTGGAGAGCAATAGAGCGAGGAGCAGGGATCAGAATGAGGTACAAAGGCAGTGTCGGCAGGCTGAGAAAGGCTCACTTTCAGCCTGGGGAACATGCCAGTCACCAGGTATTTAAATCAATGGTTCTCAAGGGGTGGTTCCCAGCCCAGCAGTGTCAGCATCATGGAAACCAGTCTAAAGATGTACATTCTGGCCAAGCCAGTGTGGCTCAGTGGTTGAGCATCGACCTATGAACCAGGAGGTCACGGTTTGATTCCCAGTCAGGGCACATGGCTGGGTTGTGGGCTTGATCCCCAGTCAGGGGCATGCAGGAGGTAGCACAGCAGTGATTCTCTCTCATCATTGATCTCTCTCTCTCTCTCTCTCTCTCTCTCTCTCTCTCTCTCTCTCTCCTTGTCCTTTCTTCTCTGAAAGCAATAAAAATATTATTTAAAGAAATATACATCCTCAGGCCCCACACCAGACCTCCAGAACCAGGGGCTGCAGCTGTGGGGTATTCACACCCTGTCCAGGCATTTCGAATGCAGGTTGGAGCTGGAGAACAATGACTGTGCGTACAAGAGTGTCTCCCGTGAGAACTGTGGTTTTGAGACTCGGAAGCTTTAGTGTCAGGATCACCGGTGCATAGAAAACCAGTCTGGCCCCCCTGCAGAGTTTGGGGCCCAGGATCCGGAGACGGGGCTGGAGACTGCATCTCCCTCTAGTTCCCAGGTGCTGCTGCTGCACCCAGGAGCAGTGCTTGCTGTGGGCTCCTCTGGGCCCTTTCTCAGGAGGCTGCTCCTCCGGCCTCGGGAGGACCTTCCCTGTGGCCCCAGGTCCAAGTGTTCTGTCTTCTTCACCCCAGACATGGCTGAGCCCGACTCCTCCAGGTCACACTGCCTTGGGCTATTGCTCAGCCCCCTTTGGCAGCTGGTGCCTGCCACTCCCAGGCCCGATCCCTGTCCGAGCACCTGCTGCCTCTCATTTCAGGCTCAAACTAGAGGTGGGGAAGAGGCCCTGGAGGCGAGCGTCACAGCTGGTTCTGTCTCTGGCCAAGCCTCTGCCAGGGGGCCTGGCAGCTGCTCTCAGCCTGGTCCCTGCCTCAGGAAGAGGCCTGTCTTCCCTGTGCCTTGCTCTCCCCCAGCTGTATGTCTGCTGTGTGAGTGGATCGTTGTTTTTGTTTCTGCTTGGACCCTGGATGGTGTAGCCAGGGTCTTGCCACTAGGACTAGACTTTATTGCCCCCTTTCTCCTGCCTCCCTGGTTTTCTGACTGTGGCCTGCTCCAGGGGAGGCCTAGCCCCTGAGCCGGGCACCTGCACGTTCCATCCTCAGTGCATCCCGAGGGCCACGCCACCCCTGCTGCCCTGCCTTCCAAAACCCTGTGTCTGCAGCAGCCCCAGTCCCAATCCTTGAGGGGCTGGCCCACTCAGTGGCAGGCCTGGCCCCAAGTCCTCCCTCCAGGAGCACACCAGCTGCAGCCTTTCCTGCAGGCTGGGCCAGGTACTGGGATAGACAAGTCCCAGGCTGTTCCTGGGGCAAAGCTGGCATTTGGAGAGGTAGTGTTGCTCAACTGCATGTTGCCGTGGCCAGGGAGGGGTGGGCTGAGCTGTTGGCTGGGTTCCCGAGGCCTTAGGATTAGGGACAGGTGGTGGGGTTTTACTGCATTGTTATCAATTATAGGGGTCCTTCAGCAGTTGCTGGCTGGGAATAAGAAGAACGAAGAAGCCTGTGGTTTTTGTCCTAATTTGTTTGGTTTGGGGCTGGACCCCAAGCTCGGAAACCACAGTAATTAGCGCAGCTGCAGAATTGGGCACACGCAGCACACACTGTCGCTGCTCCAAGGGCCTGGGCCAGCACCACTTCCCCTGGCTCTGACATGGGCCTTTGTCAGCTGGGGGGTTGGTGCAAGATTGCAGCAGCGGATGTGGAGGGACGGGGCTCTGAGCTCCCAGCCTTTCCTCCCACTTGTTTTGGTCTGTGGAATGCTCCCCCATTTTTTGAGTCTGGGTGGGAGCTGGGAATGGAGGGATGCCAGGGATGAGGAGGGCACAGGAGAAGGGGTGGCATAGCCTCTGAGTGGCTTGGAGGCTCATTGGAGAGGCTGGGTGTGGGGCTCGCTGAGCAGAGACAGCAGGGAGAAGGGCATTGTAGCCACGTGGCAATGGAGCTGTGCTATGCCCGCATTGGCCACTGGCAACGCCAATGAGAAATTCACAAAGGAGCTCTGAGTGGGAAAAGGGGAGGCAAGAGTCAGAAAAGTGGGGGCACTGGGCCTACTGAGAGGGGCTCCGTGTAACCCACAGGCAGGATGGGGTTGGGGGCATATTGCCATGGGGAGCACAGCACTTTGATTGGAAGCACATTCCAGGCCTGTCATTGGTGCCACAGGCTGTGGGATCCATGGCCTACATGGTGGCCATCCAGAGCCACCCTGGCTCTCCCCTGTCCCTCTCAGGTCCTGCCTGAGATGCCCCTTCTCAGCACCCCCGTATGAATGAATGCTGGGTGACTTCTCTGTGCTCACGAGTGCCCAGAATCTGACGCTTGCTGACTTTAGTTCTTGGCCTTTAATTGCAGGAGGGGATAATCACATGAAGGGTTTAGGGCAGACATCAGGAAGATACTCATGCTCATAAAAATAGGTGAGGAGCAGAAAGTCATGCCTGAGGGTTGTCTCCACAGTCTAGACAGACAAAGGGGTCCCGCTGATAGCTGATCTCTCTGGAGGCTGGGGAGGCGCTCACCAACCAGACAGACGGAGGGTTCTGTGCACAGACCTAAGGCCAGATGCACAGCTGGGGACGAGGACGTACCAACTACCATTTTCTTCTGTGGTTGCGTGGTCTCCTTGTAGTATGTCTGGAGGGTCAGCCCTCTTAGTGCTACAGGGAGCTCAGAGCCACTGAGAGACAAGGAGGTTGGAGGCGACATCGGCCTCAGCCTGCTTTAGGCAAATGACCCCGGCCTCTTCCATGTAGAGTTCCATAGGACACACTTCCATCCTTCTCCTGAGCAAGCCTAGGGATGCGCCATGGTAAACTGCAGCCCTAGGGACAGCAGGGAGAAGGACATTGTAGCCACGTGGCAATGGAGCTGTGCTATGCCCATCTCCTGGATTCGCCGTGGTAAACTGCAGCCCTGGGCTTTTTCTCTCTCCCTTGCCATTCCCGAAGGGTCTGGATGGACAGAGGAAGAGGCAGGGAAAGGAGAAAACACCCAAATCCTAAGAGATGGCCAATGCCGTGAGAGACCAAGAGAGAAGTGGCTTTAAGGGTTGAGCCCTAGGCTTTTGGGCTGTGGCTACATTTTGGGGTGAGGAAGATTTGGAGGGGCATGTCCCTCAGGCCCGGTCTCCTATGGATGAGCTGAGAGCCAGAAGGACTGTGCCAGCAGGGGGACCTCACCATCCTTGTCCTCTAGACTTTCATCTTAAGGACCTGACATCCCCCTGGGAGCCTCATTGCACTGGCTCCACTCCTGCTCCCCATCTGTAGGGAGCTCTGACCGAACAGCAATGATGCCTAGTTTGTTCACTGTGGTATCCTCCAGGCCTAGAATTTAATAGGAACTCAATAAAGTTGGATCAATGTCTTTCCCCATGAGGAAGATATTGCTGCTGGGCCCAGAGCTGGGCATGGCGGCTTCCCACCATTTCTACTGGGGGCTCTTCCATCTGGTTTCTTTCTCTTCTTGGACCGGCTCCCTTCTTCATATTCTTCTGCTGTCATGTGTGTTTTTTTTCTTCATTTTCTCTATTTCTTCTCCATAGACCTACCTTGATCCCTGGATGTTCTTAAACATACAGGTTCTGTGTGTATAGCATGCATTTTCAATGGGACTTCTCCAAAGGCACATCCCACTATGAGAACATACAGTCCCAGTCCCACAGAGCACTCTCCTTAGACCTTTCCAGGGTTCCTCTAAGACAGTGGTTGGCAAACTCATTAGTCAACAGAGCCCAATATCAACAGTACAACAATTGAAATTTCTTTTGAGAGCCAAATGTTTTCAACTTAAACTTCTTCTAATGCCACTTCTTCAAAATAGACTCACCCAGGCCATGGTATTTTGTGGAAGAGCCACACTCAAGGGTCCAAAGAGCCGCATGTGGCTCTCGAGCCGCAGTTTGCTGACCATGGCTCTAAGACATTCTGGAAGGCCTGGGTCAGACTTCGCTCAGGCAGGTGGAGCAGTCCCAGCTTGTGACTTGATTGTGTCACTCTGACCACACCTCATACCTTATGTTCTCTTAACCTGATAATGTTGGACATTCTTTCAAAGGACTAGAAGCCTTGCACACCACTCCCTGAGACATAAACTTTATTTTTCTGATGTGACTGGCTATGTATTGGAGCTCTGCTCCCAGAAAATGTATTAACCAAGGTAGCATTCTGAGAAAGTACTGACAATGAGAGTTTCTATAAGAGACTGATTGTAGCATAGAAAATAATTGTAGAGGGATTTTTGAGAAGGAGGGATCAGTGGGATGGGTGGGGACAAATGTAGGCTGCCATCAGTGATGTGGTCACAAAGTCAACTTCTAGAGAATATCCAAAAACTAGTATATAGTTACCCTGGCTACCTATACCTTCTATCTCAACACCTGTAGCCATGGCAAATAAGCAAGGTGGATAATATAAGAGCCAGAAATTCTGTAATAAAAATATTCATCTATCAAAAAAGTTTACCTCACATACTGGCGTCGAGCCTGTAATGGCCTTTTAAATGAACCTGTCTTGCCCACACATGTAGCCCCACCTTTGGAACTAATAAAGCAAGCCCAGTGTGGTAGGTGCCCGTTTAGATGGCCCCCAGAGGTCCCAGTCTCTTGGTGTTCACCTACTTGTGTAACCCCTTCCCCTTCCATGTGGGATGGGCTTATTGATTTGTTTCCAATGAAAAAAAATATGACAAAAGTAATGGCATGTAACCTCCAAGATTAGGTTATAAAAAACTATGGTTTCCATCTTGGGAGCTTGCTCTCCCTCACAATTTCTCCATTTTTGTTGTTTCTCTCTTTTTTCAACCACAGCTACCAGGTTGTGAGAACATTTAGGCAGCCGTTGGAGAGGCCCTGAGGTGAGAAATTGAGGTCTGCCAGCAACCACATGAGTGAGCTTAGAAATGGACCCTCCATCCTGCCCCATCCCCGAGGTAAGCCTTTGAGAGGAGGCCACCTCTGGTCTTCAAGCTTGACTTCAGTCTCAGGAGAAACTGAACCAGAGGGATGCAATGAAGATACGCTCAGATTCCTGATTTGCAGAAACTGCGAGATAGTAAAAGTTTGTTGTTATCGGCCACTAAATTTCGGGATAATAACTAATATACCCAGTTATCATGAGTTCTTGATCTCCGGGATTCCTTCAGACTCCCTGTGTTTGCCACTGTCACATTTTTAGCTTTCCCCACCCGCACCCCGGTTATTCCATCATACCCTTAGCTTCTTCGCTAGCTGCTTGGTTTGATGGTCATGTCTTAACATGTGGCTCTGACCTTGGTATCTCTCCAGACACAAATGTTAGGGTCTGCCTTCTGATTTCACACGTCATAATCTTATGTGAGAAGCAACTTCCTGAACCCAGGAGCAGAATCAGAAAAGCAGCTGACTTACCCCAGCAGGAAAGCACAACCAGAAGCTCTGGGAAGATTTTCAATGAAAGCTGAAACCACCTCCTTATCATGAGAAAATCCCTCGCATTGTAGGCCTTCACCCCATTCTTAGTGTTCCTATCAATCTGGACTTTCCTGCATTTGTTAGCTGATGGATGGCAACTGGTTGGCTCATGACTTTGTAGAAACAAGATGTTGTTTTTGGATGTTTTTCTTTCCTCTTTCTTCCTCCCACCCTGCCTCACTTAAAAGCTTTCATTCTTTAAGTCTAGTCAGTATTTCATTCATCATCATTATTATTATTGGAATTTAGAGATTGAAATGATTGGGTCTGGGTTCCGTTACATGGCCTGGTGACTTAGGGTAAATAATCTGTGAGACTGGGAGAATATATGGCTACTTTTTCTCAGTCATCCAGGTCTCATGATAGTTTGGATCGCGGAGTGAAGTCAGGGGCAAACCTAAGGATGGTCATAGAACTGAATTTGATTCTTGTCCACTGGATTTATAGCAGATACTCTCACGTTCAATTCAAAGTTCCTGGGTGGGTTGGGGGCTTCTAGGCTAGGTTAGAAATAGGACACGATATTCCTCATCTCCATCACCAGGGCATGATATACCAATAGATGGAAATACTTGGTAAGAAGCCATGACTGCCTTGCCTAGATGCATGGTAAATGTTTGCTGAAATGATGAACAAAGATTAAGGCCCAGTGAGGACCCATGTGGCCGCTCCAACTGCTCTTCCTGGATGATTTCGTCTGTGATCATACTGTAACCATCATCAGTGACCTGGTAATTCCCAAAGCATTCGCTCAAGGCCATTGTCTCTCTTGAGCTCCAGACCCATGTCTCTAGCAGCTCACTAGATGACTGCCCTTGAGTGTCCCTCAAGACACCAAAGCTCCTCATGTCCAACATTGAACTTGCTTCACACAAAGCTGCTCCCATCCTGTCTTTCCCGCCTTCTGGAATCCCTGCACTTTGCTCAAGGCAGACGACTGGGTCAGATGTGGCTCCTTCTCCCTCACACTGTTCTTATGGTCAGTCACTGAGTTCGGTTCATTCTATCTCTTGAGTGAGACCACATCTCTCCATCTCCACGGTCACCCCCATGTCTCCTCACTGGCCCTTCACTTCCTGGGTGGCCTCTGGCCAGACCCTCTCCACATCCCTATCAGAGAGATGAGCACAAAATACAGTTTGCTTTATATCATTTCCTGTTTAAAACCATTGAGACTTCTTATTGCCCTTGGGTTACCTGCCCAAGCTGTGAGCACGGGTAGTAAGGCCCTACCTCTGTGGTTGGCAAACTGCGGCTCACAAGCCACATGTGGCTCTTTGGCTCCTTGAGTGTGGCTCTTCCACAAAATACCATGACCTGGGTGAGTCTCTCTTGAAGAAGTAGTGTTAGAAGAAGTTTAAGTTTTAAAATTTTGGCTCTCAAAAGAAATTTCAATCATTGTACTGTTGATATTTGGCTCTGTTTGCTAATGAGTTTGCCGACCACTGCCCTATCTGATCTGATCTGGTCCTGCTTCCTTCTGCAGCCTTATCACTTTTTCATAGCACACCTTGAATGCCAGGTTTTCAGCCAGGGAAACAGCTTTCAGTGACTCTGGTTCCTTTGCACACAGGCGTTCCTTGGGGAATAGCTTGAGGATCCCTTCCCCTGTGGCTCTCCACTTGGCCTGAGTTTCTCCTCTTTGTCCTTCCAAACCCAGCTAGGCTTCACCTCCTCTGAGGAATCTTTCCTGCCATCCAAGTCTGGGTGGCTATTTCCTGGGTGCTCCTGTAGCAGCCAGAGCTTGCTCTGCCATTGTAAATCCAGCTTGCCCCTTCGAGAGCAGGGACAGTGCCTGATCCCCAGGAGCAGATGAGCAAGGAAATCACTGGGCTGTACAGAGAAATGTGCCAAAGCTACGGCAGAAAGTTTTCCCCCTTCTAGGTACTAGGACATAGTAAAATGCTGCACCTGCTCCACCGATCCAACAAGGAACATTGACTAGTACTATAACTCGATGAGTACTAGACCCAGGGTCCTGAGGTGGCAGGTCTGAATCCCAACTCTGCCTCTTATTAGGAGAAGTTACTGAACATCTCAGCCTCTGCTGGTTCAGCTGCGAAGCAGGAACCATAGCACATACCAGCAGACAGGGCAGCTGCTGCTAAGTTGCCCATCTGAGGAAATCACTGGCTGGGAGGGAGCCGTCCCCTCTGTGCCCACAGTGGCCTGTGCCCAGGACGATGAACTTGGGCTGTCAAGACCAAGGTTGACAGAGCACACTCGATAAGGGCCAGGTTGTCGGATATGATAATAATAGTCTAATTTATTAATATAAAGGCCCTCTAATGGAGGCGGCACTTTTAATTAGCCCACCCAGCCACGATATTAATTTTCATCCAGAGTTATTTAAGTCGGAGAGCCTTCCTCCCGTCTTCAGCTCGCACTTAGCTGGAGGGCGATGGGGAAGGTTTGTAATTGGATTCTGTGTGAGACTTAATTATAAGGAGACAATAAAGCCCCTGAAACGCGGCAGGTCCTACCCCGCTGGCTCTTATTTTCCAGAGACACAACTCAGGCCAATGAGAGCACAGATTTATCTAAATTGTAATTTTTAAACTTCCCAAAGCTCGCCTTCCCGGCCCCCAGGCCCGCGAGGTGCCGGGAGGACCGATGTGCGGGGAGGAAGGCAGAGGCGGGCTGCTCACTCCGTTCTGTAATCAAGTCTTCCGCTCCATGGGCCACTGAGCGGCTTCCCCGGGCCCCTCGGGATCTCAGAAGTGTGTTTTCGTCCCTCGGCCAAATGGCTTATTAATAGGATCGGCTTATTCATATCTCACCCAGAAAATCCCAAAGTGAGACGGCAACGGGGAGATATCGAGCCAATTAGTTGTCGGGCTTGTTGTCGTGGGGGGAATCTAGTTATTAATTTACTGCCCTTCACCAGCGGCAGAATCGATTCGGAGGAAGCCAGAAGGAAAAGAAGAGGAAGAAGGAGAAAAGACCCACGAGTTTCCGACCACCTGGGAAAACTCAAAGAGATGAGGCTAAACCACTTATACCTTCCTCAAAGCTGTCCCACTGTGGGGAGCAAGAAGGCAAAGGCCTCGTTCACGGTCAGCCAAGTGCTTCGAGCATCTACGGACCATCTACTGTGGGCCTGACTATTTGTGTACATTATTGCATTTGGTTCATACAACCTCTGTCAAAGGGGCTTAGTTCACCCACCTCCTCGAAGAAACGTTATTCATTCATTCACTCATTCATTTATCCATTCATTCAATTTGTTTGAATCCCCCTTGGAGAGATAATAGTGGACTAGAAAGAGACTACCCGCCTGGAGCAAACTTTCTGACTCAGATGCAGACACTTGCCCAAGGTCATCAGCCAGCATTCATACTCGGCAAGACTAAGATATGAACACCAGTAGGCTCTGCCAAGGCCAACGTCTGGCAAATCGCTCTGCCTTCTCCATGTATTTGGCTGCATAAACATTCAAACCATCTCTTTAAAAAAACATCAAAGAGAGTAAAAAGAAATAGCAAAATGTAGAGTGTCGGGTTCTGTGGGTGGCATGGCCCCCTACAGAGCATATCCTGTGAGGGCCCATCTGGCTCCCCAACTGGGCCACCTCAGAGGAGGACAAGAGATACCCACCCGGCACAGTTTAGTTTAGGACCTGGAAGAGGAGGGTCTGCTGAGATGCGCTCAGGGGAGAGTACTCCTATTATGCAAGCGTGATTGTGGAAGATGAGGCGCTCAGGGTTACAAGCTTAAAAAGAAAGTTACTTTCTTCAAAAGAAAAAAAAATACAATCATCCTCACACTTGTAATAAATTCGGGGTGAGGGAAGGTGGGAAACAGAATAGTAGGAAGTAAAATAAAATTCACCCACGATCCCGCTGCCCTGCTCAGATCACACTGTAACATATTGTGAACCATTTTCTCAAACATTAAAAATTCGTTCTGAGCATAAATTTAAATGATAATATAACGCTCCATCTTGTGGATATACTGTAATTTATTTAACTTTCCAAAATGTGGGGGATACTCAACCCCACAGTAGAGATTTAATTGGTTTCCACTTACTAAAGATAAGCGATACAAACAGGTATGTTTGTCCTTATTTGTACTTGCTTAAAATTGAAGTAAAATTATTGCAACAGAGAGAATGAATATTTTAAAGACTCTTGAGGTTTATTGCCATATTGCACTCCAGAAATATGGTACAGACGGCTGTGGTGTGAGCAGCATGCGAGTGGGATCATCAGTACACTGTACCTTCATCAATATTCTGCATTGACTTCGACAAGTATTTGCTAATTCGTTAGGGCAACAAATGTATTTCATTATTGTGCTGGTTTCACATTTATTGATTGCTAGTGAGGCTCAACATTTCTTTGTATGTTTAAACCATTATTTGTATTGCTTTTGCTATTCTGTTATTGTTCCTTACACGTTTTCCTTTTGGGTTTAGTGGGTTTTATGTATAAAGACTATTTTATATTTCAAGAACATTAATTTTTGATGTTTTTGTTGCAGACATTTTTCTCGGGTTGGTTTTGCTGTTTATTCTTATTCCCTTTGATGTTTTTTATAGAGATGGTTTGAATTTTTATATAGCCAAATATATGTATTTTTTTCCTTTGTGATTTCCCCAATTGCTTATATGCTTAGAAATTTTATCTCCACACTGAGATAGAAATAATAATCTATATTTTAGTCTAAGTACTTTATGATTTCATTTTTTTACATTTAACTCTTTAATTCATCCTAGGTGTATTTTGTTCTGTGTTGAGGGATAAGCATTCAAATAGGCAATTATCTACTCTAGCATCATGTATTAGAGAATGTTTTGTTTCCTCCCAGGCTCAGATGCCGTCTTTATCAATGCTAACCGTTTTACAAATACAGTAGACTATTTGAGTTGTTATTGTGTTCACTTGGTTCTATTATAATCACACTGTTATAATTACTGTGTCTTTATAGATTCAGGCATTTTTGTATATGAAATGTAGGATTTTATTATCTGGTAGAACAAATCTTCTACAATTACGTGGTTTTAAAAAAAATTGGCTACTTCTGCTCATTTTCCAGATGAATTTTAGAATCATGCTGTCTAGCTTCAGGAAAAAAAAAAAATCTCATTTGGGACTTTGAAAGGGATTGGATTCAACATATATCTTAATTCATGAACCATTTGCATCTTTATCCTGTGCAGTCTTACCATTCAGGAAAATGACACATTTTGGGTTTTCCTCCCTTTCCTTTGATTTTTTTCAGGTTTAACTCTAGTCTAAATGAAATATTAGTGAACACTGTAAGACAAGGATCAAAATGGATTCCTTTTCAAATAGCCATTTTTCCCAGATCCCCGTTTTTGCACAACTCACGCCTTGATTGAGGAAGTCTCTGTTATCATTTATTAAGTCCTTATGTATGTATTAGGGTCTGTTTCCAGGCTGTCTAATCCCACTGATCTGCCTTTTCTTGTGCTAATGCCACATTATTTTGGTTATTGTCTGGTTTTTCCCTTGGAAATGACACCCCCTCCAGATGGCTCTTGGAGTCGCTGCCTGCTTTTCCCAAACCTGGATTCATGTCCTGAATGCAGAGCCAGCCCTTGACCAGAGCCTTCCAGTGGCCCAAGGGACAGAGCAGTTTGATGCCAAGTTTGTTTGTTTTCTAATATGAGAGGGGAAGGAAAGGGATAGGGAAAAACCCCGATGACAGAGAGACATCAATCAGCTAGCTGCCTTCTGCACGTCCCCTTCTGGGAATCCAGCCTGCAACCCAGGCATGTGCCCTGACTGGAATTGAACCCATGACCTCCTGGTGCATGGAATGACACTCAACCAACTGAACCACACCACCTGGGCAGGTTTTGATTTTTAGTTGCACACACACCAAGGCTGGTGGAGACTGTAGACTGACCCCCCACCTCCGTTCTACCACCCCTTTTCAGATGCTCGCCCTGGGGGGCCTCCAATCTCCAGACTCCCCAGGGAAGAAGGAGGGAGAACAAGTGGCCTGAACATTCCAGGGAGGTGGTGCGAGGTAATAATGCTCTTTACTGGAAACCTCCCCACTTCTCAAGGGCCTGCTCTGTGCCAGGCCTGTGGGAAGACCAGGGCCTATATTACTCTAATTTTCACCAAAGCCCCGAGCGCACACTACATTTTACACATTAGAAGACTGGCTGGGAGGGGGTGAGAAATACCTAATATCACCCAAATTCTATGAGTCCGCCAGGGACTCTTCTGACTGGGGAATTTATCATCCGGAGAAATGTTTGAGGTTCCTTGAGCTTTGAGGGGCCTCTAACTCCAGCTCTCCTGGCTAACCGAATCTGGTGATATGAGGTCCAGGTGTTTGAAGCTGGTCACCTGAGTGCCCCCCTCTCCCCGCCCAGGCTAGTGGGCACACCTGAGTGTCCATGCCATGCTCAGCCATGGGGAGGCTCTGGTTGGTCTTCTACGTCAGTGGTCGGCAAACTCTAGTCAACAGAGCCCAATATCAACAGTACAATGATTAAAATTTCTTGTGAGAGCCAATTTTTTTTTTAAACTTAAACTTCTTCTAATGACACTTCTTTAAAATAGACTCACCCAGGCTGTGGTATTTTGTGGAAGAGCCACACTCAAGGGGCCGATGAGCTGCATGTGGCTCGTGAGCCGCGGTTTGCCGACCACTGCTCTAGGTGAAAAAAACAATACCTCCGGAGTCCGTGACATTTATTGCATTTGTTGAGCTAAGAAACGCCCCAACAGGTAGAGAATTTATCCAAGAGTTGACTGGAGCCAAACTGACAACACACGCTGGGCGGCAAGATCTGAATCACTCCTGAACATGACAGTTTGCAGCTTCTTTGAGGCAGTTGAAACTAAGGAGGGAATTTAAGGGAGATCACCTACAGGTGGGACCAAGCAAGGTGGGGATATGATCACAGGATGGCTAACAGGATTATGTGCTCTCTTAAGGGAGCCCAATGTTAGGGGAACTTGAGGTGAGAGGCAGGACCCGGGGCATAGAGCCACATGCAGATGGGAGGAGCCGGGGAAGATGAGAGTGGGAAGGCCAAAGTCCTGAAGAGGTCTCGGAGATTAAACAACTAAACATGGTTTTTCGTGTGTGTTTTACCAGCTTCTGGTGTGTGCTTCTTAGCGAGGACTCTTGGTGCTGGGCTAGGATTATACCGACATTCGTGAGTTCAGGGAAAAAGCTGAGGAGGAGGTCATTCCAGTTTTCCCCATTCCAGTTTATTCCTCTCGGACTTGGACCCCTCCCTCCACCACCCCCATTCCTGGCCTCCAGGGCACTTCATACCTGGTTGATATCTGCCCCTTTCTCCTTGGTTACCTAGCAAAGGCTGGGATTCTATCAGGAAACTAAGGGGTTCTTCATGGTTGCAGGGCCTGGGGTGAGCGGAGAATAGAGAGTTGTTAATGGGTCGAGTTTCAGTTTTGCAAGATGAAAAGAGTGATGAGGGTGGGTGGTGGCCACAGTTGCACAGCAATGCGAGTGTAGTTAATGCCACTCACCTGTACCCGGAAAACAGCTAAGAGGGGAAATGTGATGTGTATTTTAGTGAATAAAAGCATCACAATGAACGGATTTGCAGGTGGCACACCTGTGTTCAGCGTCAGTGTTTGAAAGCAGGTTGACTTGTCTTTTCTTCCCTATGATGGTTCATTCTTTGTGTCAGCTATGTGCCGAGTTGTTTGGTCAAAAATTAGTCTAAATGTTGCTGCAAAACTAGCTTTTAGTGCTACATTGACATTCAGTAGATTTTGAGCAAACAGGTTTCCGGCTGTAGTATGGGTGAGCCTCATCTAACAGTGGAAGGCCTTAAGATAAAACGGGTTTCCCAAAGAAGACATTCTGCATCTACATCGATGCTTGCCCCAGTCACTAGCCTTCCAGCTTGCCCTACAGATTGCAGACTTGCTAGTTCCAGTTATATGAGCCGAATCCATAATTTCCCTAAAGTCTGTCTCTGTGTTTATCTACCACTACTCTACACTGCACACACACACATATACACCCACACATGTGCCCTATGTCTCCAGCCCACTTATCTGTGCCATGCCAGTACAGCCATGGGTGAATCTGAGGGCAGGGGGTTGGCGAAGAATTAGAAAAGACAAACAAGAGAATAAAGCTGGGGCTAGGTAGGACACTGCCCTTTGACTAGAGAATGCCACGGCTTGCAAGCCGAGTCTTTCTTTTATAGCCAGATTCCGAGAGGCAAAGGAAGGGCGTGGTCAAGATGTTTACAACGTTGCCGTGGGTTTCGAATTACTCAAATGCACCTGATCAAGCTTTGTTTACTTGCTGCCCCTCCCGCAGCCCACATCACTCAGCCACCTAGGAGCCGCTCTCCACACTTACCTTCTCTGTTTCACCTGCCCTGGGCGGTGAGCCTGCCCTGCTCATGACTGTCCGGGTAAAGGCTCATTTTACCTGTGAGGCCCCAAATAGTTTTTGGATCCTGGTGCTGATCAGGCTTTCAGGAAGCCATCTACTGATTTGTGGCCAACTGGACTCTGTCTGTGGCTTGAGCATATGGAGATCTGAATTGACCCACTTCTCTCTGCTGCTTTCCGTTTATCATTTAAAAATTTTTTAAAAAAATATTTTTATTGATTTCAGGGAGGAAGGGAGAAGGAGAGAGAGAAACATCAATGATCAGAGAGAATCAATCTGCTGCCTCCTGCATCCTCCCTCTGCCAACCCCACCCCACACATACACACAGGGGACGGAGCCTGCACCCCAGGTGTGTGTCCTGCCTGGGAATCTAACCATGACCTCCTGGTTCACAGGTTGACGCTCAACCACTGAGTCATGCCGCCTGGGCTACCTGTAGCATTCCTGACTGGCTGATTCATATCTGATTCTGTCTTTGGGTAAATCCTTCATTCATCTCCTGCTTTCTTTGCTTGGCATCCAGGCCTAGTCCTCTAAGTGCTTACCTCTCAGCACCAACTTTCACTTCTGAAACCTATGGGCATTGATTCAGCTTCATCCACAGCTAGACAGAGACCCCCATCTCCTCCTGTCTATATGTCCTGCGGCACTGTTTTTTTTTAAGAAGAAGGATTTATGGTTAATTCTATCTCTCATTTACCTTTTGTAATATCTATGGACCCCAAGATATATTTTACCCTATTTAACTCCTACAAAAACCCTATTTAATACATAGTATCCCCATTTTATAGATTTGAAAATTGATACCTAGAGAGATGATGTCACTTGCCCCAGACCACTCAGCTTTGGGATGGAATTCAATGATGGGCAATTGAATCCCAGGTCTGTGCTCTGAGGGGAATGTGAACCCCAGCAATTATCAAGGGGTCAGGAGTAAGGAAGCAAAAAAAATGAGGCAGAGACATAAAGCAAAGCAGGGAATCAGATACCACTAATATTAGTGTTTATATATAATATATAATATATAATTAATTATTAATATGTAATATATAATATATAGTATATCATATATCATATATTATATATTATATATTAATCATTAGTTAATACATCTCTTACTACTTAATAATATATTATTACCACATAGCAGAAGGTCCTACACATGTGCTACTGGTGGGCCCCCCAAGTTTGGCTCCCAGCTTCTTGGCAGCCAAAATGCAGCGGGACCTCCTCTGTTCCAGCTCCCTTGCTGAGCAGGGAGGTTTGACAGCTCATGGTGTCACTATGACCAAACACACCTCACCAGAAACACCCACCTCCCCAAATTCTCTCCAGTGCCTTATCCTGCACGTTTTCCCTCAAATAGAGGAGCTCAGCACTCCCAGGCTCCTGTTGCTGCAGATTTGGCTACATTACTTTGCACTTTGTAGGAAAAATGAGGAAAAGGGATAAATCTTTCTCTCTTTGAGTAATGATTCGGTATTGACATTAGATTGTAAATTCTGAGAAAGTGGCAATGTTGAGACATGTATATCTAATGGTGTCCAGTCTAGTGTAATGCTAACTTCAAGCAATGAATCAATAGCAATTGTGTGGAACAAATATGAATATTAATGAACGCTGAAGACGGATCCCCTGGCACCTGCTTGTTACAAGAGGGAGGATCCATTTCTGGGGGAGACTGCCGAGGATTCAGTGGTTGTAGAGGTTGTGCAGTAGGAGGAGCATGCGACCTGAACTCTGGAGTCAGACCTCAGAGGCTCTACACTGAATAGCTGTGTGACCTTGAGGAAGTCCCTTAACCTCTCTGAGCCTCAGGCTAGAAAAATGGAACACTCTTATCATGTGAGATTAAGAGGCCTAAAAGAGGATGTTCCCATGCTTGGAGTATGATAGCTGGTTCCTTTCATTCATTCATTCATTCATTCATAGCACTGTTACTGGGTGTGTGCCTGGCACTCACCGAGCTCTACTTTGTAAACAGGACAGGCCGGCACCTGGTAGATTCCTCTCCCCGCCTCTTCCTTCCTGAGGACGGCAGTTCCTGCAGCAGCTATTTAATAATAGAGGCTCTCCAAGTCCAAGTTGCTAAGGGGAGGTGGGGCCCGGGAGGGAAGTCTGGGGTGCAAGGACCCTGTGTAAAGTAAAGGCCTGCTCCATCTGGTCTGTGTCCCAGCCGACGCCAGGGCCCATCTCCTCTAACCACACTCCTGGCAGGAGCTGGCCATGGCCACAGGGTCTCTGCTGAGAAACCATCACACCTTTTCCCTGCGCCTCCAGTGCTTCCGGTCTGCTTTAAAAGAGAAGCGGAGAATGGTTTAATGTCAGTAACGGTCAAATGGCCCATGGCCCCTATGCTCACAAACCAGCACTCCATGCAACTGGAAACAATGCACTAATTATACACAGGTCACAGCAAAGTGGTGCCTGCTCTTTCCGCCTCTTCAGGCTATTGTGTTTGCATTTTTCTCACCCTCAGGGCCAGTATTTGCATCTCTCCTATCTCTTAGGAGAGAGAGAGAGAGAGAGAGAGAGAGAGAGAGAGAGAGAGAGAGAGAGAGAGAGAGAGAGAGAGAGAGAGAGAGAAACCACAAACTCAGAGGCTAGAGTGAGGGTGAGAATTTTCTCTTTGAATCTATGATAATTCTACAACTCCAGCATGCACTGTGTGTATGAACAGGCACTTGTTTGCATGTTTTTGTCTTTGAGACCCAGGCCCCATTCTTAGTGTCACAGTCCATCTAAGACTGGCCACCAGGCCAGCAGGGTCTGCATCTCCCAGCTGGCTGGCAGCTCTGTGAAGGCGCAGCGACCTCCGCCATCAGATCAGAGGCTTTCTGAGGGTAAGGGCTGCTGCTCCTCCTTCAGGAGTTCTCATTCCCAGCGCCAGACCCTCAGCGGTGGGGCCAGAAACCAGTTCTGACCTCGTTATTACGGAGGGAGTGGCCGGCAGTTCTGACCTCTCAGCTGAGATGTCAGAAGGGGAGGCTGTCCAGGTATCTTCATCCATGCCCTCCCTGGCCAAGGGTGGAAGTGTCACTCACACACTTTGGGAAATGAGCAAGAAATACAGAAAAACAGACCTTCTCAGGTCAGCCTAATGCTTATTTTTAAAATATATACAGATTTTTATTGATATCAAAGAAGAAGGAAAAGAGAGAGAGAAACATCAGTGATGAGAGAGAATCATTGATTGAGTCCCAAACCTGGGCATGTACCCTGAGTGGGAATTGAATCCTGACCTCTTGGTTCATAGGCTGACACTCACCCACTGAGCCAGGCAGCCAGGGCCTAACTGCTTATCTTCTCCCTCTCCCTGTGCTGGATCTAAAGGCCCCATGGCCTGGCACCTTCTCCCAGGCCCTTTAATCTCTCCACTGAAAATAAAAGAAAAACAACAAAATAAGCCCTCCTGAGGCGTGGCTCAGACATGCCCTTTCCAGAGTCTTTATGATTTCCACCACATCGCAAGGCTAATGAGGGCGATCAGGTCTTTCTCATTCCCGCCCCCCACCCCCAAATATATTTTTATTGGTTTCAGAGAGTAAGGGAGAGGAGAGAGAGAGAAACATCAATGATGAGAATCATTGATTGGCTGCCTCCTGTACTCACCCTATGGGGGATCGAACCCGCAACCCCAGCATGTGCCTTTGACCAGGATCAAACCCAGGGCCCTTCAGTCCACAGGACGATGCTCTATCTGCTGAGCAAACCAGCTAGGGCATCTTTCTCATTTTTAATTTTATCCCGGGGCGCTCCCACAATGCCAGGCCATGGTAGATGGTTAATAAGTGTTAGGTACTAATGAATGAATGTCATTTTCAGGAAGGGCTAGGGGTGGATCGCCTCATTCTTTGGAGGCCTTATTCACCCCTGGGAAAGTGCCACAACCCAAAGCGCCTGGTGCTGTCAGCCTTTTTGGAAGAAAAGCTATATTCTGGGGCCTTGGGGCTAGAGGGCAGTGTTCACCTATTGGTACAAGCACAGCAGCGTGTGTGTGTGTGTGTGTGTGTGTGTGTGTGTGTGTGTGTGATGACTGGACATTAATGAGCTCTGGCTCCAGAGAGAATTCTAGAAGTCCCTCAAAAACAACTTAGCTCATCCTTCCGTGATATCCTGCTTCTTAAATTTGCCAGGAAATGTTTGTCTGCATCTATGCTGCGGAACAATCAAGTGAATTTGAAGAGTTAAGGTATTTTTTAATCCAGTAAATTTTATTTATATATAACAACAGTACAAATCGTGTCCTTGGCTTGCAAAATAGGAGTGTTTCATATTTACAATAGGTACACAATAATATATTAGGATAACAAAAAACCCTATTTTATTGGAACATTTTAAATACTTAATTTTCTTCCAGTTTTTTTTTTTAAATTCCGCAACACGTGTAAAAACAAGAAAACCAGACAACTATCGCTGCATTTTCTTAAAAATATAGATATCACACAGATTCCAGTGTGTCAGGAAGAGTGGGTTTGGGGAGGAGAGTGGGCAGGGGTGGGTGGGCTCAGTTCCCGAGAGTCGTGGTACAAGGAGCTGGTCCCTTCCTCCCAGACACACCTGAGGACATCTGCTCTGGATGGAGGGCACTATTTTCATTTTGCTCTCCACCTGCAATGCCAGGAAGCGGGGTAACCAGTCAGGGCCTTGACTGGAGGCCAGAGGGTCGCCCATTTTCCTAGAGGCTGGGACAGGGGGTGGGGCGAGCTGCAGAAAGGGTGGGACCGGCCTGAAGGCAGAGCTTCTTTCAGGTGAGGAGGCGGGTTGAGGGCATCTGCCGAAGCCAGAGAGTCTCAGGTGGCCTTGCTATGCCGCTGGCCTGTGTGACCAGCAGTGGGCCGATCTCTCCCAGGTCTTTCCTGAGTCCAAGACTGAAACTTTAGGTTTCCTAGGTGGCATCGCTGAGCCCAGTAGCTCGCTTCAATCATGGGGGAAACCAGGAGAAAGGAAGAGAGGAGGGAGGAGGGAGCTAGGGAGAGGATGCTGCCAGCTTTTCGGAGCTTGTTCCTGAGGCTTCCCAAGGCCCTGAACTCCATCCCGAGTCTTGTGGGGTCCACTCTGACACGGACCCTCGTGTTTTCTCACTGTTGGAGCCCCCATTTGCAGGTCTTTCCTGTCTGCAGCCAGGCCTCCCCCAGAGCATCTGGCTCAGTACTTACCGGCTGCAGGCTCATGGGGCAGGTGCGGCAATAAGGAAGCACCTGGAGACTTAGCGGACCAGGCTTTCCAGCATTCTCTAGGTGTCCTGCCCGGGCCATGTTCAGTTGGTCACACCATCCTTACTTCTGCATGAGTGGCAGGGCCAGGGGCCTCCATGGCTGTTTCTTGTCCTCATTTGGTGGAAATGGAGAAAGGTCAGGGGCTCCAGGAGTAGGGAACCGTCGCCACAAGAGGCAGTGGTAATGGAAACGAGGGAGGCTCTATTGCCCAAGGGATGTCCCCAGAATAATATAAGGCAGCTGGGGAGGTGGGCTTTCTTCTTTCCTCAGGCCTCCTTGCTTAGAAAACTCCTGCCCCCTGCAGGTGAGAAAGGAGAACTGTGTCTGCTAAGTTGGTGGCAAGAACCAGTAGCCTGAAGAATGTAAACTTGCTAGAAGGTCCTTCTCGGTCTTGTTCCTTGCCGTTTCTCAGCACAGAGAGCGGTGCCTAGAAAATCGTTACAGGACTGAAGGTCCCCTGAATGAATGAACGAATGAATGAAAAAACCCAAACAGGTCCCTCCCCGGAGTGAGGTTGACAGCTGATCCACGAGTTCAGAGACTGAGCTCTGCAAAGAGGGGTGCTCTTAGCCAGTGGCGGATGGGAAATGGCTCTGAGGGATGTGCTGTGGGGAGGGGGAGGGGTGATGGCACAGCAGCACTTGACACCAGGCTGAGGGTGGGAAGCAGCAGGCCCGCTGGAGTGACCTGGTCCAACAAGATGGACATCTTGTCCATCTCTGTGTCACCAAACACATTTCTGGGGCCCTGTCCCTTTTCCAGAGGAATGTCTCTTGTGCAGGTCAGTAAAACACAAGCTGGATTGCCTTTCCAGAGACACCTCCTTCCTCGCCTCCCTCCAAGGTGGATGGCTTCATGTGGGGGAGAGGCTGTGACTTTAATACTTAGTCTGCACTCCTGGTCAAAATGTCTCCGAACTGGATAATAGTGAGAAGGGAGGCCAACGGACTGCCCCTCCTCCCTGTTCCACAGGGTGGACTCCACTCGTTCTTGGCGATCCAAGGTCCAGAGCTGGTGGAGGAGGAATAGGTGAGAAGCCAGAGAGGGGGCAAGGCTCTACCACCACTCACCCTCCTAGCCTGGCTTGAGTCCAACCGACGTTTCCTTTTTCTTAATTTCTTTCTCAGGGATGCCCTTGTGTCACTTCCCTTGCCAACCCAGCTTTCCCAACTCTCCCATGGAATCCTGAGAAATGGGGCCACGTCTCTTGCTGGCGTTGGCTCTTTTCTCTGTGTCTGTGCGGCTTTCCTCAGTCTACCCCCATCTCCCATCATTCTCTGCACTCTCCAAGAACCTTCAGGAAGCATCCCTGGGGGCAATGAGTGGCCACCAGAAGTAGCTGCTGGGAGATGCCCAGGTGGACGCCCGAAGGTAAGGGATGGTTAAGATGCAGAGTGGAGATGTCTCACTTGTTTGCTTCGCTTCTTGGAGGGACCACGTGCTGGGTGCCAGTGAAAGCAGTGGTGTGATTGGAAAACCTGCATTCAGAACTCAGAACAGGAGGCGAGCTGGCTTTGTGTGTGTCGCGGGGTGGCACAGAGTTCCTTCTCACATTCCTCTTGCCCATATCTCCTCTCCTTTCATCTCCATAAATCACGGCTCTGAGCTGATAAGCTTTGGGTGCTGTGAAGAGTAAACACTTTGGCTGAGTGCAGAAGGCCGGTCATTAGTATTTCTTTCAGGCTGTTAATAGAGCCCAGAGAAACTTTAACAGAAGAGGATTATCAGAAGAAAGTGGCCTTGGCATGGCTGGTTGTGAATTATAATGAAAACAAGCAAGTTTCCTGAGTATTTCGCTGAATGCTTTTCTCTTCCCATTTGTCAGCTGCATTCAGGCAAGAAACTGGAGCTGAGAGCAGGCGATGTCTGCTGTGTGGTGAGCTCAGCAACCCAAAGCCGCACGCCAGGGATGGAAGCCAGCCCTAGGGCCTCCTTCCCCCAGCCCTTTCCTGGGAATCCAGTGTGGTCAGCAGAGCCTCTTAAAGTTGGAATTGTTTGGAGGTAAATCAGGGCACAGAGAAGCTGGGGCCCAGAGTTAATTACAGAGGAAATGACTCTGGTCTGGTCTCTCTGGGGATGGCTGGTCCAGTTTCCCAGCATTGCAGCCCGTTGAAAAGTAGGTGGAAAGGGGAGGTGGGTCCGCTCCTGCCTCCCCCTCTCCCCATCCCTTTGCCTCTCTCTTGTCCGCCTTCCCCCACACTTCGGTCCTGTTTGTAGAGAAGTCGGAGCCTTCTGCTTGGATCCTTGCCAATGTTGGAGGCCTGGAAACTCGGGTGGCTGTCCTGGTCACCAAGGTCTTGTCCCCAACAGAGTGCCTTCCTCTTGGTGACTCCCACCGGCTCCCGAGAGTCCTCTGGACCAGGGCGTGGCACTGTGGTCTCCCTGTTTGCAAACTGCACTCAGGAAAGTTGGTCATCATGGTTTTAGGTGCCAGCAGGAGACAGCAGGAAAGGAACCCAGCGAGAAACCACCCGTGTGTCCTTCCCACTCATAAAGACAAGAGAGGCAGACGTCATGGGATCTACAGTCTTTTCTCCCCAGGAAGTGCGCAGGCAGGAGCGTCCACATGTGAGCGAAGAGTTGTCTCCCCTCTCCAGGCACAAGAGAATGAAAGGAACAAAGCCGAACAGGAAAGTCTGTGGCTTCTGTACCCGATGCTCTGCAGGTACTGCTTGCTGTAAACATGGTTTGATGTTTGATTTTTGTTTTCTCTTTAACTGTAAAAACCTCTAGCGGATTGGAATGGAATCCAAAGCCAAACACCCATGCCCCCACAGGAACCTCCTGGAGGCCGGGCCCAGTGCCTCCAGGCCCTTTCCCCAGGGTGCCTGGTTCTGGACGGTGACTGATGATAAGGCGGAGCTGCTCCGGTCCTCAGGGAGGCCAGTGGTCTGGTCTGAGAGAGGCCCACCTCTCCCCCACTTCCCGTAGTAACTTTGGGAAACCAAAGGGAAAGGTACCAAAGGTCAGCTCCTCATTGAGGTTCGGGATTAAATAAAACACACACACACCAGGCACACACACACACAAAACAAACAGATAAACAAACAAACAAACAAACAAAAAACAGTAGCAAAAAGCATTGGTACTCTAGAGACACATCTCTCGAGAGATGAGAATATACAGGTGTGTGGTCTGTAAAGCTGTTTCCCATCCGCCAGGCTGAGCCGCTCCAAGGCTTTGCAATTGGCGCAAAGTTCTGTAGTTTCCATGCTCTCTGGCTGCCGGGATCATCCCAGGTTTTACTGGCCTCTAGTTTTGCAAAGTGTTTGGTGCAGACTTGTGCTCATTCTTCTTCTCCTCATTTTGTAAAAGAAACAACAACTTTCCCTCCGATTTCTCTCAGCCTCTCTGTAGGTTTTTTTGTGGCATTTGGAGACAGGGGTTAGATAAGGAAGGAGGGCCGGGGACAAGAGAAGGAAGGCGGGGACCGAACCCAGAATTCAACAAAAGTTGGACGGGATGAACAGGGAAGCTTTTTGTTTTGTTTTATTATCCGGTTTTCCTTTTTTCTTAAAAAAAATTAAATAAAGTTCTCATTATTTCCCCAATATACATCAAATGAGTTTTCATGCAAAGCAGCAGTCACCGAGGCAGAACGTGTCCAGCTGGCGCCTCTCGGCTTGGAGAGCCGCCTCCTCCGAGGCCCCGCTCCTCTCCTGTGCGGCCCGGGGTGGAGCACGCCCCTGTCTCTCCCCGGAGGATCCGCCTGCGAGGAGACTTGGCTGGCGTGGGAGAGGGGCCCTCCCCTCTCCCCGGGATGGGATCTCAGAGATCAGCAAGCTGTGGGGTCCGATCCCCTTCACTTGTCCTTCCTTCTGAGACGCCCAGGGTCACAGCTTTCACAGGTCCCTCTTCCCAGGAACGGGAGGCGCCGTCTCTCAGCTCTCCATGGACATAGCATTTATGAGCTGTTCCACCTTGTAGGCCAGCCGCTGGCGCCGGGCCTGCTCGTCCTGCTCTAGCGCCCCGATGAGCTGAGGAACAAAGCAAAGGTGGGGAGACTTCAGGGCTCAGGAGAGGAGACGCCATTTCCGAATCTTCCATCCTTCTATCTGCCTTTCCATTCTCCCCTAATGAGCACAACCTTAAGTAATGCCTATGCTTAACTGATTATGTTTGTATCTATGTGTTTATATATGTATGCATGTTCCCCTTCACTTGTCCTTCCTTCTGAGACGCCCAGGGTCACAGCTTTCACGGGTCCCCCATGTATGCATGTGTCTATAATTACATGTTATGTATGCATGGATGTATATAGTGACCCTGGAACAGCAGGATGAGGGGTGCTGACCTCCCAGACAGTAGAAGATTCTCATATAATTACAGTCAACCCTCTGCATGGGTGACTCCCAAAAGTACAGTTGATCTCGAAACAACGTGGGGGTTCAACTGAACTGTGCAAGTTAGCCGAATTGTAGTCAAGTAAAAAAAAAAAAAACCCCACGTGCAAGTGGATTGTATAACTCAAACCGTGTTGTTCAGGCTCACCTGCACAGCTAAGGTGTTTAAAACAACATCTGGCATTTAGAAAGTGCTATGCAAGCATTAGTTATTATCATCATCATCATTATTATTACTGACACCGCTTTCAGGCACAATGCTCATGTGTGGCTGGTGAATTCCCTGAAGCTGTCCTGCTGAACTGCCACTCATGTGGAGGTCCACCTGCGCCACTGAAATGTCACCGACAGGCTGTGCCCAAGTGCGCACTGATCATCGTTTAAGGAAGAATAAAATGAATCGCACAACACCCCTCACTGAAGAACAATATGACTAAAAGTGTTATTTACTGTGTTACGACGAGTGAAAGCCGAGGCGAGGTGTAAGGAAGACCTGGGCGAACCAGGGGAGGTGGGGCTGCCTCTGGAGGGATGGGGATGATGTTGGGGTGCAGGGGTTTTTGCCTCTATGAACGTGTTTTCTAAATGACCTTCGGATGCTGCCATGTAAGGACGAGCATGGGCATTGTGTGTCACCGCCTAGCTTGCTGTGTGTTGGCGTCTGTGTGCCGGGGGGCCCTATCTTACCTCTTCGCTGTACTTGCTGACATAGGAGTAGATCTCGTTGAGGGCACTCAGCATGTGGAACTCCACCGCGTGCAGGCGGGACTGCTCGGCGAGGTAGGCGTTCATGTCCTGGTCGCTGATGGCAGGCAGCTTGGCGATGTCTGCATAGTATCTGCCGTGCAGAGGACAGGCTCCCTGAGGGGTCTCACCCTGACCCGGAGCCCCTTGTGAGCACACGGAGTCCCCCCATTCACTAGCACCTTCTTCTTTCTCTTCTGGTGTGGTTTCCTCTGGCCTCTTGCCTCAATCTGAGGTGG
The DNA here is from genome assembly GCA_027563665.1 of Antrozous pallidus. Taxonomy (NCBI): domain Eukaryota; kingdom Metazoa; phylum Chordata; class Mammalia; order Chiroptera; family Vespertilionidae; genus Antrozous; species Antrozous pallidus. The sequence continues at coordinate 33,236,154 of CM050527.1, read as the reverse complement.
AGGCGCCCAGACAGGCACCCCCAGGCACCCCCTAAGGCCAGGTTCCATCTAGCTGTGAGCTCCTGGCTGCAGTGCCCTCCGGTGGTGAAAAGCCCAGACTCTGAGCAGATCCTTATATTCAAATCTCAGCTCTGTTACCTGCTAGCTGTTTGACCTTGGGCAAGTGACTCACCCTCTCTGTCCCTCAGTTTCCTTATGAATAAAATGAGAATGGTGATACTACCCACTTCACGACTCTGTCAGATATTTTAATGGATGGGACAGTAGAGACAAAATCTTTATCACAATGCTGGGTGCTTAGCATGTGCTCAATAAATGGTAATTAGGGTGATAATGACCTTGACCGGATTTCCAAGACCACAAAGCTTCCCCCCCCCCACCCCCAAAAAAAAGCAGGCAGTGCAGACAAGGGAAAGGATGGAGCAGGTATAAAGGTACCAAACACAGTTGTGAGTGCTGGGTCAGTGAAAGCCACAGGGCGGGGACAGGAGCAGGCAGTGGGCAGGGGCCTGTCCTCAGGTGCCACTGACCTCTCCACCCAGCTCTTGTAGCTGGGGATGTCCTTGGCGTACAGCAGCTTGTTGGACGGGGAGTCCTTGCCCAGCCGGTGCTCTGACGTGGAGCAAGAGTCCATGAAGGTCTGGGCCACCACGGAGAGGCAGGCGTCCGTGATGCTGCCTTTGTGGATGTCAAACACGAACTGGGGGTTCTTGATCACGTTCACCCAGAAGCGCAGAGGGAGGCTGGAGGAAGAGGCGGAGCAGACCCTGAGGGCTATATCTCAGCCGCAACCCTGATGCTGGCCACTAATATTCCCCCCAGCCCCCCAAATTCAAGTTCTCTCTCCAAAGGCCAAGGAATGGAATGACAGAAAACTGGTCCAGCCAGGCCTGCTAATTTAGCTCAAGCTGCTCCCGATCCTGAGAGAAAAGGAGAGACACCACTGCACCCTGGTGGGGCTGAGCCTGCTCTCTAAGAGTGAGGGGCGTTCTGTTCCCTCCTGGCAGCCCAAGTACAGAGAACTGCACAGTTTTCTCAGGGCTTCACACAAAGCCACCAGGCTCTCCCCAGTCCCTTCACAGTGCCCGTGGCCATTGTCTGGAAGGCGGGCAGCCCCAGGCTCGGCCTTGGAAGGGCACAAAGAGCGCCACCTGTGCTCCCCGCCCAGCCCAGGCTGCTGCCCTGGGCAGCCCGGCTGCTTGGGCTGAGGAATGGGATCCCCTGGGGCAGGGCTTTCAAGACTCGCCCCGAGGCCTCCCCCAGGGCTTTCGTGTGTGTGAGCAGGGGCAGAGGGAGCAGAGGAGGCCATTGTTGGTGCTGGAAATGACCCACTATAGCTCTGTTTTTCCCACCCCAAGAGGAACCCATTAGTCCTTAGGAGAGTTCCTTCAGCAGAGTGGGAATTCATAATCGGAGCAGAACGCATTTTCTCCGCTCCTCAGAGCAGGAGGAGGGTAAGTCTGTTTAGTCCCCTTCAAACCCAGAACAGCTGCTGCTTTTTCCTGCCTTTCCTAACTCTGCCTTCTCTTCCAGCTGCCTCCAGGCCTTAACTCTTTTGGCTCCTCTGTGGAGTGAGCTCTGTCCTCTGGCTTGTCCCTCGGGCTTGAGGTGCGGGTCCAGCAACTCAGCCTACCTCTCCTCTCCTGTTTCTCATCTTCTCTTGACTCCGATGGACCCCAAACTTTCCCGAACATCTTAGTCCTGTCAAGTTTTGGGAAAGATCTGTTTTGCCCACTCCAAGCCCTTCCTTTAGGTTGTCTGCTTATCTTCCAAAACAAATGGTCATTAGCCTGGTGAGTGTGGCTCAGTGGTTGAGCATTGACCCATGAACCAGGAGGTCACGGTTTGATTCCCGGTCAGGGCACATGTCCAGGTTGCAGGCTCAATTCCCAGTGTGGGGTGTGCTGGAGGCAGCCAAGCAATGATTCTCTCTCATCATTGATATTTCTCTCTCTCTCTCCCTCATCCTTTCCTCTCTCTGAAATCAATACAAATTTATTTAAAATAAATAAATAGTCATTAAGATGATGATGACCTGGCTTCCCATAACCTGGGAGGAGCTGCCCCCACTGAGAGGTGACGCATCTCTTCCCCCCTCCCTTCCACTAGCAGCCTTGGGGAGCTCCTGACCATCTTTCTTTGGACATTGGCTATTTGAGTTTGGGTAAGGGGACTCCCCACCACCACAGCAGGGGAGGGAATTTCTATGACTGGGGCCTGGCAAGCAACAGGAGGCAGAGAGATGGGGAGAATTCAGACTTTTCTTTTGATTTCCCTGAATTTGCCTACTCCCAGCAACGCAAAGGAGACATCCATGGCACCGCCCCTGGAGACACAGGCAAAGGGCCTGCCCGAGTGAAGTGCACTGTGGGCTCCCCACCCATGAGCATTCGAGTCTCTCCACCTCACTCCCCTGTGATCAAAGCTGCAGGTTCGGAGGGGCTCAGCAGCCAGGACACACCAGAGAAGGAAGGAATATTGGAGATTGGGGCTGGGTATTTCCAAAGTGTTTTGCTGGTTGCTAGGACTTTGGATTCCCAAATAACAGCCTGGGCCCATCTGTGTCGGCTCTGTTTTCTGAAGAGATCGCTGACTCCAGACAGCTGTGCGGGCTGGTTGCCCAACCCAAATGCCTGGACCTCCTTTCTCTACTCTCTGTGCTCTTTCCCGAAGGAAAGGTTTTGACTCCGGCTTGTGGCCAGGCCCGATTGGACCTGAAAGCCAGCCCTTTGCTTGGCTTTTGGTCCAGGTTCAAACCCAGGGGAGAGAGGTCTCATGCCAGCCGTCTGAGGAGCTGCCTCCCCACGCTGGGTCTGGCTGCAGAGGTTACTTTCAGGGAAGAGAGGCAAGCCTGTAGGGAATCTGCCCGCTGCTTTCTGACAGCCACAGGGTAAAACCCAGGCCTTCAGGGATCAGGTTTGCAGGGACCTCCTCCTGATCCGTGGGCTCAAGTCTACAGCAGGTGTGAGCTCTCTCTGGAGCGTGGGCCACCTTCCTCGGGACTCTCGGTTTAACTCAGGGCTCCCAGATCTCAGGAAGTGCCTTAGACTCTGTCCTACTCAGGGTGCCCAGCGCTGCCTGGGCTCTGAGGCTCTGCTGCTAGTTCTCAAAAAAGGCGCTTTGTTAGGTCCCCTCAGCTCCCTCTCCCTGAGAACAGAGACCTCAGAGTCAGGGAGGAGGTGCTTCCTGGGAAAAGGCCTCCACCTGAAAGGGCCAAGCTCAAGTGTGCACCCTGGCCCTAGCTGGTTTGGTTCAGTGGACAGAGCATCAGTCTGCAGACTGAAGGGTCCCAGGTTCGATTCCAGTCAAGGGCACATGCCTGGGTTTTGGGCTCGATAACCAGTAGGGGGCGTGCAGGAAGCAACCAATTAATGGTTCTCTCTCATCATTGGTCTTTCTCTCTTTTTCCCTCTCCCTTCCTTTCTGAAATCAATAAAAATAAAAATATTTTTTTTTAAAAAAAGAGTGAATTCTGCCACCGGGCCCTAAGCCAGGCAGCCCCCCCTCAGCGGCTCCTTGGGACCCTGGTGGCTCTGCAGAGCATATGTGTGCTACTTGCCCAAAGGCGCCTAGGCTTATCAGCCACAGAGAACTGGTTCCTCCATCTCCCTGGACCCTGCTGGTCCAAGCCCCTCCCACACACAGCTTGCAGCCTCCCCAGGGGTTACCAGTTGCTTTTCCAGGTGTGCCGCACATCTGTGTCGTGGATGCTGTGTCTGTCCGCCTGCTCATCCAGGAAGTCAAACATGTACTTAATGGCCAGGGGGAGAGCGCTGCCCCGGTGCACAGTGCTGAACAGGGTCTCGAAGAGGTCGTCCACGAACTTCTGCAGGGTGCCCTGGGGGGAGGGGCAGGAGGAGAAGATGAGGTGAAGGGGAGGGGAGAGAAGGGGGACAGCAGGCAGCAGGCAGGCAGACCAGATGGTGCCTTGGACCAATCCCGCCTTGGAAATTTGTCTGCCACTCCAGCCTGAGCAGACGGTGGAGGGGCGGGGGGTGGGGAGGTGACTGTTGGGATGTCGGGGAGGCAGGAGGGACGAAATGGGCTGCAGATTCCTGAGAAGATCTGCTCCAATGTGCAGCCACATGCCACGTTTATGCAATGTCCATGCCAGGAGGGAAGATGGTGAGAGCTCCGAGTCCAGGCTTCCCATGGGGAAGGAGGGTGCAGGCTGACAAGAGAGGGTATTTGAAGAACCAGCTGGAAGACTGGGAGCCTCCTGGCAGGGGCATGGCAGGGCCGCAGAGGGTCTAATAGGTGTGAAAAGACTTATGATGTTAGGGGTCTGGGGTAAGTGGGAGCTGGAGTGAAGGGTCCAAATCTAACCCTCAGGCAGAGCCCTGACCCACAAGACCTTGGAGGGCCTCTGTGGAGGGACAAGACTGGGCCTGGGTCCCACAGTTCACAGGTTCCAGGAATACCTCTGCAGGCCAGGAAAATATCTAACCTTGGTGCCTCTTTGTTGGTCTCTCATTGGTCTTTTACGCAAAGCAGAATTAAAGACATGTGGCTGGCTGGTGGGGTTTTTTTTTTGGTTTTTTGGGGGGAGGGGGGTTTTGGTGCCATTTCTGGAAGCAGGTCTGAGAGCTGAAACCTGGATGCCACTAGGCTGGAACTGCAATGGCATTTGCATGGGGCCAGTGGGCAGAGTATCTGAAACCTAGCCCTGCCTGGCCCACGTAGCCGTGTGGTGGCCACACGTACAGGCATATTAGTTCTCTGCGATGGAAGCAGGGAGCAGCTTCATGTCACAGTTTCCAGCAATGCAGCCTCCCCCGCCCCCGGCCACCCAAACAAGGGCAGATGGGATTGGAGAATGGGGAGGAACTTTCTCTGTGATTATTGGCAGGACCAGGCCTTTCTTCATGCTTCCCCTCCCATTGTGGCCAGCAAGTGGGCAGAAAAGTCCACGATGGTGAAAGCCGGCATATCTGTCCCGTCAGCACCAATAAGAAAACCACAGTCTGTTCCTAAGGGGTTCGGCAGATGTGGGAGAGTGATGGTGGGCCTAGGAGTGGGCCAGGAGCAACTACTGGGCTAGGATTTTTGCCAAAGGGAAGAAAACAGCGGTGGCAGGTCTCCTGGAAGGCCTGTCTAGATGCCTGGGCCTGCTCGTCCTCTGGGTCCCCTTGAGGGACGGACTTCATGATGGGCAGAGCCGAGCAGAAGTTACCTTGGTGGCCAGCAGCCGGGTTAGGTAGATCTCTGACACCATCTTGCTGCCCCTGTCGCCCTCCTTCTGGTCTCCATGGTCATGGTTCTTCACCAGATGCCACACCTTGACCCCACTCTCCAGGTCTGGGGTGATCATGGGGGCCCGGGACCGCAGACTGTCGGGGCTGCCTGTGTACCTGAAGGAGGAGTCTGAGGAGAAGGGGGCGGTGGAGGCCTGTGAGCAGCTGATTGCACCATCCTTGCCTCAAGAATCCTTCTAGAATCCCTGCCCGTCTGCCACACCCACTCGGAAGATACCAGTTTTGATTGGAAGGGGACCCTTGGCTCCTCCTATGGGGGAGGGGTAGTGATTCCTAGTTGGCATGAGGACAGCCTGAGAGCTTTGTGTGAAAAGAGGATTTGGAAATTCTGGGAGCTGGAGAGACCCTTGGGATTTCAGAGTCCCCCGCCCTGATGCTTCCAGCCAAGATGATCAATAGGTAAAATGTCCAACAAATATTTCCATGAGGGCCTTGAGGGGAGCCTGATACTTGGGAGCTGGGAGCTGTGATCTTCCCCCTTTGAATTTCACGGGGCCCTTCTTGGGGCCTAGAATTGGGAATGGACAAGACCCATTGGAGCCGCTGGTCTCCATCCTGAGGTGTCCTTCAGCTGGAGAATCCAAAGCCTCTGTGCACAGGTGGATCCAGAGGAAAGAGAATAAGAGAAGCACCTGAACCTCATCCTTGGAGGGCATAGAGGGCCCTAATGCTCCTCAGTGTGGACAGGGTAGGACCGACTGCCCAAACTGGGACGTTTTTGAAAGCAAACGGGGGCACTACTCATACTCTAGCCAGGACAACAGATACAGACTTGAATATATGAACCTCTCCCATGCAGGTGCCCCTTCAACTCCTTTACCAGGCCTGGGCTGTGGAAGGAAGGGCTCTGAGGAGGTGGGCTGCTCTGGGAACTATGGGACTAGGGAGGGAGGGAAGCAAATGAGCAAAGGCCTCTGACTGGAGGCCAGCAGCAGCCAGCTTCTTGCTGTCAGAAGGGACAGTGAGTGGTCCCTGGAAGGTCACAGGAGACTGGTCCTCACCATATCTGCTGATGGACGTCCGGGAGATGCTGGCAGAGGCGGGGATGTTGTAGGAGGAGGTCTGTTTGGGGACCAGAGCCACCACTGATCTGTCTGACACCTAGAAGGGTACGAAAGGTACAGTGCTGGTGACTGTTGGCGTCTTGCGAGACTAAGTAGTCAAGCACTTCTATGCGGTTCTGGAGAGGATGCGGAGCAGCCAGCAAGCAGTTCAGGAATACCAGAAGAAGCAGTTCCTGCCATTCAACATGGCAGCGCTCCCATCTGTGACTACTGAGCCCTGGGAGTTCGGTTAGTCTAGTTGTCAGCAAACTCATTAGTCAACAGAGCCAAATATCAACAGTACAATGATTGAAATTTCTTTTGAGAACCACATTTTTTAAACTTAATTAACACCACTTCTTCAAAATAGACTCGCCCAGGCCATGGTATTTTTTGGAAGAGCCACACCCAAGGGTCCAAAGAGCTGCAGTTTGCCGACCACGGGGTTAGTCCAAACCGAGATGCACTGTAGGTGCCTGAACTGAAATGTGCTATGAAGAAATGTTCAGGCCTTGGCTGGTGTTACTGAGTGGTAAGTGTTGGCCCATACACCCAAGGGTTGTAGGTTCGCTCCCTGCTCTGGGTCAGGGCACATGCAGGAGGCAATTAGTTGATGTGTCTGTCTCACATCCATGTTTCTCTCTCCCCCTGCCTCCCTTCTACTCTCTCTGAAAAGCAATGAAAAAAAACATCCTCAGGTGAGAATTATAAATAAATAAATAAGTGTTCAGTATACTCTGGGTTTCAATGACTTAGCATGAATAAAAAAAATACAAACTATCTCACTGATAATTTTTATATTTATTGCATGCTGAAATGATAATTATTTCGGATCAGTTGGGTGAAATAAATATATTGTTGACATTGATTTCATTTTTACTTTTTAAATGTGGCTTGCATCGTATTTGTATTGGGCCGTGCTGGGTTAGAACCGGCCCCCTTCAACCTTATGAGCTACAGACAGTGATTCCCATTTTTAAAATGAGGGAATCAAAGCATTCAGGGGATAAGCAACATCTTACAAGGTCACACCCTGAGAGACCATCTGCAGTCAGGTCTGCCGGCCCCAGAGCACTGGTTCTCCTCATTGCCCCCTCATTGGGATTTTATTTCCAGTCACACTGGCCTGAAGTCCATTTTCCTTTCTGGCTCAGATTTCTTTCTGGCACGGGTCCTGCGACGCCTGGACACCTTGAAGAGTTCCTCACACAGAATAGCTGCTCTTGGCCATTGAGAGAAAAAGATGGTGTCTTGCCCAGTTCTCTGTGAGGGTGCCCAGAACCCCACCCAGCCTGGAGGGCAAGGGTGATAAATGAGGAGCCATATTGAAGACATTTGGGGCCATTGTGATTTAAGATCACCCTCCATCCAATAAAAACGGAGAATCCCCAGAATTGTGATGATCCAATTAAACCCTTAGCGCAGAGGGAATAAAATAGCTATAATAATGTTATGGGCCATAAAACATTCCTATTAAACCATTTTTTATTTTAACAATTTTTATGAACTTTATAAGTTTGATTTATAGCTGTAGCAGTCGTAAAACCATCTTTCTGGGTCTTAAATTGTCAGTCTTTCTCTCCCACCAAAAAAGAATTAGATGTTGGGAAGTCGAACTATAAATGAACATTAGCGCTAACGAGATTCCCTGATAGCTGGTTTTAGTGGTGGTGTTTAATTTTACCCTCCCCATAAATCTGCAGGAGCCTAGGAAGATGTTAACATCTCTCTGTTAATTAAGATTATGCAGATTTTCTACCCTAGGAGCTCTAAGGACCTTTGACTCCGGGGAGGGTAACTAGAGGGCAATCTTTGACCTGATGGCCTAAAGCTGCAGGGTCCTGCCAGGGCACAGGCCTGCAAGGTGCCAAGTTCCTTGATGTCCAGCCGGGCAGCCCTCAGGACCTCCAGCAGTTGGCAGCATCAGCACCAGGTCTGCAACCAGGGGGAACACCTCCACTCTGTCTTTCAGGAACTCTCTTTGCTCCTGATGGCCTAGAAATGATGCTTCGAAAGCCTGGGGGCAGGGGTTACACCCCCAGAAAGGACAGATCACCTATTGTTTACCACTTGTTGTCACCCAAAGAAGATTCACAAGATGCCCGAATGAGCACAGTTCGACTCAATTCCAGGTCTCATCTTGACCAACAGGCAGTGCAAGTCCATGGTTAAGATGCCTGGCTAGGTCTGACCTTGGCTCTGCCACTTCCTGGCTACATTATTCCAGGAAAGCCACTTCACCGCTCAGTGCCTCAGTTGTCTCTTATGTCCAAGGGGATAATCATCTTGTCTAGGTTTGTTGTGCAGATTAAAGGAGCTGGGCCAGGAAAGGCTGCGGGCCGGGCCTAATGCCCAGCGAGCACTCAGTGAGAGTTGGCATTCGTGCTGTTATTATGAGCAGTAGCAGCATCCTCACCGGCCCCCAAAGGGAGAGATAATCCCCGTGGTCCCCTGTCACTCAGGGCTAGCAGGTGGGAAGTGCTGCGCACTCCGTAAAGCTCGGTAAATATTTGAGGAATGAATGAATACATGAATGATAAATGGTATCAGGGAATTGGAAGTGCGTTGTGTGATGAGCACTGTAAGAATAGAATATTCCATTCTTCTGATCAGAGCCATTGGATAGACGGACAGCTCAGTCACAGCGTTAGGGCATCACAGGCAGAGAAGAGAGGTTCCACGCTTGCCCTGGAGACACTAATAATTCGGGGGCGAGATGCTATTCTGTTTGGCACTTCCTTCTCCAGCTCAAATTGGTTCATTACAACTGTTGTGCAGAATACATTAAGCACTGTGAAGCAGGGGTGGGTGAGATCAACATGAATGTTTGTGTCTCCATGGATGTCAGTCTGCTTCCTGAGCACCTCACCTGTTGTTTCTAATCCTACCAACCGCCTTCACAAGTCGGGTTGTTATTTCCATCATACAGATGAGAAGCCCGAGTTTCGGAGAGATTAAAGGCACACCACCGGTGAGTGAGGAAGCAGGGATTTCAATAAATATAGGTTGCAAAGCCTTTCTCTTCCCACTACAGCACACTCCTCCTATCTGGGGCGGGGATGCAGCCTGGAGAGGAGCTGCTGGGGGTTTCCCCAGTGCCCCTGGAGGCACCCAGTCAGCTCCTGTGGCTGTGAAGGTCCCCAATCTCCTGGTCATTGGCAACTCAGTGCCTCAGAGCCGAGCCTGCTAGTCCCCTGCACCCTCCCATGTGAGACATGGGCATAGGAGGATGTTATTAGTCACGCAGTCCCGGCGGGCCTTGCAGCCTCAGGCATTTCCTCTGGTTGGTTTAATTTCCCTTGGTGTCTCTCATTTTCAGCTTCTATTTTACAATTTTTCCTGAATTCCAACTTGCCTACCTGTGCTTACTCTTACAGAGGCCCGAGCCCCGAGTGGTTACCATGGGAGGGAAAGGAGGAGGGGGTACCTCCTGGATCTTTTGTTCTTTTGCTGGGATTTTTTTTTAAGTTATATTTTCTTTTTTTAAATTTTTGTTGTTGTTGTTAATCCTCGCCTGAGGATATTTTTCAATTGATTTTTTTTTTTTAGAGAGAATAGAAGGGAGGAGTAGAGACAGAGAGAGGGAGAAACATCAATGTGAGAGACACATCAGTTGGCTGCCTCTTGCACTCACCCTGACCAGGGCCAGGGATTGAGCCTGCAAACGAGGTACATGCCCTTGACGAGAATCGAATCTGGGACCCTTCAGCCCACAAGCTAATACTCTATCGATTGAACCAAACTGGCGAGGGCTAGGATTTTGGGATTTTTTAAAAAAATTGCTCATTCAAGAACTCAATTGAGTTCTCCCAGTGTGCTAAACACTTTACCTGCTGTATTTAACCTATTCCACAGGACTTTGGGGCAGCGATCACCGTTAACCCTATTTTACAGATAAGGAGGACGAGAGCTTCAATAATTTCCCCAAGGACGGCAGCGAGCAAGTGGCAGAATGTAAGACCTGAAGACAAGTCTATCCAATTTCCTGCTCTGCTGCGCTCGAGGAGCGTAAGCTGCCTTTGCCGATGCCCAGGATGAAAGCGCAGGCACCACCAACAGTGGTCACCTTCCAGGTGGACTATACAACATGCAATTTCCCTGCAGGTGCAGGGCCTCCAGGATAGCAATGCCTGGCTTTACTGCAGGTCAGCTAGTCAGTTTCTCAAGTGGGCCTGGTGCTCATGTGTTGGCTACGTTCCCCCAGTAATTCTAAGGGGCAGCCATGGTTGAGAATCACTGCTCTAGGGTCCGGAAGAAGGGGAAAGGAAAGATCAGAAAACCCCTTTTAGGCCTTTCAGGGCCTAGGAGCCAACCTTGAGGGAAGGGAACATTTGCGACAAAGGTCCTGAAGAGAAGCCCCCTCCTACACTTAGACACTCCCTCCCCCTGCCCCCTCACCTGGTAATGCATCAGTGTGTTGAGCCGCTTCCAGTCGCCCTCGATCTTGGTGGTAATGTCCTCGTCTTGCAGCACAACCCTGGCGATGCGACCTTGACGCCACTCTGGGTGGAGGGGTGGTGTGGATCACTGTGAGGGGGTGGGGGCTGCCAGCCAGGATCCCAGCTGGCAGCACCTGCAACCCAGCTCCCTTGAGCTGCTGCAATGGTAGCACCTAAGGCATCTAGCCCTCCGGGAGGCCCAGAACGCTGAGCAGAAGTGTGGCCTTCACCAAAGGCAGCCCCATCTGAGCAGTAGTTCAGGTTGTCCCTCTCTGGGCAGGACCCAGTCATGCCACAGCCCAAATGCCCTCCTTGGAACACCCACCCCCAACCCCCTTACCCTCCACTCCAAGCCAGGCCTCCTACCCAAGTCCATGTCCACGGCCCTCGGCCGCTGAGAGTAGGGCACGTTCTTGTAGATGGCGTCGAGGATCTTCTCCTTGACCTGCGTGATGGTGTCACAGTTTAACACCTTCACGGGGATCTCCGGACTGTTCTCATTGTCAGGGTTGACGCAGTTCAGGATCTGCAAGTGGCCAGAGAGGGGGAGCAGAAGGGAGTTGAGGGAGGAGTCAAGGGATCTCTTTCCAAGGCCCCCTCCCTTTCTGGGGATGAGGGGTGCCTCTCTGTCTGTGCTTCCCTTTCGTTCACCTCCCTGCCATCTGCCAACAACGTGAGCCATTCTGCCCGCCTCTTCTTTCTCAGAGAACCAGGACTTGACTTTCTAGCTCCTGGATGGCTGGGGTTGCTGTGACCCTGGATGCAGGCATCCTGGCTTCCGAGATGGCTCCTTCCCGAAACCTCTCTATTAGGAACCCACATGATGCCAATTTCCCATGATACCAATTTCCTCATACCCAAGGGCAGGTGACATTTTTTCTCCACCCTGTATTATCTAGGGTAAACTGAGGCACCGAGAGCACTTCGGGCCCACCAACTGAGGTGGGAAGAAGGCACCGGGTGGCCTGCCTGCCCTTGGTGCCCTTGGACTTGCTCCCAGGTTGGTCTGTCTCCTGGCCTCTTTATTGCCCCCTCAGACTGGCTGCGGGGTCAGAGAGTGAAGTAGAGCTCAGGGCGGGAGGTTGGCGCTGTCCCCGAGCTCCGGGCCTCCTCACCAGGGTCTTGTACTCGATCTGCTGGCGGATGAGCTTGTCCTCGCTCAGGGAGTAGCGGGCCTCGCCCGTGATGGCGTCGATGGGGCCCTTCTCCATCTGCTGCTTGATGGCGCAGTAGAGCATGAAGAGTGGCTCCGCTGCGCACTCCTGCGAGCACAGGTGGGGCGGGCTTGTGGCAGCACCAGCCTCCTCCCTCCTCTCATGACCACCAGGTGGGGCCCTGGTCCTGAGCGGTCCCCGTGCAGCCCCGGGGGGCAGGCCCAGAGGAGTGTCCCCCTCCACTCCCCCATCTTGCTCTCTGCGGCTTCTGTCTCACTCCCACTCACCTTCAGGAACTTGTGCAGGAGGAAGGCAAACCAGTTGGTCAGCATCTTCTCAGCCACTGACTCTGTTCTGGGAAGGGAGAAGGGACAGGGACAGACCTTTAGAATGGGTCTCAGGGCAGGGCCTGGTTTGCTGAGGGCACGGAAGGACACAAGGCTAAGACCCAGGACACCCGGGTCCCAGCAAACCCAGCCAGTCACCACAGTGGGGCCTTGGGCAGACAGAGATTTCTTCTTTCTGGGTCTCAACTCCCCGTGTTGAGGGAGTGGTGCTGCCATCTGCAGATAAAGGTGCCCAGTGCTCTACCCCTAGGGCTCTAAGAACCAGTTCTCCCTCCTCCCTCCTGGCCTCAGGGTCATGAAATTTCCCTGTCCCCCAGGGATGGCTTGCATGCCTGAATACTGTACTCTAGTTGGCATGTCTAGAAGGTACCTTGTATCTGCCCTCCAACACTCAGAGTCAGACTGCCTGGGTTCAAATCCTGGCTCTGCCATGTATTGGCCGTGTGACATTGAGCTAGTGAGCTCACCTCTCTGAGTTTGGTTTCCCCATCTCTAACTCATCATCACCATCATCATCATCATCATCATCATCATCATCTATCCCAAAGATCAATGTCAAGGTTGAATGAGTTAAAGAAGTAGAGTGCTAAGAATACCACCTGGTATCTGGCCAGGTGGGGTCACTGGAGTCAGGTGGGGTCTGGATCCCAGCCCCTCAGGTAGAGAGCTGTGTGTGCGTTTCACTGATAGGGGACCCGTTTCTGCAAGCACCACCCATCCCCACCCCAATCCTGGGCTGCAGGTCTGGGGGCTTGGGAAGGAACAAAGCAGCTGTGACAGGTCCTCAGCGATCGGGACGTAAAGGGCCTTTTAACTCCCCGCACGTAGTGCAAATTATACCCTCTGGTTGCAGTAAATCCCAGGCATTTGCCAGGCTGCTCAGTGATGGGGGCCTGGGAGCGAGTGCTGACATGGAAGAAATTGCAGCTCTCTCCCTGGCACCTCCCAGCTCCCTCTCCTGCATTGTGCCCGAGATTAGCTCTAATTTAAAGACAACTGTTTTTAATGAGAGTTGCTAATGCTCAGATTGGCAGGATAGGGGCCCAGTCGTCATATAACAAAGCCCTCCCCCCTTCTTACCCCACGTGGGGCCTGGAAGCCAGTGCCCTTGCTCAGAGGCTAAAGGGAAGGCAGCGACATAGGCCATAGGCCTGGTGCATTCCAAAGCTGTGCTTGCTTCCCAGAGCCCCAGAGGGTGAGCTCTAGGGATGGGCCCCAAGGTCTCCAACCTGCTCCTCTGCCAGGAGAATGGCAACCAGGGAGGGGGCATGTGGTGGATGCTGGAAATGCAGATTCCAGATGCTGGGCCCGGGAGGCACAGGCCACACCAAATCTCTAGCCTGCTGCAGTCCAGTAGGGCTTCTACTGGATGGAAATGCTTTCCTTTGGCCGGTATGTGGTGCCACTGGTGGAAGGCGGTCAGTGTAATGGAGGGGCTGAATGATACATTTTGTTTCATGGTAATGGTTCATCACATGAGGCTACCATGTTGGACAGCACAGGTCTAGACACACCGGGGGAGGGGGGGGGGCAGAGATGGTGAAACAAGTGCTCTCAGTGTCATCTTATCCTGAGGAAACTAAATGGCAGAGGTCATGGCACTGGTCCACGTGAACACAGCCAGTAGGTGGTGGAGCTGGAGTTCAAGCCCAGATCCGAGCCACAGCCTGTGCTTCTCCATCAGGTTTAGCAGCTGCAGACACTCCACGGTGCCTGGGAGTTGGATTCTGCTCTGTGCGATGTGCGGACACAGGCCTTTCTGGGGGGACCCTCTGGTACTATCTATGGGTCCTGCTTTCACGAGACCTGCTCTCACAGGCAGGGTCCCTGGTCACACCCGCCGCCCTCTCGGCCTGGCCTCAGCTCACCTCCGGAGCAGCAGCTTGGGGTGGTTCTTGTTCTCCAGGTTCTTATCGATGAGGTCGGAGAGCAGCTGCTTGAGCACGTCGGTGGCGTACTCCAGGCGGCCCTGCAGGCCGGTCATGATGAGCGAGGCCACGTTGCCTCGGTCGCGCATGGAGAAGCTGCGCTGCAGCTCCAGGGTGCGGATGAAGGTCAGCAGGAAGACCTTGTTGTTGATGAGCTGGGCGAAGAGCTTCAGCGCCTTCTCCACATGCTGCTGCCCGTTGCCTTGCACCTGGGGTGGGCGGAGTGGCGGCACCCTCAGAGGACAGCTCCTGGCCTCCTGGCCCGGCTCTCCCTGAGGGTCTTCACCCTACCCATGAGGATGTAGGCATGGCCAGTCTCTGAAGCCCACAGTCTGCTCTGACCTTCTCCTGGGTTGAGGGGGAGGGGGAGAAGGGTTGGGCTCCAGGCAGGGCCCTGGGTGCAGATGCCAGCCATCTGATTCCCCCAAGGATACGATAGGAGACACCCCACAAAACCCACTCCGTTTACTAGTCTCCCCTTCATCTCTGTCCTGATTTATCATCTTCAGTAAGACAAACCTCAGCGAACCCTATGTTTTTCCCTAAGCCACCTTAAATCCACTGGAAAATGAGGCAGAATTGTAGTTAATTAATTCAGTTACTCATTTAAAAATGACAAACAATGAGCCTTGCCCTGGAATCACCCCCGAGCCTGGGTCCCCCCTGGCCATGATCTCCCTGATTGGAAATGTGCCTGTTGGGTGAAGCTGTTACCAGCTGTCTCCCCTCCTCCCTTTTCTCTGAGCTGCCAGGCCCCATCAGCGTTTCCTAGGACACCCAGGTGCTGTGTCCCTTCTGTGTGGCTGGGCCAGGCAGGCGAGTGTTACCTCCAGCTCCCGCAGGACAGGATGGTCCTCGATGCCGGGAAACAGGACGCGCATGGCATAGGTGCGATAGTCCAGGTAGGGGATTCCTGAGCGGTCCAGGTCGCTGGTCAGCTCAATGATGTCTGTCTGGAGTTCAGCAAAAGCTACAGAAGGGCAGCAGAGTCAGAGAGGCTCAGGGTGGGAACCCCAGCAGAAAGGGGAAAGTGGGAGAAATTTGTGAAGAAGGAGGCGGAGCAGGGGGTACAGCCAGGGAGGGTGATAGGGGTACATCTCCAGAGAAGGTGGATTCTCTCCAGGCTGCCTTTCATAGGTGGTGGGAATATGAAAGGGTGATTTCTATGTTATTTCCTTTTCTGTGCTTATCTGTAATTTTGAATTTTCTTTGTACGTATGACAAGAAAAAGAAAGAATGCCATGACCTGTCATGCAGGTGCTACAGGTGCTAAAAGCAGGTAAGTGGCCAAGCAGTGACCAAAACAGGAAAGTTTGATCCCCTTTTCAAGCAAGAGAATACATCAAGATGAAAAAGCTTGGGGGACAATAAAAATCGAAACCGCATGAAATAGTGTGGCTAATACAAAAAATGGAAAGTAACAAATATTGGCAAAGATGTGAAAATATTGGAACTGTCACATATTGCTGGTGGGAATGCAAATAAGTGCTGTCACTTTTAAAAACAATTCGGCAATGCCTTAAAAAATTAAACATAGTATTACCATGTGACCTAGCAATTCTGCTCCTAGGTATCTACCCAAAAGAACTGAAAGCAGGAATTTGAATAGATACTTGTATACTCTGTTCACAGAAGCATTATTCACAATATAGGGGTGTAAATAACACAAATGTGGAAGATGAATGGAGAAGTAAAATGTGGTCTGTAGAGTCAGTGGAATATTATTCAGCCTTAAAGAGGACTGATAGTTTGACAGATGCTACAACACAGATGGATCATGAAGACATTAGGCTAAGTGAAATAAGCCAGGGACGAAAGGACAAGTACCATATGATTCCACTTATGTGAGGTTCCTAGAGTTGTCAATCTCATGGGACAGAGAGTAGAATGGCAGCTGCGAAGGGCTGAGCAGAGGGGGTTATTGTTAGTGAATAGTGTTTAGTTGGGACTGAGGATGTTCTGGAGATGGATGGTGGTGATGGCTGCACAACATGAATGTACTTAATGCCATGGAACGGGAGGAGGGAGAGCCCTGGGGTGTAGAGACAGTGAAGGCTAAAGTGGTAAAGTTTATGCTATGTGTATGTTAACACACATATACACACACACTCATATACATGAGAAACTAAAAACCAAACCAAACCCAGCCTGGGGGCACCGTGGCCATTAGGGCCTCAACCGACAGGGGAGCACCCCTTTGGTGGCAGGCCTGTCTCCTGGTACCCTCCTCTCCTCCACTCCCCAACCCTGGCCCTTGACCACCTTTGCTCAGCCCAGCTCTCCTCTCTCATCCAGCAAAGGGCTTGTTTCTGATCCTGCTGTTTGCAGCAAAAGAAGAAATGTTTTGATTCCTAATGGAAATGTTTACCCAGAGAGCTCCCTGGGTCCTCAGCCCCCGGGGACGCCAGGTACATTCATCGCCTCGCTGTGGTTGTGTGGGAGCCCGGAGATGGAAAAACACACACTCTCCACTCCCACACACGTCCATGGCCAAGGACACTAGCAAGCACGGCTTTAGCGCACTCAGCCTGCTGCTCGGAAGAAAAGCAAACACTGCAGTGGGAGGCAGGTGAGATGTTCCTGGCGTTACTGCTGCTGCCCCTTCTGCATGCCCACGGCCTTCTGCCAAAGGGGCCAGGCACCCCCACATGGGGGCTCTGGAGGCTGAGATTCTGATAGAGGGAGACCGAGGCCCGTGTCAGGGCACAGGGGACAGAACAATGTGGTCAGGCCTGGGCCACACCAAGGGCACTAACAGGATGTCTCTGGTACCGAAGGCACAGGAAACAGAGGTCAAAGCAGAGCACAGTGGCTGGGGTGGGGAGGATGGAAGTGAAGATGACGCTTGTCAATAAGAGGGAGGTAGTAAGTTCGCTAAAGACAGAGGGCTCCAGGCTGCGCCAAAGTGCCTCCACACACCTTCCTTACACTCCAGGGCCACCCGGGACTCCAGGTTGTCCATCTGCATCTGGAGCCTCTTCAGCGTGAGGTCGTTCTCTCGAGACTTCCGCTTGTAGGCGATGAGGACGATGATGACGATGATGAGGAGAAGGCTGCCGCCCGCTGCGATGCTGACGATGGCTGGCAGGGTCAGCAAGCTGTCTGAGACGACACTCACAGAGCCCGGAGAGAACACCATCCCGCCCACGTGAACCTGCGCATGGCACACACACAGACGCTGTAGAGCCCTGGCATGCCACCGGGTCCTCATGGTTTCAGAAAGGACGGGAGAGGCCACAGCCGCACAGTGTGGTCCACATTCAAAACAACATCCTGCTGAGTATCTAGCCCCCACCCCCGGTTCTTGTGTTCTCAACTGCTACCCATTTCCCATTGTAATGCAGGATGTGGAGAGGGATATGGACTAGGACCATGGTCGGTAAACTATGCTCACGAGCCACATGCGGCTCCTTGGCCGCTTGAGTGTGGCTCTTCCACAAAATACCATGGCCTAGGCGAGTCTATTTTGAAGAAAGTGGCATTCGAAGAAGTTTAAATTTAAAAAATTTGGCTCTCGAAATAAATTTCAATCGTTGTAGTGTTGGTATTGGGCTCTGTTGACTAATGAGTTTACCAACCACTGGACTAGGAGGAAGAGAGAGCCTTTGTTATGACCGATCACATATGCACGGTGGAGAGGGGAGGACATAATATGAAGAAGAGGGATCACTCACCATGACCTTGTGCTGCCCCGTGAGGTTGGGGGGTTCGCAGAGGAGCTGTGTCTCGGACACGGTGACGGCGCACGGGGTCTCTCCGATCAGCACCGTGTAATTGAGTTTGGCGCCTCCAGAGGCAGGAGGACAGAGGTTTTTGCCCTGCAGATAACAGTCATCTTAATAGGGATAATTGACACATGCGCTCAGAAGTTAATTGCCTTTTTCAAAAAAAAAAAAAAAAAAAAAGGTGAAGGGGATAGATCAGTGGTTGTCAAACTCATTCGTCAATAGAGCGGCAAACCATGGCTCATGACCCGCATGTGGCTCGAGAGTCGCAGTTTGCCGACTACTGCAATAGATTAAGGAGAGAAGGGCAGCAGTGCAAAGACCAGTGGGTGACTCCATGGTAAGCTTTGGGAGAGGACTTCCAACAGCCACAATTTAGAGGGAAAGAGAGAAAGCGGACGGAGGAGAGAAAGGAGGAGAGTGAGAGTAAGAGAGGGAGAGGAAGGGGAGACAGAACACTAAACAAGTTAAAAATACACCTCGAGTATCAGTGGGAGTGGGGGACTAACAAAACACTCGTCCCAGGGACGCGGCCTCCTGAAATATGCGCGCAGGTTACAGTGGCCACAACAGCGGTCAAGAAAGGCAATGGTTACTTTCAACCTCACGGAGCCCTTTCGGGCCCCAAAGCTCACAAGAATGAGCAGCAATATCTCAAGTGTTTCTCGAGAATCCCAGGTGCAAGATATAGGGTGGGGCAAAGGTGGGCTGACAGTTGTTGGTATGGAAATAAAATAATAATCAATAACACAAGAATAAATTCTGTGCTCCGCATACTCACAACTGTAAAGCTACATTGCCCTGCCCTGTATATCACCCACTAGGCCCATGGTTGGCAAACCGCGGCTCACGAGCCACAAGCGGCTCTTTGGCCCCTTGAGTGTGGCTCTTTCACAAAATACCACAGCCTGGGCAAGTCTGTTTTGAAGAAGTGGCATTAGAAGAAGTTTAAGTTTAAAAAATTTGGCTCTCAAAAGAAATTTCAATCATTGTCCTGTTGATATCTGGCTCTGCTGACTAATGAGTTTGCCGACCACTCGCTAGGCCAATACCTGCAAATAAGCTCCCTTTACAGGGAGAGGCCAGCTTTGTGAGTCCGTCCTGTGCAGAAAAGAGAACATAAAAGGCAAGGAGAGAGGATGCCTCTACCCTCCTCTCCCTCCCCTCGGTCCTACCTTCAGAATGATGGGGGATCCTGGCTTCTGATTCAAGACTCCAGTGGGGCTGAGAAGCTCGAAGGTTGGGTTGGGGTAGTAGATGAACTTGGTGTCATTGTAAATGAGCAAGGACTGGACATTGTTAAAGACAAAGCCAAACTCGTCCGGCCGCTCCACAGTGTCCAGGCCGGGCCGGTAGTCCGTGGTCAGAGAGGGTGCCAGGCAGGTGAGGGTGGTGTTGTTCACAACTTTGCACACCTACGAGGCCCAGAGAGCAGCATTCAGATGCCCAGCGAGTGGCCGGAGGTCTGCAGCCCCTCCCCCCACCCCGCTGCTTGCTTTGGCCATTACTATTAGGCTACTGCTTATCTTCATTAGCTAATGAACCTGGGAGGAAAAGGGCTGTGAAACTAATTTTGGGGGGTTGCATTTTAACCTTATTCATTCATTCATCATTCATTCATTCACCAACATCATTTGAGCACCTCCTTTGTGGCAGGTGCTGGCTATGAGTTGAGGCTACCTGGTGAACAGTCTACAGAAGAGATGAGCAATTCAAGCATGATATAGTCCTGACAGAGGACTGGGAACACAGGAGGGGCACGAATGGATATGAGGAAGGTCGTGGTGGGGTGGTACCAGGCACAGGCGATTGTCAGTGTGTGGCCATGAGCATGTGTGTGAGTGACAATGGCTCACGGAAGCTTCCCCAGGGAAGAAATGAATGAAATGTAATCTGAAGAATGAGTGGGACTTACCTAGACAAGGAGAGGGGAACAAATCTAGCAAAAGCCCAGGATGAGAACAGAGAAGTTTAAGGGATGCAGTGCTGGATGTGAGTGGGAGTATAGAGGGGAACTGGGGGAGCAGGACAAAGTGTGAGATAAGCACTTTGCCAGCACATAGTAGGTGTTCAGTTAATGTTTATTGACTATATTTATTCATGAAAAGGAGTCTTCAGCTCTTTAAATGTTCTACGTAGAATCTCTTTCTTTTTCAACCAAGTTCTCTAACTTCAAGGGAATGTAACCTTGGTATTGATATAGAGTTCACAATGTCCTTTCTTTATTGGAGGACTCTGGTCTCCCAAATAAAATCCGAGCTGGGTTGACCCCGCCTTAGCATGAGGTGTGTCATGCTCTCCTCTGGGTTAGAACTGGGGCTTCCGAGGCCACAGTGGGAATGAAAAAACCACTACAGGACCCATGTAGGGCTTGGGAAGAAACCTGGACTCCTAGCTCCTGGCTCAGTTTCGGTTTTGGGAGCCACGGTGTCCCAGCAACAGCCAAGCGCATACGCGAGAACTCGGCCTGCTCAAGAACACACAGTCCTGGCAGGTCCGCACATGTGTGTCTGGCCAACATACACATACATGGACTTCATGTTCAGAAAACAAGGCTGTGTGTGAAACTGCAAAAAGGCTGCCACTGGCACAGAGATGAGGTCAGAGCTCCAAGGCCAAGCCTTAACCCTCTGCTCCCAGAGGCCATTTGTGTTTCAATCCACAGCTCGTGGAGGGCTCCCTGCCATCTTGGAGGTCAGTCCCCATTCCCACCCTTTTCAGCTCACACTTCAGCAGCCCTTAGAAGCCCAAAGTCCCTTACATGTTCCAGCTGGGGACACTCTCCAGGGAGACTGAAACCCCAGGCTTTGCGGGCAGATACCCAGCCAGGGTGCCTCTCTTCCCGCCCACCCCACCCCACCTTCTTCCCTGCTCTTTCCAGCTCCCCAGGCTGGGCTCCTCCAGGAACAAGCAGATCACTCCCAAACAAGCGGCCTCTGTTTGCTTCCTGCCCCGTGCTGCATCGACATTTTGTTTGCCAAACATTCCTTGGGGTTTTGCGGCCGTGGCTTTGGCCCTTCTCACTTCTCATTGGGGGCTGCTTCATGGCCCAAAGGCAAGGAGAGGCCCCAGTCGGCTGAGGCTGCCATGGGGCGGGCCCAGGCTGGGCTGAGGGACCAAGCGCTTCTCTCCCGCCAACCTTGAGAAGGCCCAGGGCAGAGGTCAGGGGCTTGCCACTGGGGAGCGGGCCCTCCCTCTCCCTCTGCCTGCCTGCTGAGCCCAGGCAGGTCACTACCGAAGCTGAGGGCCCCAGCCCAGGCTTCTCTTCAGTGGCTTCCCCGGGACTGGGTGTCAGCCTTGAAGGCCGACCTTGTCAGGCACATTCTCCCTCTCCCTAATTCCCTCTGTGCCACGTGAACCGTGCCTTTTACTGTCTGTGTCTGATGCTTTCACATCTGGGGCCTTGCTGACTCTGGAGGGACTGCCCCTCCTCAGACTCGCCAATCCCTAGGGACCATCAACAGCATGCAGCCTGCTAGACCGTGCTTTCTAATGCAGACAGCTAATCAGAGCCCACACCCCAACCACCTCCTTTCACACTGTGGGCAACTATCCACCTTCCCTAACTCTACCAGGGCTGGGTGCCAGACAACCAGGGCCCCTCTGCCCCACAGCCCATTGAAATGATCCAAACTGGCCCTAAACCAGCCTGCCTTGCCTTGCTAGTTCCTCCCTGTGGAAACCAAAATAAAGGCTCTCAGCCCAGTTTTCTTTTCTCCTTCTGCTTCCTCTCCCCACCCCCTACAACCCATGGCATGCCCCGCTTTTCTTGATCTGTATTTTGTTGCTGTTTGTTAATCCTCACCTGAGGATATTTTTCCATTGATTTTTAGAGAGAGTGGAGGGAAGGGGAGAGACACACAGAGGGAGAAACATTGATGTGAGGGAGACGCATTGATTGGTTGCCTCTAGCATGCACCATGACCAAGGTTGGGGATTGAGCCTGCAACAGAGGTACATGTCCTTGACTGAATCGAACCCAGAACCCTTCCGTCCATGGGCTGACTCTCTATCCACTGAACCAAACTGGCCAGGGCGGGATCTGTGACTATTAATAAACTACCCAATGGCAATCATCTCCTGATCTGTTGGCCTTGTCAGAGCTGAATAATAAAATCTACATTTTAAAAATGCACCTAATTTGGGGGCAGTTTTATTTTTCCTGAGTGTGAACTCGCCATTCCCATTCCTACCCCTCACACTCCTTCCTTCCACGTAGGCCCCGGGGTTGGACAGATGGCGTGGTCTGTGAGCTCCTGGGGGCAGTGGTCTCAGTCTGGAAGTGGAGTTGGGGCACAGATTCTTTACCCCGGGGGCCACACTCTACACCTGCGATCAGGAAACATGTGCTCCTCCACCCCCAAAGCTGGGATCGTGGTGTGTAGAAGGTTGGCATGAGAGAATGCCAAGTCCAGGAGCATCTCATGTGATCTAGTTATAAAGGAGTTCAGTGGTTGAGCATGGACCTATGAACCAGAAGACCAGGGTTCGATTCCTGGTCAGGGCACATGCCCAGATTGCCGGCCTCATCCCCAGTGGAGGGTGTGCAGGAGGTAGCTGATCAACGATTCTTTTTCATCATTGATGTTTCTATCTCCCTCTCCCTCTCCTTTCCTGTCCGAAATAAATAAAAATATGTTTGTTTGTTTTTTAAAAAGAGTCCAGATATTTGGGATCTAGCTTGGTCCTGCCACCAGTCATCTGCATGGTTGGGGGCCAGTCATTTATGCCTTTCTGGCCTCAGTTTCCTCAGCTGTACAATGAGGGGGTGGCCCCAGATGTCCCCCGTGAGCCTACAGGTCTAGCCTTCTAGCATCCTGTCAATTAGTGCATTTCTTTTTCCTAAGGGAGCCCCGAGCAGTTCAGGAATGTGTCAGAGATGAAGGTAGACATAGAGCCATCCTCCCCATCTGCATCTCAGCCTAGTCAATCCCCCGAAGGTCGAAGCAGTAATGATAGCAATTCATTTGAAAAATCATGGCCATAATTCATAGTGCCGGCATCTCCTGGACTATAATTATAAATACAATAACGTTTCAGAAAATATTGGCCAAGAAGAGCCACTAGAACAAACTAAAATATTTATAACATATCAGACATGCTGCCCTTAATAGAAAACGTCTTTAAAGTCACAAGAAATCCATAATGAAAGAAATTGAATTATGCGGCTCTGCTCAGAGGAGTAAAGTAAAATGTTCAACCTGATCATCTTAGTGACCAGGATGGGATTATTCACGTGCAGTGCCTAAGAGGTGTCAAGTGCCAACCTCGTGAGGGCCAATGGCTGCAGGTAAGCAATCTGCATTTGAGTCTTATCACCATATGAAATGATGGGGGGTGGAGGACCAGAGACGTTAGATGACTTGACCATGGTTGTTCAGCTAATCAATGGCAGTGCCTGAAGTACCTAAATCTGGAGTCAGAATTTCTTCCCCCTCTCACAACACTGCTGCTTATCAGACCCCAGTACACATGTCATATAGCAAGAGCCCCTTTCTGCTGCATCTTAAGCTCAGAAGGCAATATGTCAACACACTCATTATATCACCTTCTGACAAGAAATGATTATGCCATTTATAATTATAACAATTATCGTCAGTCTCAGGCGTTTGGGGACATGACCCCAGGCTCAGTCTTGAGCCACTTACATTCAGATGCTCCAGTGCCCAGCACAGAGTTAATCACATTACAAAACAATGATACGCATGGTGTTTGCTAAGGGCCAGGAGGACCAGTGGTTACTCACATTGACAGATTCTTTGCCATTAAACTTGACTCGGATCCTTGGCTCCTGAATGACATCCAGGTTGGAGCCTGTGATGGTCAGGGGTGTGTGGCCACTGGGAACAAGCAGAGGCCAGGTTAGGGAAAAGTGCCGCCACCTCACCCCTGGGTCCTCTCACAAGCCATGCTCAGGCTGAGGGGCTGATGCCCCGTGGTGCATTCCTCCACGCCGTGCCTCACCTGGCGATGCTCCACTCCGGCTCGATGCTCTGCACCTGGGGGTCCCCTATGTACTCAAACTTCAGGCTGTTATTCACACGGGCTCGGTCAACACTCACGAAGACAGGAACACAGCTCTGTCCATTGGACGATGGTGGTGAGACACACACGATCTCATTCATTGACCGCCTGATGGGGAGACAGCAGGAGGGTTGTGAAGAAAGGTAGGGGCAATAGGGATGCTCTCTGCTGGAAAAGGGGCTTGCCTCAGTCCAAGGGTGTGGCCAGGACATATCTATGGAACATCTCCCCTGTCAGTATGCTCTTTCCCTGAGATCCAACTCTGGTTCGATTAGGAGGGAGCAGCTGGAGAAGGGGATTAGAGAATGTGAGGCAGGGGCTGGGCTTCACTCTCTTTTCTGGATTTTTCTAGAAAATGACTATTTAACTGATGCTTAGAACCTAGTCAGTCAGTTAATAAATATTCATTGAGCCCAGCTGGCATGGCTCAGTGGTTGAGTGTCGACCTATGAATCAGGAGATTCGATTCCCAGTCAGGGCACATGCCCGGGTTACAGGCTCGATCCTCAGTGTGGGGCATGCAGGAGGCAGCCGGTCAATGATTCTCTCTCATAACTGATGTTTCTATCTCTCTCTCCTTCTTCCTTCCTCTCTGAAACCAATAAACATATTTTAAAAAATTAAATACATAAATAAATAAATATTCATTAAGCACCTATTATGCAAAAAAGTGAACACACAGTTCTTGCCCTTAGGCAGTTTATGGTCCAATGAGGGGATTATCAGATATTGGGCAAGTTGGGTTATCATGCATGGATTCTTTAAGAATTCTCTCAGGATTCTCTACACCCCCATTCAATGTATTTGACAAATAGTAGGTGTTCAATATTTTAGGTCTAAGAGATGCCCTGAAAGTGAGTCTGGCTTGCTGAGGGTTGAGGCCATGCAGTGTCCATGTTTCTCAAGTAACCACAGTGGGGACCTAATGAATGTGTGGCCTGATGGTGACTGGACAGCTCCTGGGGGCCTTTCTCATCAGCAGCTCAGGGCTCTCACTTCTCATTATTTTTAGAAGTATCCAGCCCTGTGAAACATGAGGTGTGAACGGACTAGTGCTATGTGACCAGATGGTGTTTGGGTCAAGGATGGAGCACACAGCATGGAGGTAGGCAGGCCTATGTGTGAACATGCACAGGAATTGTGTATACACACTCGAACATGTACAGAAACATTTGTGCACATGTGTGAGCATGCACAGGCCACACAAGGACAGTCTCCCAGTGCTTCTTGGAGCCCATCTCACCCATAGAACTCGCAGGTCTGGTTGCCCAGGTACACAGCCACGCTGCTCCCAGCTCCAAGATAACGGCCCGTGATGGTTACCATGGTGCCTCCGGACTCTGGGCCACGGATGGGGTTGAGGGATAGCACAGAAGGGTTCTTTGGGAGGAAGCAGAGACATGATCATAGCTCAGGTTTTGTGCAAAGGGACAGACACAGGCTAGACTTAAGGACAGAAGGAGGGACCATGTCCATGCTCAGAGTGGAGGTATTTTTCTTGCCCTTTTGAATCCCATATACTCTCTCCGCCCACCCTGGAGCTGAGATCCTTTCTAAGAGGCTCCGGGCATGTCCAGGGAAGACAGAAAGATCACATTTTGGAATTAATTACCTCCCCAGGGAGTCTCATGCCCATAACATTGACGGGAAGGCGGAGGTGACACTGACTAATCTATCAATTAGTTTACACATTGACAGCAATTTGAAAATGCTTTTCTATCTCGAACCTGTACTGATTTTTTTGGCACAAAATCGATAGGGCTGAATAAAGCATCCCTGCCTGGATCCGGCCACCCCAAGGCTAAAGTCCTCCATTAAGGGCCACACACATCCGTCCATGCCTCCCTAAGCATGTGAAGGTCACAGCAGTGTCCCTGGTGCAGAGGGCTGTAAGGGAATGTTAGACATGGCTTCCCCATCTTGCACCAGGAGAATGGATGGCCCATCGTTGGCTGGGGCTTTTTAATAAGCTCATTAAGTTGTAAAATTAAGCCTGAAGCTTAGAAGAAATGTCATCAGGCAGCCGACTTGAGTCAGAAAGGATTTGCTTCTGCCTCTACAGAGTGCAGCAGAGCAGAGTGTGGAAAGTGCATTTAACTGAGCAACTACAGACATGGACTAGTCCCCATTAGCCACTCACTAGCAATGAGCCCTGCCGCAAGGCTCTGGATCACCCTGGATTCTATTTGCTCCTCCGTGAAGAGGAGGGTGGGCTAAAGCCTCTCTACTCTGGCATTCCACTCCTCCCTGCTCTGGCGTTCTCCATTTCTCTCTGCACCCGGTGTTTCTGCGTTGGCCTCTCCCAGAAGACCCTGTCTGTCTGCGTAGAGGATGGGGTAGGCTGGAGGCAGAAAGGCCGAGGTTCTCTCCAGCCCGAGAGACAAGAGTACAGGAAAAAGGTGCAGACACCAGACAGAGATGGGAGAAGAGACAACAAGCAGTAAAAATGCTGCCGAGAACAGCATCTTGTGATTTAGGAATTTTTCAAAACTCTCAGCAGGCTAGTTTGACCCCACCTGCTGGTGCTGATGCCAGGTAATTGTCAGAAAAGGTACTTGAGGGCCTCGGAGGCAAATTATTGATTCAGTAGGCACCTCAAAGGAGGCCTTTGTGGTCTTCCTACCTGTTGCCTGAGCACGGAGAGACGGTTTCAGGTGTGAATGTGTGCTTACTTGCGTGTAACAACACACAGGGCAGCTCACTTGTACACCCCATGCCTGTGATCCCACACAAGACAAGGCCCTGCAGGATTTCAAGGGCCCCAGCTAAATTCGTACTTACAATATCCTTGGCAGAAAACAAAGCTAGCGGTGCATCTAGACCTTTTTAATTGGGTCCGCCAGGCGCTCTGGCCTCATTAGGCTGAATTAGGTGTGAAGGTACCACATCCGCAGGGAAAAGGGCTACCCTTCCCTAGCCTGGGAGGCGCTTTCTAAGATCTGAATTCTAAGAAAGGCCTGCTTTGGCCACGTTTAGAACTCTGACCTTTGGCTCTGGGGGACTCCTGTCTTCACAGACTCCTTAGTCACACACCCATCCCACCCGGAAAGACAGGCTTGCAAAGCGAGGCCCAAAGTTCCCTTTTCTGGTCTCTTGGCTGTGGTGCCTGCCTTGGGAGGAAGTGTGTGGAAAAGTCCGGAAGGAAGTATGCCTTTGCTAGGAGCTTGCAGCGAAACCCCATACTCACCACAAAGGTGTACTGTTGATGGGACTTGGTCATGAACTCTGGTTTGCACTCGCCAATGCACAGGCGCACGGGCCCAGACGTGGTCCCCACGAGGGCGTGGCCCATCTCACAGACGATCCTGAGAAGAAAGCATCCCTTCTGGTGAGAACCCGGGCAAGAGCTGGCATCCCTGCCCATACTGCTCACTGTCACAATGCATGGGGTCCTCAGAGCCTCCCAACAGGGCCCAACAAACCAGGACTCAGCTTGCTCACCCATCTGAGCTGTGTGACTCGAGGAAATGGCTTCACCTCTCTGGGCTTTCGTCTCTCCTCTGTGCAGTGAGTTGGATGAAATCACCTCTAAAGCCCTGTGTGCCTCCAAAATGCCCCATTCTCTAAATAAGCATATGGTACCCAGTGTCTAGGGCAGTGCCTACCACTGGGTGGCTGCCCCTATTTGTGAAATAAACCGAGTGCCCAATAGAGAGGCTCTGCCTAATGGAGTGTTCTTCCCCATGTGACCAGCCAACACTGCAACTCTCCCTAAAAGAGGGAGGGCCTATTTGCCAAACTGATTCAATTGTGGTTTTCTTCCTGCAGTGAGTTTTCAAAAGAGAAGAGATAATCCGGGGAGATAGTGAGAGCCCAGAACAGGAGCCCAGAGCACAGAGGGAGGAGTGTCGTCCGTGGTGGCGGGAAGGGCTGGGAGGCAGATGAGTTCATTAGGAGGCGGCGGGCACTGGACTCCCACTTAATCAAGGGCTGTGCGCACGAAGCCGCTGGGGGAGGCAGGAACCCAGCCCTGGGGTTGGAAGTCAGGTCTTGCGTTAACAGGACAGAGAGCTGGAGAGGAGAGGGATGCAGCATTTTCTCTCATGAAGTGCAGATCGATATCCCCCAGTGATGACTTCCCTGGCGCCTGAGATAAGTTACAGCAAGCACAACCAGAGACCGGTTGCCTTGGCCACAGATTAGAAATGGCGGGTGGCTGGAGGGATTGAAGAAATCGGATTTTGGGGGGGGAGCTCTTGCCTGGAATGGTAGACATGGGGTGCGTGGGGAAGGGCCCCATGAGGCTGAGCAAAAAGGAACCTGGGGACAGAGACAATGATTTTCCTTTCCTCCCAACATCACCTTAAGAGTTCAGAACAGCTGGGCACCCCAGTAGGTTTGCTTAGTGGGGAGTCCACAAAAGACACCCCTCCCATGTCCCACACTAATCCCCAGCATTATCCTGGCATGGTGGGGAAGATTCAGGTTTAACCCAGCGATGCTTATCTCAACCGCTTCTCTAGGAAGGAAGGTAACTAAACAGAGATTTCATTCCGATGCAATAAAACCTGCATTAAACAAATACACCGCATGCTCACACACACGGCGGGCGCTGATCTCCATTTCCTTCATCACAGTTAATCCCAAATAAGCACTTCATTCCCGGCGAATATTTACTTAACATGCAATAACTGTCTGGCTACGTTTAGCATATTAGATTCAACAAGCAAGAACTGAATCACAGGGAAGGCTACTCTCCCATCCCTTTCACTACGAATGAATACATTAATTAGGAACCCAGAGTAAAGATGCTAGTGATGATCAGTTAGTATTTTCCACGTAGCTGTCTCCTCAAACCCCATTAGCAGAGCATCGGAGAAGCCTAATTTATGGCATGTGTGTGGCGACCTCAGTGCTGCTACCTGCGTGGAGTAACCACGCTCAACCTGCCTCCTGGGCCCTAGCGCCTGCTGCGGTGTGGGTCCGGGCCCCCCTTGCAGACTACATGCTGGGCTCTCAGGAGCTCCAGAGACACAGAAGAGAAGGGGGCAGGTATGTCTCCTTCCCTCTCTTCTAATCAAGGCTTTCTTGTCCCTCACGCACCCCCTCTCTCCCTGGACAATCTGTGCTGAAGTGACTCTCCAGAAGAAAAGGAGGAAGAAAAGTGGCAGGTTTGAAATCAGAGGAAACATGAGGATATGTGAAGGTCATGGACATATCTGTTCTTCCTTGGGCCACCCCAGGGCCTGTCAAGACAAAGCCTAGAATGGCTTCAACTGTGCCTGGAGAGTTTAACAATGGGCTAGGACCTCTGGCCACTCTGCCTTTTCTAGAACACACACACACACACACACACACACGCACGCACGCACGCACACACACGCACACACACGCACACACACGCACACACACACACACACACACACATATATAATTTTTTTTTTTTGCTCAAGGTTCATGTCCCAAAAGATATGCCTTACATGTCAAACACCTGGGAGAAAGGGGATGAATGGAGAGGGGCACAGTCCAGGTGTCTAAGGCTGAATGGCTGCAGTCGGCTTTGAGTGCCCCGCCTAGAAAGGGGTGATGCGGGGGGGGGGGGGCTCAGGGGCTGGGAAGGGAGAGCCTGGAGCTGGACCGCTGCAGCTGACCCTCTCCCACCGGTGGAATGAGGTTCCTCTGCAGCAAGTGAGCAGGAAGAGAGGCTGAGGGTCGGTAGGTCTAAGAAACAGGTGATTCCTTAGGTCTAAGGAGTCAAGCAGTGTCACAGAAGAACTCAGTGCCCTTGAACTCCTGTCTTTTTCCTTCCTGGGAACCAGGGCTTGCCTCCTGGAGTGTATCTGCCACAGGTAGCTGTTTTCTGAGCTCAGGGATAGGGGCAGTTCAAG
This sequence comes from Antrozous pallidus, assembly GCA_027563665.1. Taxonomy (NCBI): domain Eukaryota; kingdom Metazoa; phylum Chordata; class Mammalia; order Chiroptera; family Vespertilionidae; genus Antrozous; species Antrozous pallidus. Next base: position 33,206,411 of record CM050527.1, on the reverse strand, counting down.
GAGAAAGGAAGAGCAGCTGCAGTGGGTGGGAAGGGTCATCATAAGGAATGTGGGTCAGGCCAAAGCAGATTCTATGTCTTAATAGTAACAGGAGCTCCCCTGGACTGAGTTGTGAGACCGGGGCAGGCCCCGAGGAGGACAGGATCCAGTGTCCTCAGGCTCTCCTACTGGGAGGGTCTGATGAGCTCCTTTTATAGACAATGAAATTCAGGCTCTGAGATGCCCAGTGACTCACTGTAGCCACAGCTCTGGTAAGCCGCAGCGCCCTATTCAAATCCACATCAGCCGCCCCAAAGCTCACGCCTTTGGCCACTCCGCTCTACTGCCTCTAGGACTAATGGAAGGACCTGTGTGTCTGTTGGGAAGGGGACAGGGTAGGCATGGCAGCAATGCTGGGGTGGAGTTGCGGTTGCTGTGGGAAGAGGGGTGGGGGAGGGAAGCCCTGGCTGGGTTCCCAAAGCCCGGAGAGCTAACCACCTGTGCCCCTGCCTTCCTGGCCATCGATGGCCACAGGCAGCGGTGTGTGCCCCACTTCCTCTTTCGGGCCTTACCAGTGGGCCAAGTTCCTGTGGTTTGATTTCTGGAGGCCGCCTGCCTCCTCCCAGTGTGTCTGGTGGCTCTAGGCTCCCTACACACCATTAGGAGATAACAGATGGCCGTGTTTTCTCCTGATAAAGTGAAGAGCTGGATTAAATCACTGTCCAATAGTTACTTAGCTCCAACATTAAAAGGCTTGACTCCTCCTGGTTGGCAGGGATTTCTGGAGACACATTAGTGCCACCAATGAGCATTTTAATAGTGGGAGGAACAGGCCCCGGGGGGCATACACTTTACTCCATCTGTCATCCGAAGGACCACAGATGTGACTATAGGAGTCATCTAGGTCTACATGCCCATTTTCCAGATGAGACATTTGAGGAGCAGAGAACAAAGCCACTTGCCCCAAATCTCCTAGCTCAGTGGTCACCAAACTGCAGCTCCCGTGCCACATGCGGCTCTTTGGCCCCTTGAGTGTGGCTCTTCCACAAAATACCACGGGCTGGGCAAGTCTATTTTGAAGAAGTGATGTTAGAAGAAGTTTAAGTTTAAAAAATTTGGCTCTCAAAAGAAATTTCAGTCATTGTACTATTGATATTTAGCTCTATTAACTAATGAGTTTGCCGACCACTGCCCCACTCATCAACACCTGAACTCCTGCCCCCCTGCCAGTGCCCTCACGCCCATCCCTGACCACCTCCCTTAAATTGGCATGGGCAATGCTTTTCAGCCCAGCACTGTGCACCTGGGATGGGGGCCACACACATCTAACATCCATCCACCTGTGGCTGAGTTCACAGGTGCAGCAGGCAGGAGGGAGGTGGTCTGAGGCCGGGAGCTGAGTGCCTATCACCCAGAGCCCCTGTCCCAGGACCGGCTCAGCTGTGGCCTCCACCTGCGTCCCACTGCCCGGAAAATGACCTGTGGTGGGATCCTCCCGCCCTCTCAATCCTGTGGGGTGCCGATTGCAGGACTAAGCGGGGCCCTTTAACCAACATTAACCTAATTGCTGAGTGATAGATGGCAGGCACCAGCATATGGTGAGCCATTACCATGCCCGCTAATCCTGTCCGCACCCAGGACTCTGCACCGTGCATGGCCAGCCAAATCCATCTCTCGCAGACATCTGTAACGGTTGTGCCTGCTGCTCCCTGCCCGGGATGGAGGCTTTAATGATGCTAACAAACTCTGAAACCTCGAGAGCAGTAATGAGCTTGGCACGGCTGGAAAGCAGGGCTGCATCCCGCAGAGGCGCCGGGCGTGCCCGCCCCTGCGGCCTGCCCTGTGCCCAGAGGCAGTGGTGGTGGTTTTCTAGGGCGACCACCAGCCTTGGCAGGGAGTCCTGGTCCATTCCAGTTCCTAGCGGGACTTTCTTCCCTGCGGCCCCGAGTGAGTGCAGAGCATTTGGTTTCATAGAGAAAACTTTCTTACATTCATAGGGCATGTTCCCTTCCAGTCCCTGGTTTTTCTCATCTTATTGAATTTTCCTCAAAACGCGTGCAGCTGACATCATGGTTCCCCTGAGGCCGGTGAAGGACAGGAGATGGGGCAGATTGCTAAGGTCCCGGGGCTGGGCAGGGGAGCAGCCAGGACTCAGAACACATTTGCATCCCAAACCCCATGGCATGCCCATGTCCAGCTGCCCAGACTCTTCTCACCTCAAAGCCGTACCCCTCACTCACCCAAGCCCTCTCCTTTGGCATCTCCCCAAGTTGGAGACTTAGCTCATGTCTAGAGGCACAAGGCAGGGCCTGAACTCCTGGGGATTTGGGTCAGCGAGACTAAGGGGCTAGCCCAGCCTGGCAGGGCACTGGACCCTATAAAGCCATTGACTGTGAGGATCTCTCAGGCTGGCCTGGCTCCTGCCCACAGCTGTCCCCTCCTCTCCTGGCTCAGAAGTGCTACTAAGTCATGTCCCTTTTCCCTCCCTCTTCTTGTCCTACAGACCCTGCCAGCCTTCCCCCACATGCCCTCCTTGCAGCACTAAGTTGCCAGTGAAGGATCCCACAGGAAGGAGCTGCAGGTTGAAGGATCAGGCTCCTTCTCTCTTGCTGGCAGGCATCTACCCAGCCTCAGAGTCTAGGAATTTGCCCTTTTGCCCTGATCCAGCTCTGGGCCACACTGGGATCATGGCCCCTGAACATGGAAGCCATACAGATGCATCATGAGATTTCCAGGCCACTCTCACCCCAGAGTCCACCCCATCGCTCGTAAGGAAGGGAAGTCTCCAGGTCTCACTCTGCCTTGGCCACTTGTGCTCTGAGCAAAAGGGACAGATTTTCACTCCTCTCTTGCTTTGTAATGTGACGATAACGATATGTACCTCACAGAGTATGGACTAATGAAAAATGAGATAATAGATGAGACTGTGCAAGTGCTGACAGAACAAAGTGATGCCATTTTTATGGCTGATGATGCCACTTTTATGGTTGGTACTAAAGGCTGGTCCTGGGGGTCAGAGGAGGACCTGAGGCTGCAGGGTGTAATGCTTAGGGAGAGAAGCCCCACCCCCAAGCTGTGCTCTAGGTCAAGCTCTGAGAACCCCTGGCAGAGCTGTGTTCTCTGTGGAACGAGGGCGACTTGACCAGACTTGATGTGACCAATGATTAAGAGTGATCTGGCTGCTCCCCGCCCTTTCTCATATGAAGGGGAGGCACCCCTCCTTGTGCCCTCCCGCCCCAGCTTCATGCCCGCCTCCTGCCCACCAACTCCAGAGTGGCCGCCACTGCCAAATGAACACCCCAAATTGGAACATATGTCACTCCTGGAGCCCCGATCGCCTGTCTGCTGCGACGTGCCTATTTTCTAATTTCCAGCTGACATTTCCCTTAGTGAAATAAATGAATTTACTCCGGTGGAGGCCCTGCTCGGATTAAGCTGCTGTCAGAGCCCCACGAGCCAAACAAATTGTTGCCCACAGCCCACCTTGTGGAATGCATTCCAATGGGGTCTGGCGGGAAGGGGCAGGAAAGAGGCGGAGCCTGGGCTGGCTGGGAACTGACTTAGTCATGCCAGTGGGCAGGGGGAAACTGAAGGAGGGGCAGCATTGCACAGGGATTCCTGGTGCCAGAGGAGCCAGGGGACAGGGAAGAGAATGGACTATGACCTTCTGAGGCTGGAGGGGGGAAAGGACAGGGCCCTGGGTAGACTTCTGGGGGCAGGGTCCACGGGAGAAGGAAGATGGGAAATGACTCTTAGAAAAGCCCCAGAGAAAGGGGGGTGGAGGGGAGTCTCCGCCCACCCAGAAGCTCCCCTGGGAAGGGGCAGGCCAGAGCAGACCGGACTCACTGCTCAGCGACGATGTATTCCCCCGGCAGGGGTGTGCAGGGCACCCCAGCCACTTGCACGTGATGGGCGATCTCAGAGAAGTCCAGACCCAGGTTCACGCCATGGATGGTCACTCGGGTCCCTCCTTCGGGTGGTCCAGACACCGTCAAAATCTGTGGGAGGGAAACGGGATTAGCAAGCCTGCGGTCCACAGGAGGAGAGGCGGCAGCATCCTTTGCCTCCCGAGGGAGACTCAGGACTTTGATGGACATCTGGAACCTGGGTGAACCGAGTGTTTTCTCTACTTTGTAGCTTGTGTAGGATCCTGGCACCATATTTTTTATACTACTTCCTCGGATCGTTAGGTCATTAACTCATTCATTCATCCAATTGTTAAAGATACAAGAAAGTATTAGACTTGAGGAATAAAACCATTGTTTGAACCATGTCTCAAATTCACCAACTGCCTGATTATGAGAGTCGTTTCTACCAGCCTCACCCTGGGAGCTCCTGAGTACCAAACAGGGCATTCTCTACACCCATGGTCGGTAAACTGCAGCTCACAAGCCACACGCTGCTCTTTAGCCCCTTGAGTGTGGCTCTTCCACAAAATACCATGTGTGGCATGCATGTACAGTGCGATTGAAACTTCGTGGCCCATGCACACAAGTGGTTCTCAGCCTGGGTGAGTCTATTTTGAAGAAGTGGCATTAGAACACTCAAGGGGCCAAGGAGCCCCATGTGGCTCGAGAGCTGCAGTTTGCTGACCACTGCTCTACACTAGAGACCTTGCAATTGAGAGGTGCGGCTACTGCCTCTCCTGTGTGCTCGATTCGTGGGAATACAGTGATCAATGCACAGGAAATATGCCCTCAAGGAATGTATGGGCGAGAGGCGAGATGAAGGAGGCCATACACAGTGCTGATGTCGGGCACCCAGTAGATTTGAGGCAAAGCTGGGAGATCCCTGAGAGCCTGAAGTAAGGAAGCTACAGAGAGATGACCAAAGATGGGAAGGGTGTTTAACACTATTCTCAAAAAAAAAAAAAAAAAAAAAAAAAGTCCTGTGATGCATGCTATAGCCCCTCCTCTCCGCAGCAATAATAATAACTTTAGAATTTCCCAAATTTTGCTCGCTTCCTGTTAGTAAGGATCATTTATGGATTCATTTCTTAATCCAGTCACTCAGTGACAACTGTCTCATTTTGCTCTGGCCCAACGGGGAAGGGAACAGTAGAATCAGGCTCTCCCGAGGCGTAAACTTCTGTCTGGGGAGAGATCAGGCTCGGGAAGAATGCAGCTCTGAGAGATCCCACAGATGCCAGGGATACGTTCACACTGTGGTCCACAGTCATTGGAAGCTGAAGGACATCAGACCGGAACCCAGTCCTAAGCAGGAACATGTAATTTCAGAACTGGAAGGGGACTTGGGTGTCTTAGTCTAAGATGTTCATACAACCTATATGCACAGTTGTAAGAAAGTCCCCTCAGGGCTCTTTTCACGACCACAGGGAAGGCAAGGTGGGAAGAGAGGCAGGGGGTTGGTCAAGGCCAAGAGTCTACCAGACTCTCCCGGATGAGGCCTCTGGGCAGAGGGCTGTAGCCTTGATCTCTCTGTCCTTCGGCCCCTCTGGGGAGTTGGCCCTTATGCCCTTATGTGCTGGTGGGTTGTCCAGTGGGCAGATGAGTCTGTGCACCCCAGGGCACAGATGACAGGTGAAAATGCTGTTGAAGGCTCTGGAAACTCTTCCATCTCCCGCCTTCCTGAAGGAGCCCTGCTCTCTTCCTATGATATGGGAACCGTGAGTTCTGCCACCAATTTAAACATGAGTCCCCAGGTGATCGTGGACTGAGAAGAGATGTTGGGGATGGAACCACCACCATCCTTCCTCCATCACTGCCTGGGCTCTCAGTAATTGGGCTGCACAGCCAGAACCTGAGCTTACTCTGACCTCCTGATGTCCCCCCCTCCCCTCCCCCCACTCCCCGTCCCATCACCTGCAGGCTTTATATGGTGCAGACTTCTTCCTTCCTTGTCAGCCCAGGTCCTGAACTCTCATCCGGGGACTCATTTCACCTAAGTCACCTTGTCTATGGCTCTGACTCCCTCTCATGGCAATCAAATATCCCACCTTATGAATAAAACCAACAAGATTCATGAAATGAATCAATGGAAGGAGAGTGGCGGGGTACAAAGGCATTTCTGTGTGTTGGCAGAAGGGAGGGGGGGACAATTTGGAGAGAAAGGCATCAGCATGAGGAACTGTGGCCCACAGCTTTTTCTGTCCCTGGGATGCTAAAAATAAGCAATACTGGATCTTGACTCTCCCTTGGCAGTTTCTCAGGTTCTCAGGCCTCCTGGATTCTACAAGATGGACACTTGTCCATGAAGAATGGGGAAGGGGCTGCTTCCATGCCCCCTTCAGGAGCTCTATAGGAAAGAATTTGCTCTCCACAAGCTTGAGCACCTGGCTGGCTCTCCTTTGATCCACTTGGAATGAGCTCAGCGGGCCCCTCTCCCCCTCCCCCTGCCACCTGGATGGCAGGAACCCACCTACTAAAAGCAACTGACAAGCCTGCAGTGATTGGTTCATTCTCCTACCTCCACTTTTATTTTTAAAAATACTTTCTTTTCTCCCTGCAGTTAATTACAACCTTTCAGAAAAACTGTGAAATGAAATCTTTCTGGGAAGACTAAAAATATTTTCGTCTTACAGGTAGCATGTAGGGCTTGTATTGTGAGTAAGCAGGGGTGTTGGCAGGTTCCATGGGGCAGCTTCCTCCTGCTGGCAAGTCATTTAGTATCCCCTTCCCACACTTCAGGGTCAGGGTCGGGGTCATGGGCACTGAGCTGCTCAGAAGAGTAACCCAGCTTATACTGTGCAGGAAAAGAAGACTTAAAATTATTAGCAAGTGTTATGATCTTCGCATGAAGACACATGTTGAAGAGGCAGATAGTTTGGGATGTAGAGACACCAGCCTGATCCCTTCTATCACAGCTACCAGCTGTGGGAATGCAAACCCAGAGAGCCAGAGTCCTTCTGAGTCATTGGAAAGCACCCGGGAAATGCTGGATCCATGTGGGTTTTCTTCCTCACAAGGCACATGGTATGTGCTTGCGGCAAGCACCTGGGGTGGGAGGTAGAGGAGTTTGGGGGCCAAGGCATTCAGCATTCATCACGCCCTGGGGCTCACATCTTCCTTGATTAAAATGAAACTGATGTGTAAAAATCTGGATTTCCCAAACATAGATGAAGTGGTGAGCATTTGATTTGCAAGAGAATTCCCAATGCCTCCATTACTGATGACTTTCAAATCTATATTGTTGGCTCAGACCTGCCTCTCGAGCTCCATATCCATATATCCAATTGCTGCTAGATACCTCTACTTCCACTGTGTGTCCCTCAGGCACCTCACATTTCACCAGGTCTAAAAATGAACTCTTAATTTTCCTCCTTCCACCTCTAACCTCATTATCCTCCCAGATTCTCTTTCAAGGTTAAAGGAATCACTGTGCACCTAGCCGGGAATCTTGCATTTTCAACTGTTTCCCTTCTCTCGCCTACCATGTATAATGGATATGGTTGGCAGGCACTAACCAGTTCTTACTCCCAGCTGTCTTTTGAATCTATGGTCTTCTCTGTGCCTGTAGGCCTTATATGGTGCAGGTGATAAGCAGGGCTCTACCACCTCTCATCCACACTAACAGCCAGAACCCCATGCTCCTCCCTTAGATCTGACATCCTCAGATTGACCTTCATGAACACATACTTGACCAGGTTACTAGCTGTTTGCTCTAAGCACCTGTGAAAGCCCTGTTCTTTCAGGTTCTGACCTTTGTGACTTCTTCATCCACATCTGTATCCTGTACTATGTCTTCTGTGTCCCCCCAGGTACCAGCTATTCTTGAACACACATGCTCTTTAAACTTTCTGGATCTTTATACATGTCATTGCTCTCCTTTTGCTTACAAATGGGAGTCAGGTGGAGATCTGGGCTTAGAATACAAAGCAACAGGAAGGTACTCTGTAAGACACATCCCCTGCCGCCTGATGGCTTCCAGGTGAGAAGGCCCTTGATGTCTGTGCAGTGTGTGTGTGTGTGGGGGGGGGGGGAGTTTGGGGGGGTAAAAACCCAGGCATCCTGCTTTCCTATTTCTCCTCAGGACCAGGTATTGGGGAGATGCTACAGAGGGGAGACTTGATGGGAAAGGATCTATTCTCCAGAGAGGGAGTGAGCTAGATCTCTTCAGGACATCCCCTCTGACCAGGCAGCTGCAGGGTCCCAAGCCCACCTGAAGACTGATCCTAAGGCTCTTTTCTTAAAAGCAGCATTAGAGCCCAGCCCAGGTTGCTCAGTGGTTGAGCACTGACCTATGAACCAGGAGGTCACAGTTCGATTCCTCGTCAGGGCACATGCCTGAGTTGCAGGCTTGATGCCCAGTAGGGAACATTCAGGAGGCAGCAGATTGATGGTTATCATCATTGATATTTCTATCTCTTCCTCTTCCTTCCTCTCTGAAACCAACTATATATAACTTTTAAAGCAGCTTTAGATTGCAAAGCACCCAGTGTAACACTCACAAAGCTTGGTTCTCCAAGGAGCAGAGTCTTGCCCATCTCTCCTGGTCTATAAAGAGGAAAGTTGCTGGAGTCCCAGCTACTGCTTATAGAACTACAAGGAAGGCCTTGCTTTCTGCCTTGCAGATCAGGAAGGTATTGGGCTACAGAAGGGAGAGCTTATCTCCCACAGAGGTGAAGGTGAGAGGGCGGGTGGAGTTGTACAGATTCCCCCACTGACAGGAGAGAAGATATGGCTGGGATGAAGACAGATTGTCCAATGCTCAGGCAGTGTCTGTAGCAGGAAGAGTGGCCTGTGGCATCACATAGACTTGAGTTTGAATTCCAGCTCTGACACATATGGGCTATGTGACCTTCCATCTGTGTCCATATCAGAAAACAGACAATGATGCTTGCCTCACAGGGATGTTGGAAAGTCCCTAATGCAGTGGTGGATTAGAGAGCAGGCCTTGGAAGTTGGCAATTACCTCTCTTGTGTTCCCCAAACCTATGCTTTCTAGATCACAAACCCACAGGATGGCAGTGTTGGTCGGGAGCTCTAGAGGGTGGGGCTCCTCCTACTGATCTGGAAGGAGGACACACGGATGAGGCACACATAACCTAGATGCTGGGGTGACGCCAGTGGGAAGAGGTGTCCTGGGTGGATTGAATAAAGCCTGGAGGTGGCCTGCAGCCTGGAGTTGGGCAGGGAGTGGCTGCGCAACTGAGGGCAGGGCCTGGGTTTTGGTGGGTTCTGGGCCCTGCACAGAAGCACAGTCTGAGTCACATATCACCTTTTCTCCGGGAATAATTTTGGGAGGACACTGGTCCTGTCTAAACTGGTCCACATCCCTTCCTCCCTCCCTTCTCACCACTTCTTTTTCCCTTGCTCACGAGCTGTTCTACAGTAGGCACTGACCTTCACAACAAACACAATGAATTCTTTCAAATAATTCAGTAATTCTGAATGAGACACTCACACAAACAAATGGTTTGGCAGTTTGGGCTGAGTGTGTGTGTGTGTGTGTGTGTGTGTGTGTGTGTGTGTGTGTGTAGTGGCTGAGGATGTGGAGAGAGGGAGAAGGAAGCTGAAAACCTGTGAAATCAGCTGGCAAGATCTTTAGATATTGACTCATTTCAGCCCCGTGCTCTGTAACTTATCGTAATGTAGACCAGAGAGCTATGTAGATTCTCTGTGGTCCTTGGAAGTCAGAGCCAGAAGTCAAGCACGAGGCAGAGAAGATCCCAGAAGCAGCTGCTGTTGCTGAGTGGGGTGCGGGGGGGGGTGGGCACTGGGGGTCTCCCCTAGGTTCTGTGCTGGCTCCTGCTGGGAGCCCATTCCCAACCACCTCCCTGAGTGCTGGGTCCCCACGGTTAGACAGCGAAAGGCCATGTGCAGGTGACATGCCCAGACAGCGTGTCCACTGTGAGTCAGAGACCGCTGAGGCAGGATTGGCAGCTCCTTCTCCTACACGCCCACTGCCCTCTGGGAAGGTCCCGGGGCAGCAGAGCCCACAGGGAGTGGAACTGCTTTAGCCTAGCAACTTAATACCAGTATTCAGCTCACTGCCTTGATAGACACCCCAGCTCTTGATACTGAGAAGTGCTGGCCTTGACTAGATTCTGGAACAAACTGAGCCCTTTCATGATGACGGGGAGCATGGGGTCCCCACTGTGGCTGGGAGTGAGGCTGTTTCTCCACGTGGAATCATCAGGACGCCCTTTCTGCATCCCCCTGGCTTTCATGTAAGCCAGTTTCTGCTGTGATTCCGCATCGAACGGACGACTTAGCAGCTGCCTCCTCATCAAACGTCTTTCAGACATCCAGGATGGCTAATCTGTCACCCCTGGCCTTCGCTGCTGTGATTCTCTTAGCTTTCTGTCAGGAGATCTTGTTTTCTAAGCGCTTTGATCATTGCAGATGCTGTTCTTTGGACCTCGCGTTTCCTTGCATTCTCAGAGAGAGTAGTGACCCCAGGTAGGCCTGTCCCACATGCAGCAGGCTGGCCTGTGCCCAGAACTTCCTTCCCCTGTCACACTGACATTCACCAGGCTGGCCCTGCACAAATCCTAGGGGCAGGTAGCCTGATGGTATCCTGCCCCTTTCTTCCTTTTCTCTCTGGGCTTCCTTCTCCCATTTTAGGCACCTCTCACCCTGCTAGTCTCTCCTCCCTAAAGAAACCTTTATTTGCATCTTAATGGGACATTAAGGTTATTACCTTGCCTTAAGAGTACTGGCTTTTTAACTGGTTGTAGACTATAAAGTGTTTGTCTATTTGCAGGATTCGGAAGGAAAATGTGTGAACACATTAGGGCAGAGGGCTGAGTTCAACGGCCCTAAACCCCATAGGAGAAGCAGTCACTGGCCAGAACTGGGTATAAAAGGGTTAGTTTGTCTGGGGTGACCCTGAGTCCTGACCAAGCACTTCTTTACCTGCCTCATCTTCAGCCAGAGGATGTGGGGGGAGGCTGGCGTGTGCTCATGGCAGGGGGCTAACTCGGACAGCCCTGTGTCCTGCTGGGTCCTCTCACGCTCAAAGCCTCCCAACGCCTCTGGTTTGGAGAGCCACTTCCCCACCTCCCCAGTCCCCACTGCCCGCAGTCCAGCCCAGCTGAGCCGTACCCAGTACCTCGGCCGAATCTGTGTTCCTGCCAGACTGTGTCATGTGTGTTTCCAATGTGAGTGCCATGACCTGGAAACCAGTCCCTGTGGTGCTGCCCTCACCCCGAGTCTCGCAGCCGCTCATGGAGCGGTTTGGAGGGAACTGTGCCACAAAGCCGCCCTGGGGCCAGGGCAGCTGATGAATTACAGCTGGAGAGCTCCCAGGGCTGCACCCGGGAAACGTGAGGGAGGACCCGGGACCCCGCAGCCTGGGGACTGTGGGATGGGCCATTCCTGGGGCTCGGGAGCCTTGCAGGGGTGGAGTGGGGGCCTCCTATAGGGTCCAGGCTTAAGGGGTCAGAGGAGAACCCCTGCTTGGTGGGTGCCTCACAAAGCCCAGCTCCCATCCTAGAACCCATCTTCCTCTGGTTGTATCTCTTGTCTGAT